>CM022299.1:367585652-368298152 GCA_011799875.1 Thinopyrum elongatum | reverse complement strand
TTGCTCCGGCCAGCCCGGGAAATGCCGGCTCCGGTTCGGTGGCCGCTAGCTCCTACCCTGCGAGTCGACCGCATGCGCAGTTGAAACCATCCCGCAAGGGCCGGCGGCGGGCGGGCCGGCCCAAGGGTGAGCGTGGCCCGGCAGCCGGGGCAGCCGCCTCCGGTGCCGGCCGGCGAAGCCCGTCCCGGGTCAGCACCTCATCTCCCGCCAGCACGGGGAGGCTTGTCGGCACCCCGCAGACCCGCCCGCGACTCCGGCCCTAGGCGACGGTCCCCCCCCCCCGCCCCTTGAATACTTCACGGCGGGCCTCGACGGGCAGGCAGAGGCGCCTTACGCCCCCCAGGGCCCATCCCCGCGCCCTCGCGCCCTTTGGCCTGGTGAACACCGGCGCCGAGTACCAGCGCCTCATGCAGCAGTGCTAGCCCGGAGGACGGTTTGACTGTCTACACTCCCCCCGGGAAGGCCTCTTCGACGGCCGCGGGGCTCGACATGGCGTCACATGCTACGTCTTCAATGGATAACGAACGAGGCACCATCTTTGTCCTGGCCGATTCGACGGTCCTCGCTTCCAGCTCAGGGGCGGCCGGCTCCGGCCCGGGGGCTGCCAATCCTGGCCCGGGGACTCCAGCGTCCAGCATGGGGGACTACCGGCTCGGTTGAACCAGTGTATGTGTGTGTCGCCACTTTTTGCCTTTAATGAAAGCAATGGGTACCCCGAGCCACACTCGAGGGCTACCTTTTCGTCTCAATCAAGCATCTCCATGCTTCACAACATTCGTGTATTTTCGCCCCGGAGCCGGCCCGTCCGGCTCGGGGGCTTGTCGGCTAGTCTTTTCCCTCCTTTCCCTACACCGGCTTAGTAGTGTCCGTAGCTCCAAAGCCCTCCCTTCGTTCCAAGCTATAGACCGGCTCTCGGTTTTCTGGCTGGCAAGAGCTATAGGCCATGGTGCTCTCACACGAAAAATGACTATGGAAGGGATCCGGCTCAGGCACACCGGTTTTGCGCAGCACCCTCTCAAAAACCGGTCGGCTGCCACTTAGCCGGCCCACAACCCGCCCGCTAGAAACCTAAATCCCCAAGTCCTAAGTATCGTACCCTCTCTCTCAAGGCCTACTCCATGACTCGGCTACAGACCGAATCCCGGCTGTCTGGCTGGTGAGGCGGAAGCTGCGAGGGTGGAGGCATGAGAAAACGAACTAAGGACAAAGGGGAAAAGGTGAGCCGGCAATCAGCATAAAGCACATATGCGCATCAAGCAAGCATATATTTACAAAGCAAAAGGCCCACGACCGAGGTGCATTACATTTTCATACATCCCAAGTAGCTGGAACTGCAGATGAACTAATTATAATTGTTCAAAACCAAAAGAGCAGATAAACACAACCTTTTAGGTGACGGAGATGTCGGCCCCAGGTTTCCCCTACCGTTCTGTGGCACCGGTGTTTGCTCCATCACTCGAGCCAGTCCCCTTGTCGACCATCTCGGCTTGGCTGCCGTTTGGGTCTTCAAAGCACAGCTCGTAGGTGTCCTCCGGGATCTCCTCGTCGTCAGCGGTCCATTCTCTAAAGAACTCATCCTGCAGGGTGAAGGCGGCGATTTTGCTGGTGCGCCTCGTGAGCGGCGTAGCCCGCGCCGCCAGATCCGCCTCCGCCTCCGCCTCCACCTGTTGGGTGGCCAGTTGGTCCACGCTCACCCCCGGATACCAGGAAAGTGTTAGGCTCAGCGCCATCACCACACCGGCTCGCCCTGTGGAGGCCCTCCAGGCGCTGATCCTGGCCGACCCCATCTCGAGCCACCTCGCCACCTGGTTGGTGGTCTCGGGCTCCACGATGGCTGGCCAGAGGGTCCTTACCAGCGCCAAGCTGGCAAGCGGAGCCGGAGGAAGACCCTCTTCAGTGTTGTCAGTCGGGCCTCGATGGCGATGCCCGCTTCCGCCGCTGTCCAGGCGGCGAGCATCTCGATTTGGGCATCCTGCGCCCTCAGCTCATCCCGATGCAGGTTTACGGTGTCCTCGGCCACTACCTGCGTGTCGAGGAAGGCCTCTATGCGAGAGAAAGAGAAGTGAGAAAACAACAAGGACTCGGCTGGTGGCCAAAGCCGACTGGGAACACAAAAAGAGGAAAAACGGTAACTTACTCGCAAGGAGCTCGTTGATGTGCTGCACCTCAGCCAGCATCCCCTGCTCCTTCACCGACCACGCGCTGGCTTGGCGCTCGTAGTCCGCCTTCAGATCGACGACCTCCTGGGCGGCCTTGCTCATCACCTCGTCCTTCTCGGCCAGCGCCCTCCGGTGCTCCTTCGCCAGCCGGTTTAGCTCAGCCTAGTGGTCGGCCGCTTGCTGGTTCTTCTCCACCGCAAGTCTGTTCGCCCACTCCTGCAGTAGATCGCACAGCTGGCCAGCCTGCACTAGCCGGAGTCAGAGATCCTGGACTTCCGCCGGGTCGACGGCGACGACTGCAAGGGGGCGGAATTCCTGGTCAGCGGCCAGGCAGAAGATGGAAGACAAAGAAGCAACCAGAAAATTCTAAGATGATCTGACCCGGCTGCGGCGCAACCGGCCCGAATCTCGGGGGCTACACCCAGTGGGTGCACTGGCGCGCCCCCATTGGAACAAAGCAAGTCATTTACCTCTAATCCGCTTTAGCTCCGCCTCCTTCACCATGAGCTCGGCCTTGGCCTCTCGGTACACGCCAAGCAGCTTGTTGTAGCCCGCCACACCCGCTGGTCATGGCAGGTCTATGGAGGAAGGATCAGAAGCAGAGAACAAGAAGAAATTCCGGAAGGCTCGAGCCGCCTGCTCCGCAGCCGGCCCGAGCCTCAGGGGCTACACCCAGTGGGTGCTCTACCGAACCCCCACTTCGAAGCATTTCGAAAAAGCAAAAGCACATACCGTGACGGACTGCTTGAGTTGGACGAGCTGGCTCTGCGCTCCCTGGGTGGACTCCTGCAAGAAGCTGCCATAACTGGCAAACTACGAGCGCACCCTGTTCAGGGCAGCGGTTAGAATCCCCTGTGGTGCCCCGCTAGTGGCCTCACCGGTGCTCGCCCAGTCCCCTTGTAGCCGGGCCGCCGAACTCGCGCTGGTTCGGCTCCCCGCCGGCTGTGATGAAGTAACAATGGCACCGGCGCCTCCGGACGCGGTTCCCATGCCGCTGGATGGCGCCCCTCCTCCGCCAGCCTGGCCGACTCCTCCGCTCAGACCGGCCCCCTTGTCCGGACTCGCGCTTGGCGTAGCGTCGGACGCATTCGTCGGACCAGTGGCCAATGATGTCGCTTGAACTACGTCGGTATTTCCCCAAAGCGGAAGGGATGATGCAGCACAGCTACGGTAGGTATTTCCCTCAGTTATGAAACCAAGGTATCATTCCAGTAGGAGAACCAAACAACATTATGTAAACAGTACCTGCACACAAAGAACAAATACTTGCAACCCGACGATTAGGAGGGGTTGTCAATCCCTCTACGGGTAACGGTGCCAAAAATTGTGAAGTTGACGGGATAAAATTGTGTAGATTGGATAAATAGATCTCGATAAAACACGAAATAAAATAAATAACAAAAAAGTGCAGCAAGGTATTTTTGGGATTTTGTAATAATAGATCTGAAAACAAAAGCAAATAAAAATAGATCTCAAAGCAAATATTATAGAATAGACCTGGGGGCCGTAGATTTCACTAGTGGCTTCTCTCGAGAAAATAGCATACGATGGTAGACAAATTACTGTTGGGCAATTGATAGAAGATCGAATAATTATGATGATATCCAGGCAATGATCAATATATAGGCATCACGTCCAAGATTAGTAGACCGACTCCTGCCTGCATCTACTACTATTACTCCACACATCGACCGCTATCCAGCATGCATCTAGTGTATTAAGTTCATGGAGAAACGGAGTAATGCAATAAGAATGATGAAATGATGTAGACGAGATCTATTCATGTAGGAATAGCCCCCTTCTTATTATCCTTAATAGCAAGGATACATGCGTGTCTTGCTGCCCCTTCTGTCACTGGGAAAGAACACCGCAATCGAACCCATCACAAAGCACCTCTTCCCATGGCAAGAAAAATCGATCTAGTCGGCCTAACTAAACCAAAGATTCGAAGAAGAAATATGAGGCTATAAGTAATCATGCATATAACAGATCAAAGAAAACTCAAATAACTTTCATGGATATAGATCTGATCATAAACTCAAAGTTCATCGGATCAATGCAAAAAAGAGTTAAATCAAATAGATCTCCAAGAGACCATTGTATTGAGAATCAAAAGAGAGAGAGGAAGCCATCTAGCTACTGCCTACGGACCCGTAGGTCTATGATGAACTACTCACGCATCATCGGAGAGGCACCAATGAAGATGATGAACCCCTCCGTGATGGTGTCTAGATTGGATCTCGTGGTTCTAGAACTTGCGGTGGCTGGAATAGTGTTTCGTCGACTCCCCTAGGGTTTTTGGAATATTTGGGTATTTATAGGGCGAAGAGGCGGTGCGGGAGGCCACCGAGGTGGGCACTACCCACCAGGGTGTGCCTGGGCTCCTGGCCGTGCCCTGGGGGGTTGTGCTCCCCTCGGGCCTCCCCTCTGGTACTTCTTTGGCCCATCTTATGTCTTCTGGTCCAAAGAAATTCAGAAAAAAGTTTCGCTGCGTTTGGACTCCGTTTGGTACTGATATTCTGCAAAGTAAAAAACAAGCAAAAAATAGCAACTGGCACTAGGCACTATGTCAATAGGTTAGTCCCAAAAAATGATATAAAGTTGCTATAAAATGATTGTAAAACATCCTAGAATGATAATATAATAGCATGGAACAAGTAAAAATTATAGATACATTGGAGACGTATCAGCATCCCCAAGCTTAATTCCTACTCGTCCTCGAGTAGGTAAATGATAAAAACAGAATTTTTTGATGTGGAATGCTGCCTAACATGTTCATCACATATTCTTTTCTTTTTTAGCATGGACATTTGGACTTTTATATGGTTCAAAGAAATAGTCTAGTTTTGACATGAAGATTTCAATACTCAAGCATATCAACAAGCAACCATGTCTTTCAAAATATCAACACTAAAGAAAGTTATCCCTAGCCCATCATGCTCAATCATTGATCTATTCATGAAACACACGCATATTAGCTACATCCAATGCTCAAGTACGATCATAGTGCCCCTTAGTTGGTGCTTTATAAGAGAAGATGGAGACTCAAATAAAAATAAAATTGCATAAAGTAAATAGATAGGCCCTTCGCAGAGGGAAGTAGGGATTTGTAGAGGTGCCAGAGCTCAAAGCTTAAATTCAGAGATCAATTTTTTTGAGAGGTATACTTTTCCCGTCAACGAAAACAACCGAGTAATTCCCAACACTTTCCATGCTAGGTATATCATAGGCGCTTCCCAAATAGAAAATAAAGTTTATTCCTTTTTCCACCATTCTTTCACAATCCATGGCTAGTTCTATCCATGGGTGCCTTCCATACCAACACTTTCCAAGGAATTTATTATTTGACAACATAAAGTAAATTTCTTTTTCATTTCGGGACTGGGCATCCCTATTACCGCCGTACTCTAATGCAATGACAAGTGAATAAACACTCATTGTGAGAATAACACATCTAGCATGGAAAATATTGGCCACCCCCTGCCGCTTCATGAGCGGTACGAGCACACAAAAAGGAAATTTATTTTGAAAATTAGAGATGGCACATACAAATTTGCTTAGAACGGCACGAAAATACCGCACATAGGTAGGTATGGTGTACTCATATGGCAAAACTGGGTTTAAGGATTTTGGATGCACAAGTAGTATTTCTACTTAGTACAAGTGGAGGCTAGCAAAAAGATTGAGAAGCAACCAACCAAGAAACGAAAAATCACATAAGCGAGCATTAAGCATAACTAACACCAAATAATGCACCACAAGTAGGATGTAATTTCATTGCACAACTATTGACTTTCGTGCTTGCATAGGGAATCACAAACCTTAACACCAATATTCTTACTAAAGCATAATTACTCACCAACATGACTCACATATCACTATCATCATATCTCAAAACTATTACAAAGAATCAAGTTTATTTTGTCCAATGATCTTCATGAAAGTTTTTATTATATCCCTCTTGAATCTCTATCACATTGGGACTAGATTCATATATTGCAATTGCTTTTGACAAGCTCAAAGAAATAAAGGTGAAGAACATGAGCATAAAAAATTTCGTCTCTCAAAATAATATAAGTGAAGCATGAGAGAATTTCTTCAAAAACTTACTAAATCTCAAATAAATCTAAGTGAAGCATGAGAGCATTTCTTGAAAAATAATAAAGCACACCGTGCTCAAAAAGATATAAGTGAAGCACTAGAGCAATTCCATAGCTCAAAAAATTTAAGTGAAGCATAAAGAGCAATTCTAACAAATCATGGCATAATTTTGGCTCTCTCAAATAGGTGTGTCCAGCAAGGATACTTGTGACAAACTAAAAAGCAAAACAAGCAAAGACTCATATAATACAAGACGCTCCAAGCAAAACTCATGATATGTGACAAATAAAAATATAGCTCCAAGTAAAATACCGACGGTCGTTAGAAGAAAGAGGGGATGCCTTCCGGGGCATCCCCAAGCTTAGTTGCTTGGCTCTCCTTGAATATTAACTTGGGGTGCCATGGGGCATCTCCAAGCTTAGGCTCTTTTCACTCCTTATTCCTTCATCCATCGTGATCTCACCCAAAACTTGAAAACTTCAATCACACAAAACATAACAAAACTTTCGTGAGATCCGTTAGTATAAGAAAACCAATCTTTACTTTAAGTACTGTATAAAACCCATTCCAATTTTGTTATTGCATTATATCTACTGTATTCTAACTTTACCATGTCTTATACCCTCCGATACAATCCATAGATTCATCAAAATAAGCACACAATGCAAAGAAAACAGAATCTGTCAAAAACTGAACAGTCTGTAAAGATGCAAATTGTTCTCATACTTTTGGAACTCCAAAAATTCTGAACAATTGGGAAAACATAGAAAATTTGTATATAAATCTTGTGTAAAACATTCAGAATTTTTTGTCACTTCTGTGAATTTAAAAAATTATGTTACTGGACGCAAAACTTTCTGTTTTTCAACAGGATCAAATCAACTATCACCAAAGCTATCCCAAAGGCTTCACTTGGCACAAACACTAATTAAAACATAAAAAACACAATCATAACAGAGGCATAATTGTGCAAACACTCAAGAACAGAAAGAAAAAGGCAAAAATAAATTTTATTCATTGGGTTGCCTCCCAACTAGCGCTATCGTTTTATGCCCCTAGCTAGGCATAATGCATAGATTCAACTATTGTCATCTTTAG
The DNA here is from genome assembly GCA_011799875.1 of Thinopyrum elongatum. NCBI lineage: Eukaryota > Viridiplantae > Streptophyta > Magnoliopsida > Poales > Poaceae > Thinopyrum > Thinopyrum elongatum. The sequence continues at coordinate 368,290,794 of CM022299.1, read as the reverse complement.
TTTTAGATCCATAGGATGCCCTCATGATTGATTCATATGGTGGCTTAATTCCTGTTCCAGGGAATTGTTCCATACCCTTTCTTAGTGGAAATTGAAATTTAGTATTGCCTTCTTTCATATCAATCACGGCACCAATAGTACGTAAAAACGGTCTACCAAGAATAATTGCACAAGACGGATTACAATAAATATCAAGAACAATAAAATCTATGGGCACATAATTTGTATTTGCAAGAATAAGGACATCATTAATTCTTCCCATAGTCTTTTTAATAGTAGAATCCGCCAAGTGCAAATTAAGAGAACATTCTTCAATATCGGTAAGACCAAGCACATCACATAGAGATTTCAGAATTGTGGAAACACTAGCACCCAAATCACATAAGGCAAAATACTTATAATTTTTTATCTTGACTTTGATAGTAGGTTCCCATTCATCATGCATTTTTCTAGGAATTGAAATCTCTAACTCCAAATTTTCTTCCAAAGCTTTCATCATGGCATCAACAATATGTTTAGTAAAAGCTTTATTTTGTTCATAAGAATGGGGTGAATTTATCATAGATTCCAACAAAGAAATACAATCAATCAAAGAGCAATTCTCATAATTAAAGTCTTTGTAATCCAAAAGAGTGGGCACATCACTAGCTAAAGTTTTGACCTCTCCAAACCCACTTTTATCAATTTTTTCATCAAGATTTTCACCCTCTGAATTATCGGGACGCCTTCTAGCTAAAGTTGACTATTCTTCAGTCCCTTTATCAACAATTTTAATTTTACTAAACAAGGAATCAATAGAAGAAACACCAATTACTTTAAGATCTTCATCATTTTTATGATAGCAATCACTAGAAAATGCTCTTTCTAAAAATTCTCTTTTAGCTCTAAGCATAGCGGTTCTTTTCTTACTTTCATCCATAGAAACATATAAAGCTTTAATTGATTCATCAACCTTGGGTACAAAAAATTTTAGCTTGAGATTTTCTACATCGTGATAAATTCTATCAATGCTTCTAGACATATCATCAATCTTATTCAACTTTTCTTCTATCGTAGTATTGAAAACTTTTTGAGCATTGATAAATTCTTTAATATTATTCTCAAGATCAGAGGTGTTCCTATTATTATTGTAAGAAGAATTACCATAATTATTAGAGGAATTTCCAGGAAAAGGCCAAGGATTAAAATTACCTCTATAAGCATTGTTATTAAAATTGTTTCGCGAGACAAAATTCACATCTACAGGATCACTATTTTGCTCAATCAAAGTAGACAAAGGCACATCCTTAAGATCAATAGGAGCACTTATATTAGCAACCAATTTCATAAGAGCATCAACTTTTTCACTCAAAGTACTAATTTCTTCAACCGAATTAACCTTTTTACTAGTAGGTGCTCTTTCGGTATGCCATTGTGAATAGTTTGCCATAATATTATCAAGAAATTTAGTAGCTTCACCCAAAGTAATTTCCATAAAAGTACCACCCACGGCAGAATCTAAAATATTTCTAGAAACAAAGTTCAATCCCGCATAAATTTTTTGTATGATCATCCAAAGATTTAAACAATGAGTAGGACAATTTCTTAGCATCAACTTCATTCTTTACCAAGATTATGCAACATGTTCATGCTCAAGTTGCTTAAAATTCATGATTTGAGTTCTAAGGGAAATAATTTTTGCTGGAAGAAAATATTTAGTAATAAAAGCATCTTTGCACTTATCCCAAAAATCGATACTATTGCGAGGCAAAGAAGAAAACCAAATTTTTGCACGATCCCTCAAAGAGAAAGGAAATAATTTCAACTTCACGATATCATTGTGCACATCTTTTTTCTTTTGCATATCGCATAATTCTACGAATGTGTTTAGATGGGACGCGGCATCCTCATTAGGAGTATCGGAAAACTGATCTTTCATAACAAGATTCAACAAAGCGACATTAATAACACAAGATTCCGCACTAGTGGCGGGAGGAGCAATCGGAGTGCTAATAAAATCATTGTTATTGGTATTGGAATAATCACACAACTTGGTGTTTTCTTGAGTCATCGTGACTACGCAAACAAAATTGCACACACAAAAATAGATTTGACCAGAAAACGGCGAACAAGAAAGAGGGCGAATAAAACGGCAAATTTTTGTGAAGTGGGGGAGATGAAAATGAGAGGCAAATGGAAAATAATGTAAATTGCAAGGAGATGAGATTTGTGATTAGGAACCTAATAGATGTTGATGATGTCTCCCCAGCAATGGCGCCAGAAATTCCTTTTGATGTCGCTTGAACTACGTCGGTATTTCCCCAAAGAGGAAGGGATGATGCAGCACAGCTACGGTAGGTATTTCCCTCATTTATGAAACCAAGGTATCAATCTAGTAGGAGAACCAAGCAACACTATCTAAACGGTACCTGTGCACAACGAACAAATACTTGCAACTCGACGATTAGGAGGGTTGTCAATCCCTCTACGGGTAACGGTGCCAGAAATTGTGAAGTTAACAGGATAAAAATTGTGTAGATTGGATAAATAGATCTCGATAAAACGCGAAATAAAATAAATAACAAAAAAGTGCAGCAAGGTATTTTTGGGTTTTTGTAATAATAGATCTAAAAACAAATGCAAATAAAAATAGATCTCAAAGCAAATATGATAAAGAATAGACCTGGGGTCGTAGATTTCACTAGTGGCTTCTCTCGAGAAAATAGCATACGGTGGGTAGACAAATTACTGTTGGACAATTGATAGAAGATCGAATAATTATGTTGATATCCAGGCAATGATCGATATATAGGCATCACGTCCAAGATTAGTAGACCGACTCCTGCCTGCATCTACTACTATTACTCCACACATCGACCGCAATCCAGCATGCATCTATTGTATTAAGTTCATGGAGAAACAGAGTAATGCAATAAGAACGATGGCATGATGTAGACGAGATCAATTCATGTAGGAATAGCCCCCATCTTGTTATCCTTAATAGCAATGATACATGCGTGTCTTGCTACCCCTTCTGTCAGTGGGAAAGAACACCGCATGATCGAACCTATCACAAAGCACCTCTTCCCATGGCAAGAAAAATCGATCTAGTTGGCCTAACTAAACCAAAGATTCGAAGAAGAAATATGAGGCTATAAGTAATCATGCATATAAGAGATCAAAGAAAACTCAAATAACTTTCATGGACATAGATCTGATCATAAACTCAAAGTTCATCGGATCCCAATAAACACGCCGCAAAAAAAGAGTTACATCAAATAGATCTCCAAGAGACCATTGTATTGAGAATCAAAAGAGAGAGAGGAAGCCATCTAGCTACTGCCTATGAACCCATAGGTCTATGACGAACTACTCACGCATCATCGGAGAGGCACCAATGAGTATGATGAACCCCTCCGTGATGGTGTCTAGATTGGATCTCATGGTTCTAGAACTTGCGGCGGCTGGAATTGTGTTTAGTCGACTCCCCTAGGGTTTTTGGAATATTTGGGTATTTATAGGGCGAAGAGGCGATGCGGGAGGCCACCGAGGTGGGCACAACCCACCAGGGTGCGCCTGGGCTCCTAGGCGCACCCTGGGGGGTTGTGCTCCCCTCGGGCCTCCCCTCTGGTACTTCTTTGGCCCATCTTGTGTCTTCTGGTCCAAAAAAATTCTCCAAAAAGTTTCGCTGCGTTTGGACTCCGTTTGGTACTGATATTCTGCGAAGTAAAAAACAAGCAAAAAATAGCAACTGGCACTGGGCACTATGTCAATAGGTTAGTCCCAAAAAATGATATAAAGTTGCTATAAAATGATTGTAAAACATCCAAGAATGATAATATAACAGCATGGAACAAGCAAAAATTATAGATACGTTGGAGACGTATCAGCCGACTCGTGGGAGCCTCCTACGCTTTGGTCGGCTGCCTCCAGGGCGCGTCGGCCTCCGCCCGGCGTGCTGGGTCATGCACAAACTTCGAGCAGTGCTCCGACGGTGGCGACAGTGAAAGCGAGTCCACCTCCCAAGGTGCCCACGCGACACCCTCCACCCTGTTCAAGTCCGTGGCGCCCTCCCGCGTCTTCGCGGCATCCTTCCATGCTTTCAGAGAGGCCTCCGCCTCCTCCCTGATGGCCAGCTCCCGGTCCCTCCACGCGGCGCGCTCCCGCTCCTCCTGCGCGACGTCGGTGGCCCATTCGGCCTCCCGCGCATTTGCGGCGGCATCGGCCCGTTCGCGCTCTGCTGTGTCATCTTCGGGCAGGACCGGTGTGCCCGTTTCTGGGAGTTTGAGAGGGGCCCTGCCAACGCACAAAAGGTTGAGGGGAAAGAGGAAAACACAAAGGAAGAACCAACCCAAGACATGACTGGAACATGGGCACTCACCGGGCGCTCGTCGGGATCGTCCATTCTGGGGCCGGCGTTGGGGCGGCATGGCATGACTTCTTCGCACCCTTGCGTCCGCCTCCCAGCTGCGCCCCAGCCTGGTGCTTCCTGGCCGGATTCTCAACTGCTTATTTCCTGTGTGGCTGCATCGCGGCCGCCAGCTAACCGGCCGGCACGACGTCCGCCGCCTTCCATAGCTGCCTCCTCACGATGGGGGTGACACCGGCCATCGCGGTTGAGAATGCTGCACCGAGCACGTCATTGTTGTCATCTGCACCATCATCCGGCCAGTCACGTAAAGGGCAGGAAGTGAGATACTCACCGGTATGGCCGAACCCTCCAGTTCTGGCATCCCCTGGCATCCTCAAGTGGCTCGTCGACTTCCTTGTTCGCCTCGTCGTCCGGCCCGGCCTCTCAGTCCTGTTCAAAGACCGGCAGGTTCGCACCATCATGCGCTATCTGGTGCGAGAACCTCTGCACAAACGATAAAAAACCATGCATCGAGGCGATGCGGTGAGACATGAAAAACTGAAACCAGGCCGGCTGAAGGCATACCTGAGGCGCCGGGATGGCACGGCTATAAGGTTGCTTGTCGTTGTACCACGTGCCCGGGTCGAGCTTGGCGGAGGTGATATGATTCACTCGGCTGGCAACTTGGGCCGACGACAGCTCGACGGTCGATATCCGGCACGGGTCGAGCCGGCCGCTCATGTCGCACATCTGGTGTGACCTGTGTTGCAGCGGCTGCACCCGACGATCGATGAAGGCCGCGATACAGTCCATGATGGCAAGGTGCTCATCGTCGATCATCTGGCCCAGCCGGCAGTAGACAGCCACGGCCTCCTCTGTCGACCTGCGGGCCTCAAAGGCCCAGTTTTGTCTCTCCACCAGTGCGGCATCCACGAACGATGGCAGATTGATGTAGTTGGCCGTCGGATTCACGTTCTTCATGTAGAAGAACATCCGCTGCCACTTTTTCGCTGACTCATGCAGCGGCAGCTTGGGGAAGCCTCCAACCGAATGGATGGTCACGAGGGCCGCCCCATAGGCGGTCATGACTGTCCCCTCCGGCGTCGGCACCATCTGCGGCCGGAGGAAGAAGCATCTATTCCAGATGTCCACCGATGGCTTGAGCCCAACAAGGCCCTCACAGAAAACGACGAACGCGATGAGTGGAAGGATTGAGTTTGGCTCAAGATGGTGGGGTTGAAGGCCAAAATTATTAAGGAAGCGACAGAAAAAAGTATTCACAGGAAGGCCGAACCCGTGGGAGAAGTGCTCGGCGAAGACGACAACCTCGCCATCCCGTGACTCGGGAACAACCTCATCGCCGGCCTCGTGCGCCTCCATGTGCTCCGCCGACGGTAGCTTCCACCAGAAGCGAAGATGCCTGATGAAGTTGTCCGAGACATCGGAGCCCTCCAACAAGCACTTCGGCGCCGCCATCTTCAAGCGCGGCGCGGGTGCGGCGAGTGCCTGGCCTAACGGGTCGATGCAGCGAGCGGGGCAGCGGTGCTGGCGGCGGCGGCCTGAGTGCGCGTGCGCGAGGAAGAAGAATAAGAAGAGGACAAGAGGCAATGGGGGCAGGAGCGAATGGCAGGGAGAGCTTTGGCCGTTCCCCTCCCCCTCCATTTAAACGCCACGAAGATCATGGGGGAGTGGGATCGTTTCCGCCCACGATCCCCACTCGCCCCGTAATACACAGGCGCATTAACTGCCCCGGGAAGCTCAAACGTCCGGGCCTGGCCGCAGCGGATCCCGCACGCGGGGCGAGGCTGTGGCCTGGCGGGCCCGGTCCGTGGCAACGCCCCATCACGCGCATGGCCTGGCAGGCCTAGGCCTGCTGCTGGGCCACACGTGGCATGCTGCAGACGAGCGGCAGGTGTGGCTTTTGACTCCGGCAGGAGTAGCCAGCAGACCGTTCAGTTTCCCCACCCCAGCCAGGTGTGGGATGAGCCGGCCACCACCACGACGGCTGGCAACACCTATCACACCCGGAGAAGATTAAGCTGCTAGGGTCCCCCTGCTCGTAGCCGGTGGTACCCAACAGCTTTGGGGACTAATGTCTGGGGGATGACCCCCGGGTAGGCGCATCAAAAATTTGCAATTTTCAAAAACATCGGGGCGGCAAGCTGAAAGTGCATGTGTCACTTAAATTATATTTTGGTGTGATGACAATATGGTTAGTGGAACTAATATCGGTTGCTAAAGTTTATCTCAGGATATTGGTTCCAGGTTTTTCTTGATGGAGATGTGTGACCCCCCAATTCAAAAAGATCAAAGGTGTGGTTTACCGGTGATTCGAAGGTTTTGTTTTTGGTTCGATTTGAGTCGTAGGAAAGACCGCACAATTAAGATGGGTCTTTGTGGATCTGTGTTGTGTCAGAATGCCTTTGTCGAAACTTATACACTAGCTTACCCACTCCTACCACATATTTCCGTAGTGTGCTTGCTGTGATACCCAGAAAGATTTGCAACAGAAAGTTTCTGGATACCTCATGCGCCCGTGCGCATGAGGTAGTCAGGAACTCCCTGGGTACCCCATGCGCACAGGGTCATTTGACCCCCGTGCACATGGGGTGCTACTTAAACTCTCTGGGTACCCCTTGTGCGCGGGGTCTTTTGACCCCCGTGCGCATGGGGTGCTGCGTTTGTTCCTGGGTACCCCGTGCGCATGGGGCTGACTTAGCCCGTGCGCACGGGGTCCAACGGGCATAAACCCCCACCCCACCAAGAACACTATTAAAAGCCCCCTTCTCCTACCTCCATCCCTAACCCTAATATCTTGTTGAGCTCCACCATTGCTACACCTCATTTTGCTCAATACTCTCAATCCCTCCACCCAAACTTGTTGAAACTTTGGGGATTGGGAGAGCAAGACCCGATCTACACTTTGACCAAACCAAATCGCGTTCCAAGCAACATTTCCTCCCCATTGACTTGTTACTCTTGGAGCTTGGGCTCCTAGGAGGTTAGAGCACTGGTACAGCAAGGTGCTATACAAACGGTTTTTAACCCCTTTCCGCGACGGCGTTCTGAACCATCGCCTAGTGAGTGACTGCGATAAGGGGGTCCTTCCCACACGACCTAGAAACTGCTGGGGATAGGGAGCCATGATGCATACAGTTGTCCCTATAAAACTATTTCTGATATCTCGAATATCCCAAACGCTTCATCCTTGCTACTCGTTTGTGCTCGCATTGCCATCGCAGTCAGAGTTCTGTGGTTACCTAAAACCAGGCGCACTCCAGGCACATTCCAGGCACGGTATTTTTCCAAGCACAGTCCAAGCACGTACCAAACTGGCTCTACGTTTACGATGACTGGCACATCACAAACAGTTCATCAATGTAAATTGTGCACGATAGGGTGACAATCACACACATTTAGTTTTCCTGCACCGTTTGTGATATTGTCTGACATCACACACAGTTTGCTAACGGCAACTGTGTGCATGGTTACACACATTTCCTCTCCGTGAACCGTGTTGGATTATGATGTATATCGCACACACAGTGCATTATAGCCCGTGTTCGCCGTAATGACCTGCAGAGCGTAATTTCACCCTAATTTAATTGCTGCTATTTAAAATTGTACCTGATTTGAATTTGAAAGTAGGCTATAACTTTATTCATATCCATCAGGTTCAAACAACCAATGCATTATTCGATTCACATGTACATATGTTCAAGAATTACATAAGCACCAAATAAAGAATGATGAATCATAGTTGTATACTTGTACTATTATAGATGGTAAAGAAAGAGGCGAGAGAGATTCTGGTTGCTGAACAAGGTGAAGCGGAATGGCCCTATTGTGCTCTCCTCGATGCAGAAGGCACGCACGACTCTAGTCCAACCCCTTGTGATGGCCGACCGCCAATCATGTAGTTTGAGAGGTAATCTTGAGTAAACTGCTTCAGGATCCACTGCAAAGGAAAAAGATTCAGACATTGTCATCTAACACAACTCATTACGGGCAGTAAAAAGAAGGCTACAGAGTTCTTACTTATCATCCTGCAGTTCACTATTGTCTTGCATAAAGTGTAAACAAATAGTTCGATTGACATCTTTTGACCCATTTTAATAACAATCTTTATCAGTTTCCTCACTTGATGCTGGTTCATGAATATCTCATTGCCCCATACGCAGAAAGGGTCGAAGTGTGGATCTTTGGCAATGCCATATGTACCTAAAAGCACCAAGTTAATATTAGAACCTAAACAACAATTGCAAAATGATGTAGTACAACACTCCCTCCATCCCATTATATAAGATCTTATTACATGTATATCTAGACATCATCAGAACATTAAGGTAACACTCTTCCTTGTTGCTATGTATCCTGGGATTGCATATTTAGTCATTCAGTACAATGCATGTTGCTATGTGGCCTCAGATATATTAGATATGACCCTATTAAACCTACCGATAAATGGGTTACAGATATATTCAGTGAAATGTCCGATTCGACGATTAATCCCTTATCAGCCCCCAGGCTATATGGTACTAGCTACCGATATCCTGAACAATGAGTATATATAAGCAATGCGATGAAACTAACCTCGATGGTAAACAGCAGCTGTTCTCAATATTGTCATGTTTGAGTACATATTAACGCATGTTAAGCACAACAGGCTAAACATCAACCAAATATATCCATGGTAGACAACATAATCTACAAATGATAGCTTCAGTGTGCAGGTTTAAGCACGCTAGTTAAGCAAAACAAGAAGTGGAAAGGTGTGTTAACCGCAACAGTCATAACATTTAAAAACAAGCAAATATAGTCATTCAAACTCGTATTGTGCAGGTCTAAAGTACAGTAGTTATTGTTAAAAAAATGAAAAGGCATGTTAACTGCAACATCCTTAACAACAACCAAATATCATAATTCATAGTGGTATTGTTGAAACTGTTATTGATGAAATTGAACTGCACGGCAAATAGTTGCACATATAGAGCATCACATTGTGAAGAACTGAAATAAACAAGGCATAAGGCCATCTCTAGCCGATCCTTTAAAAGTTAACGGACTAAAACCCTTAGTGGATATATATATACTCCAGCAATTTTTGGCCATTTCTAGTCGATCCCCTAAACTTAACGTTGTAAACTTCAATTTGATCAAGTTCAAAGCAGGTTCAACCGAAAGTAGCATGCATTCAAACATAAACATATATAGTTTTGCATAACCGAACATAAAACATAAATTTAAACTAAGCTAAACTACTTTCGGTCGAAGTGGAGGTCGAGCCAATCCTTCCTCGTCGGGTATGGTGTGTCGCGAGCCGGATCTAGGCCAGTGCCATCGTCGGGGTCGTTGGGGAAGACACTCCTCCACTCGTCGACGTCGATCTCTTCATCCTCACCACCCACCTTGACGCCCTCCGCACCACCATCCTCGCCGCCTTCGACCTCATCATCGGAGGAGAGCATGATAACCTCGCTGCCCTCCACGCCAGCAAAGATCACCCGCTTCGCCTCCATGAGTTTCGGGTGCTGCCGGCGGAGCTCTTGCATGTAGGCCTCATCGGCGGCCTCGGCCTCGAGGCGCTCCCATGCCCCGCGGTCCTCCCACGCCATAGCCGAGCTCAACACCCCTAGCTCTGACAGAACGAGGTCGACCGGATGTGTGCCGAAGGGGAAATTGAGCCTAGCTGCCGCGCCGTGGTAGCGGACCTGCCAGCGGTTGTACTCCATGGCCGCGAGCTCGGCCGTGTGGAAGCTACCGAGCCACCGGCGGGTGTGGGTCTCCCGATCCGTAATCTCGGCGACCCACATCCCCCACCGCCGCTGTCGGACCCCGAGGTAGGACCTCGTCGGCGGCCGGGCCCGAGGGAGGACGGGGAAGTCCTCGAACCGGCGTAGGGGCGCGGCGGCGGGCGGATCGGGCGACCGGCGACGGCGGATCGATAAAGAACCCGCGGAGGACGACGGGGACACCTTGGCGGCCACCTCGCCGGTGTCAGGCAAAGAGGCTGCGATAAACCTCTTTTGGGCCATTGGCTCCTCGAGCTCCCCGGCACACAGGCAGAGGTTGAGGATGGAGGCGGCGGCGGTGATGGCGGCGAACTACCGATGGTTTCGAGCGAGGGAGGGGTGGTGTGTGTCTGTGTGAGCGGAGGTTTTGGGGAGTGTGTGGTGTGTGTGGAGGGAGGGCGGGGGGCAAGGTGGTGTTTGAGGAAATACCACGGCAACTGAAAAATTTACTAGGCGGGAGTAAAATGCCGGGCTACTGAAAATTTGGATCAAGGGCGAACAGATATTTTTGAGATTGCGAGGGATGCAGAGGCGGGAGTAATAAGGCGGGGATACTGAAAATTTGAATCAAGGGCGAGCAGATATTTTTGAGATTGTGAGGGATGCAGAGGCGGGAGTAACAAGGCGGGGCTATTGAAAATTTGAATCAAGGGCAAGCAGATATTTTTGAGATTGCGAGGGATGCAGAGGTGGGAGTAACAAGGCAGGGCTACTGAAAATTTGAATCAAGGGATTGAAGCAGAGCGGGAGTAACATACATCGCACACGGTCCGCACATACTAATCGTGTGCTATCAAACATAAAAACCATCCAGGCGGTAGATATTTTCAAGATTACGAGGCAGTAGATATTTTCGAGAGCGGGAGGCAAGCCTCATGGAGCCCAATCTACTATGCTGATGTGAGTGACTGCAGGGGCACGGGCGTGCCACAGGGGTAGTCTAACCGAACCGTGTCTGTTGCGGACCCAATCGCAGACGGTTTCTGCATCGAACTCGTGTGCTATTTATAAATTTGGCAAAAAGAATAACACGGGAAAGGGTCAGAACACGAACACACTTGCATGTGGATCAAATATATGTATGAAAAGGGTGGTTTGATGTTCGAATACCCAATGCACAACTTTGATGTGGCACCTGTCGCACAAAGCGCACAGTATTGCTAGTCAGCCACCCCCTACGAACCCCACTTCGTGTCGGCGGTAAGGGAATCCTAGCTATGAATGCATGCCCCCAGATAGTTAGGTTTGAAATCTCACCCTACCGTAACACAAAACCTATAGGAGTCCATCATATATATGGTCAAACTTCCCCTTTAGCTTCCGGACAAAGGCGGACCATGTGACGACCCACAAATGTGTGTTTGTGGTGGGAGATGGGTGAGACCACATACGAACCACCTACGGGTGGCCCTATACTATATGTATGAAAAGGGTGTGGTGTGATATATAACTACCATTCACAACTTTGATGTGGCACGTGTGCCTCACAAAATAGCCGGACTTCCCCGACCCCATGAAGGTTGCGGGTAGTGCAAAGTAGCCCCCCCCCCCCCCCACACACACACACGTGTCGGGGGGAGGGCATCTCACCAAGACGTACTGTAACACAGACCAAACATAGTCCAACTTGATCGTATAACCTCTCTCGCTCGTTGTTGGTCAAAGCGATGGACGTCCACACGGCCCTGCAAAATGGGCTAGCTTGTCGCCGATAAACTCGCGAGGGAGTACTGTCTGAAGACAAAACCCACTCTGTGCATGTGGCCCAATTATGAATATGGAAGTGGTGTGTGTGGTGTTTGAATACGAATGCGCAAATTTGATGTGGCACCATGCTTTGGAACCGTAAAATCCCCACACTGATCGAGGGTTCACGATGCGTAGCATGCATGCGCTCAAACTTAATTAGGCCTAGAACGATCGACCTACTATACGGTAACACGAACCAAAGAAGAAGAATCCACCCTGGTAACCTTTCTCATCATCGGTCGAAATGATGGACGTCCACGCGGGCCCATGAATATATATATATAGGCTTGTCGCCCATAACCAAGCGAGTGAGAGTGTCCAAAAACAACCATTGCATGCATGTGTCCCAAACATATTTATGGAGGTGCGTGATGCATGCATATGTGTTGAATACCTAATGCACAACATTTATGTGGTGCATGCGTTCAAAATTGCACAGGTCCCCACACAGAGCAAGAGGTTCATTGCGTGCCGGTGCTCGCCCCACCCCCCACCCCCCCCCCTTCGATCCAGCGGGATGGATTCATGTGTACCATGCGCTATTATATATGTAATCTCACATCATGACCTATATCGTGAGACAAACAAAAAATTAATCCCCTCCTAAGTCAAAACAACTAACCTCTCTCGTTGTCGGTGAAAGTGATGGACCAAGCGGGCCGACAGATGGAAGCATCGCTGATAACCACGTGGGTGAGTGCCACAGGACAACCACCATCGCTTGCATGTGTGCCAAAACATATATATGGAGAGGTGTGTGGTTGTGATGTTTTGAATACCTAATGCACAACCTTTGATGTGGCATTTGCCTCAAAAACTGCAAAGTCCCCACACAGAGTGAGGTTCATGTGTGACACCTAGTATATGTTGGTCCCATCCCCACTTCGACACGTACTATATATATACTCCTACCCTAACACAGTCCCAAAAGAATAAATCCTCCTTGTTCGTCAAATGTGCCTCTCTCTCGTTGGGTCAAAGTGATGGAGGACAACCTCGCGGGCCCACAGATGGAAGCGCCGCACGCGAGTCAGTTCCTATAGGGCAACCACCGCCTGCATGGTATTGCGTGATGTTTGAATACCAATGCACAACTTTGATGTGGCACCTGCCTCGGGAACCGGAAAGTCCCCACATGGAGCGAGGTTATGACACACACACACACACACACACACACATATATATATATATATATATATAGAGAGAGAGAGTATACATGTTGCCCCCTCTTTGACATCTACTACATACTCCTACCGTGCATATATGTAACACAAACAAAAAAAGAATGATCCTTGTTGGTCAAATTAACCTCTCTGTCGTTGTACGTTTAATTGATCGATAAAGACCTCGCGGGCCCACAGAGAGTCACACGCGAGCGAGTGTCATAGGACAACCACCGCATGCATGTTGTCATGTGTTGTGTGATGTTTGAATACCCAATGCACAACTTTGACGTGGCACATGCTTCGCAAACTGGAAACACATGCACTACACAGAGGTTCATGGCCCCTCACTTCGAGCCGGTGGGAGGGACTCATGTGTACGCACGTGCCCGAACTTTGATATGGAATCTCACCATGACCCACATAACACACATGCCAAAGATGAATCCACATTCGGTCCGATGCCTCTCATTGTTGGTGGAAACTGAAAACCTTTGCAGGCTAACGAATGTGCACGTCGCTGCTAACCGCATGAGGGAGTGTCCGAGAGGACCACCAATGCATGCATGTGGCCCAAACATGTATGTATGAAAGGGTTGTGTACTGCTTTAAATAACCAATTCAGGACTTTGGTCTGGCATATATACATGACTCACAAAACGATCAATAATCCCAGGAGGCTCGCGACTAGTAGTGTACTGATGGACCCCCCCCCCCCCCCCACACACCCAACCAACACCAGAGACACACATCCCGCACCACCACCTCCACTCTGAGGACACATGTCAAACTTTTTCTGCAGTGAACATACGACCAAAGGAGTGTCATGTTAAAGTTTGAAAAAAAAACATAGATCATTCGACCCGTTTTATACATTGATTGATTTCCTAGGGATTTAATGTGCAAAAATCAAATTTGAGCTACATGTGCCCCAAAATGGATTGCAAAATCATAACTGTGTCCCTGGGTGCAAGTTTCCCCATGAAAGAAATTTCAAAACATTGAGAATGTTGATTTTTAAAATTTAGTAAATCCAAAACTTAGTTGAAATTCATGAAACTTATCATGGTGTCATATATAGACACCAGTAGACTGTGATATTGTATTTTTTTCATCAAATTTGAGACAAGTTTTGATACAATCTACTTACAAACGGGAGATTGTTAATAACTGGCAACCAATATCTCATACGGAATATTTATTCGGACTATGTGCTTTAGACCGTGCCATGCTTCGGTGAAGCAGTAAAGCGGCAGAATGAATCATCAAAAAACCGAAAAAATATACGTGCCGCCACGCGCCCCGTGTGGCGTGCGAGCAGGCGTGAGTTGACGGGACGCATGCGAGCTGTCCGCCGCGCAGGCAGCCCGGGAGGCGTGCGTGCAGGTGTGTGAATTGACGGGAGGCGTTGCGCTGCGCAGTGTCACTGGGAGGCATGCGAGTAGCTGTGTGAAATGATGGTATAGGAATGCCAGAAGTCCACCGCACAGGCTCACCAGGAGGCGAGACAGCCTTTGACCGCCGCCCGCCTCGCTCCCACTGGTCCGTATTAATGGCGCGCCTGCGCCACCGGCCATACTAGGCGGCCGCACCCCCGGTCCATAGTGGTCACCAACATCTGGACTCTGGAGTGTATGAGGATGCCGCCGAAGCGCACCATCGGAGGGAGTGGCGACGCCGGGGCTGGTGAAGCAACCGCGCAACGCGTGAAGCTGGGCACAGAGGTTGCCGTCGCCGCCGACGAGGTCTCGTGTGGGTAGCAGCACGACCTTGACTTCGTCGGCGCCATCGTGCCCCCCCCCCAGCCGGAGCCGGAGGTCAACAGCAACTCCGGCAACAACTACGACTCCGACGGAAAACCGGTTAGTCATCTATATACCCATTTGTGCGGCAAACATATCATGTGTTTTCTCTGGTTACTCCCCCCTCCCTAATTTTTTTGGAATACAAATCGTATGGTTATGTTCTCTCAGTCCATGAAATCAGAGTAATTAAGATCCGTTAGATGCACGTAGTGTATTGATTGTGTGAATGGTATCCGTATAGGGTTAGTGATTAATTGTTTGTTCCCTACAAATGATTTTTGCTAATAATTCGACTAGGGTTAGCGTGCGTGCTAATAATTCGTGGCCAGATCTTGAGAATTGATTTTGAATGTCCTACATATATGTTTGTGCCTTTTTTCTTCTAGATCTTGAGAATTGATTTTGAATGTCCTTCATGTATGTTTCTACCATTTTTTTCTTTCAGATTGGTATGTACACAGATGAGGCTCCGGCCAGCGCCGCCGCTGGATGTAGATCTTGGACCCAGCAGTGCGGCCAGAAGCGGCCACGCCCCCTGGACCTAAGGAACCAGTAGAATCTCCGGCGAACCGCATCAGCGATCTCCCGGACGCCATCCTTGGGGAGATCATCTCCCTTCTCCCCACCAAGGATGGCTGCCGCACACAAGTCCTCGCATCTCGGTGGCACACTCAGTGGCACGCCGCACCTCTTAATCTCGACTGTCGTCAGCTATCTGTCGATGATGATTCTGAACTCCCCGGAGCCATCATCTCCTCCCACCAGGGCTCCGTTCAACGCATCTGCATCTCGGCATGCTACCTGCTGGACATACCCTGCATGGTGGCCGCCTGGCTGACATCCCGTCAATTCGATAAACTCCAGCAACTTGAGTTCTACCATGACTATGTATGTAACATACAACGAACCAATGTATATGTGCCCTCACCACCGATGTCCATCTTGTGGTTTTCCTCCTCTCTCCACACCGCCACCTTCGCCCGGTGCCATCTAGCAGACAATCTGGTATAAATGCTTCGACTCCCACTGCTAAAAAAACTTGCGCTTGTGGTGGTTGATCTGTCGGAGGCCGCATTGCACAACATCATCCACTCCAGCTGCCCTACCCTGGAGCGCTTGCTGCTCGTTTTTGGAATAGAAATTCGTATCCGTTGTCTCAAAATAAAGTCGCCCCACCTTGTAAGCATGCGAATTTGTTTTTTTGGACATGATCTCATCATCAAATATGCCCCTTCACTTCAAAGGTTGCTCCTTGATTCTACTATAGTACCTTCGCAAATAACTGTAGTCTCTGTGCCTAAACTGGAGACCTTGGGTGCAATTTGTGATCCTTTTAGATGGTTCAAGATGGTGTTTGGCTCCACACCTATTGAGGTACTGTATATTATTCACATAAACTTTTGTAATCTGCTTTTTTCATTTGTGCGCATAAGTTAAGTATCATCTTGGAGTACACTTTTGGTACTAATATTATGTTCTATGCTCAATGAAGAGCTTGTCCATCCTATCAGTGGTGGTGGATTCTGTCAAGACCTTACACATCAGTATGTGGTGTGTTGATCTGAACACGATTATTGGCTTGCTGCAATGCTTTCCATGTCTGGAGAATTTGTATATAAAGGTGATGATTTCACGCACATTGAAAGCCCATATATAATGTACTATAATTAATCGTTCAGCTATCACTCTTTCAACATAATCTTTTTTAGACATTAACTGTTTTCAATCTTCATCTCTATTTAGGCACTAACACATGGAGAAAAAGGTATAACCAATCGATGGTTCAAAAAGCACTGGGATTTTCTGAGATCTCATGACATTCGTTTGAAGACAGTAACGCTGGAAGGATATGCATCCAACAATGCAAACACTAGCTTTGTCACATTCTTCATGTTGAATGCGAGGGCACTATTGTCCGTGAGGATAAAGTTTTTCGACAAGAAATTTCTCACAGCTGCAAGTGTTGAACAGCATAAAAAGAAGTTTCAGGTTGACCTAAGGGCTTCTGATCGTGCTCGGCTTCTATTTAGAATAGCTTGTCCTCATTTACCAGTAGAATTTATGGCCCGGGATCTTGATTTTATGGATTAGACCGATCCATTTGATTGTGACTGCCGAAAACTTTGGTTGAGTTAGATGTCATTGTCCTATTCAATCAGGATTTTGTCTAAACCTGATGAGCAATTAATCCTCGTGCTTTTGTACCATTTGTAAGCTGGAGTTAGATATTGTTGCCCTTTTCAACTCGGCTTTGACCCATATTTTCTTTCATACTGGGCCAATGGCTTGCCATTTCTTTAATTAAGACATAAATATTATAAGCATTCACAACATAGGGAAAGAACATCACTCTGCGGGATCCTTGACATCTTTGTTCATTACAGAACCCGCAAGTTCTTAGTGCCCACCAGCATCCACAAACTTATTTTCAGCTAGCACACCAAATGGGCTGTAATTCTTAATAAGAAAAGTTGCATGGTAGTGACAGATTTGGATTTGTCATTTGGGACCCATGAGGAAAAAGCCTATCCAGGGAGGTGCCGACTCAACAGTATACATTGAGAAACCTGGTTTTAAAATTACTGTAAATCCAAAAATCACCTCAAAATCATGAAACTTGGCATGGTGTTATGACATGGCACCAACATGCTGTGGTAAAAAATTAGTCCAATTTGGGACAAGTTTTGGTATAAACTTCTTACAAACCAGAGCTTCTCTCAAAAAGGCATGGTTCCAAGAGGGAACTTGTCACCTATGTGTGCGAAACGACATACGATGTCTCTTCCCACCTTGATTTATTTTACAGAGGCAACATGCAACTATAGGAGCGTCGTCCTAAAAATATGAAATTATTCAGGGTTTGTTTTGCCTTTTTATACATTATTTGAGTTTTCTAGGCATTTTGGAACATACTTTGGTGTGTGCAAAGGTCATGTGTGTACTAGCCACCTATGTAATTGGATGTTCGATCTGTTTATGGAATCAAGTCCTTATAAGTTATAAGTACATATGTTGTTGTTCTGTGTGCAATGACATCGCACACGGACCATACTAGGGAACCCGTCGGTAATGATTTCATCAATCGCTGACAATTGTATACCAGCAAGCGTTTGCCCACAACACACACGGCTTATTAGCAGCAATCGTCTGTATTATTATCGGTCTTCGCACACATTTCTGATTACAGACCTGTTTGTCGGGTATCACACACATCTTGTTAAATTGAACCATTTCTGTTCTCTTGGCTCAAGGCAAACAGTTCATCCGAGTGAACCGTATGTCGTATATCGCACACACCTTGATATGGCTGACCGTTTCTTTTGTGTTGCCTAATCACAAACAGTTCATCCGAGTGAACTGTATGCCGTATATCACACACGCCTTCATCTGGCTGCCTGTTTCTGTTGTTGTGCCGCATCGCAAACAGTTCATTGAACTGAGCTGTATGCCTAGCATCGCACACGCAACTAAAATCTGAACCGTGTTTGATGTATCCGCCATCGCAAACATTTTGCACCTTTTTGACGGGTTTTTTACATCACCGTTTGCGATTAATGCATCGCACACAGTTTCATCGAAGGGTCTCTGATTGTAGTGTCGCGTTAGCAGCATCCTGCAGTAGTGGAGGTTGCTCCGGAAGCTTCCTTTCTTGTGGTGTGCTTCGGAGAATTTTGTAAAGGTGTGGTGGTTGCCTCCAAGACCAACCCAGAGTGATTCGAGGCTCATCCATTGGGGGTGACTCGAAAGAGATTACGGTGAGCCTTCGGTGGCGCTCCGCAAGCTTTGGCTCCGGCACTGATGACCCACAAGTATAGGGGATCAATCGTAGTACTTTAGATAAGTAAGACTGTCGAACCCAACGAGGAGCAGAAGGAAATGACAAGTGGTTTTCAGCAAGGTAATTTCTGCAAGCACTGAAATTGTCGGTAACAGCTAGTTTGATAGCAAGATAATTTGTAACAAGTAACGAGTAACAATAGTAACAATAAGTGCAGCAAGGTAGCCCAATCCTTTTTATAGCAAAGGACACGCCGGAACGATCTAAAATAATAAGTAAAACATTCTCGACGACACACGGGAAATTCATCTAGTCACTTTCATCATGTTGGTTTGATTTGCGTTCGCTACTTTGATAATTTGATATGTGGGTGGACCGGTGCTTGGGTGTTGTTCTTACTTGAACAAGCCTCCCACTTATGATTAACCCCCCTCGTAAGCATCCGCAACTACGAAAGAAGTATTAAGATAAAATCTAACCATAGCATTAAACATATGGATCCAAATCAGCCCCTTATGGAATGGCGCATAAACTAGGGTTTAAGCTTCTGTCACTCTAGCAACCCATCATCTACTACTCCATAATGCATTCCCTTAGGCCCAAAGATGGTGAAGTGTCATGTAGTCGACGTTCACATAACACCACTAAGGGAATCATAACATACATATCATCAAAATATCTAACACATATCAAATTCACATGATTACTTGCAACATGAATTCTCCCGTGGCCTCAAGAACAAAAGTAACTACTCACACAACATGTTCATGCTCAAGATCAGAGGAGTAATAAATATCATAATGGATCGGAACATATAATCTTCCCCCAGTCACCCACAGGTACCAATCTGAGGTTTTGATACAAAGATTGAACACAAGAGATGAACTAGGGTTTGAGATGAGATGGTGTTGCTAAAGATGTTGATGAAGATTGGCCTCCCAAAGATGAGAGGGTTGTTGGTGATGACGATAGCTTCGATTTCCCACTCCGAGAGGGAAGTTCCCCCGGCGGAATCGCTCCGTCGAAGGGCAAAAGTGCTCCTGCCCAAGTTCCGCCTCGAGACGGCGGTGCTCCATCCCGAAAGTCCTCTCCTTATTTTTTTTCTAGGTCAAAAGACCACATATACCAGAAGATGGGCACCAGAGGTGGGCCTGTGCCCCCACTACCCACCAGGGCGCGCGTGGATGGGGTGCAGCACCCTGGTGCCTAGTGGGCACCTGGGTGGCCCCCTCCGGTAGTTCTTTTCTCCAATTTTTTTTATATATTCCAAAATAATTCTCCGTGAAGTTTCAGCTCATTTGGAGATGTGCAGAATAGGTATCTCTGACATAGCTTTTTCAGGTCTAGAATTCCAGCTGCTGGCATTCTCCCTCTTTGTGTAAACCTTGCATATTATGAGAGAAAAGGCATTAGAATTACTCCACAAAGTGTTATATTGCATAAAAACACTATGAATAATAGTAGGAAAACATGATGCAAAATGGACATATCAACTCCCCCAAGCTTAGACCTCGCTTGTCCTCAAGCGAAAGCCGATATCGAAAATCATGTCCACATGTTTAGAGAGAGAGAGGTGTCGATAAAAACCAAATACAGACATAGTAGCATCATGCTTATTATTATAACAACAATAAACTTTATCATAAAACTTCTCATGAGCAAGTAACAATTCATCACAACATCGAAGTATGAAGCATAAACTTTATTGAAAACCAACAAACTATGTTCTTAGTCAACTTTGCAATTACAATTCATCATATTTTCAGGAAGGGTCTCGTATTGGAGCCATTTAGCAAGTCCACATACTCAACCATCATTTAGTCTTCTATGATTGCTAACACTCACAACATACATATGAGCAAAAAGTTTCAACCGAACACATAGAAAGATAGGGGCTTATAGTTTCGCCTCCCAACTTATTCACCTCAAGGGTGATGTCAACAATAATAACTCATGATCACTCACATCCAACTGGATATATGTGCCTAGATATTTCCCCACCATATGGTGCTTGCAAAAGAGAAAATAAAAAAGGAATAGAGAAGAATACTTTGATTTCTTGCATAAAAAGTACATACATAAAAGTAAAAGATAGGCCCTTCGAAGATGGAAGCAGAGGTTGTCATGCGCTTTTTGGTTTTGTATGCACAATCTCTTAATGCAAAAGAACGTCACGTTATATTGCCCCTTATGATAGCAACCTTTATTATGCACTCTGTTGCTTTTATTACTTTGCCATCACAAATTCGTACAACGCTTATTTTCCCTTACACCAAAAGATCAAACACATTTAGAAGCAACTTTTATTGCCGTATGCACCGATGACAACTTACTTTAAGGATCTTACTCAATCCATCGGTAGGTATGGTGGACTCTCAAAAAATGGATTTGGGTTTAAGGGTTTTCGATGCACAAGTAGTATCTCTACTTAGTGCGGATTTTTGGCTAGCAAAGATATTGAGCAAGCACCACATGTTGGAGGATCTATGACAATATAACTTCTATGTGAATATGAACAAACATAAATCATTACGTCAACAATTTGGCATAAAATATTTAATGGGGGCTCACAATCATAAAAGATGTCCAAGATGGTATATTTGCATGTGAATCTTCTCTTCCCTTATTAATTCTTTCATAAATTGCATCATTGACCAATGCTATGTTTGTCAACTTTCAATAAATTTTACCACTTATACTTTTCCTTATGTGGTGTCATTACTTACCATAAGATTAGCATATTATCTTTTTCATTATTTCCTTTATTTTCATTGAAACATAAAAGTAAAGAAGCAAAAACTCAAACTAATCTTTATTATATAACTCTCACTCGATTACATAGATAGATCACAAAACTAGCACTTGAAAATAGATCATACTAAACTTTTATTCAACTAAATCATGAAAAAACTAGGGATCGAACTAAGATAGGTAAAGGTAGTAAAAGTGATGGTGATACGATACCGGGGCATCTCCCCCAAGCTTGGCACAAGCCAAGGGGAGTGCCCATACCCATGTGCTCAAGCCTCCTTCTTTGGTGATGGTGGTGGTGTTGCATTCTTCTTCTCCAGCTTGCGTCTGAGGCTAAAATTTTCCTCCCATACATCATCATTCTCTTGCTCAAGCTTTAATACCCTTTTGCATAATGTCGCCTTGCTTTCCTGCAGAAAATGGGATGTGATAAATTGAACCTTAGTTTTGTTTCCTCTGTTAGGGAGCCTTGACTTCTTGAATTCCACGTGCATATCTCCAGGTTGAGGTACTGGATCTTCATCTTCATCAGAGCTATCATCCCTTGTTTTCTCCATGTCGACGTCTTCCTCCTCATCCGTGGTCCAACCGTAATGATCCCCCTCCGCATAGACCTTGGGGTTTGTGATATAATCGGCGACGTAGCTCTCTCCCTTCGAATCTTGAGACGACATATTTTCAGATCTGCCAAAAAAACAGCACGAAACAAGAACAGAGGATATTTCCGTGATGCGGTGGTCAATACATCCGGGGGAGTATATAAAGAATTTTTATCTTGGGAAACAAGTATCCTACAGGAAAACGGAGTCGGGAAGGTGCCCAAGGGGCCCACTACCCACCAGGGCGCGCCAGGTGGGGCAGGCGCGCCCTGGTGCCTAGTAGGCACCTGGGTTGCCTTCCCGGTTGTTTCTTATTTTCCTATTTTTTCTAATATTCCAAAACTGACAAAAAATATTTTTGTGGAATTTTCGGAGTCCGTTTACTTACCGTATCATGTACCTCTTCCTTTTCAGGGTTCTGGAGTGTTCTGTAAGATCTCTTTTATGTATTCCTCCGGTGTCATGGTTTAAATAATATTAATTTCAACATTAATAGGTGTACCTGAGATATAGTGCTTAATTCTTTGTCCATTGACCACCTTCAGATTAGTGCCTTCGGCGTTATTGATCTTAATAGCTCCAGAGCGATAAACATCTTCGATGGTATATAGACCTTCCCATTTGGAAAGAAGTATGCCTGCAAAAAATCTAAAACGAGAATTGTATAATAGAACATATTCACCAACTTTGAATTCCCGCTTCTGGATTCTTTTGTCATGCCATCTTTTAACTTTTTCTTTGAATAGTTTGGTATTTTCATAGGCTTGCGTTCTCCATTCATCTAGAGAGCTAATATCAGATAACCTCTTATCACCGGCAAGTTTGAAATCATAGTTGAGTTCTTTAATTGCCCAATTTGCTTTGTGTTCTAACTCAAGAGGCAGATGACAAGCTTTTCCATAAACCATTTTGTATGGAGACATACCCATAGGATTTTTATAAGCTGTTCTATAGGCCTACAGTGCGGCATCAAGTTTCTTAGACCAATTCTTTCGGGACCTATTGACAGTTTTTTTGTAATATTAGTTTTATTTCTCTATTGCTAAGTTCAACTTGACCACTAGATTGAGGGTGATAGGGTGATGCAATTCTATGGTTGACATCATATTTAGCAAGCAGTTTACGGAAAGCACCATGACTAAAATGTGAACCACCATCAGTCATTAAATATCCAGGTACTCCAAACCTCGGGAAAATAACTTCTTTAAGCATTTTAATAGAGGTATTATGATCAGCACTGCTAGTTGGAATAGCTTCTACCCACTTAGTGACATAATCAACAACAACCAAAATATGTGTATACCCATTAGAGGAAGGAGAAGGTGCCATATAGTCAAAGCCCCAAACATCAAATGGTTCAATAACAAGTGAATAATTCATAGGCATTTACTGACGTCTACCAATATTACCAATTCTTTGACATTCATCACAAGATAAGACAAACTTACGAGCATCCTTAAAAAGAGTGGGCCAATAAAAACCAGATTGTAATACCTTATGTGCAGTTCTATCTCCCGCATGATGCCCTCCATAAGCTTCGGAGTGACATTTTCGTAGGATTTGTTCCTGTTCATGCTCAAGTATACAACATCTAATAATACCTTCTACTCCTTCTTTATAAAGATGTGGGTCATCCCAAAAGTAATGTCTTAAATCATAGAAGATTTTTTCTTTTGTTGGTATGTGAAACTAGGTGGTATAAATTTAGCAACTATATAATTAGCATAGTCATCATACCAAGGAGTATTATGAGAAGCATTTATGACAGCTAGTTGTTCATGAGGAAAGCTATCATCAATAGGTAGTGGGTCATCAAGAATATTTTCTAACCTAGACAAGTTATCAGCTACGGGGTTCTCAGCTCCCTTCCTATCAGTGATGTGTATCAAATTCTTGTAGCAAAAGAACCCACCTAATGAGTCTAGGTTTAGCATCTTTCTTTTCCATAAGATATTTAATAGCAGCATGATCAGTGTGAACAATTACTTTAGAATCAACAATGTAAGATCTGAATTTATCACAGGCAAACACAACTGCTAAAAATTCTTTTTCAGTAGTAGCATAATTTCTTTGGGCACTGTCTAGAGTTTTACTAGCATAATGGATAACATTTAATTTTTTTATCAACTCTTTGCCCTAGAAGAGCACCAACAGCATAATCACTAGCATCACACAAAATTTCAAAAGGCAAGTTCCAATCAGGTGGTTGAACAATAGGTGCAGAAGTTAAGGCTTTCTTAAGTGTTTCAAAGGCTTCTACATAATCATCATCAAAAACAAATGAAACATACTTTTGCAAAAGATTAGTAAGAGGCCTAGAAATTTTAGAGAAGTCTTTAATAAACCTCCTATAGAAACCATCATGGCCAAGGAAACTACGAATACCTTTAATGTCTTTAGGACATGGCATTTTCTCACTTGCATCAACTTTAGATTTATCCACCTCAATACCTCATTCATAAATTTTATGTCCCAAGATAATACCTTCATTTACCATAAAGTGGCACTTCTCCCAATTCAAGACAAGATTAGTTTGTTCAGATCTCTGCAAGACTCGATCAAGGTTGCTTAAGCAATCATCAAAAGAAGTTCCGTAAACGGAGAAATCATCCATGAAAACCTCAACAATCTTTTCACAAAAGTCAGAGAATATAGCAGTCATACATCTTTGAAAGGTAGCAGGTGCATTGCATAAACAAAAAGGCATACGTCTATAAGCATAAGTTCCAAAAGGGCAAGTAAAAGTGGTTTTCTCTTGATCAGGTTGTGATACAGGTATTTGAGAGAAACCAGAATATCCATCAAGAAAGCAAAAATGTGTGTGCTTAGATAGTATTTCTAGCATTTGATCAATAAAAGGCAGAGGGTAATGATCCTTTCTGTTATCTTTGTTTAATTTCCTAAAATCAATTACCATTCTATAGCCAGTAACAATTCTTTGTGGAATGAGTTCATTTTTATCATTAGGAACAACAGTAATACCTCCCTTTTTAGGGACACAATGAACATGACTTACCCATCTACTATCAACTATGGGATAGATTATACCTGCTTCCAGAAGCTTTAGTATTTCAGTTCTTACCACTTCCTTCATCTTAGGATTTAATCGACGTTGATGATCAACAACAGGTTTAGCATCAGGTTCCATATTAATCTTGTGCTGACAGAGAGTGGGACTAATGCCCTTAAGATCATCAAGAGTATATCTAATAACAGCACTGTGCTTCCTCGGAGTTTTCAATAATCTTTTCTCTTCATGCTCTGTAAGGTTAGCACTAATAATAACAGGACATATCTTTTTCTCATCAGGATAAGCATATTTGAAAGTGTAAGGCAATTGCTTTAATTCAAACACAGGATCACCTTTAGGTGGAGGAGGACCTCCTAGAATTTCAACAGGCAAATTGTGTTTAAGGATAGATTGTTGTTCAAAGAATATTTTATCTATTTCATTTCTTTCATGCAAGTGAATATCATTTTCATGGTCTAGCAAATATTTTTCTAGTGGATCTGTAGGAGGTACGGCAATAGAAGCAAGACCAATTATTTCATCCTTACTAGGCAATTCTTTATTACGAGGTTGCCTATGAAACTTAGAGAAATTAAACTCATGAGACACATCACCAAAGTTAACACTGATGGTTTCTTTCTTGCAATCTATCTTAGCATTAATAGTGTTCAAGAAAGGTCTACCAAAGATAATGGGACAAAAGTCATCTTGTGGGGAACCAAGAACTAGAAAATCAGTAGGGTATTTTATTTTTCCACACAAGACTTCAACATCTCTAACAATACCAAGTGGTGTGATAGTATCTCTATTAGCAAGTTTAATAGTGACATCAATATCTTCTATTTCAGTGGGTGCTATATCATTCATAATTTCTTGGTAAAGAGTAAAAGGAATAGCACTAACACTAGCACCCATATCACATAAGCCGTGATAACAATGATATCCTATTTTAACTGAGACAACGGGCATGCCAACAACAGGTTTATTTTTATCCTTAGTATCGGGTTTAGCAATTCTAGCAGCTTCAACACGGAAGTAAATAACATGCCCATCAATATTATCGACCAAGAGATCTTTAACCAGAGCAATACTAGGTTCTACCTTAATTTTTTCAGAGGGTCTAGGTGCTCTAATATTACTTTTGTTAACCATAGTTGAAACCTTAGCATGTTCCTTTATCCTAACAGTGAAAGGTGATTTTTTAATATAAGCAGTAGGCACAACTGGATCAACATTATAAATGATAGTCTCATCCTTAACTATAATTTTTTTTTAATTTCTACTTTAATAGGGGGATGATATTCAAACCACTTCTCTTTAGGGAGATCAACATAATTAGCAAATGATTCACAAAAAGAGGCTACTATCTCAGAGTCAAGTCCATATTTAGTGCTAAACTTGTGAAAAGCATCAGTATTCATAAAAGATTTAACACAATCAAACTCAAGCTTAATACCTGACTCTTTACCTTTGTTGAGTTCCCAATCTTCAGAGTTGTGTTTCATTCTTTCCAAAAGGTCCCACCTGAATTCAATAGTCTTCTTCATAAAAGAACCAGTACAAGAAGTATCAAGCATGGATTGATCATCACGAGAAAGCCGAGCATAAATTTTTTGAATAATAATTTCTCTCGAGAGCTCATGATTGGGGCATGAATATAACATTGACTTAAGCCTCCCCCGATCTAGAGCGATACTTTCTCCTTCACGAGGCCAAAAATTATATATATAATTCCGATCACGATGAACTAGATGCATAGGATAATTTTTTTTGGTGAAATTCCAATTTCAATCGATTCCAATTCCAAGCTTCAATATCATCACATAGCCTATACCATGTCAATGCTTTTCCCCCAAAGATAATGGGAAAACCTTCTTCTTAGCTTCATCTCCACGTAAACCTGCAAGCTTAAACAATCCACAAATTTCATCCACATGTATCAAATGCATGTCAGGATGTTTTGTTCCATCTCCTGCATAAGGATTAGCTAGCAGTTGTTCTATCATACCCGAAGGAATCTCATAACCAATATTTCCAATAGGTGCATTAGGTTGATGGGCAACCCTTTGTGTTTCCGATCGAGGTGAAGATACCCCGAACAAACCCCTCAAAGGATTGTTTTCCATAGTAACAAGTGACAATAAATTTCAGCACATAATATAAGTTTTTCCTTACCAATTTCCACTTATCAAGAGTGCTTCACTCCCCGGCAACGGCGCCAAAAAAGAGTCTTGATGACCAAAAAGTATAGGGGATCAATCGTAGTCCTTTCGATAAGTAAGAGTGTCGAACCCAACGAGGAGCAGAAGGAAATGATAAGTGGTTTTCAGCAAGGTAATTTCTGCAAACATTGAAATTGTCGGTAACGGGTAGTTTGATAGCAAGATAATTTGTAACAAGTAACGAGTGACAATAGTAACAATAAGTGCAGCAAGGTAGCCCAATCCTTTTGTAGCAAAGGACAGGCCAGAACGATCTCAGATAATAAGTAAAACATTCTCGAGGACACACGGGAAATTCATCTAGTCACTTTCATCATGTTGGTTTGATTGGTGTTCGCTACTTTGATAATTTCATATGTGGGTGGACTGGTGCTTGGGTGCTGTTCTTAGTTGAACAAGCCTCCCACTTATGATTAACCCCCCTCGCAAGCATCTGCAACTATGAAAGAAGTATTAAGATAAAATATAACTTAAACATATGGATCCAAATCAGCCCCTTACGGAATAGCGCATAAACTAGTGTTTAAGCTTCTGTCACTCTAGCAACCCATCATCTAATAACAACTCCACAATGCATTCCCTTAGGCCCAAAGATGGTGAAGTGTCATATAGTCGACGTTCACATAACACCACTAAGGGAATCACAACACACATATCATCAAAATATAGAACGCATATCAAATTCACATGATTACTTGCAACATGACTTCTCCCGTGGCCTCAAGAACAAAAGTAACTACTCACACAACATATTCATGCTCAAGATCAGAGGAGTAATAAATATCATAATGGATCTGAACATATAATCTTCCACCAAATAAACCGGCTAGCATCAACTACAAGATGTAATCAACACTACTAGTCACCCACGGGTACCAATCTGAGGTTTTGATACAAAGATTGAACACAAGAGATGAAATAGGGTTTGAGATGAGATGGTGCTGTTGAATATGTTGATGAAGATTGGCCTCCCAAAGATGAGAGGGTTGTTGGTGATGACGATGGCTTTGATTTCCGCCTCCGGGAGGGAAGTTCCCCCGGCGGAATCGCTCCGCCGTAGGGCAAAAGTGCTCCTGCCCAAGTTCCACCTCGAGACGGCGGCGCTCCGTCCCGAAAGTCTACTCCTTATTTTTTTCTAGGTCAAAAGACCTCATATACAAGAAGATGGGCACTAGAGGTGGGCCTGGGCCCCCACTACACACCAGGGTGCGCCTGGAGGGGGTGGCGTGCCCTGGTGCCTAGTGGGCACCTGGGTGGCCCCCTCCGATAGTTCTTTTCTCTAGTATTTTTTATATATTCCAAAATAATTCTCCGTGAAATTTCAGCTCATTTGGAGATGTGCAGAATAGGTATCTCTGACATAGCTTTTTCAGGTCCAGAATTCCAGCTGCCGGCATTCTCCCTCTTTGTGTAAACCTTGCATATTATGAGTGAAAAGGCATTAGAATTACTCCACAAAGTGTTATATTGCATAAAAACACTATAAATAACAGTAGGAAAACATGATGCAAAATGGACGTATCAGGCACCGCTCTAAATGGAGAGCAGCTCTTCCCCAAGGAAGAGTGAACTTCGGGATAAAATCCGCGTCCTCGTCTCACTTGTGGTTAATCCTTTCCCGCACTTTACTTTGCCTTGTATGCTTGTTGGCTTGCTAACTAGTTGTTGCCTAGCATTTTTAGCTTTAAGCTTGCTTGTCATATAGGTTGTGTTCACCTAGTTGCATATCTAGTGAACCCTATTTATCCGCTAAACCTTAAAATTGACAAGAAAGATTAAAATTGGTAGTCTCCTATTCCACCACCTCTAGTCGATCGTATCTATCCTTTCACAAGCGTCCCTCAATCAGTCAAGCCCTCCAGCCGGCCTGCCAGCTGGGGCGGTCCGGCTGGGCACGACACGACGCCACGGGCCGGCTTGCCGCAGCCGACAGACGGCAAGTCAGCGCCTGTCCCATCTAGCCATACGACAAGATGACACTCCCCACGATGGAGAGAGTGTGGCTACACTGCGCAACACACTGCTAACCAGGAGGATCGCGAGAATAGTGCGCCCCGAGACCGCTGACCGGGATGAACGGCGACGGCTCGGCGTGGCCCTGTAGCTGCACAGCGCCAACCACTCTAGGACGTAGAGGACGGCGTGCCACAGTAACATCCCGTCGGCGGCCCCCGCAGCCGGCGGACCCCATGTGAAGACTCGGACGATGACACCAACGCCCTGCCCTCATGTAGATTTACCCCTGTACCCTGGGGGTCAGCCTATAAGACCCCCAGGAGCCCTCCATGAAGAGGTTCCTTCCTTCTGCCCCCCCCCCCACACACACAGACTCATACGCAGGAGAAGGAGAGAGCTAGCACTTCTCCCTCCTATACCCAAGACAGCTCAAGGCGCACCATTGTAGCCCTCTTGTGATCCATCTAGTAGATCTTGCAGAACTAGGGGGTGTTACCTCCCGCGGAGGGCCCCGAACCTGGGTACATCGAGTGTCTCGCACCGCTTGTCCCCAATCTCACCTCCGGAACCCACCGGCGTCCTCTGGCCCCAACCACCTTCGATAAGCATACCCATGGCATCTACCGTGAGCATACCACGACATTGGAGTTCTATTCGATGTAATCTTCTTTTGGAGTGTGTTTGTTGGGATCCGATGAATTGTGGGTTAATGATCAGATTATTCATTGAAAGTATTTGAGTCTTTCCTGAACTTTATTATGCATGATTATGATAGCTATGTATTTATCTCTGATCTATCCATTTGGTTTGGCCAACTAGATTGATTTATCTTCAGTGGAAGAGGTACTTTGTAATGGGTTCAATCTAGCGGTGTCCTCACCTCATGACAGAAGGGGTAGTGAGGAACGTATTGTATTGTTGCCATTAAGGATAAAACAATGGGGTTTATTCATATTGCTTGAGTTTACTTTGTCTACATCATGTCATCCATAGATGCATGCTGGATAGCGGTCGATTGATGGAGTAATAGTAGTAGATGCAGGCAGGAGTCAGTCTACTTGTCATGGACGTGATGCCTATATGTGTGGTCATTGCCATGAATATTATCATAACTATGCACTTTTATATCAATTGCCCAACAGTAATTTGTTTACCCACCGTATGTTATTGTTTTGAGAGATAAGCCTCTAATGAAAACTATGGCCCTCGAGTCTACTTTTATCATATTATAAAAACCAGAAATACCTTGCTACAATTTATTTACTTTATTTTACTTTTCTTTTTATCTATCTATCACTATCAAAATTTATCTTTGCGAGTAACAAGTTCAAGGGGATTGACAACCCTCTTGCCCGCGTTGGGTGGAAGTATTTTCTTTTGTGTGTGTAGGTGTTGTCGAAGGGAATTTGCTTGGTTCTCCTATTGTTTCGATAACCTTGGTTCTCACCGAGGGAAATACTTATCTCTATTGTACTGCTTCACACCTCGTCTTCGAGGAAAATCCCAACGTAGTTTACAAGTAGCAGGAAGAATTTCTGGCACCCTTGCGGGGGAGACATCATCAAATTCTTATCAGGATCCTACATACAAACTATTATCTACTTGCTCTACTTTTTATTTGCCTTTTTATTTTCCTCTCCTTTTCATCTCCCTCCACTTCTCCAAAAAAATCAAAAACACAAAAATATTTTGCTTTGTTAGTTTTCTTGTTTGCTTGCTCGTCACTATGTCACAAGGGAACACTAAGTTGTGTGACTTTTCAAATACTAATAGTAATGATTTTATTAGTACTCCAATTTCTCCTCCCGCCACTTCTGCGAAGTCGTATGATATTAATGTTGCATGCTAAATCTTGTTATGAAAGAATAATTTTCTCGAAATCCTAATGAAGATGTTGCATACCATCTTAATACCTTCGTTGAATTATGTGATATGCAAAAGAAAAAAGATGTGGATAATGATATTATTAAGTTGAAATTATTTCCTTTCTCGCTAACAGATCATGCTAAAACTTGGTTTTCATCCTTGCCTTGCAATAGTATTGATTCATGGGATAAGTGTAAGGATGCTTTTATTGCCAAGTATTTTCCTCCCGCTAAGATTATTTCTCTTAGAAATCAAATTATGAACTTTGAGCAACTTGAGCATGAACATGTTGCACAATCTTGGGAGAGAATGAAATTAATGATTAGAAATTGTTCCACTCATGGTCTAAGCTTATGGATGATAATACAAAATTTCTATGCGGGACTAAACTTTCTGTCAAGAAATCTTCTAGACTCTGCTGCAGGTGGTACTTTTATGGAAATCACATTGGGAGAAGCTACAAAACTCCTTGATAATATAATGACAAATTATTCTCAATGTTACACCGAACGAGCTCCAACTGGTAAGAAGGTAAACTCTGTTGAAGAAGTTTCTACTTTGAGTGATAAAATGGATGCTCTTATGAAAATGCTTTCTAGTAAAAATGCTCATGTTGATACTAATGATGTGCCACTATCTACTTTGATTGAGCAAAATAATGATGCTATTGATGTGAATTTGGTCTCTAGAAATAATTTTAACAACAATGCTTATAGAGGTAATTTCAATCCTAGACGTATCCCGGAATTTCCTCTAATAATTATGCTAATTCATACAATAATAATAGTATACCTACTGATCTTGAGAACCAAATTAAAGAATTTATTAGTTCATAAAATATTTTCAATGCTATGGTAGAAGAAAAACTACATAAAGTTGATGATATGGCTAGAAACATGGATAGAATTGCTCATGATGTGGATACTCTTAAAATTAAAATTTTGCCACCTAAGAATGATATTAATGAGTCTATTAAGTCTATCCAAGTCTCAATTAATGATAGTAAAGGGAGAACCGCTAGGTTGAGAGCTAAGTGAGAATTCCAAGAAAAAAATCTTCCACCCGGTTTTTATCGTAATCATGATGAGCATATTAAAATGATTGGTGTCTCACCTATTGAATCTTTGTTTAGTAATATACAACTTGATGAAAAGGTATTGGAGATGATTCAACTTTAGCTACAAGGCATCCCAATTGTTCGGAGGGTGATGATCTTAATGATAAAAATGATAAAAGTGGGTTTGGAGAGGTCAAGACTTTAAATAGTGATGTGCCTACTACTTTGGAATACAAGGACTTTAATTATGATAATTTTTCTTTGATTGGGTTTATTTCCTTGTTGCAATCCATGATAAATTCACCTAGAAGCTATGATAAAAGCTCATGAAGAAAAGCTAGAATTGGAGGTTTATATCATGATGAATGGGAACCTACTATTAAAATAAAGATTATGAATGTAATTCTTTGTGTGATCTAGGTGCTAGCATCTCTGCTATACCAAAATCTTTATGTGATGTGCTAGATCTCGCCGATATGGATGCATTTTCCCTTAATTTGCATTTAGCGTATTCAACTATTAAGAAACCCTTGGGTAGAATAAATGATGTGCTCATACTTGCTAATAAAAAGTATGTGCCCATGGATTTCATTGTGCTTGATATTGAATGCAATCTGTCTTGTCCTATAATACTTGGTAGGCCTTTCCCACGAACCATAGGTGCTATTATTGATATGAAAGAAGGGAATATAAGATTCCAATTACCATTAAAGAAAGGGACGGAACACTTCCCTGGGAAGAGAATTAAACCACCATTGAATCTATTATGAGGGCCACCTATAAAATTAATATGAAGGATGATAATACTTGAAACAATGCCTTACGCCTAGCTAGGGGCGTAAAACAATAGCGCTCGTTGGGAGGCAACCCAATAGTTATCTTAAATTTTTGCTTTTACTTTCTGTTTTGGTGTGTTGACACAATTATTGCTACTGTTATGATTGTGTTTTTATGTTTTAATTAGTGTTTGTGCCAAGTAAAGCCTTTGGGATGATTTGGTTGACATTTGACTTGATTTTGTGAAAAAATAGAAACTTTTGCACCCAGTGCTGGAATTACTATAATTCACTAGAATGTGATAATATTCTGAATTTTTTACACATTATTTATATAAAAAATTCATGTTTTCCTAATTTTACAGATTTTTTGTAGTTAGAGGAGTATAGTTTTTGTTCAGATTATTACAGACTATTCTGTTTTATACAGATTCTGTTTTTTATTGCATAGTGCGCTTGTTTTAATGATGCTATGGATTATATCGGGGGGTATAATTCATGGAGAAGTTAGAATACAGTAGGTATTATGCATGAATAAAATATAAGTGGGTTCATAACAATACCTAAAGTTTATGATTTGTCTATTATAGTAACGGAACTCACGAGGTTACTGTTGAGTTTCGTCTGCTGAAGTTTTCAAGTTTTGGGTGAGATCACGATGGATAAAAGAATAACGAGCGGCAATACCTAAGCTTGGGGATGCCCAAGGCACCCCAAGGTAATATTCAAGGAATACCCAACCGTCTAAGCTTGGGGATGCCACGGATGGCATCCCCTCTTTCGTCTACAATCTATCGGCATGTTACTTGGAGCTATATTTTTATTCATCACATGATATGAGTTTTGCTTGGAGCATCTTTTACCATAGTTTTGCTTTGTTTGCTTTTTAGTTTTCCACAATCATTTTTTGCTAGACACACCTTTTGATAGGGACGCGCACTTATCATGATTTGTTAGAATACTCTATGTGCTTCACTTATATTTTTGAGCTAGGTAGTTGCTCTAGTGCTTCACTTATATCTTTTAGAGCACGACGGTGGTTATATTTTATAGAAATTATTGCAATCTCATGCTTCACTTAAATCTTTTTTAGAGTCTATTAATTAGCAATTAGCAATATGTACGGGTTATAAGAGTAGTCTGAGAAGGATATGTATTCAAGGGGAATGTAATAAAAATTTCATGTAGATCACTAAATATGAAACGTGTGGTTCAATGATATTGATGTCGTAATATGGAATGATATTGGTTCATGACCATTGGTGAGTAGAAATATCGGTATTAAAGCTTGTTATTAACTTCTCATCTAAGTGTTGATCATGGCATGGTGGGGAGGTTTGAGCATTTGTATTTCTGGTTGAAATCCTTGAGTGCTGTTACAATTGGATGCGTGCGATGGTTAACTCCTAATAAAACCAATTCCCTAGGGGCATGCGAGTAGTACTTTGCTTTGAGGGCTAATAGGCTTTACAATAAGTATTTGAGTTCTTTATGACTAATGTGAGTCAATGGATTATACGCACTCCTACCTTTCCGCAATTTGCTAGCCTCTTCGATACCGTGCATTGCCCTTTCTCACCTCGAGAGTTGGTGCAAACTTCGCCGGTGCATCCAAACCATGTGGTATGATACACTCTATCACACAGAAGCATCCTTATATCTTCCTCACAATAGCCACCATACCTACCTATTATGGCATTTCCATAGCCATTCTGAGATATATTGCCATGCAACTTCCACAGTTCCGTTTTCATGACATACATGTTCATTGTCATATTGCTTTGCATGATCATATAGAGCTGACATGATATTTGTGGCTCAACCACCGTTCATCATTATTATACATGTTGTGCTAGATTATTGCACATCCTGGTACATGAAACGTCTCAAATGTATCTATAATTTTTGCTTATTCCATGCTGTTATATTATCATTCTTGGATGTTTTACAATCATTTTATAGCAACTTTATATCATTTTT
This sequence comes from Thinopyrum elongatum, assembly GCA_011799875.1. Classification (NCBI taxonomy): domain Eukaryota; kingdom Viridiplantae; phylum Streptophyta; class Magnoliopsida; order Poales; family Poaceae; genus Thinopyrum; species Thinopyrum elongatum. The sequence continues at coordinate 368,255,960 of CM022299.1, read as the reverse complement.
CGGGACTAACCTATTGATATAGTGCCCAGTGCCAGTTGCTGTTTTTTGCTTGTTTTTTACTTCGCAGAATATTAGTACCAAACGGAGTCCAAACGCAGTGAAACTTTTTGGAGATTTTTTCTGGACCAGAAGACACCCAATGGGCCAAAGAAGTACCAGAGGGGAGGCCCGAGGTGGACACAACCCACCAGGGCGCGCCAGGAGGCCCAAGCGCGCCCAGGGGGTTGTGCCCCCTCGGTGACCTCCCGCACCGCCTCTTCACCCTATAAATTCCCAAATATTCCAGAAACCCTAGGGGAGTCGACGAAACACAATTCCAGCCGCCGCAAGTTCCAGAACCATGAGATCCAATCTAGACACCATCACAGAGGGGTTCATCATCCTCATTCGTGCCTCTCCGGTGATGCGTGAGTAGTTCATCATAGACCTACGGGTCCGTAGGCAGTAGCTAGATGGCTTCCTCTCTCTCTTTTGATTCTCAATACAATGGTCTCTTGGAGATCTATTTGATGTAACTCTTTTTCACGGTGTGTTTGTTGGGATCCGATGAACTTTGAGTTTATGATCAGATCTATTTCCATGAATATTATTTGAGTCTTCTTTTGATCTCTTATATGCATGATTATTTATAGCCTCATATTTCTTCTTCAAATCTTTGGTTTAGTTAGGCCAACTAGATCGATTTTTCTTGCCATGGGAAGAGGTGCTTTGTGATGGGTTCGATCTTGCGGTGTTCTTTCCCAGAGACAGAAGGGGCAGCAAGACACACATGTATCGTTTCTATTAAGGATAACAAGATGGGGGCTATTCCTACATGAATAGATCTCGTCTACATCATGTCATCGTTCTTATTGCATTACTCCATTTCTCCATGTACTTAATACACTAGATGCATGCTGGATAGCGGTCGATGTGTGGAGTAATAGTAGTACATGTAGGCAGGAGTTGGTCTACTAATCTTGGGCGTGATGCCTATATATTGATCATTGCCTTGGATATCATCATAATTATTCGATCTTCTATCAATTGCCCAACAGTAATTTGTTTACCCATCGTGTGCTATTTTCTTGAGAGAAGCCACTAGTGAAATCTACGGCCCCTGGGTCTATTCTTTATCATATTTGCTTTGAGATCTATCTTTATTCGCTTTTATTTTCAGATCTATTATTCCAAAAACCCAAAAATACCTTGCTGCACTTTTTTATTACTTATTTTATTTCACGTTTTATCGAGAGCTATTTATCCAATCTATCACAAATATTTTCCCTTCAACTTGCCAATTTCTAGCGTCGTTACCCAGGAGGGATTGACAACCCCTCTTATGCGTTGGGTTGCAAGTATTTGTTCTTTGTGTGCAGGTACCGTTTACATAATGTTGCTTGGTTCTCCTACTGGATTGATACCTTGGTTTCATAACTGAGGGAAATACCTACCGTAGTTGTACTGCATCATCCCTTCCTCTTTGGGGAAATACCGAAGCAGTTTCAAGCAACATCAAAAGAAACTTCTGGCGCCGTAATCGGGGAGACATTATCAACATCTATCAGGTTTCTAATCACAAATCTCATCTTCTTGCAATTTACATTATTTGCCATTTGCCTCTCGCTTTCATCTTCCCCACTTCACAAAAATTTGCCTTTTTATTCGCCTTCTTTTTCCGTTCGCCTTTTTCTCGTCAGATCTATCTTTTTGCTTGCAATCTTGTTTGCTATCTTTCCTTGTGTTGCCATGTGTCTTCTATTTGCTTGCATCTTTGCTTGCTAAAAAAATCTTTTCATATGGATCCTCATCCACATGCTAATCTTTTTAAAATATCCAATTATGATGAACCAATTGCTAGTGAATTGAGTTCACTAGATTATCTTTATGAAGTTTTGCTTGAGATTCGTGAATCTGAAAATTGTGATGAAGTGTTAAAAGAAGAAATTTATAAAGTGATTCATGATAGCTCCTTGGATGAAAAGCATGATTGCAATAATGTTATTATAAATTCTATTAATGTCAATTGTGCTAATAATATGCAAACCCCAAGCTTGGGGATGCTAATTTTGCTATGTCCACTACTTATTGCAATGATCATGATTGGGGTGATTCTTCTTATGATCTTGAAAATTTATTTAAGCCTCATGATGAATATGATTTTGAAAATAATTTTTGCAATAATGATGAAAGTGGGTTTGGAGAGGTCATGACTTTAATTGATGTTAATCCCACTATCTTGGAAGATTATAAAACTTTTATGCATGTGGATCATGAAGAGAAAATTTTATATGATAGCTATATTGTTGAATTTGATTATGATCCTACATGTAATTATTATGACAGAGTAAAATATGGTTGTAGATATTTTCATGTTACGAATTTAGCTCTCGTTATGTTGAGATTGCTATTGTTTCTTTCTTCTTCCTTGCATATGCTATATATTTCCTGTCTTGATAATTTGTTTGCGTATAAAATCCCTATGCATCAGAAGTATGTTAGAATTAAATGTGTTTGTCACATGTATTATGATGCTTTCTTTGTGTTTCAATTCTTGTCTTTCATGCGAGCATCATCAAAATTATCAATGCCTGGCTATGGGCATAAAACGATAGCGCTTGTTGTGAGGCAACCCAATGAATAAAATTTATTTTTGCTTTTTTTTTCTTTCTATTCTTGAGTGTTTACACAATTATGCCTCTGTTATGATTATGGTTTTTATGTTTTAATTAGTATTTGTGCCAAGTAAAGACTTTGGGATAGCTTTGGTGATAGTTGATTTGATCCTGTTGAAAAACAGAAACTTTTGCGTCCAGTAACAGAATTGTTTAAATTACCAAAAGAGACAAAAAAAATCTGAATTTTTTAAACAAGATTGATATACAAATTTCCTCTGTTGTACTAATTTTTCAGAATTTTTAGAGTTAGACAAGTATGGGAAGAATTCGCATCTCTCCAGACTATTCTGTTTTTGACAGATTCTGTTTTCTTTGCATTGTGTGCTTATTTTGATGAATCTATGGATTGTATCGGGGGGTATAAGCCATGGAAAAGTTAGAATACATTAGATATAATGCAATAAAAAATTGAATGGGTTTTCAACAGTACTTAAAGTAAAGATTGGTTTTCTTATACTAACGGACCTCACGAAGGTTTTGTTAAGTTTTGTGTGATTGAAGTTTTCAAGTTTTGGGTGAGATCGCGATGGATGAAGGAATAAGGAGTGAAAAGAGCCTAAGCTTGGGGATGCCAACGGCACCTCAAGTTAATATTCAAGGAGAACCAAGCAACTAAGCTTGGGGATGCCCCAGAAGGCATTGTAACACCCCGAGAATCATGCTACAGTAATCTCCCACTAATGGTGCCACATCATCACAATTAATTTGCTAAACCTCGCTTTGATCCAAACTGAGTTCAAATTCAAAATTTAAAATAAAGTCAAATAATTATTTTCTTCAAACATAAAAACTAAAATGTTCAAAGTGTTGCAAATAATCCCTAGATATTTTTCGTGGTGAAACCAATATTTTTGTAAAGTAATTAAATGCCTTAAACTAAATAAAACAGTGCCTAAAACAACATTTAAATCCTTTTCTAATTTATGGAAATTCCAAGCTAATTCAAATCACTCCTAAACCTTTTTTTGGCAGTGCTCTATGTCCCCTAGCTTTTGTACTGAACAGCTCTACATTTTTTTCCAAGGCATTAGGTGGCTTATGTAAACGCTAATAGTGTCTGTTAAAAGAAAACAAAAAATTATGTTAGAGAAAAAGAAAGGAACCACTTAAAAAGAAACAGGCCCATGTGGGACTGGGTGGCCCAACCCACCACACCTCCTCTCCCTCCTCACGCTATAGGAGACAGGGAGAGGGCATGGCGGCCATCCCGTGGCCGTGGCCGCTCCTCGGCAACGTGTCGTCCATCCCCCAGCCCCCCTCTCGGATAAGAGCCACCCCAGCCACCCCTCTCTCCCCTGGAAAACCCTAGCTCCTCTCCCTCTATTCTCCATCGCACCACTTCTCTTCCCCGAGCACACATCCGTAGCACCATCGCCATGGCCATGCTCGATCCCGCGGCCATCGTGCTCCCCACACCACTGGAGGATGTCCAGGAGCCCCGGAGGGTTCTTCTTCTTCGACCACACCAACGGATCGGAGCTGGGAGGCGGCCTCCATGTCGCCATCGCCGTCTTCCCTGATTCGGCCGCCACTGCCTCGCCTTCATGGCCGTCGATCTACACCACCATGACTCCCCGGCCTCCCCGACCACACCGTCGCGCTCACAGTGAGGCCCTCCGCCGATTCCCCCTTTTTACCTGCCTCAATTCGTCATCATGTAGTCGCCCCGCGAGCTCGGCCGCCATGGCCGGAGCTCCGCTCACCGCGCCCACTGTCCGTGCCCCAGAGCCCCCGGTCGAGCCCTATCTTACCCCGCGTGTGCGCACCCACGCCTGCACGCCCTGACCGTGAAATCCGTGTGCGCCTCGCCGCTGTCGGCTGCTCCCTGGCGTCGTCCGCGCGTGCTCGGCTGTTGCTGCTCCTTGTGCTACTACTGCTTTGCTGCTGCTCCTCGCTGCGACGCGCCACAGCCTCCCTGCGCCGCTGCCACCTCGCGCTCACTGCCCCGAGGCCGTGTCCCGTGCGTGTCGTCCCTGCATGCCCTGTACCCCGCGCATGCCGCCTGCGACCCTGCCTCGCCCCTGGCCGTGGCCTGGCCGCGCCCGCCAGCGCCCTGCCGTGCGGGGCGCTCTTGTCGTACCCAGGTGCGCCCCCGCAGCCGCGCTCCCCTGCTCCTCTCGTCGCTGCTACCTGCTGCTGCCGCTGCTCTGCCTGCACTACGCTGCTAAAGTAACTGAGGGTTACTGTAGCGCTTGCTAGCTTCTGCCGCTTCAACCTGATTAGCTCTCTGGTCAGCAGCAAAAATGCAACAAGTCAGGGGTTATCATAAATAAAAATGATGTGAACAGGTAGTACACTTGACAAGCTCCAAGTTACTCCATTGGACCAAATTCAAATACGACATGGATTAAATCCTATGGAAATGACAAAAGGCTATGTTCCGTTAATTGAAGAACAGAAAAACAGATATACTGCCATAGCAACTTTAGAGCAGAAAATAAACAACTTACAGGGATCTAACAGAGATGCAATTGATACCATCTTGTAGATCGTAGAAAACTGATCAAGATTGGTATAAGGCACTAATTCATAGGATGGGCAGAACACTAGTTATAGCCTCTGGAAAATAGCTAAGTGAAGTTTAAAAAAATGAACAATTCTCAGACTTAGCCAATTTTCAAGAATTCCAAATAACTGTTTTAATCTTCGGAAATTCGTAGAAAATAATCCGTAGCTCGGATGGAAAAACTTTCTACATGAAAGTTGCTCAGAAAAATCCCACGAATCCAACCGTAATATCTGTTTCCGTGTCGAGACCCTCTAAATAGGTGAACCCGCAACTTTTTGCCCGTTTCCGGTAGATGAATAGTGCATACATACCGGTTAATAAATCCAACTTTAATCCTAAAATAACTAAAAGGGTTTAGACATGTCTTTAGGCAACCCTGCACTGCACGTTAGCATAGCATGCTCTGTGTTGCACATGTTTGTTGTGTATTTATCTGTTTCCTCCCCCGCTTCTCTCTCTGTAGACCCCGGTACCGACGCAGTTCCGGAGATCGACTACGCCCCTGACGACCAGACCTTTGCCGCAGAGCTTCCAGGCAAGCACCCCTCCTTGAGCATGCCTATATCGCCTATTCTCTTCTCTCTTGTGCGTGCATTAGAATTGCTGCTATTACTGCTTTACCTATTCTGATGCATGACCTGATTTTGTAACCTGCTCTTGATAATTACCTGCTTATCCTAAAATGCTTAGAATAGGCTGGTTAGTGAACCCAGTGACCCCACTTGTCCCAGTTGCCCCCGCTGGCTCATCGTAAGACTCGACGACCAGGCCCCAGCACCGCACATCACCCCCTTAGTTGTACGACACTGCAACGTTACTATCGAGTGTCGAGGGTGATACCTCGTTTAGCACTTCTGATTTTAACTCTATAGAGTAGCTATTTGGTCGTGGTCATCGAGAGTGATTCCTCCTTCACCACACCCGATAATGACGCTGTCGTGCACCACCTCAAGTGCGAACCCATCGAGGGTGATTCCTCCGAGTTCACCTTGACGACTACATCAGGTGAAATCCAACGAGGGTGATACCTCAGATTCCCCTGATGTTATGGACACACGGATACTTGGACTTTACAACTATTACTTGGAAAGTCGGGTCGACCCTGATGGGTACCCGAGCGAGCATAAGTGCGAGTGATGTGGAGACGGGTTGACCTGGGGGTGCCCATGAGATAATTACGAGGCATGGCCGGGCATTCTTAGCCCTTGCCGCAAGTCCTCGAGACGGGGCGACGGGGTCACATCGATCGTGAGTCTCTGCTCGTTACCGCAAACCCCCAATACACTAACGATTTGGATATTTGATCCGAGTGGGCCTCTGGCCCGATAGCACTAACCATCACGTGGGAACAGTTATGGGCACTCTATGTCGTATGCATCAGCCGAAGCTTAATAGACGTCAGCAACTGAGCGGCGTGCATAGGGTTGGACTGGTAACGCCCTGCACTTGTATAAGGGGGGCTAGGTCTGCTCACCGGCCGCGTTCGCAACGTGCAGGAGCATCCGGGGCGATGGCCCAAGACCCCTGGGGGCATAGGTTTAGTCCGGTGTGCAGACCTCTCTGTTAAGCTTAGGTCGGGTTGCGACGTATCGTTTGGCCGAGGCCGGGCATGACCCAGTAAAGTGTGTCCAGCCGGAGTTAATCGAGCGTGGTGGGTAAGTTGGTGCACCCCTGCAGGGAAGAACTAATCTATGCATAGCCGGATCCTCGGTAACGGACGCTCGGAGTAGTATCCCGATCGATACAACTAGAACTTAATGATGGATTGAGATATGGATACTAGGGCTCTGGGATTGCTTTCTCGCAGGGAGTCGAGAAAGGATCTCTGGCCGAGGTTTATACTTGGAGATTAGGCTCTGGGATTGCTTTCTCGCAGGGAGTCAAGGAAGGATCTTTGGGCGAGGTTGATACTGATTACTGCTACTACTTTATACTGTACTAATCTACACACTTCTAATGCTGCAAGACCGCTGAAGATGCTAGTCTTCGATAGGACTAGGACTTCTTTCTATTCTGGCATTTCTGCAGCCCAGTCCACATATACAACTTTTATTTGATAATGTTGCATATGTAGTGTAGATCCTTGCTTGCTGAGTACTTCGGATGTGTACTCACGGTTGCTTTGCTTCCTCTTTTTCCCCATATCCGTTTGATGCAACCAGATGACGGAGCCCCTGAGCCAGCTGCCCCCGCCGATGGCTGCTACTACTACCCTCCTGGCGAGTACTACTACAAGGAGCCGTCCTACAACCAGGAGTAGGTTCGAAGTGTCCCAGGCAGGAGGCCTACGCCTTTTCGATCATAGTCTTTTGTTTTGCCCCGCCTTTTAAAGGCTTGTCTGTTTTATCTTTTATATCTGTACTCAGATATCTGATGCTTCCGCTGACGCTTGTAAGCGAGCTTATGTATTCGAGCCCTCGAGGCTGGTGGCTTGTAATATAAAGCTTATATGACTTTATTTATGTTTTAGAGTTGTGTTGTGATATCTTCAAGTGAGTCCTTAGGCTTGATCATGTGCATTTGCGTGTATGATTAGTGCACGATTAAGCCGGGGGCGTCACAGGTTGGTATCAGAGCCGACTGCCTATAGGAATTCCCTTTTCCAACTCCTTGGCCGAAGTTGAGTCTAGTCGTCCAAAACTGTTTTACTAACTTGGCTGTGTGGCTTACGGGCCCACGTCGCCATTGGGTGGTATTAGAATCTTTTATTCCTCGTCCATACTCTGGGATTCTGATCTCTCGTCTACTCGGGTTAAACATTTTACTAACTCTGACATTAGGTTCTCGTAACCACTTCATCCCGGAGAGCCCCGTCATTCCAGATGATCGCTTGCGTAGCCAGAAGATTCTACAGATACTCCTCGATGTTACCCGAGACCCTGTGCCACTGGTTTGCAGTTCCTAACCACCGATAATCCCCGTGAATATCATCCTTGCCGTTTGTACCCTCATCCCTAGTTGTTCTTGTTATTACAAGATACCCGAAAGTATTCCCCGACTTTCAAGAATCCATTTTCCGACTGCCTTGCAGCTCTTTCCCGCCTGAATACCCCTACGAATAATTCCTCACACTTATCGGGGATTCGTTCATCCCTAGTTGTTCATATGTCTCACAAAATTCTTCGAAATGCAATTCGATCTCCCGAAGATCCTCTGCAGCCTAGGGCTCCCAAAAGTCTTATCTGCCTGCATTATGGTTAAATCCATATGTCCGGCAATATTCATTAACATCCTTTGTCATTGTCATTCTGAGTCTATTGATTCAATATGAATGAGAATAATCCCTATCATCCGTTGATTCCTAAAATTCGTCCTTCCGGCTCAGACGTCATTTTGGACATGAGTTGGTTCTCGGCTGGTCAAGTTGTAACTGATTGTCCATCTAGTTCTATTCAACTTACTCATCTGTTGATCAGAGCCTCAGCTCCTCACTCTTCATTTTGAAATCATAGCTCCTTGGTGCTTAAGCGTCGAATTAATTCAATGTTTCTATAATCTGATGCCGTTACATTCTTTCTTCTTCTGGTTGAGTACCGCTATTCACGTCAGATCCTATGTCGTCTACCTGACCTTTTGTTGGATTAATATCCGACAGTGTCCTTCATATTCAAAGATCTTGTGAGCTCTTTCCCTGATACATAATGCCTTTGGTAAATTGTATCCTCTCCTTTTGTCAACCATGCTCTACTGTCGAGCTTGTGTTAATTAGTCCTGAAGTTCGTGGTATATGTTCCTAAGATGCCCTGATAGATTGAACCTATGCCTTTCCTAATCAGTGTGAATCCGATAATTTTCGCGGGTCATACTCCTCTGGTATTTCACCAGGTAGTTCTTCATGTTTATATAATTTTTAACAGAGTAGTGAATGAAAGATTGTGCATTGGAGAAGTGGGAGTCAACCTTGAACTTTGTGTTCATGCCCATAGACACGATGTAGAACTTATCATGGAAGCTGCTCGTAAAAATAATTATTTCCTTGGTACTAATTCATCTCGTATCTGTGAATTGAGACTTTGCACTCGTGGTTCCATCCATATCTTCTCCTTGATTCCATCCCTCGGACAGGTTAAAATATTTGTCCTCTACAGATCATTTCACCTGTCCAACCTCTATTCTGATCAACCTTCGAGTATTGCCCCCTGTTATCTCGAGGATATCGTGTCATTGCACTACCTCTTATGAAATCTTATCGGAGTAATACTCCTCACTGATTTATCCCTTCCACGGGTTCTAGGTGGTTTGTCCACCGAGAACACCAATAAGTGAATCATATCCACCCTATAACACATTGACCTTCTGCTTCCCTACTTCTTCTGCTTGATCATGTTATGGTTAAATTACATCTTTCTAAAACCTTTCGATAAATCGTGTTGTGATCATTGTCAACATCTTTGACTTATCCCAAGTTATGAATTTAATTTGTAATACTTCCTTTTACCTAAATGGTGATCCACATGCTATCCTGTCATGGATATCATGCTCTGCCTTCCTTGGGAGAGATATGCTCTTGATACTTATGTATTATCACATTTTCTTTCCATTGGTTTCTTTAACCTTTCTTGTGTTCTATATGATATAAGCAGAAATAATTCCCTGCTTATGTAAACACCTTGGCGTACAACCCTGTCAGGAGACCCCGTTACTATTGTTGATGACATACCGGTAACCACCGATGGACGAGAACTTTGCCTATTGGTCTGCCTCGTTCAACGAGCAGGAAAATGGTTCTCTTCATCCCTCGCCCTTGGTACCGACGATGTTACCGACATAACTGACAGACTATCCTCTGACATAACTTGTTATCGTGACCGGTGAGATGTCACCGTTCACTCTACTTTTGATTGACCCTCATCACAGTTCCATAGGATCGGAACCTGACTCTCCTATACATCCCTGTTTCCAAAGATTATTCCTCACACTTGGCTTCGTATGTAATTCACGAGCCACCTTCCGAGGGATCATCAATTCTGGTATCAGAAGCAATACTTATTCTCGTTGCTCTGAACCCCTTTCACACCTTGTTTCAGGCATCGAATGATTGCCTATCTGCTTGAAACTTCTTATTGCACCTTCTTACTTTACTCTCGATGTCTTTCCTGAATTTCAACTCGAGAGATACCTTGAGCCTCATTCCCTGAGATAATTACCGATTGTCAATCCTCACCGACATCTTTCCTTATGGTTTCCCACATATCCTTTCCGTAAGTACGATGGAGTTCCCGAAGAAAGGATGACAACTTCATCTTAATAACCTGAAGAGACATCAACGCAATGGATCGACCTCTTCGGGAAGAGCAACCAAGACAGAAAAGATCCGTTAGAATTTCGTAACCAGAACTTTCCCCCTAACTCTACCACTTCAATCTCGGGACGAGATTTCTTGTAGTGGAGGAGATTTGTAACACCCCGAGAATCATGCTACAGTAATCTCCCACTAATGGTGCCACGTTATCACAATTAATTTGCTAAACCTCACTTTGATCCAAACTGAGTTCAAATTCAAAATTTAAAATAAAGTCAAATAATTATTTTCTTCAAACATAAAAACTAAAATGTTCAAAGTGTTGCAAATAATCCCTAGATATTTTTCGTGGTGAAACCAATATTTTAGTAAAGTAATTAAATGCCTTAAACTAAATAAAACAGTGCCTAAAACAACATTTAAATCCTTTTCTAATTTATGGAAATTCCAAGCTAATTCAAATCACTCCTAAACCTTTTTTTGGTAGTGCTCTATGTCCTATAGCTTTTGTACTGAATAGCTCTACATTTTTTTTTCAAAGGCATTAGGTGGCTTATGTAAACGCTAATAGTGTCTGTTAAAAGAAAATAGAAAATTATGTAAAAGAAAAAGAAAGGAACCAATTAAAAAGAAACAGGCCCATGTGGGACTGGGTGGCCCAACCCACCACACCTCCTCTCCCTCCTCACGCTACAGGAGACAGGGAGAGGGCGTGGCGGCCATCCCGTGGCCGTGGCCACTCCCCAGCAACGTGCCGTCCATCCCCCGGCCCCCCTCTCGGATAAGAGCAACCCCAGCCACCCCTATCTCCCTTGGAAAACCCTAGCTCCTCTCCCTCTCTTCTCCATCGCACCACTTCTCTTCCCCGAGCACACATCCGTAGCACCATCGCCATGGCAATGCTCAATCCCGCGGCCATCGTGCTCCCCGCGCCACCGGAGGATGTCCAGGAGCCCCGGAGGGTTCTTCTTCTTCGACCACACCACCGGATCGGAGCTGGGAGGCCGCCGCCATGTCGCCATCACCGTCTTCCCTGACTCGGCCGCCACTGCCTCGCCTTCATGGCCGTCGATCTACACCACCATGACTCCCCGGCCTCCCCGACCACACCGTCGCGCTCACAATGAGGCCCTCCGCCGATTCCCCCTTTTTACCTGCCTCAATTCGTCATCATGTAGTCGCCCCGCGAGCTCGGCCGCCATGGCCGGAGCTCCGCTCACCGCGCCCGCTGTCCATGCCCGCGAGCCCTCGGTCGCGCCCTATCTTACCCCGCGCGTGCGCACCCACGCCTGCACGCCCTAACCGCGCCATCCGTGTGCGCCTCGCCGCTGTCGGCTGCTCCCAGGCGTCGTCCACGCGTGCTCGGCTGCTGCTGCTCCTTGTGCTACTACTGCTTTGCTGCTGCTCCTCGCTGCGACGCGCCACAGCCTCCCTGCGCCGCTGCTACCTCACGCTCACTGCCCCGAGGCCGTGTCCCGTGCGCGTCGTCCCTGCATGCCCTGTACACCGCGCGCGCCGCCTGCGACCCTGCCTCGCCCCTGGCCGTGGCCTGGCCACGCCCGCCAGCGCCCTGCTGTGCGTGGCGCTTTAGTCGTACCCAGGTGTGCCCCCATAGCCGCGCTCCCCTCCTCCTCTCGTCGCTGCTACCTGCTGCTATCGCTGCTCTGCCTGCACTATGCTGCTACAGTAACTGAAGGTTACTATAGCGCTTGCTAGCTTCTGCCGCTTCAACCTGATTAGCTCTCTGGTCAGCAGCAAAAATGCAACAAGTCAGGGGTTATCATAAATAAAAATGATGTGAACAGGTAGTACACTTGACAAGCTCCAAGTTACTTCGTTGGACCAAATTCAAATACGACATGGATTAAATTCTATGGAAGTGACAAAAGGCTATGTTCCGTCAATTGAAGAACAGAAAAATAGATATACTGCCATAGCAACTTTAGAGCAGAAAATAAATAAGTTACAGTGATCTAACAGAGATACAATTGATACCATCTTGTAGATCGCAGAAAACTGATCAAGATTGGTATAAGGCACTAATTCATAGGATGGGCAGAACACTAGTTATAGCCTCTGGAAAACAGCTAAGTGAAGTTTAAAAAAACTGAACAATTCTCAGACTTAGCCAATTTAAAAGAATTCCAAATAACTGTTTAAATCTTCAGAAATTCGTAGAAAATAATCCTAGCTCGGATGGAAAAACTTTCTACATGAAAGTTGCTCAGAAAAATCCCACGAATCCAACCGTACTATCTGTTTCCGTGTCGGGACCCTCTAAATAGGTGAACCCGCAACTTTTTGCCTATTTTTCTGGTAGATGAATAGTGCATACATACCGGTTAATAAATATAAATTTAATCCTAAAATAACTAAAAGGGTTTAGACATGTCTTTAGGCAACCCTGCACTGCATGTTAGCATAGCATGCTCAATGTTGCACATGTTTGCTGTGTATTTATCTGTTTCCTCCCCCTCTTCTCTCTCGGTAGACCCTGGTACCGACACAATTCCGGAGATCGACTACGCCCCTGACGACAAGACCTTTGCCACAGAGCTTTCAGGCAAGCACCCCCCCCCCCTTGAGCATGCCTATATCGCCTATTCTCTTCTCTCTTGTGCTTGCATTAGAATTGCTACTGTTACTGCTTTACCTATTCTAATGCATGACCTGATTTTGTAACCTGCTCTTGATAATTACCTGCTTATCCTAAACTGCTTAGAGTAGGCTGGTTAGTGAACCCCAGTGACCCCACTTGTCCCAATTGCCCCCACTGGATCATCGTAAGACTCGACGACCAGGCCCCAGCACCGCACATCACCCCCTTAGTTGTACGACACTACAGCGTTACTATCGAGTGCCGAGGGTGATACCTCGTTTAGCACTTCTGATGTTAACTCTATAGAGTAGCTATTTGGTCGTGGTCATCGAGGGTGATTCCTCCTTCACCACACCCGATAATGACGCTGTTGTGCAACACCTCAAGTGTGAACCCATCGAGGGTGATTCCTCCGAGTTCACCTTGACGACTACATCAGGTGAAATCCAACAAGGGTGATACCTCAGATTCCCCAGATGTTATGGACACATGGATACTTGGACTTTACAACTGTTACTTGGAAAGTCGGGTCGACCCTGATGGGTACCCGAGCGAGCATAAGATGCGAGTGATGTGGAGACGGGTTGACCTGGAGAGTGCCCATGAGATAATTACGAGGCATGGCCGGGCATTCTTAGCCCTTGCTGCAAGTCCTCGAGATGGGGCAACGGGGTCACATCGATCGTGAGTCTCTGCTCGTTACCGCAAACCCCCAATACACTAACGATTTGGATATTTGATCCTAGTGGGCCTCTGGCCTGATAGCACTAACCATCACGTGGGAACAGTTATGGGCACTCTGCGTCGTATGCATCAGCCGAAACTTAATAGACGTCAGCAACTAAGCGGCGCGCGCTGGGTTGGACTGGTAACGCCCTGCACTTGTATAAGGGGGGCTAGGTCTGCTCACCGGCCGCTTTCACAACATGCAGGAGCGTCCAGGGCGATGGCCCAAGACCCCTGGGGGCATAGGTTTAGTCCGGCGTGCTGACCTCTCTGTTAAGCTTAGGTTGGGTTGCGACGTATCGTTTGGCCGAGGCCGGGCATGACCCAGTAAAGTGTGTCCGGCCGGAGTTAATCGAGCGTGGTGGGTAAGTTGGTGCACCCCTGCAGGTAAGAACTAATCTATGCATAGCCGGATCCTCGGTAACGGACGCTCGGAGTTGTATCCCAATCGATACAACTAGAACTTAATGATGGATTGAGATATGGATACTAGGGCTCTGGGATTGCTTTCTCGCAGGGAGTCGAGAAAGGATCTCTGGCCAAGGTTGATACTTGGAGATTAGGGCTCTGGGATTGCTTTCTCGCAGGGAGTCGAGGAAGGATCTCTGGGCGAGGTTGATACTGATTACTGCTACTACTTTATACTATACTAATCTACACTCTTCTAATGCTGCAAGACCGCTGAAGATGCTAGTCTTCGATAGGACTAGGACTTCTCTCTATTCTGGCATTTCTGCAGCCCAGTCCACATATACAGCTTTTATTTGATAATGTTGCATATGTAGTGTAGATCCTTGCTTGCTGAGTACTTCAGATGAATACTCACGGTTGCTTTGCTTCCACTTTTTCCCCATATCCGTTTGATGCAACCAGATGACGGAGCCCCTGAGCCAGCTGCCCCCGCCGACGGCTGCTACTACTACCCTCCTGGCGAGTACTACTACAAGGAGCCGTCCGACGAGCAGAAGTAGGTTCGGAGGGTCCCAGGCAGGAGGCCTGCGCCTTTTCGATCGTAGTCTTTTGTTTTGCCCCGCCTTTTAAAGGCTTGTATGTTTTATCTTTTATATCTGTACTCAGATATCTGATGCTTCCGCTGACGCTTGTAAGCGAGCTTATGTATTCGAGCCCTCGAGGCCCCTGGCTTGTAATATAAAGCTTGTATGACTTTATTTATGTTTTAGAGTTGTGTTGTGATATCTTCAAGTGAGTCCTTAGGCTTGATCGTGTGCATTTGCGTGTATGATTAGTGCACGATTAAGCCGGGGGCGTCACAGGTTGGTATCAGAGCCGACTGCCTGTAGGAATTCCCCTTTCCAACTCCTTAGCCGAAGTTGAGTCTAGTCGTCCAAAACTGTTTTACTAACTTGGCTGTGTGGCTTACGGGCGCACGTCGCCATTGGGTGGTATTAGGATCTTTTATTCCTCGACCATACTCTGGGATTCTGATCTCTCGTCTACTCGGGTTAAACATTTTACTAACTCTGACATTAGGTTCTCGTAACCACTTCATCCCGGATAGCCCCGTCATTCCAGATGATTGCTTGCTTCGCCAGAAGATTCTACAGATACTCCTCGATGTTACCCGAGACCCTGTGCCACTGCTTTGCAGTTCCTAACCACTGATAATCCCCGTGAATAACATCCTTGCCGTTTGTACCCTCATCCCTAGTTGTTCTTGTTATTAAAAGATACCCGGAAGTATTCTCCGACTTTCGAGAATCCTTTTTCCGATTGCCTTGCAGCTCTTTCCCGCCTGAATACACCTACGAATAATTCCTCACACTTATCGGGGATTCGTTCATCCCTAGTTCTTCATATGTCTCACAAAATTCTTCGAAATGCAATTCCATCTCCCGAAGATCCTCTGCAGCCTAGTGCTCTCAAAAATCTTGTCTGCCTGCATTATGGTTAAATCCATATGTCCGGCAATATTCATTAACATCCTTTGTCATTGTCATTCTGAGTCTATTGATTCAATATGAATGAGAATAATCCCTATCATCCGTTGATTCCTAGAATTCGTCCTTCCGGCTCAGACGTCATTTTGGACATGAGTTGGTTCTCGGCTGGTCAAGTTGCAACTGATTGTCCATCTAGTTCTATTCAACTTACTCATCTGTTGATCAGAGCCTCAGCTCCTCACTCTTCATTTTGAAATCATAGCTCCTTGGTGCTTAAGCGTCGAATTAATTCAATGTTTCTATAATCTGATGCCGTTACATTCTTTCTTCTTCTAGTTGAGTACCGCTATTCACGTCAGATCCTTTGTCGTCTACCTGATCTTTTGTTGGATTAATATCCGACAGTGTCCTTCATATTCAAAGATCTTGTGAGCTCTTTCCCTGATACATAATGCCTTTGGTAAATTGTATCCTCTCCTTTTGTCAACCATGCTCTACTGTCGAGCTTGTGTTAATTACTCCTGAAGTTCGTGGTATATGTTCCTAAGATGCCCTGATGGGTTGAACCTATGCCTTTCCTAATTAGTGTGAATCCGATAATTTTCGCGGGTCATACTCCTCTGGTATTTCACCATGTAGTTCTTCATGTTCATATAATTTTTAACAGAGTAGTGAATGAAAGATTATGCATTGGAGAAGTGGGAGTCGACCTTGAACTTTGTGTTCATGCCCATAGACACGATGTAGAACTTATCATGGAAGCTGCTCGTAAAAATAATTATTTCCTTGGTACTAATTCATCTCGTATCTGTGAATTAATCCTTTGCACTCGTGGTTCCATCCATATCTTCTCCTTGATTCCATCCCTCGGACAGGTTAAAATATTTGTCCTCTGCAGATCATTTCACCTGTCCAACCTCTATTCTGATCAACCTTCGAGTATTGCCCCCTGTTATCTCGAGGATATCGTGTCATTGCACTACCTCTTATGAAATCTTATCGGAGTAATACTCCTCACCGATTTAGCCCTTCCACGGGTTCTGGGTGGTTTGTCCACCGAGAACACCAATAAGTGAATCAAATCCACCCTATAACACATTGACCTTCTGCTTCCCTACTTCTTCTGCTTGATCATGTTATGGTTAAATTACATCTTTCTGAAACCTTTCGATAAATCGTGTTGTGATCATTGTCAACATCTTTGACTTATCCCAAGTTATGAATTTAATTTGTAATACTTCCTTTTACCTAAATGGTGATCCACATGCTATCCTGTCATGGATATCATGCTCTGCCTTCCTTGGGAGAGATATGCTCTTGATACTTATGTATTATCACATTTTCTTTCCATTGGTTTCTTTAACCTTTCTTGTGTTCTATATGATATAAGCAGAAATAATTCCCTGCTTAAGTAAACACCTCGGCGTACAACCCTGTCAGGAGACCCCGTTACTATTGTTGATGACATACCGGTAACCACTGATGGACGAGAACTTTGCCTATTGGTCTGCCTCGTTCAACGAGCAGGAAAATGGTTCTCTTCATCCCTCGCCCTTGGTACCGACGATGTTACCGACATAGCTGACAGACTATCCTCTGACATACCTTGTTATCGTGACCGGTGAGATGTCACCGTTCACTCTACTTTTGATTGACCCTCATCACAGTTCCATAGGATCGGAACCTGACTCTCCTATACATCCTTGTTTCCAAAGATTATTCCTCACGCTTGGCTTCGTATGTAATTCACGAGCCACCTTCCGAGGGATCATCAATTCTGGTATCAGAAGCAATACTTATTCTCGTTACTCTGAACCCCTTTCACACCTTGTTTCAGGCATCGAATGATTGCCTATCTGCTTGAAACTTCTTATTGCACCTTCTTACTTTACTCTTGATGTCTTTCCTGAATTTCAACTCGAGAGATACCTTGAGCCTCATTCCCTGAGATAATTACCGATTGTCAATCCTCACCGACATCTTTCCTTATGGTTTCCCACTTATCCTTTCCGTAAGTACGATGGAGTTCCCGAAGAAAGGATGACAACTTCATCTTAATAACCTGAAGAGACATCAACGCAATGGATCGACCTCTTCGGGAAGAGCAACCAAGACCGAAAAGATCCGTTAGAATTTCGTAACCAGAACTTTCCCCCTAACTCTACCACTTCAATCTCGGGACGAGATTTCTTGTAGTGGAGGAGATTTGTAACACCCCGAGAATCATGCTACAGTAATCTCCCACTAATGGTGCCACGTTATCACAATTAATTTGCTAAACCTCACTTTGATCCAAACTGAGTTCAAATTCAAAATTTAAAATAAAGTCAAATAATTATTTTCTTCAAACATAAAAACTAAAATGTTCAAAGTGTTGCAAATAATCCCTAGATATTTTTTGTGGTGAAACCAATATTTTTGTAAAGTAATTAAATGCCTTAAACTAAATAAAACAGTGCCTAAAACAACATTTAAATCCTTTTCTAATTTATGGAAATTCCAAGCTAATTCAAATCACTCCTAAACCTTTTTTTGGCAGTGCTCTATGTCCCCTAGATTTTGTACTGAATAGCTCTACATTTTTTTCAAAGGCATTAGGTGGCTTATGTAAACGCTAATAGTGTCTGTTAAAAGAAAACAGAAAATTATGTAAAAGAAAAAGAAAGGAACCAATTAAAAAGAAACAGGCCCATGTGGGACTGGGTGGCCCAACCCACCACACCTCCTCTCCCACCGCACGCTACAGGAGACAGGGAGAGGGCGTGGTGGCCATCCCGTGGCCGTGGCCGCTCCCCGGCAATGTGCCGTCCATCCCTCGGCCCCCCCTCTCGGATAAGAGCAACCCCAGCCACCCCTCTCTCCCCTGGAAAACCCTAGCTCCTCGCCCTCTCTTCTCCATTGCGCCACTTCTCTTCCCCGGGCACACATCCGTAGCACCATCGCCCTGGCCATGCTCGATCCCGCGGCCATCGTGCTCCCCGCGCCACCGGAGGATGTCCAGGAGCCCCGGAGGGTTCTTCTTCTTCGACCACACCACCGGATCAGAGCTGGAAGGCGGCCGCCACATCGCCATCGCCGTCTTCCCTGACTCAGCCGCCACTGCCTCACCTTCATGGCCGTCGATCTACACCACCACGACTCCCCGGCCTCCCCGACCACACCGTCACGCTCACAGTGAGGCCCTCCACCGATTCCCCCTTTTTACCTACCTCAATTCGTCATCGTGTAGTCGCCCCGCGAGCTCGGCCGCTATGGCCGGAGCTGCGCTCACCATGCCCACTGTCCGTGCCCGCGAGCCCTCGGTCGCGCCCTATCTTACCCCGCGCGTGCGCACCCACGCCTGCACGCCCTGACCGCGCCATCCGTGTGCGCATCGCCGCTGTCGGCTGCTCCCTGACGTCGTCCGCGCGTGCTCGGCTACTGCTGCTCCTTATGCTACTACTGCTTTGCTGCTGCTCCTCGCTGCAACGCGCCACAGCCTCCCTGCGCCGCTGCCACCTCACGATCACTGCCCCGAGGCCGTGTCCCATGCACGTCGTCCCTGCGTGCCCTGTACCCCGCGCGCACTGCCTGCGACCCTGCCTCGCCCCTGGCCACGGCCTGGCCGCGCCCGCCAGCGCCCTGCTGTGGCGCCCCCGACTCAATCGTGCTCTAATCATACACGCAAACATGCACGATCAAGCACAGGGACTCACGGGAATATATCACAACACAACTCTAACACAATTAAACGGAGATCCACAATATTACAGACCAGGGATCACGAGGATCCGAATACATAAGTCAGTCATACAAATATCATCTGAGTACAGACATAGTTAGACAAGTTTTGCCTTAAGAAGGCTAGCACAAACATTGACTCTAGATCAAAAGGCATAGGCCTCCTGCCTGGGAGCCTCCGATCCTACTCCTTGTCGGCTGGCTCGATCCAGTAGTACGTGCCGTCTGGACCCTCCTGGTAGTAAGCTCCTGTGGTGGCATCTGGCTTCGGGGCTCCATCGTCTGGTGTATCATCAAAGTGGGGTATGGGGAAAACAAGTAACAAAGCAACCGTGAGTACTCATCCGAAGTACTCAGCAAGCAAGCATCTACACTACATATACAACATTATCAAAGGAGACAGGTTGTATATGTGGACTGGGCTGCAGAAATGCCAGAATAGAGAGAAGGCCTAGTCCTATCGAAGACTAGCATCTTCAAACATCGTCATGAAGCCACCATCTCGCAGCAATAGAAGAGAGTAGAATAGCATTTTATTAAGCAAACATGTTGAAGCAAGCCTAGAGATCCTTCCTCGACTCCCTGCGAGAAAGCGATCCCGAAGCTTCAATTAAGTAACAAGTATCCAGTTCAAGTAGTAGATCGGGATATACAAACTGAGCGTCCTTTATCGTAGGACCGGCTATCGATAGATTATTCTTCCCTGCAGGGGTGCACTACTATTACCCAACACGCTCGATCACCTCTGGCCGGACACACTTGCTGGGTAATGCCCGGCCTCGGGAGATTAACACGAAGCAGCGCCCTACATAGGCTCAGCAGAGAGGTCAGCACGCCGGACTAACCTATGCACCCAGAGGTCTTGGGCCATCGCCCTGGGCACCCTGCGCGTTGCGTGGCTGGCCGGCGTGCAGGCGCGACACTGAACTCGTCAGTGAAGTATCCAGCCCATTCCCAGCGATCAGCCCGCACGGTGAACCGTGACGTCTAAAGAGCTTTCGGGAGAAACGTACGACGTAGAGGGCCCCATAAACCATAATCCTGCATGGTGGTAGTGCGTATAGGGCACGTCGACCCACTCAGATCAAATACCCAAATCCGATATGCTCATTTAGTAACACGCGGAGACAATCAGAGTTTCTGAAGCTCCGCCACAATATCACACTCGAGTGCCCTTCCGGCACACCCGACATCATAGATCCCCTGCGGGTACCCATCAGGGTCGACTCGCCTGTAACAAAGGTCAAAGTAACCGTGTGGTCATAACATCAAGGGGGAAACCCCGAGGAATCACCCTCGGCGGATTCCACTAGATGAAATCATTAGGGTGAACGTAAGAGGCACCACCCTCGAGGTTCACACTGAGGGGTTGCACGACAGAGTCATATCAGAAGTGGAGAAGGAGGAATCACCCTCGATGACCACGACCGAATAGCTACACTGCAGAGTATTCATCAGGAGTGCGTTACGAGGTATCACCCTCGGCACTCGATAGTAACTATGCAGAGTCGTACAACTAAGGGGGGTGAAGTGATGTGTCGGTCTCTGGTCGATGATCACACTGGTCGAGTCGTCGATGATCAAGCAGGGGCAACAAGGGTAAGGTGGTGGGGTCACTGATGGTTCACTACCAACCTATACTAAGCAGTTTAACATAGGTAGGTAAGGTAACAATAAATAGGTTACAAAAGCACGCTATGCATCAGAATAGGAGCAAACATTAACAGTAGCAAAATCTAATGCAAGCAGTAGAAATGGAATGGGTGATATCTGGATGCTCAAGGGGGGGGGCTTGCCTGGTTGCTCTGGCAAGAAAGAGGGGTCATCAACGGGCTGCTCGTCTGGAGCGTAGTCATACCCAGCTGCAACGTCCGCTGTCTCGGCGTCTATCGAGAGAGAAGGAGGGGGGAGAAACAATAAATACACGGCAAAAATGCAAACAATATGCATGACATATCTAAATGATATGCCGGGGTGTTCTACTGCCTAACTAAATGAGTTAGTTAATTTGGGAATTTATCCAGATTTATTTAATTAAAGTTGGGCACTATTCATTTATTGAAATCGGTCTAAAAGTTTCATGTTCATCTAGCTAGGGGCATATGACAGGAATACGGAGGGCGTATTCAGATTCGTATCGAAATTCTGAGCAACTTTCATATATAATTTATTTTCATCGGAGTTACGGTTTATTTTATATGATTTTTCAAAGTTTTAATAGAATTTCTAGAATTAATTAATTTTCTAAATTTGAATTATCCAGAACAGTGTCTGATGATGTCAGCATGACATCACCATGATGTCAGTAGGTCAAACCCGGCTGACCAGGGTCAAACCTGACAGGTGGGTCCAGTGGGACCCACATGTCAGTGACAGAGCTAACTAAACAGAGTTAATTTAATCTAACTAACCTAATTAGCAGGTGGGGCCCAGCCGTCAGTGGGTGATTAGTGTTTAAACTAATTAATTAACTAATTAATAGATTTTCTATTATTTTAAATAGTTTATTTAGCGGGACCCACATTTCATAGACAGGGGCCAGCCCAGTCAGCATTGACTGGGGTCAACGGGACCCACCCATCAGCGACACAGGGGGTCCCACGCATCAAGCCACGTCAGCGGTGGCCGGCGACTCGCCGGAATCTCGCCGGCGAGCGCGTTTTGCGGCGGTGCGACCTCGGGTGTGGTCGGATTCCGCGCACAGGGTACCATTTTGGGCGCCGTTAGGCGCGTTCGAACGACAAGACGACGGCACGTCGGATGGCGGCGGTCAGAGCAGCTGGGGTGGTCGGGGGCGAGCGCTACGACGACGCCGGCGGCGAGCCGTTCGGGTGGTGCTCGTGTTACTCGCATCGGCGTGCAAATGGACGAGGCGAAGCGCTAGGGAGGTTCTACGAGGCACGGCGAGCAGGATGGACAGCAGCAAGGGATCAAATGGTCGCCGGACAGTCGCCGGCGACGAGGTCCGCGGCGGTGGGCATCGGGCGACGGTGTAGCGGGCGCCAGAGCTCGAAATCGAGCGCGGGGAATGAGGGGAAAGAGGGAGGGGCTCACTGATGTTGCTGGGCGGCGGAATCCGGTGATGAAGACGACGGAGCCGGGGAGGAAGATGAGGTCGCCGCGGTCGCTGCCGGGGCTCCGAGCTCCAGCTCGAGGTAGCAGGCGGCGTAGGGGACGACGGCGGAGCTGGGGAGCGCGTCGGCAAGGCGAGTGAGGGCCGGTGGCCGCATGCTTCATGGGACCACGGTCATGGCGGCGCTCAGGCGAGGTGGGGAACGAGGGGGAGCGGGGGGAAACGGTGGCTAGGGGTCGCCAGGGGGAGCGGGGAACTGCTCTTATCCCCAGCGCGCGCGGCGACGCGCTGTCGAGCGGCGAGCGAGGGGGGGCCGGGTGCGCGCACGCGTGCGGGTGCGAGGCGTTCGACAGCGAGGCAGTGAGCAGTGCGGGAGGTGGGGGATGGCGCGGGGTGGGCTGGGTCGCTGGCTGTAGCGGGCAGGCCCGAGTGCACAGTAGCTTTAGGCCTTTTTCTATTTTTCCTTTTTCCTTTTCTGTTTTTCATTTTTGTTTCCTGTTTTATCTTTTGTTTTTTAATCCAAACGACTTTTGTAAAATATGGAACTCGCCCATATAACATCAGTGCAATATCCAACACTGATATAAAAAGGTTTTGGGGCCAAATGTTTTCATAGGGATTTTATTCAAATAAAAAGGTATTAACCAATTCTGTTTTGCTACTGTTAGAGCCACTTAATGAATTTATTAATTGTTGGTTACAACTTTAGCATTGTCTCTGGAATATTTGTTATTTAATGAACATTTTAGTTTCTGATTTGAACAACTTTTATTTTCCACTTTGAATTTAATTAAAGTTTGAATTAGGAGTTGAAATGCAATATGATGCAAATGATGATTAGGCACTGTTAATCATGCTGACTTGTCATTATCAAAAGTGATTACTGTGGCTAATGACATGGGGTGCTACACCTGCCGTGCGCGACGCTCTGGTCGTACCTGCTGCTACCGCTGCTCTGCCTGCACTACGCTGCTACAGTAACTTACTGTAGCGCTTGCTAGCTTCTGTCGCTTCAACCTGATTAGCTCTCTGGTCAGCAGCAAAAATGTAACAAGTCAGGGGTTATCATAAATAAAAATGATGTGAACAGGTAGTACACTTGACAAGCTCCAAGTTACTCCATTGGACCAAATTCAAATATGACATGGATTAAATCCTATGGAAATGACAAAAGGCTATGTTCCATTAATTGAAGAACAGAAAAACAGATATACTGCCATAGCAACTTTAGAGCATAAAATAAACAAGTTACAAGGATCTAACAGAGATGCAATTGATACCATCCTGTAGATCGCAGAAAACTGATCAAGATTGGTATAAGGCACTAAATCATAGGATGGGCAGAACACTAGTTATAGCCTCTGGAAAATAGCTAAGTGAAGTTAAAAAAAAACTGAACAATTCTCAGACTTAGCCAATTTTCAAGAATTCCAAATAACTATTTAAATCTTCGGAAATTCGTAGAAAATAATCCGTAGCTCGGATGGAAAAACTTTCTACATGAAAGTTGCTCAGAAAAATCCCACGAATCCAACCGTACTATCTATTTCCGTGTCAGGACCCTCTAAATAGGTGAACCCGCAACTTTTTGCCCATTTCCGGTAGATGAATAGTGCATACATACCGGTTAATAAATTCAACTTTAATCCTAAAATAACTAAAAGGGTTTAGACATGTCTTTAGGCAACCATGTACTGCACGTTAGCATAGCATGCTCTGTGTTGCATAGGTTTGCTGTGTATTTATCTGTTTCCTCCCCCTCTTCTCTCTCGGTAGACCCCGGTACCGACGCAGTTCCAGAGATTGACTACACCCCTGACGACCAGACCTTTGCCACAGAGCTTCCAGGCAAGCACCCCCCTTGAGCTTCTCTTCTCTCTTGTGCATGCATTAGAATTGTTGCTGTTACTGCTTTACCTATTCTGATGCATGACCTGATTTTGTAACCTGCTCTTGATAATTACCTGCTTATCCTAAACTGCTTAGAATAGGCTGGTTAGTGAACCCCAGTGACCCCACTTGTCCCAGTTGCCCCAGCTGGATCATCGTAAGACTCGACGACCAGGCCCCAGCACCGCACATCACCCCCTTAGTTGTACGACACTGCAGCGTTACTATCGAGTGCCGAGGGTGATACCTTGTTTAGCACTTCTGATGTTAACTCTATAGAGTAGCTATTTGGTCGTGGTCATCGAGGGTGATTCCTCCTTCACCACACCCGATAACGACGCTGTCATGCAACACCTCAAGTGTGAACCCATCGAGGGTGATTCCTCCGAGTTCACCTTGACGACTACATCAGGTGAAATCCAACGAGGGTCATACCTCAGATTCCCCTGATGTTATGGACACACGGATACTTGGACTTTTCAACTGTTACTTGGAAAGTCGTGTCGACCCTGAGGGGTACGCGAGCGAGCATAAGATGCGAGTGATGTGGAGACGGGTTGACCTGGAGGGTGCCCGTGAGATAATTACGAGGCATGGCCGGGCATTCTTAGCCCTTGCCGCAAGTCCTCGAGACGGGGCGACGGGGTCACATCGATCATGAGTCTCTGCTCATTACCGCAAACCCCCAATACACTAATGATTTGGATATTTGATCCGAGTGGGCCTCTGGCCCGATAGCACAAACCATCACGTGGGAACAGTTATGGGCACTCTGCGTCGTATGCATTAGCTGAAGCTTAATAGACGTCAGCGACTGAGCAGCGCACGCTGGGTTGGACTAGTAACGCCCTGGACTTGTATAAGGGGGGCTAGGTCTACTCACCGGCCACGTTCGCAACGTGCAGGAGCATCCGGGGCGATGGCCCAAGACCCCTGGGGGCATAGGTTTAGTCCGGCGTGCTGACCTCTCTGTTAAGCTTAGGTCGGATTGTAGCGTATCGTTTGGCCAAGGCCGGGCATGACCCAGTAAAGTGTGTCCGGCCGGAGTTAATCAAGCATGGTGGGTAAGTTGGTGCACCCCTGCAGGGAAGAAATAATCTATGCATAGCCGGATCCTCGGTAACGGACGCTCGGAGTTGTATCCCGATCGATACAACTAGAACTTAATGATGCATTGAGATATGGATACTAGGGCTCTGGGATTGCTTTCTCGCAGGGAGTCGAGAAAGGATCTCTGGCCGAGGTTGATACTTGGAGATTAGGGCTCTGGGATTGCTTTCTCGCAGGGAGTCGAGGAAGGATCTCTGGGCGAGGTTGATACTGATTACTGCTACTACTTTATACTGTACTAATCTACACTCTTCTAATGCTGCAAGACCACTGAAGATGCTAGTCTTCGATAGGACTAGGACTTCTCTCTATTCTGGCATTTCTGCAGCCCAGTCCACATATACAGCTTTTCTTTGATAATGTTGCATATGTAGTGTAGATCCTTGCTTGCTGAGTACTTCGGATGAGTACTCACGGTTGCTTTGCTTCCTCTTTTTCCCCATATCTTTTTGATGCAACCAGATGATGGAGCCCCTGAGCCAGCTACCCCCGCCGACGGCTGCTACTACTACCCTCCTGACGAGTACTACTACGAGGAGTCGTCCGACGACCAGGAGTAGGTTCGGAGGGTCCCAGGCAGGAGGCCTGCGCCTTTTCCATCGTAGTCTTTTGTTTTACCCTGTCTTTTAAAGGCCTGTCTGTTTTATCTTTTATATCTGTACTCAGATATCTGATGCTTCCGCTGATGCTTGTAAGCGAGCTCATGTATTCAAGCCATCGAGGCCCCTGGCTTGTAATATAAAACTTGTATGACTTTATTTATGTTTTAGAGTTGTGTTGTGATATCTTCAAGTGAGACCATAGGCTTGATCGTGTGCATTTGCGTGTATGATTGGTCCATGATTAAGCCGGCGGCGTCACAGGCATTCCCTCTTTCTTCTAACGACCATCGGTATTTTACTTTGAGCTATATTTTTATTCGTCACATATCATGAGTTTTGCTTGCGTCTTGTATTATATGAGTCTTTGCTTGTTTTTATTTTTAGTTTGCCACAAGTATCCTTGCTGGACACACCTATTTGAGAGAGCCAAAATTTTGCTATGATTTGTTAGAATTGCTCTTTATGCTTCACTTAAATTTTTTGAGCTATGGAATTGCTCTAGTGCTTCACTTATATCTTTTTGAGCACGGTGTGCTGCAATATTTTTGAAGAAATGCTCTCATGCTTCACTTAGATTTATTTGAGAGTTAGTAAAATTTTGAAGAAATTCTCTCATGCTTCACTTATATTATTTTGAGAGACGAAAAAAATTTATGCTCATGTTCTTCACTTAAATTTTTTGAGCTTGTTAAAAGCAATTGCAATATATTAAACTAGCCCCAAAGTGATAGATATTCAAGAGGGATATAATAAAAACTTTCATGAAGATCATTGGACAAAATAAACTTGATTCTTTGTAATAGTTTTGAGATATGATGATAGTGATATGTGAGTCATGTTGGTGAGTAATTTTGCTTTAGTACGAATATTGGTGTTAAGGTTTGTGATTCCCTATGCAAGCACGAAAGTTAATAGTTATGCAGTGAAATTACATCCTACTTGTGGTGCATTATTCGGTGTTAGTTATGCTTAATGCTCGCTTATGTGATTTTTCATTTCTTGGTTGGTTGCTTCTCAATCTTTTTGCTAGCCTCCACTTGTACTAAGTAGAAATACTACTTGTGCATCTAAAATTTTTAAACCCAGTTTTGCCATATGAGTCCACCATACCTACCTATATGCGGTATTTTCGTGTCGTTCTAAGCAAATTTGTATGTGCCATCTCTAATTTTCGAAATGAATTTCCTTTTTGTGTGCTCGTACCGCTCATGAAGCGGCAGGGGGTGGCCAATATTTTCCATGCCTGATGTGTTATTCTCAAGATGAATGCCTATTCACTTGTCATTGCACGAGAGTATGGCGGTAATAGGGATGCCCAGTCCAAAAGTGAAAAAGAAATTTACTTTATGTTGTCAAATAATAAATTCCTTGGAAAGTGTTGGTATGGATGTTACCTGTGGATACGGCTAGCCATGGAATGTGAAAGAATGGTGGAAAAGGGAATAAACTTTATTTTCTATTTGGGAACCGTCTATGATATATCTAGCATGGAAAGTGTTGGGAATTACTCGGTTGTTTTCGTTGACGGGAAAAGTATGCCTCTCAAAAAAATTTCTCTCTCAATTTAAGCTTTGAGCTCTGGCACCTCTACAAATCCCTACTTCCCTCTGCGAAGGGCCTATCTATTTACTTTATGCAATTTTTATTTTTATTTGAGTCTCCATATTCTCTTATAAAGCACCAAATAAGGGGCACTATGATTGTACTTGAGCATTGGATATAGCTAATATGCGAGTGTGTTTCATGAATGGATCAATGATTGAGCATGATGGGCTAGGGATAACTTTCTTTAGTGTTGATATTTTGAAAGACATGGTTGCTTGTTGATATGCTTGAGTATTGAAATCTTCATGTCAAAACTAGACTATTGCTTTGAACCATATAAAAGTCCAAATGACCATGCTACAAAACAAAAGAATATGTGATGAACATGTTAGGCAGCATTCCACATCAAAAATTCTGTTTTTATCATTTACCTACTCGAGGACGAGTAGGAATTAAGCTTGGGGATGCTGATACGTCTCCAATGTATCTATAATTTTTGCTTGTTCCATGCTGTTATATTATCATTCTTGGATGTTTTACAATCATTTTATAGCAACTTTATATCATTTTTTGGGATGAACCTATTGACATACTGCCTAGTGCCAGTTGCTGTTTTTTACTTCACAGAATATCAGTACCAAATGGAGTCCAAACGCAGCAAAACTTCTTGGAGATTTTTTCTGGACCAGAAGACACCCAATGGGCCAATAAAGTACCAGAAGACATAAGATGGGCCAAAGAAGTACCAGAGGAGAGGCCCAAGGTGGGCACAACCCACCAGGGCACGCCAGGAGGCCCAGGCGCGCCCAGGGGGGTCGTGCCCCCCTCAGTGACCCCCCGCACCGCCTCTTCACCCTATAAATTCCCAAATATTCCAGAAACCCTAGGGGAGTTGATGAAACACAATTCCAGCCACCGCAAGTTCCAGAACCATGAGATCCAATCTAGACACCATCACGGAGGGGTTCGTCATCCTCATTGGTGCATCTCCGATGATGCGTGAGTAGTTCATCATAGACCTACGGGTCCATAGGCAGTAGCTAGATGGCTTCCTCTCTCTCTTTTGATTCTTAATACAATGGTCTCTTGGAGATCTATTTGATGTAACTCTTTTTTGCGGTGTGTTTGTTGGGATCCGATGAACTTTGAGTTTATGATCGGATCTATATCCATGAATAATACTTGAGCCTTCATTTAAAACAATGTGGAATTGTTTCACAACTCACGCCACCTGGAACACCACAGCATAATGGTGTGTCTGAACGTCGTAACCGTACTTTATTAGATATGGTGCGATCTATGATGTCTCTTACCAATTTACCACTATCGTTTTGGGGTTATGCATTACAGACAGCCGCATTCATGTTAAATAGGGCACCGTCTAAATCCGTTGAGATGACACCGTATGAACTGTGGTTTGGCAATAAACCTAAGCTATTGTTTCTTAAAGTTTGGGGTTGCGATACTTATGTCAAAAGGCTTCAGCCTAATAAGCTCGAACCCAAATCGGAGAAATGCGTCTTCATAGGATACCCTAAGGAAACAATTGGGTACACCTTCTACCACAGATCCGAAGGCAAGATCTTTGTTGCCAAGAATGGAACCTTTCTAGAGAAGGAGTTTCTCTCGAAAGAAGTGAGTGGGAGGAAAGTAGAACTTGATGAGGTAATTGTACATTCTCTCGAATTGGAAAGTAGCACAGCAGAGAAATCCGTTCCCGTGATGCCTACACCAACTAGAGAGGAAGCAAATGATAATGATCATGAAACTTCAGATCAAATTGCTACTGAACCTCGTAGGTCGACCAGAGCACGATCCGCACCAGAGTGGTACGGTAATCCTGTCCTGGAAGTCATGTTACTAGACCAAGGCGAACCTACGAACTATGAAGAAGCTATGATGAGCCTAGATTCCGACAGATGGCTTGAGGCCATGAAATCTGAGATAGGATCCATGTATGAGAACAAAGTGTGGACTTTGATGGACTTGCCCAATGATCGGCAAGCCATAGAAAATAAATGGATCTTCAAGAAGAAGACTGACGCTGATGGTAATGTTATTGTCTACAGAGCTCGACTTGTCGCAAAAGGTTTTCGACAAGTTCAAGGAGTTGACTACGATGAGACTTTCTCACCCGTAGCGATGCTTAAGTCTGTTCGAATCATGTTAGCAATTGCCGCATTTTATGATTATGAAATATGACAAATGGACGTCAAAACTGCATTCCTTAATGGATATCTTAAAGAAGAGTTGTATATGATGCAACCAGAAGGTTTTGTTGATCCTAAAGGTGCTAACAAAGTATGCAAGCTCCAGCAATCCATCTATGGACTGGTGCAAGCATCTTGGAGTTGGAATATACGCTTTGATGAGGTGATCAAAGCATATGGTTTTATACAGACTTACGGTGAAGCCTGTATTTACAAGAAAGTGAGTGGGAGCTCTGTAGCATTTCTGATATTATATGTGGATGACATATTGTTGATTGGAAATGATATAGAATTTCTGGATAGCATAAAGGGATAATTAATTCAGTGCCCTTAGTTGTGTCCCCCTCGGCAGGTTTACCCCTAGTTTCCGAAAACACTCGTTCCTGCCCAAACCACTTTGCTCGTCTTATGCTTTTTCCCTTTGACTGTTTGACCATCACTTTGAAAAAATCATAACAAATTCATACTAACTCAGAAAAATATGAGTAAGATATCAAAATGTTCATAAAGACATCACCTATATGTGCATGTCATTTTCATTCATGACCAATGTGTTAGAAGGTCACCATCTCAGATTGAGCTCCTATGATCCCAGCATGAAAAGTAAAATCCAAAAAAATTGAAAACAAATTCTAAAAATTCTAAAAAAATTAGGTGCCAAACATTGACCAATGTTTTGAGATCTTGCCAAGTTTCATAAGGGAATGACATTCGTGGAAGTCATGGTGAAAAAAACAAAACCGATGCTCGAAAACAAAAGCATTTTGGAGTGCTAATTTTGTTTTTTGGCCACGACTTCCATGAATGTCATTCCCTGATGAAATTTGGCATGCACTAAAAACATTGTCCAATGTTTACCACAAAAAAAATTAAGAATTTTTTGAATTGTTTTTCAATTTTTTCAGATTTTATTGTTTGTGTTGAGGTCATATGAGCTCAAATTGACATGGGGACATCCCAACACTTTTTTCATGAGTGCAAATCACATGCACATACAGGTGACATTTTTCTTAACATTTTTATATCTTATTTGCATTTTTCTGAGTTAGTATGAATTTGTTATGATTTTTTTGAAATGATGGTCAAACGGTCAAAAGGCAAAAGCACAAGACGAACAAAGTGGTTTGGGCATGAACGGGTGTTTTCGCAAACTAGGGGTAAACCTGCCGAGTGTGACCCAACTAGGGGCATAAAATCAATTATCCCCATAAAAGGATACTTGAATAAGAATTTTTCAATGAAAGACGTCGGTGAAGCTACTTATATATTGGGCATCAAGATCTATAGAGATAGATAGAGACGCTTAATAGGACTTTCACAAAGCACATACCTTGATAAAGTTTTGAAGAAGTTCAAAATGGATCAGTCAAAGAAAGGGTTCTTGCCTGTGTTACAAGGTGTGAAGTTGACTCAGACTCAAATCCCGACCACTGCAGAAGATAGAGAGAAAATGAGAGTCATTCCCTATGCCTCAGCCATAGGTTCTATCATGTATGCTATGCTATGTACCAGACCTGATGTGTGCCTTGCCATAAGTTTGGCAGGGAGGTACCAAAGTAATCCAGGAGTGGATCACTGGACAGTGGTCAAGAACATCCTGAAGTACCTGAAAAGGACCAAGGATATGTTTCTCGTTTATGGAGGTGATGAAGAGCTCGTCGTAAATGGTTATGTCGATGCTAGCTTCGACACTGATCCGGATGACTCTAAGTCACAAACCGGATATGTGTTTATATTGAATGGTGGAGCTGTCAGTTGGTGCAGTTCCAAGCAGAGCGTCGTGGCGGGATCTACGTGTGAAGCGGAGTACATAGCTGCTTCGAAAGCAGCACATGAAGGAGTCTGGATGAAGGAGTTCATATCCGATCTAGGTGTAATACCTAGTGCATTGGGTCCGATGAAAATCTTTTGTGACAACACTAGAGCAATTGCCTTGGCGAAGGAATCCAGGTTTCACAAGAGAACCAAACACATCAAGAGACGGTTCAACTCCATTCGTGAAAAGGTCAAGGATGGAGACATAGAGATTTGCAAAATACATACGGATCTGAATGTGGCAGACCCGTTGACTAAGCCTCTTCCACGAGCAAAACATGATCAGCACCAAGACTCCATGGGTGTTAGATTCATTACTATGTAATCTAGATTATTGACTCTAGTGCAAGTGGGAGACTGAAGGAAATATGCCCTAGAGGCAATAATAAATTAAGTTGTTATTTTATATTTCCTTATTCATGATAAAGGTTTATTATTCATGCTAGAATTGTATTGATCGGAAACTTAAATACATGTGTGAATACATAATCAAATACCGTGTCCCTAGTAAGCCTCTACTAGACTAGCTCGTTGATCAAAGATGGTTAAGGTTTCCTAACCATAGACATGTGTGATAACGGGATCACATCATTAGGAGAATGATGTGATGGACAAGACCCATCCGTTAGCTTAGCATATTGATCATTCAGTTTATTGCTATAGCTTTCTTCATGTCAAATACATATTCCTTCAACTATGAGATTATGCAACTCCCGAATACCGAAGGAATACCTTGTGTGCTATCAAACGTCACAACGTAACTGGGTGATCATAAATATGCTCTACAGGTATATCCGAAGGTGTTTGTTGAGTTGGCATAGATCGAGATTAGGATTTGTCACTCCGAGTATCGGAGAGGTATCTCTGGGCCCTCTCGGTAATACACATCATAAGAAGCCTTGCAAGCAAAGTGACTAATGGGTTAGTTATAGGATGATGTATTACGGAATGAGTAAAGAGACTTGCCGGTAACAAGATTGAACTAGGTATGAAGATACCGATGATCGAATCTCGGGCAAGTAACATACCGACGGACAAAGGGAATTACGTATGTTGTCATAAGGTTCGACCAATAAAGATCTTCGTAGAATATGTAGGAGCCAATATGGGCAATTAGGTTCCGCTATTGGTTATTGACCGGAGAGGTGTCTCGGTCATGTCTACATAGTTCTCGAACCCGTAGGGTCCACACGCTTAACGTTCGTTGACGATATAGTATTATATGAGTTATGTATGTTGGTGACCGAATGTTGTTCGGAGTCCCGAATGAGATCACGGACATGACGAGGAGCTCTGGAATGGTTCGGAGGTAAAGATTGATATATGGGATAATAGTGTTTGGTCTCCGGAAGAGTTCCGGAATTCACCGGAAGGGGTTTCAGATGTTTCCCGAAATGATCTGGTGCGAGAACACTTTATTTGGGCCAAGGGGTAAAGCCCATGAGGTTTTTGGAAAGTGCAAAAGGAAGTTTTGCGGAGACCAGAGGCCAGACGCCAGGGTCCCTGGCGTATGGGCCCAGACGCCGGGAACCCTGGCGTCTGGCCCTGGAGTCCGAGAAGGACACTTCCCTTTTGGGCAAAACCGACTTTGAGGAGGCTTTTACTACAAGTTTCGACCCCAGGGCTCAACATATAAATAGAGGGGCCGGGCTAGCACCCAAAAGACATCAAGATTCACCAAGCCGTGTGCCGGCAACCCCGTCCCCTCTAGTTTATCCTCCGTCTAGTTTCTGTAGTGCTTGGCGAAGCCCTGCGGAGATTGTTCTTCATTACCAACCGTCACCACGCCGTCGTGCTGCCAGAACTCATCTACTACTTCGCCCGTCTTGCTGGATCAAGAAGGCGAGGACATTATCGAGCTGAACGTGTGCTGAACACGGAAGTGTCATACGTTCGGTACTTGATCGGGACGGATCGTGAAGGTGTACGACTACATCAACCGCGTTGATAAACGCTTCTGCTTCTTCAAGGGTATGAAGATGCTCTCCCCCTCTCGTAGCTATGCATCTCCATGGATAGATCTTGCATGTGCGTAGAAATTTTTTTTGTTTTCCATGCAACGTTTCCCAACACTCTGACTATCCGGAAAGAAACAGCGGCTCAACTAAGGGGCCTGGTGGATCAGCTAGCCGGGTGCCTACCAAGTTGGAAGGTGACAAATATGCCCAAGAGCATAAGGGTGATACTTGTTCAATAAGTGCGATGTGCGATCCCAATCCACGCAATGATATCACTAGACATTCCCATGAAGACAATCACGGCTACGTAGAAATTTGCAAAGGATTTCTATGCCGCACACAGGCACAAGTAAATTGGGGCAATGTGCGGTACCTTGGGAGAAGCTATGCTCGCCCTAGGATGGTGGGCTGGGAATTCCGAATCTACATTGTCTAGACCTAGCTATGCAAGCTAGATGGCCTTGGTTACAGTGTGTGGACAACTCGAGGTCATGGACGAAATTCAAGATCACAATGCCGAAGGAATCAATGCAACTCTTCCAAGCCACGACCAAGACGACGGTGGGCAATGGTAGCAACATGCTATTTTGGGAGGATAGATGGATTCAGGGTCTGTGGGTTGAGTATATTGCACCCAGCTTTTATGTAAGGTTGGTTCTGAGCACGCGGGTGACACGGACGGTCAGCCAAGGCCTGCCTAACAACACTTGGGCTACAGATGTTGGTCGTGAGCTGATGGCGTAAATGTTGTAGGAATACCTCCTACCATGGGATCATCTAACGGTAGTGAAACTAGATCTGGAAGAACTGGATGCTATGATATGGGAGTGGGAGCCAAATGGGTGTTTTTCGACTCGGTCGGCATATGCTGCGAAGTTTTGGGGAAAGAGGTAGTGCCCACAGTAGAATTCACCTTGAAATTGAAGGCCCCACTGCGTTGCCGCTTCTTTGCTTGGACGGCCTTTCAAAACAGTTGTTGGACCTCCGAAAGGGACTTCATAAAAAGCAATCAAAGATAAGATCGAAGAAAATGAAATGCACGTGGTGGTCATTATAGCGGTTCCTTCAGTTCCTAGGCAAAATTGTAGCTTCCGAATCTCGCTTAATTGAATCTCCTGCTCCAAGTAGAATTTCCAGGCATTCTGTATACGAACCACTTCAAGCAGCATGAGCAGGCTTCTATTGCTACGCAACAATAGAGCAGGCGCGCCGCCCACAAAATGTTTGAATGATCGGGCCATTTTCTTTTTATAAGGGCTAAAATCACTTATTTTTTTGGCTTTTTGACCCCATATTGTAGGGTGGATCTCGGTGCTGCCCTTTGAAGGGCGAAGCCACTAACTAATACTTCTAGAGGGACTAATACTTCTAGAGAGATTGTACCAACATCTTCCCTAGAATTGCCCGCACACCTTCGTTACTCTTTAGGAGGCATCTGCCCCAGATAAACTACCCACCTCGCAGTGTCCCCCCCCCCCCCCCGAATGATCGGTGCGGCGGTGCGGAAATAGCTCAGTTCGAGAGAGGGTTGAGCTTCACCGGTTAGTGTGCACCAAAGGATGAGGTTTCTTTCCCGTCCTACAAATTGAAACCGTATAGCGAGTTTTATTTTATTTATTTTAATTGAATCAACGAATATTTTTTGAATAGAAAGTCAATGTATCTAACCTATTATTTCACAGGAGTACTAGTTGCTGAAGGCGATTTCAGAATCAAAAAAAGTAAAGCCAAAATTATTTAGCTTATTCTCTCAATTTCAATCGGCCGCTACTGGATTTAGTATATCTAATATGAATTGGCGATCAGAACACATATGGGTAGAACTTCTAAAAGGTTCTCGAAAAAGGGGTAATTTTTTCTGGGATGAATTCCTCAAAGCAAGGCTCATTAAAATGAAAAATCTAAGACTACTAAAAAATAATAAAACAAGAAAAAAAATTGAACGATTAAATTACTGCACCGGAAACTTTTCTAGGAGAAGTTCGAATCCGTTCCGTTCGGATATTGATCGGTCTTGGTTTGACATGGTTTACGCGTTACTGGTTCCCGGAAGAGTCAATTTCTCCATTAGATAAACCCTTTATTACCCTACCTTTGGACTCGTATTTTGTTTGTACACAATCAACGGAGGCCCCCCCGACGCGAGCCGGGCCGGGCCTCGATTCCTTTCAAAAAGATGAAGGGACAGAGGTGACTAATTCCCCATCTCATTTGGGGCGGAAAACGAATCGACATCTCGATGTGATACAGCCCTTTCCATTTTCGTTGGGAAAGAACGGCGAAGTCCATCCGAACCCTCCAATGAAGAAATAAGAGGAGAGCAAAGCGCCAATGGCCCGCGAAGCGCATGCGGAAGGGGCACGGTCATCTCTTTAACTACTAACTCTATTTCCTCCATAGTGAAAGGCTTAGTCAACTCTTCATTGTCTAGTTCTGATAGCATGTGCTCTGTTGACCAAGGGGCTTCCACCAAGAGATATGTCCCCCCTGTCCTCTGAACCAAATAGTCTCTTATAGTAACTAGAAATGTGTTCTTGCAACTCTTTCTCATCTTGTATAACATTTCCTTCATGTTCCAAAGATGACCAAGAGAAGTTGAAGCTGCATAGATTATTTGGATCGCTCCTATTATTACTAACCAGGGCGAAAATAGATAATGAGCATGAGGTAACAATTCCATGTTGATCCGAATCAATCCATATGCTCCCATCTTTAATAATATTCCCGCTAAAAGCATGCATGTACTATAATGTGCTTCCCCATGGGTATCTGGTAACCACGTATGTAGGGGTATAATCGGCACAAAACGGAGAGAAGCTCATCCGCTAGAAATGCTTTATTTCATTTCGTCCCCGTTCTTCATTTCCTTATTATCGAATCCATGGGGGACTTGTCACAAAATTTGCGTTTGGAACATTAAATAGCTTGTATCCATAGAACATCTGGCGTAACATAGATAATAAATAAATAGGAGTTAATATCATTCCAATTGCCATTACAAAAGTAATTAGTGTTTTTGGCATTAACCGAAATTTTGGACTAGTAATTAGTCCAAAAAATACTACTTGCGCGACATGGCTTGGACCACCAAGAGGCCAGCCCGTTTCGCGACCAAGAGGAAAGCATCAACCACATCCTCATCGATTGTGTGTTCGCAAGGGAGATCTGGACTGGTTTATGTCTTGCGGTGAATAGGCCTGAGTGGACTCCTACAAGAGGAACGGTGCTGGCGGAATGGTGCATCAACAAGGTTGACCCGACTATGGGTAAGAGGGATGTCTGGGCATTAATTCTTCTGGGGATGTGGGAGATATGGAAGCATCGAAATGTAATATTTGTGAAAGCGGGCCTACTTAAGGGCGAGGTTGAGGCCCTCTTTAGGGCCGTGCAAACATGGGCAAGTGAGAGAAGTTATTCCTTGTTGTCGCGTGGAGTTGGGGCTATCTACCGGGCAACCGCCAATGTGGAGGGGCTCTTTACCCCCATCCTCTTCTTTAATATATAGTACGCACACTCGTGCGTATTCGAGAAAGAAAAATAGGGGTTCTAATCTCAGCCTTGAGAAATTCAGGGAATATAGCAATGTTCCCCTCATCCTCCAAACTGACGTCTGATGATTTGGTTGTTCACTTATTTTTACCCTTGTTTAGAATAGATTTTCTCAGATGATTTTGAGACAATCACTTCAAATTGCCTACTAATAACTAATAAATACAAATGATTGCAAATCTCCTCTCTTTTATTGTTCCTTGTAGGAGTGGTCTATTTTAGGTGCAAATCAAGCTATTCAAGGAATATGCTAGTTGTGAGGATCAATGCCAATCAACTGGGCGAGCGTAGCTGTCTCCAGAGAAGAAGATGGTGCGCGGTACAAGCATCGGCTACACAAACCATGGTTCGTATCTCGTGGCGCCGCCTTTGTGGTGTCATACCTGACAACTCCCGTGAAGGAACCCAAGTTCAATTCACCTCGGAGGCATACCGAAACCCTATTCTCCCCCTCTACACTATGTAAAGGAGAAGCAAACTATTCGCCAAAGGATATGACAATTCCCTCCTCCAACTCCCTGCAGTCGTCATCACAAGTCCCATCTACAACAACCACCATCTCCATATTCACAGCCTCAATCTCACTTAGTTATAATACTTGTAGTTGAGTGTACATCGTGATCGATAGCATTGTAAGACCTTCAATCATTTATCTTAAAATACTGATTTCTACAACGTCTTTTGCTTGTTATTTATTCGCGATGTGTGAGTAGTCCCATCGGGCTAAGGGCTAAGGCATAGCCTCGCGGTCCCATGAACATTATTTCTATGTGTTGCGCAATGATTGTATCTCCTGTCTCTACTCGATCCTAGGGCTCACATGAACCCGACAAACCAAAGATTAAAACAAGAAGAGGTAAAGTGCATAGAGGAGTGGAATGCTATGTTGAACGTCGGTGATAGTAAGATTAGTACGGTAGCTAGAATCGAGTATTTGGGGGTAGATAAGGTGCAGTCAGTAAATGCCAAATGTGTTAGTCCGTTTTATCCTTAATAACTGAGGTAACCCTGCGAGTCAGAAGGGTCTTGATTGGACCATAGAACGTTGATGCGGCGGCAGTCGCTTGCGGGGTTATTATGACGCATCTCCCATAATAATGTATTGACAAGATATATATAACGACGTTTACCAGTGCCATGTTGTTTATCTAGATAGAATCCCAAACACATGTACATGGTTGCAGGTGAAACCTTAAGCCCTAGCCTATTTCTTTATTGTTGTCTTTTTAATCACCTCTGCGATTGGTACAGGAGTTTGGAACATATCGAGATAACAAGTTCTTGAAGAAATCTCCTTGCCAAGCAACGCTTCCCGTGGTTCGATAGACCTAGGGTCTAGAGGGAAGAATGATATACTTACATCCAAAATTGTATGAAGGTAATCAACTTTTTCTTTCAATCTAAGCCTTGTAAAACAATCTTCGCAATTCTTTCAATGCTCCCCCCCAACATTTCGCGGCACAATGAGGGACCTATGCCACCAAGCCCAACCTGTGGCGACACCCGCCACAATAAGGTCAAGGCCTCCAAATCGAGATTGGGGCTCCACTGCTTCCATCGTCAGTGGCATCGACATGATCACCACCATCACACCCCTCGACATCACACAACCAAGAAAAGCAGGTACCAGCGCCGCTATGTTGCTCACTGTAGAACCAATTGTGCATCCCATCGTGTAGGGCCCACCACCCCAACATCGTGTAGGGCCCATCGCCTAGGCCTCCCCTTCCTTCCCCAGATTGATCCCGCCTCGGGTTGGACGGAGGTGGCATGGGGCCGAGCCCACACGTCGACCGGACGCCAGCCCATGCGTTGAGGTGGAAGTCGGCTCTTCTCGGAGGTGGAAGCAGGTCAAACTAGATACTCTCCGCCTCCTTGAGCTTCTTTTGGTGCCTCTAGATGCTCTTGCATTTTCGGGTTAAGGATTTAAACCTTGAGATGAAGAGATGTCGATATATTTTCTTAGGGATACTGATATGTTGTTGTTATCATGTTTTTAAGAGTTGGTGCTTGGTGGACCTGATTGGTTGAGTCTTAGTGGTTAATTCAGTGTGGAAAATTGCCCTCTCTGGTTAGCAAAAACTCGACCACGACGCTAGATTTGCTAAAAATAATCATTGAAATAGAAAACACTTTTGGATACAAACACAACGATACAATTATGTTATGACTGGATCGCTCATAATAGTCCTCTTAGTCTATAATGGTTGATTAATTTGCTTCAGAAAAATACTCCACATGTAAATGTATTTTGATGTCGTTTCAACTGATGTATTCGTGCACTAATCACTGTGGAACAAGTTCCCCAAAAAAAGCATAATCATTGTTGTAAAATAATGTTTTTGCATTTTAGGAATTTATTAGACTAGATCTTCAAAGCCAATAGTTTCAACCAAGTCGTACAAGTTCCTTTTCCTCAAACCCAAGTTGTTGCACTCGTACCCTTTCATGTGCCTCATAACTGTTCTTGGTCAACCAATGGGCATAAGTTAATATGATTAGGAGGTAATTGTGGTGGTTACCAGCCTGTCACATACTTAACAAAGTAAGTAAGCTCCTGCTCCTATTTTAAGAGATCGAAATCGCTGCGCCCACTGGATACCCAACCCATGAATCTACTTGCTATCAAGTCAAAGTCGTCGCGCAACTTGACAGATATCAATAGTGTTGAAACGGAATCATGAATCTTTGCAGGTCAGAGCAAGGGCACCATGAGAGGTATTCTTTCCCCCGCAAAAATAAAAAAAGGGGCACCATGAGAGGTGAGAGGAGACGACTTTCTTAAAGCTGGCAGAACAGTGATGCAAGTAAGAGCAGGGGATTGGCTCGAAACTTGTATTGGAGCTGGTGCACCGAGTTGCCACGTTCACCCGTTGGGGGGCACCGGTATGCCGGAGCCGAAGGCCGTCCCATCCCTATCAGTGCCATGAAGTAGCAGACAATTGCATCCATGGAAGACATTTGAGTTCGGAGTTTTTGACAATTTGCAAAGAGCAGGTTTGTCTTGTTGTCATCTTGCACAGCCTACTTGCAGCCTACCAGTACCGGTTGTTGCGAAAGACAAAGCTTGCACCCGTACGGCTAACAAATATCTTCCTTCTTTTGTTGAAACAGACAACCAAGAGCAAATGCGGACGGCCAAAGGCTGTGTTTGTTTGGACTTCAGTTTCGACAGATTCAGCTGTGAACTTGTTGTGCTGGCAAAACTGTTGTGCTGAGGAAACAGCTGCAGTGAAGGTTAGCTATTTGGCAACGTAGTTGTGGAAACGACTGTGGGCTGGTGAAAACGCTATGTTTCAGGAGGAGGGGCGAAGGGAGAGACAGATCATGCCTGCGGCGACATTTATGACATAATTACGACCAAACGTCAAAAGCAGAGGGGCTAGGGAAACAATTTTGGCTGTGAAATACCCCGAGACGTGCTTTGGGCTGTTACACTGAAAATAGCCCGAAACAGTTTTGGGTTGTGATTCCACAACTGTTCTAAAATAGCTGTTTGTTTCAGTTTCAGCTTTTTCCAGTCTGCTCCCAAAGCTGAAACAAACAGGGACAAAAGCACATCTTTTTCGAGAAGTCAGGAGTTTCACCTCGTGCGCATATAGCAGGATTACCGAAGCCGTCTCTGAAAACAAGAGATGCTTCATCACGCCAGGAGCATCTAGAGCTAATCACTCTGGGAAAAGCATTTTACAGCAAGAGAATCATTTGCCTGTTAACTAGGCTACAGAGCAGAGAGCACATTAATTATACTGGTTTATTGGCGCCTTTTCTTAGCGGAAAGCAAAGTCTCGGATGAAGTGACGCAAGATCCCAAAGTGTGAGGAAGAATCTTTCTTCGTGATCCCACGAATGGGGTGGGTGACACAAGCTTCTTTCACATAGGTCCTGTTTGTTTGGGCTTTTGTTTCTGCTTTTGCAGCTTTTTCACTTTGGCCAAAAAACCATAAAAGCTTCTAAATAGGTACTTTTGGAGTTTTTTTTGGCTTTTGATAAATCAATGTAACAATATTGAGCTCCAAAAGTCATAAAAGCTCCAAAAGCACCTATTTAGAAGCTTCTATGGTTTTTTGGGCAAAGTAAAAAAGCTGCAAAAGTAAAAGCAAAAGACCAAACAAACAGGGCCTATGAGAACCGGGAAGAGGATCCCGGCATCAACGTCAATATACTACTGTGGTAGGCTGCTGCTAGTTGCAATACATATGATGAAGGAATCTTAAACTTGGCGACGCGCCAACCTTTCGTTGGATAGAGGTAGCGGAATCTCTCTTATTCTTTTGCTTTAAAGAACGGTATCCCGGAATCTCGTTATTAATATATCGGCTATACAATCCTCCATGCTGCCTCTCATTTGTTAATTCGAGAAAACTCAAATCAGTGCCTCCACGATTCAACTCCTAGGAGATGTGATTTTCAGTATTTCTTTTTTTTTTATCCTACGACAATTATCATATGATTTACCAAGCTGCTAAAACTTAGGCGTTATTCTTTTCCCCCAAAGAACCCCTCAATCTATTAAACTTTCAAGCAGTACAAGAAACCCGGTAAAAATAGAAATTACACGAATGTCCTTGGGGAACCGAGCAACTCCAACCTCCCGAGCAGGCCGATGGCGCGCCACTCCGCGGCCACCACTGCCTGAGTCGGTCACTCCATGGAAGATGTGGTCGCTGAGAAGTCATTGTACCTAGGCCCCAGAGAACCAACACCCTTGAAGCAAAAGTCATTGACGCCGAAAAGAAAATAGATTTCGGAGCCGATGCATCAGCCGGTCCAGCGTAACACCACCTGCACAAGACTTTAAAGTCCGGGTCACGTATTTAAGTTTTGGTCACTTTTTTATTACCCATTTTTGTTAATTTCTATTTGTTTTGTATTATTTTTTAAATAATACATATTTTTTATTAATTTTTAGAAATATTATGTCGATTTTATTTTTTTCAAAAATAATACATGGTCAGTCATCTGGTGGCCGACTGGATCCAGTCGGCCAAGAGTAGGCCGATTAGTACCCTATCGGCTAACAGCAGGCCGATTGGGCAACTAATTGGCTTACAGTAGGCCGACTGGAACTAATTGGCTTCCTGTAAGCTGATAGGTGCATGCCCCATTTTCTTAGGCCTAAGTTTCTTGCTTGTGCGCACTAAGGTGGGTAAGCATTGTAGTGTAGTCTCGTACTCTCATCAAGATATGTCCAAATCCGGATATCCTTTTAAGCTGCTTAAAAGGATATCGGATTTGGACATATCTTGGTGAGAGTACGAGACTACGAAACATACAGCTTAAAAGGATATCCAGATTTGGACATATCCTACACTACAATGCTTACACACCTTAGTGCCCAGAAGCGGGAAATTTAGGCCTGAGAAAATGGAGCATGCACCTATCAGCTTACAATTAGAACTAATCGTCCTACTGTAAGCCAATTAATTCTAGTCGGCCTACTGTAAGCCAATTAGTTCCAGTCAGCGAACATTTAGCCGACAGGAGGCCCAATCGGCCTGCTGTTAGCCGACAGGGTACTAATCGGCCTACTCTTGGCCGACTGGATCCAGTCGGCCACCAGATGGCTGACTATGTATTATTTTTGAAAAAAATATTCGGCCTAATATTTCTGAAAATTGATAAAAAAATGTATTATTTAAAAAAAATAGCTATGTTATGTTTGTAGTTACACTTTTTGTGTGCAACTGCACCTTTTTGTAAGTGAACTTGCATTTCACTGTTTTTTGTATGTTAAAGTTGCAACGTATTTGTGCAATTACACAAGTTCAATTGCAATTTTATTCTCTCATTACACTTTAATGATGGGGAAAAAACATGATTGGGACATCATAAATTTATAACCACAAGCGCTCTACACTTATTTATGGGGATTTCACTTTTCATAAAATTACTTTATTTTGGAAAGTATGGGGCATATCTAGCCTCTAGATTAAGTGATGCATGCAACCTATTTTCATTAAAAATAATGATTACAACCTAACGGAATTACTCGTTTCATCATCCAAGAAAAGATACATACCACTTTTCATAGAATTAAGTTGTCACCTCTATTTTTCATCATTTAGTCGAAGTTCTCATTTAAAACCAACATTATATAATAACTAGGGTTCATTGAAGTTTGTTCCAAAATAAGATCCGTAGGTGCATGGAACTCCCCTCATTCATCCTTGGGACAAAAGTAGTTTTTTATCCTTGTTAAAATCACAGAAAATCCGTTAGTCCTCATCATGCATTCTCATTTTGGATTATATATCATGTATTCGAATGACTGCTTTTGACAAACTTTGGTTCTTGAATTGTGTAGTATTTTATCTCATATGATTCCATGTATATCACTCGTATGTCAATATTGAGCACT
Source organism: Thinopyrum elongatum (assembly GCA_011799875.1). Taxonomy (NCBI): domain Eukaryota; kingdom Viridiplantae; phylum Streptophyta; class Magnoliopsida; order Poales; family Poaceae; genus Thinopyrum; species Thinopyrum elongatum. Next base: position 368,212,493 of record CM022299.1, on the reverse strand, counting down.
TTAGAAAAAACAAAGGCAAAAGCTTTGACATACTTCACTGAGTAAGGAGAAAAATGTAAAGTAGTGTGCAAAGAAAGGTCACGACAAAGCATGTGGAATTACTCTCCCGAAATTGCAACCCCTAGATGAGATGCCCATGCGGTAACCCAAAGGGATGCCTTTCTTTTGATGTTGGAGAAGTTGATTGTATACATGGTTGAAATGTTCTTGAAGACTCTCGCATTCTCCACATTACAAATTTCTGAAGAGACAAGCATAAGAATAGTGGTTGTGTCCTTCCTCCGGATACCGACACGACTAATGAACTCATAGCACCACTCACTAACCGAGGTGAAGTGTTGCCATCGAGCGGAATACAAGTCTTGACAAACGAGGCAGTCTTTGACATATGCCAAATTCTAGCAGCGTAATGACACTAGAAGAGGAAATGGGCCACCTCCCGCTTACATAATTGCAAGCACCAACATAAGTCTACACCTGCTAGCCAAAGAACCAACAATCCACTCCATTTTGATTGATAAGTTATGCAAAAAGAAATAGCAATTAGGTGGTGCCAAACTGGCTCCAAATGGTATAAGTAAGTGGCGTGGCTACCATCCCCAAAGGCACACGAGTAGCAAGAATTTTCTGTTAGTTTCCAAATTGTAGTGTCCTCCACCTCGGCTCAAAGCTCAATGGGAAGGAGTTGCTCCCAAAGAGCGAACAATTCGCTGAAGTGGTTGAACGACATGCCCCCTGCTCATATCATGTGATCAATCCAACCATTATGATGAAGTGCAAGTTTGGCGTTCCAATTTCTCTTCTTTGAGGCAACATAAATAAGAGGTTGATGTGTGTGTGGGGCATTGACCGCTCAGCCAAGGAGAGTCCTGAATTTTTGTCTTAACTCCATTACAATAGTGACTTTCGTGGTGGCGTGAAACAATTGCATGTCCTCCTCAGTGCACAGACTTCCAAGCCCTATCCAACATTTAACCGGGTGCTCCCGCTCAAGCCATGGCAACGAAGGAGAAGTGCGCGAGCAAACTTGTCAAGATGCCCGATGCCAAGGCCACCAAGGGTCGCCAGGTAGCAAATGGCAACCCATATATTGTTTTAAACCTTGAAACCATAGAACAATAGTTCTACGGTAATTTTCCTTAAATTAAAATTATGTGCAAACCGAGAAAAAATAAAATAAACTAAACAAATCGACCGATGACTATTCTAGGAAACATAATGAAAGTCATGATTTACAAGTGCTCTTCAGTCAAGTTCTTGATTTTTGTACTTGTTGCTGGCTTGGCTCTGTTTTGTGCAGCAACTAGGCCCTCTTTTAGACAATATGTCCATCCTCAAATGTGAGGTACATCCTGTCTAAAAAATAATCATTTCTGATTGACCAAATGCTCCAGCAACCTAAAATGATAATGTTAAGTGCAAATCCAGAGTGTAGAGCATCCATAGAAAAAATAACTTCAGCAATACCAAAAATGCCTCTGTTCCTATAAGGTATAATTGAGTCCCAGCACGCCGATGCAAATGGGCAATCCCAAAAAAGATGTGTAGCACTCTCCTCCTTGTTTTCATCACATAAAGCACATGCATAGCCCTCAAGGTACATAGTTTTTCATTTAGTGGGTCCATAGTGTTGATTATGTCATATACTACTCTTTGTATTGGTCCCCTTTGTATTTTTCGCCCTAAAGATGTCTTGGTTTATTGGTCACCTTTGTATTTTTTGCCAAATTTGACCATAGATTTAACTAACCAAATGTTAATGCATGTCACCAAGAATTATATCGTTGTATATGAGGGGACTAATAAACCAGGATGGAGGTAAAGATTTTATGTCTGAGCCGAGAGGAGCACTTCCAAATCTGTTTGAAGATGTTATGTGCCTTGTTAGGTTCAATCAACTTCTTATACATTTTCATTGAATAGTATTGATTAGAAGGCCAATGATATCACCATCTTTCCTATTGAGTATGGTGATCTCTACTCTGGAGTGAAGTTTGAAGATGAATGAATTGTTGATATGCTTGAACTAAAAGGGGCATGTAAAAGAGATCTTCTAAGTTGTCCAGTCCCAGTGCAAATTGCGAAGAGATCTCCTTATTAGTAGTGAAAGCGAAAAGCTCATTGCCCTTATTAGAGTGTGGTTTTCCTAGTTGTCTTGTCAGGAGAGAGTACTATTTCCAATGCCAACCTTGCAAATAGCATGTTATTTGTATGTAGGGAGGAGCTTGGGAATATTTTTCCACCAAAAAGACCCTACAAGTTTGTCACTGGGTGAAGTGTTGGAGTAGTAGGCATCCCATATAAGCTTACATTGCCCACCATTACCTTATTCATACCCAACCAAGAAAAAAGCTCTACAAGTTTGTCCACACAAGAGACAACGCTTGACTCCGAGAAGGATATAAAATGGGGATATATGGCAAATGATTTGCAAGTCATGGACTACACAAGAATCCAGCACCCGCCGAGATAAGGCGTTGAAAATGAATATGCCTTAGGCTCTTGACAGATAGGGGAAAACCGATATAATTCATCGGGAAAGAAGTGATCATCGCCGGGAACCTTTAAAGAATGATATCCAAGCCAAGACCATGGAAATGGATCGATGCGATAAAACTTTTTTGGAAATTGGTTGCAAGACCTGTGACAACGCCCGAAGTTAATACAAAATCCGAGACAGGACTATGGCATCTTATTTCATGTGGGCATGAAGATTGTTGCATCATCTGCGTAGATAAATGTGCAGATATGAGCCCTTCTCCCTAGCAAACATTGAAGCCGACCTCGCCAAGTGACACATTCCAAGATGTTTTGCAGGATGGGGGAGGGTTGATGGCAATAACAAACAACAAGAAAGGGGTCACCCTGCCGAAGGTTGCAATGATGTGTGAGAGCGGCACCCGAGACCCCATTAAGATCATCTCCGATAGCTGCCTTATTTTAGGGCACTAGGGCTTTTTAGGGCATATGAGGCAAAAAAAACTCCCCAATCATAAAATTTTGGCCAAAAAATTTTAGTCAGCCCAAAAATTGCAGCACCAAGTGTTGCAAATATACAACACTTGAGCGGCTGCCGCAAAACCAAACGACTCGCCCATGACGCACTAACTGCTAGCCATTCCTTCCCGCACGAGACTGCTGCCCCGACTCCACCGGCAACCACGCCGCCATGGCCAGCTCCTCCGACGCTGCAACACACCCGGTGATGCTCCCGCCCTCCTCGCCATGGCTGACGTGTCTGCCGCAGCTCCTTCCATCATCGTCGTCTCTGGAATTAGATAGCTCCTCACCAGATCCAACCGATTCGGTCGCGAATCGACCGCCTGCTGTGTCGCTGGCCCTCTTGTCCGCCTCCAACCACCATGCTTGAGCTCTAGCTCAACGAGCAGCACCCCGCCTCGCCGCACACCAAGGCCAACGAGCAACATCCTGCCCCAATGCGCCCAGGCCACCCTGCCCACCAACAAGAAGCCCCTCGACCCCGCCGTAGGCGATGAGCTCCTCTCCTACTGCCCGTGAGCACCTCTCCGCATTTCTCTCTTCCCTAACAGAAGCGATGGGAGCACGACACCACTATTCGCAATGGGAGCACACATGCTGATGAGTCCAATTTATGTGATGATTTTGGTAGTTAGTTTGTGTCTACATGGTAGGCTTTGTGGAATTTTATCGCGTTCGTGCACTACTTTTGTTGGTATTCCATAGTAATGTCTTTTGGAGAAAATAAAGTTTTATGAATGGAATCCCTAGAAATGGTGGTGGAATCATGTTATTTAATATGATAATCAACTATCATAAAAGAATGAAGTAAGGGGACCAAGGGAGGAGTTCATGTGGCGCGTCCAAAGCCAAAGATGACCTTTCATATGAGCGTGCCCGCTCGTATGAGGTGCCAGCACCGCCGCCTCATCCACTACTTCCACCCCGTGAAGTTAGATCGGGAAGGGAGCGAACACGCATAGCAGAAACACATCCAGAAGGCAGAACCCTAGCCTCTAAAGCAATCCCGGATGAGGGATTGGCAAGGAGGAGATCACTGTCTTCACCATCAAGCGCAAGGGGACATCAACATCGTCACCACTGTCATCATCATCATCATCATCCACATCGATATCATTGTAACTTCAGGAACCCTAGTGGATCATCTTTTGTGCTACATGTGTGATCCATTCATGTTAACCACCACCGCCCTCATGATGTTTGTTGTCTCCAAGTGTGAGTAGACCCCTAGTTCTCGGGGACATGGATGAAACTTGGTATGTATAGAATCTAAAACGTTATATTGGATATGAGATCTTCTGTTGAATGCTTAGTCTAATAAATTTCATGAATGTTGTGAAGGGGCCCCACTCAGCATTATCATCGAAAGGCCATGAAGTGTATCACTGTCGTTGTAAAGGTTAGGATGTGAAGGTAATTTGAGGTGACAGTAAAAGCCTTTGCTCATAACTTTTGCAATTGATAGGGGATTTATGGGGAAACCTTAGAGAGGCCGCGTCCACGGGGTGACCCTATTACCTTAGTTGTAACCTGTAGGGGGAGACTATGGTAGTGGTGTGCATGACATGAAGTCTACCTAGGATAGAACGTGTTCTGTACCCGGTTCCGCCCAGCATAATGTCAAGAGTGGCTCGAGTATCCAGACCATACTATGCGGTTGCGTAGGTTGCGTTAGAAACATACCAATGGGGATTCCGGACTCCCTGAGAACGCCTTACTCCTCTGTCATTTCCACTTGTTATTCGTGTTGCTATTTTCTAATTATTTTTATGTTATTTACTTTCAGTTTGCTCTACACCAAAATAATTATTTATTTCTGCCCTCACTGTGTCTGGTGTCTACAATTACTTGCAGGCACAAATTCATAATTCACTACAAAATGCAACACTTAATTCATGTGCACCCTGTGGAATCAATACTCTTAATTTGAAAATGCTGCAACTAAACGCTCTACACTTGCAGGCCATCAGATGCACGGCAGGCCGGGCTCAAGCACTCCTCATGCTCTGCTGGATCTCGTCACCGCTGCCCAGGACTGGGTCTCGGTGCCTTTGGTCGGCATCCAGCTCCCTCATCGCGAGCCTCGCCACAACTCATCGACGACACACGTACAACCCTACCATTCCTTTGCTTCCCACTCACAAATAGGCAAACACACGAGCGATGAGGCTGTTCTTGCAGTCCAGTGCTGATTTTTTCAGCAGATAAGCATCTCATTTTTCTCATCATTGAGAATTGTAGACAGATGCACAGTTAGGGCATCTCCAACACCTACCCTCAAATCTCCCGCAACAGTTCGGACCACGCTGTCCGGACCACGAAAGCCATCCAACGTAGGCCTGTATCGATCCTTGCAACGGTCCGGACGTGATTTCTCCCGCAAACTGGAGACAAAAGTGGGGGAGGTTTGTGGGAGTCCGGACCGATCTCAAGCCCGTTTCTGATCGCCCTGGCCCGCCAAAAACCCCTCCCCCTCCCGCACGTTTTCGGTCAGCGCCGCTCCAGAGCGTCGGTGCCCGCATTCATGCCCGCCCAGAGCAGACGCGACTGCTCACTGGCACCGGCGTTGAAGCTCCACGCCGACCGAGAGAGCGCCTCCCGTGCCGCTTCCCGGTGCAGGCTACTGCCGCACGTTCAAACGACACGGCGGTCGCCCATCCGTCCATGTGCCACCCGTATTGATGGCACACGGTTGCCGAGGCGTCTCCTCCGATGCCACCCGTCCATCCGTCTGTCGCCCGCCGGTGCTATATAAACTGTTGCCCCGGTGCCCTGGCCCTCTCTACACCACTCCCTGCCATGGATCCCTCCGCTTCCAAAACTCTCTGGGATGGGTTTACATCAGAGCAGAAGAAGGCCATGGCCGCCATTGCTGCCGACTGGCAGGCCGGCCGGCAGCCACAGGATGTGCAAATGGAGGACACCTCCGACGACGAGGCGGCGCCACCCTCCTCTTCCTCCGCGGCACCCTTCTCCTCCACTCCATCCTCGCCAGTGCATTTCACCGTGACCATCGGCGAGGCCCGTGCCCATTATATGGACATGGTGTGAGAGGAGTAGGAGGAGCAATTCCGGTAAGCACAGGCTGGCGCCAACTACAACCACAACCTCCTTCAGAATCATCTGCAGGCGGAGGAGCAAGTCACCGTCGGTAGGGCGGTCGCGCCGGACGCGGACCTGGCAGAGTAGGAGGCGCTGCTTGATAACCTACAAGTATAGGGGGTCAATTGTAGTCCTTTCGATAAGTAAGAGTGCCGAACCCAACGAGGAGCAGAAGGAAATGACAAGCGGTTTTCAGCAAGGTATTTTCTGTAGGCACTGAAATTATCAGTAACAGATAGTTTTGTAGTAAGATAATTCGTAACGGGTAACAAGTAACAAGTATAACAAAGGTGCAGCAAGGTGGCCCAATCCTTTTTATAGTAAAGGATAAGCCTGAATGAACTCTTATATAAAGCAAATCGCTCCCGAGGACACATGAGAATTATTGTCAAGCTAGTTTTCATCATGCTCATATGATTCGCGTTCATTACTTTGATAATTTGATATGTGGGTGGACCGGTGCTTGGTGATGTCCTTACTTGGACAAGCCTCCCAATTATGATTAACCCCTCTCGCAAGCATCCGCAACTTCGAAAGAAGAATTAAGATAAATCTAACCATAGCATGAAACATGCGGATCCAAATCAGCCCCTTACGAAGCAACGCATAAACTAGGGTTTAAACTTCTGTCACTCTAGCAACCCATCATCTACTTATTACTTCCCAATGCCTTCCCCTAGGCTAAATCATGGTGAAGTGTCATGTAGTCAACGTTCACATAACACCACTAGAGGAAAGACAACATACATCTCATCAAAATATCGAATGAATACCAAATTCACATGATTACTTATAACAAGACTTCTCCCATGTCCTCAGGAACAAACGTAACTACTCACAAAGCATGCTCATGTTCAAGATCAGAGGGGTATTTAATATCATTAAGGATCTGAACATATGATCTTCCACCAAATAAACCAACTAGCATCAACTACAAAAAGTAATCAACACTACTAGCAACCCACAGGTACCAATCTGAGGTTTTGGGACAAAGATTGAATACAAGAGATGAACTAGGGTTTGACAGGAGATGGTGCTGGTGAAGATGTTGATGAAGATTAACCCTCCCACGATGAGATGATCGATGGTGATGACGATGGCTTCGATTTCCCCCTCCCGGAGGGAAGTTTCCTTTGCAGAATCACTCTGCCGGGGCCCTAGATTGCTTCTGCCCAGGTTCCGCCTCGAGACGGCGGTGCTTCGTCCCAAAAGATTCCTTATGATTTTTTCTAGGTTAAAACCCTCCATATAGCAGAAGATGGACACCGGGGGTTGGCCAGGGGGCCCACAAGCTCGGGAGGCGCGCCCTGGGGGTAGGGCGCGCCCCCAGGCTTGTGGCCACCTGGTGGGTCCCCTTCTGTTGTTTCTTCATCCAATATTTTTTATATAATCCAAAACAATTCTCCGTAAAGTTTCAGGACATTTGGAGTTGTGCAGAATATGTATCTCAGATTTGCTCCTTTTCGGTCCAGAATTCCAGCTGCCGATATTCTCCCTCTTCATGTAAACCTTATAAAATAAGAGAGAAAAGGCATAAGAATTGTATCATAAAGTGAAATAACAACCCATAATGCAATAAATATCAACATAAAAAGATGATGCAAAATGGACGTATCACTGCTCGAGTCCTACCGGTCCGCCTGCGAGATCCGCCTCGCCCGCTGGCGGTACCGGCAGCGGGTGGCGAAGGTGGCGGCCACCAGCAAGGAGTGTGACAACGACGTGGGCGAGGCGTTGTTTGGCAACACCAACAAGGAGGACATCACCGAGACCGCGCCCCGGCGCCACGACCACGAAAAAGTCGGCACGTCCGCGGGCGCCGCCGGCAGCGAGGAAGAGTAGTGCATGGTAGGTCACCGCCGCTCGTGTCCCAGGAAGGCCACCGCTCCTCCCCTCCCGTCGACGCCAAGCTTGGTGGGCTCAACATCTTCGGCCGATTAGTCGCTTGGAAGCGACGTGGAGGCGGGCAGCCTCTGTTCCCGTGGCTCCGGAGGCGGATGCCACGGAGGTGGAGCTGGAGAGCGCCGAGGCGAAGCTGGAAAAGGCAAAGCTTCCGTTCTCTTGGTTCATAGACGGACACGGGGACAAGACGCCGGCGATCATTTGGATTAGGTATTAATTACACTCAAGAGCCCGCCTAGGGCTAATTTTTTTTAAATAATACTTTTTTTATATAATTATCAGAAATAATACACCGAAATTTTATTTTCTAAAAATAATACGGCCTCGTCTCGCCAGAGGACGACTGCCTCTTCTCGTCCTCCTGCTGGACGACTGAGTCCAGTCGGCCTATAGGAGGACGACAGGTGGCCGGTCCTCCACGTGCCGGCCGGCGATTGGCCTGGCCACGTCGCAGCGCTCCTCCTCGTCCCTGCATGGGCCGTCGGTGGCTGGGGCCCAGACGACAGGGCCCAGTCGTCCAGCTTCAGGACGATCGTCCTCCTGGTGGACGACAGGGTCCCAGCCGGTCGCCATCTCCTTCCCTCGTGCGACCTTATCCCCTTGCTGTGTGTTCTTCTTTCTGTTCTTCGTTCTTCTCTTTTCCACCTAAAAAGTAACCCATTTATACACCAAAGTCAGCCATTTTCTTCCCGATTTGCCACCGTAGATACATTGTAGATAGTTGGGGGAGGCAAGGGAGACCTCGATCTAGTGATGGGGTAGCTCGTGGTGGTCGTGGTGAGCATTTTGGTGGAGGTGGTGGAGGTGGTGGTGAGCAATTTTGTGGAGGTGGAGATGAACTGGTGAAGCTGCGGCAGTGTGGTGGAGGTGAAGCTCCAGCTCCGGTGATTGAAGGCCCCCGTTCGTCGTCGTTGCTTCGCATGCTTCAAGGGTATAATTTTACAGACATTTTCTCTGGTAGATGTTGTGCGAATATTGTAGATTTTATTTGCTCCGGTAATATTTTGTATAGATGTCTAATATTTAGTTGTGTGAATATATTCAGTTTATCCTATAGATGTTATTTGCTCCGGTAATATTTTGTATTAGGTGTGCGAATATTGGTATTTGCTCCGATAGTAACCGATATATTTTTAGATGTCTAATATTTAGTTGTGTGAATATATTCAGTTGCTCCAATAATATTTTGTATTATATGTGGATGTGGATGTCAGTTTTTCCGCAAAAAAAAAGGATGTCAGTTTATTTTAGTTGGTGCGGTACTATATGTAATATATATTTAGATGTCAAACATGTTGTTGTATCAATTTTTGAAGTTGTTCCGGTAATATCCGTAAAATATTTAGTTTAGTAAATATTTTTAGGTGTGTGAATAATTTTAGTTGCTCCGTTAATATTACGTAATAATTTTAGGTGTGTCGATTAGGACTGTGAATATGTTTAGTTTGTCATGCTGTTTAACAGTTGTCTGTCCATGTTAAATAATTTTATAGGTGAGCCGAGATGTCCGATGTAGTGACGTTCATATTTTTCTATGGTCCTGGTACTGTCCAAATAAATGAGATTGGGGTTGATCTGAGTGAATTTGAGAACATAGAGGTGCCACTGACCGCACCTCAAACCTGGTCTCTTAGTCAGTTGAAAGAATGGGTGACAACATGTTTAGGGCTGAATACTGAAACGCACACCGTGGGTGTTCATGCATTGTGGACCCGGTCAAGTACAAACGTTTTATTCTATTTGAGGCCAATAGAGCGGGACTCTCCGTGGGTGCGGTGGTTACAAGGTTGCGAAACCAGGGGATGCAATCCTTGTGCCTTAGTGCTTCCCGTTGTGAAGGAGATAATTGCACCTGAAGGCGAGGGTGGTTACAATCCTGGGCAAAGCAGTGATGGGATGCAGCACTCAATGTCAAATGCTGGAGATGATGGTTACGAACAAGGGCAGAGTAGTCAGGTACACGGAGGAAATGCCGATGATTATTACAGTGGGGAGGTGGACGGTGACGAGGTAGATGGGCACATGCAGAACCAGATGGAAGATGAGAATACTGATGTTGACATTGGTCATGCCGATGATTCCGACGAGTCTGATGAAGAAGAGAACCCAGAGGATGTGCCGAATCCTGCATCATGGAATCATGACTTCTCATCAGCAATGATCATGAACGATGGGCATGATTCTGCCTGGCAATATCACCAGAATAACATTGCGACGGGTGCTATGTATCCCAACAAGAACGCTCTGAAGGACGCAATCATTCAATGGGCAATGTCCACACAAAGGGTTTTCACAGCACAGGTGTCAAGTCAGAAATACTTGACAATGGTATGCAAGAACGAAGATTGTCCCGCCAGGGTGCATGGCTATCTCCCTAAGTATGGCACAAGTTGGGTGATCAGTGACCTAGTTCATCACACATGTCTTATTCCCTGCATCCCTCAAGATCATGCCAACCTTTCGTCCACACTTATTGCTCGGTTGCTTTACAGCGAGATAGTGGAGTGCAAAGCAATGGAAGTGAAGGCTATCCAGACAAAAGTATTCGTCAGGTTCAAATACAGAATTTCTTATGGCAAGGCTTGGAAGGCTAAGCATAGGGCGCTTCAGACCAGATTTGGTTCTTTTTTCGATGCATATGACTCTGTTGTCCGGCTCCTCCACACGCTGCAGGACCAGAATCCTGGCACCTATGTCGACATCCAAGACCTCTTCATGCCAGAGTTCCCAACTGTGAGGGTGCTGCATCGACTGTTCTTCTCTTTCGGTGTATGCATTGAAGCTTTCAGGCATTGCCGACCGGTCATATGTGTAGATGGCACTTTTCTCACTGGCAAGTACAAGGGTCAGATCCTGACAGCAATTGGTCAAGACGGACAAAATCAAGTAGTACCACTCGCTTTTGCATTTGTGGAGAGTGAGAACATTGAAAGTTGGACATGGTTCTTCAGGCAATTGAAAGTAGCAGTTGTGAAGGATAAGCCCAATGTTTGCATCCTTTATGACAGGCATGCAGGTATACTCAGTGCGATAAAGACACTGACAAACCCTGGTCCTGAGGAACAAACTCCATGGCAGGACTTGCAGAGCCGTTGGTGCATGCGCCATCTGGGGGCTAATTTCTTCTCGCAGTTCAGAAATAAGAACCTGATGAATTTGTTCAAAAAACTCTGCAAACAGAACCAGCTATGGAAGTACAATTTGATACATGACAAACTTAATATGTGCATGCAGAGACACGTTAGGGACAGGAAAGCTGCAAGAGATGCAGCTGTCAGAGCACATGTGGAAGCAGTAGCAGCACAGTTAGCAACTGGAACAGCGGCTGTGGAGGAGGAGCCTGTTGGGCTTTGTGACTTGCCAGGATTTGACCCACTTGGTACTAGGAGAAGGCTCGGGAGGTCGATTAAAACCTTCGAGCAGTGGATAAAGCATGAGCCTCTAGAGAGGTGGTCTTTGTTGCATGACACACATGGAGCAAGGTATGGCGTCATGACTACCAATCTCGCAGAAACATACAACTTTGTCCTCAGAGGAAACCGGGCATTGCCACTTACAGCCATCGTTGAGGGTATTTTCTATGGCACCGTGAAGTATTTCAGAGATAGACGTCAAAAAGCAGAGCAGCATATCTTGAACAACCCAAGCACACGTTACTGTGAAAGGATTATGAAGTACATGGAAGAAAAGATGCAAAAGGCTAGGTCACACACTATAGTCCCCATTGGTAATCAAGAAAGAAGGTTTGAGGTCCGCTTAGCTAACAACAAATTCGGTTGTGCAAATGAGCTGAGGACGCATGAGGTCAAAATTGGAAATGAAGTCTGGCCAACGTGTGAGTGCACATGCAACAAACCAAAGTTGCTTCACCTACCATGCTCCCATGTACTTGCTGCTTGCGGGCAGCTTGGAATGGATGCAATATCGTTCGTGTCTCCATATTTTCTAAAAGAGTCCGTCCTCAATACCTGGACAGGTGAGTTGTTGGGATTTCGCTCAATGGGTAACTTCAACACCGTTAATCCTCTTGAAAGGCGGTACATTCCAGACCCAGAGAATATGCGTACAAGTAGAGGTAGGCAACAATGCCGGCGCATCCGGAATGATATGGATGAATCTGAAGCGGGAGGTGCCACTATGCAATGAATTTGGCCATAGGGACACTAATTGTCCCACTTTCGTCACTGGGCGTGGACGAGGGAACCGGGGACGAGGAGCAAGAGCAAGAGGAGGAAGAGGAGGGAGAGGTCGAGGCAGAAGCTAGGCACTTTATTTGAAATTTGTATTAAGTCTGGCACTATGTTTGAAATTTGTATTAAGTCTCGCACTACGTTTGAAATTTGTATTAAGTCTGGAACTATGTTTGAAATTTGTATTAAGTCTCGCACTACGTTTGAAATTTGTATTAAGTCTGGAACTATGTTTGAAATTTGTATTAAGTCTGGCAGTATGTTTGAAATTTGCATATGCAGGAATGGCGGGAATGGGGTTGCTTAGTGCGGACATTGATAGAAAGCATCATGCTGTGATAGGTTCTGAGCGCAAGCTTGATGCGCTGGTCACTCGCACTCAAAAGGAAGACTGGAAAATACACGAGGGATGGGTTCAGCGGTACGTGCTTTAGTTATTACCTTCAAGTATGTATGGATGAGACACACCAATTGATTTGTCCTCACATGCAGGTTGAAATGGGCTGGCCTTTTACCTTTCACGCGTCTGGTTGAGTCCACGGAGACCTCCAAACGCCTCGCCATCGACGCCTCTTTGCTCACATGCTTAGTGGACCGGTGGAGACCTGAGACCCACACGTTTCACTTCCGCTGGGGAGAGATGGCTCCTACTCTCCAGGATGTGTCCCTTTTATTGGGACTACCGTTGGCAGGTCATGCCATAGGACCGTTGGAGGCACTGGCTGATTGGCAGCTTTGTATTGCACAACGTTTCACGGGTATTTATGACCGTGCTCCGGCGCTGACATTGGATAATCATGGACCTAAGTATGAATGGTTGCTCCATTTCCAGGTTAGTTCCCCTGCCGCTTAAGTTTCAGTTGTCGTGCAACTGTTTTACAGAACATACCTTCGCTATATACTAATACTCTCTTTGCTCAATACAGATCCAGAAGTTCCGGTGGTATCCAAGGGTCCCGTTGAATGCGACACAGATCACTCGCAGTCTGGAGGCATATATATTGTGGCTTCTCGGCATGGTGATGTTCACAGAGAACCATGTCAGCACTATTAGCGCGAGCTACATCCCTATTGCACTGGAGATCGCGAGCGCTGAGACGCCGGATCAGATCACACAGAGGAGTTGGGGTTCGGCTGTCTTAGCGTATACATACCGAGCTATGTGCAACGCCTGCCAGCTTACGTCACCCACGTCAGCCCTTCTTGGATGCCCTCTATTTCTGCAACTGTGGTCGTGGGAGACGTTCTCCATAGGACGACCGGACGTACGTGTTGACGAGCCTATGGATATCATGTTCGATGCTGACGGCATCGACATGCCTACCTTTGGTATGAGTTGGACACGTCGCAGGGTATGTCTCAATCTAAGTTTTGTTCTTTTTGTACTCTAGGGTTCAATCTAACTTTTGTTTTCCGCAGAGATGCTTTGCTGGTGATCAGACCAGACGGGCTTACACGGCATTAAATGAGCAGTTTGATGCGTACACTGGGGTGATCTGGCAGCCGTACACGCAAGAAGCCATAGATGCAAGATACCCTGACGGTTTGTCCGTGCTGTGCACAAGAGATGCCGATTATTGGATGACGAAATCGAAGATCATCTTCGATGTCTACGTCGAGGAGATGGCCCAGCAGAGGGTTATGAGGCAATTTGGTCTTCTGCAATTGGAGACACCTCCCCCTACAGAGGCCCCACTGCACAGAGACATCCAAAGGTATTGTCTAGTTATTCAATATTGCATTGTCCTTCAAAATTTTCCATAGTTAAGCTGTTAGTTCATTGTTCAACGAACACCAAAATTTTAGGATCACAAAGGAGGGGACTAACAGGACTGCTACTGAGTGGCTAGTTAGGGTTCAACCGTACGTTGAACAATGGGAGGCTGCGAACACACATCTGTGGCACGAGAATCACAACTTTGATATGGCGGAATTCAATCTCTATCTGCAGCGGTACATGACCGGAACACGGTTATGCATCGTTCATCACAATCACCCAGATGAGATACCTGCCCCTAATACGGCGGATATGTACCCGAGCTATGATACTTCGGGCTCTAGGCAGCAAGCGGTAAGATATATTCTCTTCATATAATGCAAGTAGTCCATACATACTTTGACGTGCACACGTAATAATCGTCCTCACAATTTCAGGCTGAGTTGACTCGCGGACTTGGCGAGGAGGTGTCCAACTTTCAGCGTTCACTGTCATCTGCCCCTTTAATGGTTCCTCGGGCTCAGGTCCAGTCCTGGATGACGCGCATTGAGGGGAAAGTACGATCTGCGTATCGGGCTATTACGTGCACACGCACTTCGGACGTACTTCACCATCATCCCCCACGTCACTCCATGCACCAGCAGCCGCCGCGTCACTCGACTGGTCAGCTCGAACCCACACATCACCGACATGAGCCGCATCCACGTCTAGCAGAGCAGTGGACGGCCAGGCCACCACCTCCTGACCAGGCCGGTAGTTTGGCGTGGCAGCACCAGCCGGATCCCACGTCTGGCTACGTGTTTCGGCCAGGACCCCTGCAGCAAGGTCCCACACCAGGATTCGTGATGCAACCTCCACCTACAGGTATGTATCTTCATATTTATTGTTGTCAATATTGATTGGACCTATGTATTTCATCATTACTTATGTTCGTCCATCCAGCAGGGTCCTACGGATATCAGGCGTATGGACATGACGCGTCTATGTCCGGATCCGGGTGGCATAGTGACCATGAAGGTGGGCATAACAGACAGGATTTCTTGTCGCAGCACAACGAGTGGATGGACATGTATTCGACTCCTGCACCACCTCCCACACAGGAAACACAGTATGACCAGGAATGGTCTGAGCTTCCTCCCCGTAACGTTCGGGCACCCCACAGGTATCTGTGGCCGACGCCGCCTACACCACCTCCACGATGTGGCGGACGACGTGGCTGATGCTTGTCTAGCACTATATCTATCTATGTACGTGAGGGACATATGCTACCTATGTATGCGACAGACATATCTATGTGTGCGAGAGACATATTTTACCTATGTATGCGAGAGACATATTTCTACCTATGTATGCGAGAGACATATTTCTCCGTCGATGCAGCACTCTTAGAGATAATTAAGATACAAGTACATCAAAATTAAACGGTACGACTTAACTTAGATAATACAACACTCTCAGAGATAATTAAGATACAAGTACATCAAAATTAAACGGTACGACTTAGCTTAGATAATACAACATACAAACTACATGAAGACATCATCGTCATCCTCCGTCGATGCAGCACTCTTGCCCTTCGATGATGAGGCACTCTTGCCCTTCGACGATGAGTCACTCTTGCCCTTCGACAATGAGTCACTCTTGCCCTTCGACGATGCAGGTGTCTTGGCCTTGCTGCTCGGCATGAAGATATCGTCTTCGTCTTCACTTTCTTCAGTCCATAAATAAGTATGCTCTCGCGCAGTCCTTAGGAAAGCTGCACTCTTATGCTGTTGCTTCTTCCACCTAAAATGCAACCTGAGGAGTTCTTTCCGTATCTCCTCATAGGTCCTTGCAGGCCATCCGCATCTACTTAATGCGTGAGCTAACTCATTCAGTATGGTGTCACTACTGATAAGTTCATCCCATTAAACTATCCTATTGTCTATCTCGAAATTGCTGGCTAACCTCAGAAGACATTGCGACATACTTGGGTGGAAACTACGATCGAAAGGATAATGAGGATGGGACATCTTGACGAGACTACAATGCACTGCTTACTAACCCTTTCTGAGGGGGGTTTTATAAGTCGAGAAGAGAAATATGGCGGGAAAGAAGATGGCGGGAACAGAAGGGGTGGCGGGAAAGAAGTTGGCGGGAACATAAGGGTTGGCGGGAAAGACGATGGCGGGAACAACAGGGTTCGTGGAAAAGAAGATGGCGGGAAAGGCAGGTTGGGTGGGAAAGGCAGGTTGGGCGGGAAAGGCAGGTTTGGCGGGAGATGCAGGGTTGGCGGGAAGGCAGATTTGGAACTAATCATCTTTCTGGTGGACGACTGGAACTAATCATCTTCCTGGTGGACGACTCGTACTAATAATCTTCCTGGTGGACGACTGGAACTAATAATCTTCATGCTGGACGACTGGTGGCCAACCTACAGACGATTGCTCAGTCGGCTTCCTGGTGGACGACTGGATACTAATCGTCCTCCAGGAAGACGATTAGGTCCAGTCGTCCTCCAGGAAGATGATGCCGTATTATTTGTCAAAAATATCAAAATGGTGTATTATTTCTGAAAATTAATAAAAAAATGTATTATTTAAAAAAAATTAGCCCGCCTAGGACCCCTTTGATGTATTTGTAATGAAATCCATCATGTTTATATGAAATTCGGTATGTTTATATGGAATCAGGCCGTGTTTATATGAAATCCGGACTTGTTTGAACGAATTGCATCCGGTTATGCGGCTAACGTTGGATGGCTGTCTCCCGCATCCGTGTCCGTGGACTGGTCCCCCCTGTCCGCGGATGGATGCGGGAGGTTTTTTGCGGGTTGCCGTTGGAGATTTCCTTAGTTCAGCAATGTTAAAGTTCAGTGTAGTACTGCCCAAGTTGAGTTTAGTTCAGGTATAAAATTATTTGTTCATGTTTATGTTGCAGCAGGTAGATACATTTGTATGGAGTTATCTGTTCATGCTTAGTTGATCTATTTCTATATAGTATCAACGATTACAATGCATGCATTTTTTCAGTGAATGGAAGCAATTATGAAGAAGAAAATCATAGAGCAATGGTGTCCTATTTTAGGGAAATTGTTGGCGACACTTAATTTCTCATGCCCTAAAATACACTTTTTTGTGCCCTAAATTTTACTCCAAGCAATTTTTATGCCCTAAATAGGACAACTATTAGAGATGCTCTAAGCAACAGTCTAAAATAT
Source organism: Thinopyrum elongatum (assembly GCA_011799875.1). NCBI lineage: Eukaryota > Viridiplantae > Streptophyta > Magnoliopsida > Poales > Poaceae > Thinopyrum > Thinopyrum elongatum. The sequence goes on along the minus strand of CM022299.1, from coordinate 368,195,383 downwards.
GTATGGCGTCTCAAACGGATGACGTCACACTACCATAGACAACAAACTGTGCAATTGGATATGTACGAATTACATCTAGTATGGCAAAGTTTTGGTGGAGTGGTTCCCTTGATCGCAGCTCGTTGCATTGGGTGGCATGGGACAAACTTGCATCTCCAAAAGCCCGAGGTGGCATGGGTTTTCGTGATTTGGAATTGTTCAATTTGGCGCTACTAGGCAAACATGGATGGAGATTTATTACAAATCCCAACTCTCTATGTGCAAGGGTCATGAAGGGGCGCTACTTTCCTGATTGTGAGTTTATGGAAGCTTTTGTTCCACAATCTGCTTCTGCGATTTGGCGAGCCATTGTGGCAGGCAGGGAAGCACTCACAGTAGGTTTGATCAAAAGAGTGGGCGATGGAGCTACCATATCTATATGGGAGGATCGTTGGATCCCGGGTCTATCCACTTTGTCCCCTTCGGTCATACCTGGGGGTACAACACTTGTCACTGTTGATCAACTCATTGACTCAGAAAACTGGACATGGCGGCAAGAGTTGGTCCGAAACTTTTTTATCCCACCAGAAGCCGAAGCTATCCTGAACATCCCTTTGCGCTATGGTGGTGGTGATGATTTTCTTGCTTGGGCCCATGAAAGAAGTGGTATCTACTCTGTTAAATCTGCGTACCGTGCTCTCATGACTCGGAAAGAGCGTGCTGCTCTAGAGGAAGGGACGGTGACCAATACCTCACAGACCGATGAACAGATGTGGAAACTACTATGGAAGCTCAAGGTTTTGCCGAAGGTGCGTGTATTCTGGTGGCGGGTTGTCCGTGGTATACTACCAGATGAGTGCACCCTTCGGCGTCGTCATATCAAAGTCATCAGTAGATGCAATATATGTCTTGCGATGGATGAGGATCTGATGCACGCACTAGTGCATTGCTCTCATGCCAAGTTGTTTTGGGAACAAGCGCATGCGCTGTTTGGCATTCGAAGACCTCGCTTGCACCCAAATACATGGTCTCGTGATATTCTATGTGATGGGCAATTCTCTGACAATGAGAGGGCTGTGATGATCTCGGTCATGTGGTCTATCTGGCACTCAAGAAACAGGGTTACACATGATGACGAGCAGCTCGACCCATACACTTCTGTCAAGCGCATCAGGAAGGATCTGGCATTGCTTGATATACCCGAGCCTCATGCTTCCATTCTACCTGGACATGGCTGGGTACCGCCTGACGTAGGAGTTGTTAAGATCAACACGGATGCGGCTTTGGGCATGGATTCCGACAAGGTTGGTGCGGGCGGAGTTGCGCGCTCCAGCAGTGCGTTACTTGGTGCTTGGAGTAAACCTCACTTCGGGGTCTCAGATCCGTTCATTGGTGAGACTTTGGCGCTGCGGGATGGGGTAATCTTTGCAAATCTACGCGGTTTCTCACATGTGATCATGGAAACAGATTGCCTGGAGATTGTCAATCTCTCGAAAACTCGTCACTATAGCTTCTCTGTGGTGGCACCAGTATTAGTAGAAATTAGAGAGCTAGCTTCCTCTTTTTCTTCCTTTGATATTCAACATGTAAACCGAGCAGCCAATGTACCGGCTCATCTTTGTGCTAAACATGCATGCACTTTGACGGTTACCGAAAGTTGGACTGGCTCGAGACCTTCTTTCCTGCTCACCAGCTTGTTAGCTGATGATGCCAGGAGTTCGTTCATTGAATAAAGCTCTTTGATTGGAATGCAAAAAAAAAAAAGATATGTACGAATGCCGCGTTATTTTGTTTTATTATCTCCGTCATATTTGTCACATTGCACCTACGTGCCTGGACTAAGTTCTATGTAGATCCAAAACCTGAACGTTTCCTAGCTCTTTGTCCGTTGGTGCAACTATAGGCGCAGTTCCCAACCCAGTAATGCAGGATCTCCAATCAGTCGAAGGAATATTATTTCCCTGAAACGATAGTCTTGCCGAATATTAGTGCTCCTAGGAGCATTTTGTTTGCCTGTCTTTGGAAGCCATAAATATGCTGGTGTCGTTAGGCTGTAATCTTAGTTGTGATAGGTCCCTGAATTTATTTTGAAATGTAAGCTTAGCTGTGGTAGGTCACTGACGATCTTTTCAAATGCATTGTTGATTTGGTTAGTCGGTTAATATCTTGATTTGTTCATCCGCTGAGGCGAGTTGTTTGTAGCGAAACGGCGGCTAGCGGCAGAACCACTGTTTGACGATCAGAAAACCAGGGAAAGGGAACAGGTAGTCAGAAAGTTTACAAGTTATTTCCATGATCCAAGGTTCCAGTTGCACCATCGTGACGTAATTCTCCTTGAGTTTGTTAACCTTGAGAATGAAAGAAACGCCACGGCTCTAACATAAGCCTGGGCGTGAGCTGATCTCTTCTCCCCATCGCGTCAACATTTCCATAATCAATAAAAGTGGCAAGTCTTTTGCCTTGTTTGGAAAAAAATATTCATGCTTAGTACTATGACATTGTGTTGCAAGTCGCACCGTTCGCTGTGAGGGATGGCATTTGCTAATGTTTTTGTTGGCAATTTTTTTAGAGACGCATGTCATTTTTTCTTTAGAGGTGCATGGTAGTTTTTGTATGGAGCAAAATTTTAAGGCAAAAAATGGGCAGAATCTGCCACCGTTTAATCTTGCGTCGCAACTAAAACTGTCGGCGAAGTGCGTCATCCCCCTCCCAAGTGCGTCATCCCCCTCCCAGTCCTAGGGAACGCCAGCTAAATAACATTATTGAAAAAACAGATTAGAGTATAATAATCTTGAAATAGCAGAACAGACTATGATTTGAAAAAACAGGACAGAGGAAACAAAAGCGTATGCTACCCTAGTAGTAGTACATGCTTCCCGTGCGGCGGCACTCCCGTACGGAGTAGAGTAGTAGCTGCTGCGTTGTCCGGGAGCACGCCGAAATCCTGAAAGCATTCATCGCCATTCGCCAATGATATTTCACAGGTGCGGAGCAGGGGAGGAGGGAGCTGAGGCAGTTCCACTACCGGAGGAACTCATCGACTTGGCCTCCAAAGTCAGAGCTCACACGATCTCCTCTACCCTTAGAGCGACAGCAATACTACGTACGTAATACGCCTAAAAAAGGAAGAAAAAACCCACCAGCTCGCGAACAAAACCCCGTATCTTCCTCGGAGAACCGCGACGCGAGCGCTCCACAGCGGTGCCGGCCTTCCACTGACCCCGTTCCACCGCAATCTTTATTCATCCCCCGTTGCCCTCTCGCCGTCCCCAACCGTTGCGCTACGCCGCGCGCACCGATCGAGCGCCGCTCCGGCTGCTCTATATATACTCGCCGCGCCGCTGAGACTGTACTGCATCTGCATTACATACCAAGTTGCCAACACTGCACAGGTGTAGCAGCGGCAGCAGCAGCAAGGTAGCTAGCTAGCTGGTGAGATGGAGGGGGGGTCGAAGCCGGCGGCGATGGGGGTGCAGGCGGCGTCCAAGGGCAAGTTCAGGATGCCGGTGGACTCGGACAACAAGGCCACCGAGTTCTGGCTCTTCTCGTTCGCGAGGCCGCACATGAGCGCCTTCCACCTCTCGTGGTTCTCCTTCTTCTGCTGCTTCGTCTCCACCTTCGCGGCGCCGCCGCTCCTGCCGCTCATCCGGGACAACCTCGGCCTCACCGGCAAGGACATCGGCAACGCCGGGATCGCGTCGGTGTCCGGCGCCGTGTTCGCGCGTCTCGCCATGGGCACGGCCTGCGACCTGGTCGGGCCCCGCCTGGCGTCCGCGGCCATCATACTGCTCACCACCCCCGCGGTGTACTGCTCGGCCATCATCGAGTCCGCGTCGTCCTTCCTGCTCGTGCGCTTCTTCACGGGCTTCTCGCTCGCCTCCTTCGTGTCCACGCAGTTCTGGATGAGCTCCATGTTCTCGTCGCCCAAGGTGGGGCTGGCCAACGGCGTCGCGGGAGGCTGGGGCAACCTCGGCGGGGGCGCCGTGCAGTTCATCATGCCGCTCGTGTTCGAGGCCGTCCGCAAGATCGGCAGCACGCAGTTCGTCGCGTGGCGCGTCGCCTTCTTCATCCCGGGCATCATGCAGACGTTCTCCGCCATCGCCGTGCTGGCGTTCGGGCAGGACATGCCGGACGGCAACTACCGTAAGCTGCACAAGAGCGGGGAGATGCACAAGGACAGCTTCGGCAACGTGCTGCGCCACGCGGTCACCAACTACCGCGCCTGGATCCTGGCGCTCACCTACGGCTACTGCTTCGGCGTCGAGCTCGCCGTCGACAACATCGTGGCGCAGTACTTCTACGACCGCTTCCACGTGAACCTCCACACGGCCGGACTCATCGCCGCCAGCTTCGGGATGGCCAACATCATCTCCCGCCCCGGCGGCGGGCTCATGTCCGACTGGCTGTCCGACCGGTTCGGCATGCGCGGCAGGCTGTGGGGGCTGTGGATCGTGCAGACCATCGGCGGCGTCCTCTGCGTCGTGCTCGGCGTCGTCGACTACTCGTTCGGCGCGTCGGTGGCCGTCATGATACTCTTCTCCTTCTTCGTGCAGGCCGCGTGCGGGCTCACCTTCGGCATCGTGCCGTTCGTCTCGCGGCGGTCGCTGGGGCTCATCTCCGGAATGACCGGCGGAGGCGGCAACGTGGGGGCCGTGCTGACGCAGGTCATCTTCTTCCGCGGCACCACGTACAAGACGGAGACGGGGATCCTGTACATGGGGCTGATGATCCTGGCGTGCACGCTGCCCATCACGCTCATCTACTTCCCGCAGTGGGGCGGCATGTTCGCCGGGCCGCGGAAGGGGGCGACGGCGGAGGAGTACTACAGCAAGGAGTGGACCGAGGAGGAGCGGGCCAAGGGGTACAGCGCCGCGACCGAGCGTTTCGCGGAGAACAGCGTGCGCGAGGGCGGGCGGAGGGCGGCGTCGGGCAGCCAGTCAAGGCACACTGTCCCCGTCGACGGGTCGCCGGCCGACGTGTGAAGTCTGAAGAGCGCCCATACTACGTGCTCCACGTGTACAATGGGTGATACGATCGCCTCGCACGGCCGCCCGTGCGTTTTGGCCGTGTTCCGTGCACGTACGTATACTACGAACGCGAGCACACACGCACGCCGGCTTTGTGCTGCTTCTTTTTTTTTTTAATCAATGTTGCCGCATTTATTTAATCGAAAGCGTTCGGAATCTCATCCGAGATTACATCAAGCACACAGTCTGGGTAATCGAAGAAAGCTTTGTGCTGCTTCTAGCACGTATATTTGGGTTTGGTTTGCTCGCTTATTTGTGATAATCCGCATGTTGCTCTTTATGGTCCCTTGTGAAATTCAGTTTTTCATTTTTGTGAGACTTGAAATATCAATGTTTTTGGAGTCAAACGGCAATGTCACTGTCCTCTTCTTTCTACGGCAGTCAGCAGCCACCATGTTCACAGTTCACACAGCATCCAGCAGGGATCCAGGTTCTCGTGCACGTCTACAACAAAGAGACTTGCATTACTTGATAGCAATGCTACGTCTGCGGAACAAAGCTACGCAAAAGTTACGGACTTAAGGTATTAGAGCATCTCCAGCCACAGCCCAACAGGCCCCCAAAGGCCATTTTTTAGCGCCGGCGCTGAAAAAACGGCCTAGCCGTGTCCCCAGGAGCTCATTTTTCGTCGGTTAGGCCCGAAACTGGCGCCGGCGGACCCAGGCCGAATCCGGCGCGCTGGGGAGCGCCCGAGGGCGCCGGGGGAAACGTTTTTGGCGCAAAAGAACGGTGGGCCCGCCGAGTTAGCGACCCCGGCGCATCGTCGTCCTCATCGCCTCGATTCCCACGGGGAATCAATGCCAAGGCTGTCGCGCCGGTCAGCCTCCATTGATGCCTCACGGGCGGCGCAGTGAAGGCGCGGCGACGCGCGTCCCGCCCGTGCCCGCCACGCGTACACACGGTGGCCGCCCTCCCACCGCCCAAGCCCGACTATAAAAGCCGCCCCTCCCTCGCCGGGGAGCATACACTCCATTCGCCACAGCTCCTCCTCTCGCCACCGACACCCCCTCGACCGAGCTCGCCTCTCCTCTCCCTTTCTCCCCGCCGACGAGCATGGCCGAGCGATACCCAGGCGACGGCGCGGCGGCCAATGGCTTCGGCCATCGTCACCTGCACGAGGACGAGGCGCGGCTCCTCTACGAGGCCGACTACCCGGCACCGCCGGACATGCGGGTGCCGGGAACGTGGAAGCTGAGCGCCGGCGGGGTCCCGGTGCCACCAGCGCCCACGCCGAGCAGCTGGCCTCCTCGAACAGCGTCGAGCCCCGCGGCCGCCACAATTCCGAGGGGCGGCGCCGATGGTGGGGCGTCCCCGGCCGCACCCTCGAAGCCGTCCTTGAGCACATCGAGGCCGGAAACACGTCGCGCCTGAAGTACCCGGCGCCCCCCAGCTTCTCGCGTCGGCGCGACAGCTCCTGGACGCCGCGGCGGATGGAGACGGTGACCTCCTCGTCGTCAGGCTCAGGCTCCCACTCCTCCGGTTCGCCGGCGCTCCGCCCCGTCAAGTCGGAGCCACAGGAGACGCCGCTCGGGCGCCGTACCCGCAGTGGCGCCCTCGTCATCCACGAGGGTGGCCGCCCCTCTCCGTCTCCTTCTTCTTCCCGGCTCGTCAGGCCGAAGACCGAGCCGGGGTTGCTCCCCGTGAAGAAGGAGCATGCGGACATGGCCGCCGCCGACGAGACCGCCATGAAATGGGCGAAGGCGGACTACGTCCGCGAGCAGGTGGAGCGCCAGCGCCGCGCCCTCGAGGAGATCGCCGCTCGGCGCCGCGGACGCGAAGAGGGCGGCGTTGTCATCCTCGACAGCGACGACGAGGAAGCGCCCGGGCCGTCCAACCCCCCGCGCATTGGCGACGCTGGTCAGGGGTGCAGCAGGGACGGCGACGGTGCGCACGACGGCGGTGGCGGCGACGAGGACGATGACGGTGGCGACTACACCCGGTTCTACAGTCTCCTCGGCATATAGAAGGCGGGCGGCGGCGGCGGCGTAGTAGTGCTAGGCATATTGGTCGTTTTTTTAGTTAGTTTAAATTCATGTTTTTAAGTTTATGTACAAATATCAATGAAAACCGCCTAGTTTGGACGAATATGTGTCGTGTTTGGCCGAACTTTGGCCGAGTTTATTTTTCAAAAACGGCGTCTAGGGGCGACCTGGGGGCGGCGGCTGGGAACCCGATCGCTCCCATGCCGATTTTAGCGCTGGTTCGCCCCCAGGCGGCGACATTTCAAGCCCCTGGGGGGGGGGGGGGGCGAACGGCTGGAGATGCTCTTAGGCCTTGTACAACGCAAGGCGTTTAGGGAAATTGCTCAGATAAATACATCATTATTTTTTTAAGTATCGGTACTTATTTGTAAAAGGTAGACGCTTAATTAGGCGTCTCTTCTATAGGAATAGTCATTGGTGCTTTAGAAAAATTCAGTTTATTTTTCTAAGCATCTCCCTAAGCACCTACCATTATACAAGGCCGTAGAGCATCTCTAGTCGACTCCTCATAATTATTTTCTCATCTTATACTCCGTTCTTTAATTTTCTATTTTCGTAAAATTTAAACCTTTTTCATCTACTAAAATATAGTTGAAAAATGTCTTATATTTTAATACGGAGAGAGAGTAATTGATACCCAAAACTTATTTTCCCAAAATATTTTTTTTTTGTCAATTCATCCAAATGTTTGCGTACAAACTTCATGTGAACATATATTTTTGAAACATATTAACTCAGAACTTGAGAATTCAAGTACACACAATTCGTATACATATCAAATTTAATCGTTTCAATTCAAACACGACATACAGTCCAAATGACTAAGAATCCAAATAAATATGATAAAAGCATAAGGATCAAGTGTTATGAAGTTATCAATGATGCCCAACAAGATCTTATTGAAGTTGGTTGTGAGCTTCTCGGTTCTTGATTCTTCAGTGTGCTTGGAGGAATGCTTGGATCATGTTTGGGTGACGTTCCAGCTCCACCATGACACCATTGTAGTGAAACTGCAAGTCCTCCGGGTCCTCTCTCATCCTCGATGATCATGTTGTGCAAGATAACACATGTTGTCATGAACTGCCACAAGGTCTGAGGCTTCCGATACTCAGCAGGCGCATGAATAATCACAAGGCATTTTTGAAGCACACCATAAGCTATCTTGACATTCTTTCTAGCAGATTCTTGGCACGCTGTAAAGTGACATCTCTTGTTGCGTTAAGGATGTTGGATGTCTTCACAAATATGCCCCATGAAGGATAGATACCATCAGAAGGTAGTATCCAATGTTATACTCATGGTCATTGACAACATAGTTGCGAGGTGGAGCGTCACCGGCAACAAGCCTTGCCAAAAGAGTAAATCGCTAGAGAACATTGAGGTCATTGTGAGAGCCAGGCATCCCAAAGCATGAGTGTCATATTCACAGATTATGTGATGCTACTACGTCAAGAATGATGGCTGAATCATGACAATGCCCTTTGTACTCATATTGCCATGCTACATGACAATTATTTCATGTCCAATGCATGTAGTCAATGGATCCAAACATCACACGATTCACTTTCTAGTGTGGGCATCTCGGTGATTTCATCAATGGGAACGCTCTAGCACTCCGTTCCATAGATCTTGATCGCAGCTTTGGTGAATTGTCTCACGCACTCGGCGATGAGATCTTCCTCAATGCAAACCTCCATAAGCAAGGACTCGCATGACTATTGTGATGTTCTATAATGGACTTGCACTTGATTCTCCTACGATATGCCAGGTAAGTGTTTGTTCTCCTATTAAAATACTATGCATAGGCTAGGAGGACTCAGTGAATCCATGCCAATGATATGTATAGTAATACATAACAACAACAAAATGACCACTAAAACGGTACTATTTGGTCGGCAATTAGCGGAGGAAGCGAACGAGGTCCCGGCCGGTTTTAGGAAGCTTCTTGAACCTTCCACCCGGTTTTGGGAAGGTTTCAAAAGGTCTTCTTTTTTTCATCTTTTCACTGGTTTTATCAAAAAAAAAACTCCTTTTCTATTTTTCCTTTTCAAATTCACGAACACTCTTTAAATTCATGATTCTTTTCAAAAACTGTTTTTTAATTCACAAACATTTTTTCAAATTAACATCTTTTGAAAATTAACGAAAATTTAATTCACGGACCATTTAAAATTTGTGAACATTTTTTCAAATTCACAAAAAAATTATATTTTAAGATATTTTTAGATTCATGAACATTTTTCTAATTTGCTAACATTTTTTAAAATTCATGAAAAAAATATACTCAGCTGAAATTTGAAAAACAAAGTTTTTTCTGCGAATTGAAGAGTTTTATTCCATCATAATAGGGTTACAATCGAGAGGTAAAAATTCCTCTATAGATGGTGGTGCGCTACGTAGCCATATAGCAGTACTACTTTCTACTCGACTATACGACGCGTCTGCCACCCTATTTTGCTCACGCTTGATTTTCATGGGAATAAACTCTCTCCCTTGCATAAGAAACTTTATCTCTGCCACCAAATAAAAATAAAATCATTTTTAACTAACGAATTTAAAATATAAGTGTTTTTTAATAACAAGTGGTGACTTTTTTTAGCAAAAATACTTTATTAGTAAAAAAAAAATACATAGCCCGAAGGCTGCAAAAGCCAAACATGACAACTTGAAACAAGTTGCAACGAATTCCTAGCAATATTATGGGCATCTCCAGTGCATCCTCTGTCGTCATGCTTAAGAAAAATATACCTCCCATCGCATTCTTCATCTCTATAACTTCTCTAACGATCATCACATTTTCCCCAAGCGTCCCGTCCTGGATGCTACAAATAACACCAGAATAGTCAGAAGCAATAGACAGACTGCGGAGCTCTGTGATCGGCTCGAGTTACCAGGCCGTGTTTTTTCCGTGATATTGCAGCCCAGCTGTACATAATAGGCCCGTCCGTACATATGCCTGTTCTTAAAAAAAACTACATTATTAAAAAAAAGGAAAAAAGTGACATCTGGGCCCCGACGCCACAGTTCTCGTGCGGCAGTCTGACGACCACCACACCAAACAAACCTCACCGGGCCAAGCGGCCGGGGCGCCCGTCCGTCCGTCTTACCGTCTCCTTGCTGCTGCCAGATAGCGCAACGGACCATGGCCGCCGTGGCAGGCCCCACCGTCCTCCGGCTCCGCCCCAGGGCCGCCTCCCTGTCCGCGCCGGCCTTCTCCGCCTCTCCTCGCTGCCGCCTCAGCTCCGTAGCCTACTCTTATCCCAAGGCAATCCCCTCCTCCTCGTGCTCGAACGCCTAGAGCATTTTTCCTCTACCTGTATGACCTCCTCTTTCGTGCTTGGTTAGCGATTAGGTGAGTTTTAATTAGTTGCTGGTGGAAGTCTTAGTCCCCGTATGGATAATTCGAAAGGATGATTTTATTCCCTCTATTGGGTGCGATGTCAACGTGCCAATGAGTTTCAGTCATTTTTTGGTAGGCTTTTTACTGAAATACGAGTACCCCTTAAATTTTCACAGTTACATACTTACATGTACCTACTCTATGCTCCATATACTTCTGCGATTCTGGATGCTATGAACATGAAAATTGTAGTGAATTGTCTGGTTTAGCAGTACTAGCGTAATGACACAGGGTTATCTCTCAGCTTGCAGGATCATTTGCAGTTCAAACGGTAAATGGAAGTAGGATGCAGTACTTGGGCACTCTAAAAGGTAATTTTTCCTTTACTTTCTGAAAAGCTCTTTATTGAATACACATAGCCCTTTATGTTGATTTTACCACGTGTTAACAGAACAAGTTCTAAGGAACTCCAGCAACCATGATGGACATATTAAGCAAATTGTTTCCTGCACTGCTAGCGACAAACAGGAGCCAATTGCTTCACTTACCTCGGACACACCGGTCTTAGAAGATACCAAGAGTAATACTGCAGATTCCTCTGCATCTTTGGGCTCCGATTTTACTGAGAGGAGTGCTGGAAAACCAGGATTCATCTCATTTCATGGCGGCAGCTCTCAAACGTTAAGTGTGGAGAGTGTGCCACATCCTGGCAAGGAAGCATCTAGATTAGTATGGTTTGTTGGTCCAACTATTCTTGTCGCATTCTTGGTTCTTCCATCGCTTTACCTGCGCAGAGTACTCTCAGCCGTGTTTGAGGATTCCCTGTTGACAGGTATCCTTTCTGTGATAATTCAGAAATTTGTTCTTTTCATCCTCAACAACTCTGATAGTGTCTTTTATCTTATTCCTTTACCTCCCAGTCCCACCTTTTATTAGCTGAGGGAAATCAGTTATGTTGGTTACCATTTAACACAATCATATATCTGTGCCTGTTAGTAGCATTTATTCCATTAAAAGGCATGTAAGTAATTGGTGATTGAAAATAGGTAATTTCATTGCTTTACATCTGATCATCCCCCATACACATTGTAACAATTTTCTTTCCCTTAAATGAACACTGATGCACATAATTCGTTCTTGGAATATATTTACAATCTACTCCAAAGACACTACATGTACCATTCCTCATTGGGATAAAAACTAGCCATAGCTGCATTACTGATAGAGTTTTATTGTTGTATGCAGATTTCCTTATACTATTCTTCACTGAGGCTCTGTTTTACGGAGGAGTCGGGATTTTTGTCCTGTTGATTGATAAAGTCTGGAGACCTTTGCAGCAGGTAGCACCTAAGAGCTACATCTGGTCAAAAGCTAGGTTTTTCCGAATTTCTTCAGTAACAACGATGGTTCTAAGCCTGATAATACCGCTTCTGACAATGGGCATGGTTTGGCCCTGGACTGGTCCAGCAGCTTCAGCTACTCTTGCACCTTATCTGGTAGGTCTTGTTGTACAATTCGCATTCGAGCAGTATGCACGGCATCGGAAATCACCTTCGTGGCCAGTTATCCCTATTATCTTTAAGGTAATGTGGTTCTTACTTTATCCTGGTGTTATTTGGATCCTGAAGTTACCCTTTTGGGGTATAATCAAGTGTGATCGGGTGGAAATGTTTATGTCATTGTTAAGATGGTAGTCATTCGTGGTGAACTCATGTTTCAGAGTTTGGTTTATCAGTCCAGTTTGTAATTGCAATTGCTTAATGATAATGTGGAGCCATTTGCAGAATCTAAGTTGTTATACATACATGGTAGGCCCATTTATAGGTCGTGGAACTACTCCCTAGCAATAAGGAAAATAATCTTTAATCCTTAACAAATACTCCTTCCGTTCACAAATATATGATGTTTTGGATAGTGAACAAACACACTAAAACATGTCTATATACTCCCTCCGTTCCATAATATAGTGCGTATAGATTTTTTGAAAAGTCAAACTTCGCAAATTTCGATCAAGTTTAGAGAAAACTATTTATATGTACAATGCCAAATATATAAAACATGAAACTACATCCTATGATGAATCTAATGAATAATGATATATGTTTGGCATTCTAGATGTAAATGTTTTTCTCCACAAACTTGGTCAAAGTTTGCGAGGTTTGACTTTTCAAAACATCTATGCGCAACTACCTTATGGAACGGAGGGAGTACATCCAATTCGAAAAAAAGTTAGAACATCTTTATTTGTCAACAGAGGGAGTAGCAATTTACCCCTGCTTTGCTATCAATACGATTCGTATCCACTTGTGGTTGGGTATCCTTATTCACATCGATGCGGGCCAACTGCCTTGTGCATAGTGTGTACATATCATCGCTGGTCCTCGACAGGCAGCTCATCCTCGAGCTGAAGTGGCGCCATGGCTGCGACCCTTTGTAGCCCCATGTTGTGGAGATGTTGTGAAAGCTTGCACAAACATGAGAAATGAGCTCCGATACTAGGTTTTATGGGATAACTTGACTAGCAATTCTGACAAATATGAAAACAATCTGGCTTATTGATTGTTTTTCTTTAACTGATAACCATATGGAAGGCATGGCCGTATAATTTGTTAATCACAAAAGGTACAAGGAGGGTATATATGAAAAGAACTTGTGATATACGAAGGAGAGGGGGAAACAGGAGATATAAAAGGGACTGTATAAGGTTTATTGATTGCTTGGTTACAATGGACATGATGGTAGTCCCTTTCATATATGCGGACCTCCTCCCAAGCAATATTTAAGATGAAAGAGATGAAATCCCTAACAAATAGCAATCAATTAATCCTTACTTTCCTAACAGTATGATCCTTATCCATATGTGGTTAGATATTCTTGGATGCAAGGGCTGGCTACCTTGTGCATAGCATGCAAACAATAAAGAGTAGCAACTGAGTTTGGGAACATTGAAGTTCAGAGGGGGGGGGGGGGGGGGGTCTAACTTTTCCATCCTTCAGAAACGATAACTTTGTAGCAATGAGGCAAAATAATGTCCTGATATTTCCGTAAACAGTATGCTGACAACCCAATATATTACATGGTTCATGTTTAATTTTGGTCTGGTTAAGGATTTTAGGCACACATCACACAACACATCATCCGTAATACAAGCTAAAAAAAACACATCATTGATAATAAACGGCCCAGTTTCCTTGTAGTGATCACTAGGCACACGTCAGTATTTGGTTCTAGGCTGTTAGCAACCTGTTCCCTCATGTGATAACTGTTTGTTTCATTTCATTGGTAAGTATAGTATAGCTTAGTAATGCCTGGCTGTCTGTGCCTGTTATTAAAGGATTGCCTACTTACACCATACACTATAGCTGCCTACTTTCCTGAATATGACTACTGCTGTTGTGCCATTTACTTTGCTCATGTTCATTCCAGCAAATCATGTAACTACATCTTAGCTGACGTTCTTCTTGAGTGAAATATTTTGGTAGTTCTTAGCATGTCTCATTTCCCCATCCTTCCAGGTCTACAGGCTTCACCAACTGAACAGGGCAGCTCAACTGGTGACAGCACTCACCTTTTCTGTTAGAGGAACTGAGGCAACAAATCAAACTTTGTCTATCATGAACTCCTTAGGGGCACTACTGACTGTTCTTCAAATTCTTGGCGTTATCTGTGTATGGTCACTCTCGAGCTTTCTGATGAGGTTTCTTCCCTCTTCAGACATTCCAGATCCCTGACTCATAGCACAGCAATTAAAGTAGTCAATGAGTATAGCCTCCTCACTGTAAATTGATCTACCTGGAGCCAGTTTATACATCTGCAGAGGTTATCTTTAGTTTAGGGGTTAAACTGCTTCAGCTGATGAACTGCAGAGAAATTGTCCGATTTGTCGGTCTGGAATTGAATAAACTGAAAACAAGAGAGCTGATATGTCGGTTCTTTAGGATGTTCGATGCATGGGGTGTGTGTGTGCTTTTCTTGTGGACCGAATACTGGGTAAGTGGGTATCACAAGATTAACTAATTTTGACTGAAGTTATCCGTAGATTTTAGTTTTATACAACTCTCAACAGTCACCACTCCAATTGGAGTGTTTACACTGTGATGTACAAAATGAATATGTTTGTTTATGGGTAATGTTATTCAGCGAACATTCGCTGGGAGAGGATGGCAAAACGAATGTTTTTCATGGCAATTATATTGTGCAGAGCATGACAATTTCTTCAAGTGAACACGACTTTTACAACAAATCCTTGATTTGCTAGAAATTGCTATGTGTTTCCAAAGAAATTGCCACCCTCCCACAACGTTATTCGCCATAAAAAAAGTTCGCAAATGTCGTGTCTACTAGCGAACGTTTCCTGGCTATTGCAGTCCTTGTTTATTCATCATCGTTAAGCCAACACAATGGAGTATTTATGCTAATATTTGCAAGTTATAAAGGAGCAAATCCAGATATCAATGTCTATACCTTTGTTTTCTGACGTCCTTTTCCCCTTCTTTTTCCACCCATTCAGCTCCCACTTAAAAGTTAGGTAAAGCTCCATCTTTATTTCTTTCTTTCATAATCCCTTCCCACCCCACCTTCTATGTTTCCAGTTATGCTTTTTTTTCCACTGGTTTCTTTGAAAAACCACCTCAACTGACCCACATCTTGCTTACAAAAAAAATGTTTTCTTTGATAAGTTAACGAATATTAATTTATTGACAACCAAAGTTCATTTTTTTATAAGCAATCACATCAACAATAATGCAATTGCAGGTAAATCATGGTGCTTGGGTATAAAACATACGCGCGTACAGTTATGTAGCTGTAAGCTAATGAACTTAGAGCATCTCCACTCGGCCCCCCAACAGGCTCCCCAAGGCGCTATTTTTAGCTCCGGCGGCGAAAAATCGACCCAGTCGCGCCCCCAAAACGTTGTTTATCGCCGGTTTGGGCCGAAATAACAACCGGCGAGCCCAAGCCAAACCCAGCGCACCGGGGGGCGTCCGGAGCGCTGGCTGAAGCGAAAAGACGCGTGGGCCAGCTCTGTCGGCGACCAAGACGGCGTTCGACGAGCGCAAGTTGGTCGACCCCGACTTCGCCACCATCCACATGGATCGCGGCGAGAAGGCCATGGCGAACCATTGGGCGACCATCCAGGCGGCCTGCAACAAGTGGCATGGGATCCT
This sequence comes from Thinopyrum elongatum, assembly GCA_011799875.1. Lineage (NCBI taxonomy): Eukaryota > Viridiplantae > Streptophyta > Magnoliopsida > Poales > Poaceae > Thinopyrum > Thinopyrum elongatum. Next base: position 368,179,887 of record CM022299.1, on the reverse strand, counting down.
AGAGGAGGTCACGACTCGCCCGGAAAGCGGCGCCAACGTCGAGGGTCAGGTATGGCCAGTCGCCGGCTCAGTTCTTTCGCCAAGTACTTCGCCGACACTCGTTCTTCAGCTGTGCAGATGGTTCGGATGTTCAACATGTTTCGCGAGGACAACGGTGACCAAGAGTTCAAGTTCCTTCACGTGTTCTTCAGGATCGAGTCGTGCGAGAAATGGAGGGAGTGCCGGCTCGCTCTCGCCAAGGCCAAGGAGACCTACAAGCCGGACGCGCCTGCCCGGCGGCAGCAGAAGGGCGCCCTGATGGCAACAAAAGAGCCAAGGCAGCGAGGGACGCGGCACCCGCTGCCGAACAGCTTCAATCGATGCCAGGAGGGAGGATAAATCCGACGCGAGGTGGTCGGCGTTGATGACGAAGCAGGACGTCAAGCTCGACCTTCTCAGGACCAACGTCGCCGCGAAGAAGAGGAACACCGACCTGGCATTCTTGATGGCGGCAGACATGTCGACGATGGATGAGCAGGTAAAGGCGTGGTACCTGGTGAAGCGCGGCCTCATCTTGAATCAGATGCCCGGGCCGGCGGCGACCGTCGCCCCTACGCCCACGACGACGCCAGCGTCGACGCCCAGCCCGAGCAATGAAGCTGTGCCGACGCCGACGACCAGCCCGAGCACTGAAGCCACGCCGACGCCGAGTTCGACCGCGCCCACGCTAACGCCGACCCCGGCCAGTCCCACGGCAGAGGAGCCTGCCGTATGATGTGTTTCATGTCTACGATTCCTTTCTTTTGATCGCCGAACTTTTGGGTATGTTTGATCGCCGACCTGTGGCATGATGATCGCCGACTTTATGGCATGATGATCGCTGAACTTGTGGCGTTTTTGGGCAGCGGGAAAGACATGTTCGAATTTTTAGGCGTCTGGGGGCCGAATCCTGAGGACACGGCTGGAAACTCGATCGCCGCCAGGGCGAAAAATCCGTCGGCGCAAACGGCTGGAGATGCTCTCAGCCATACAACCCGGAGTTAGATGCATCGACGAGGTTTCCCATTCTTCACGGAACTGAAAATGGAAATTGGCCCGTGTCGTCCAGATGGGCGACACATCAGGCGATCATGATCCAAGTTTTTTGGTCCTTCCCGTCCGATCTTTCTCTCCTCGCCGCTACCAGAAGTTGTCGTCGGGCAAAGCCTGAACAACCCATGTTGGCAGCACGCCCTGAGTGGTTCCACCACGGTCATCCTCGGCAGTGACTCAAAGAGAACAATAGTAGTGACAAGAATAGGAACGGCATGGCGACGATCCGGGAGCAGCCGAGCGGCACGTTGCGCTCAACATCGATCTTACGAATCGCGCAGCGGCATGGTGACGATCTGGGATCACCGGCAGCGACGCGTTGCACTCAGTTGTGATCATACGAATCACACGGCAGCAACAACATGACAACTGATGATGCATGCGCATGGCTTAGCTCTGGCTAAGTGTCGAAAAAGTTTTTTTTACCGGTGGCGGGAGGTACCGGTGGAGCATCCACCGTTAAACGTTGCTTTGAGATTGATCTGGCTGGAGACCCCACCCTGTTTTATTTTTGTCTTTTATAGCAATACAACTCTTATACAAACAGATATACACTTCACTGGACGGGGGCCACAGCAGCACCTTTTGTCAGATGTCAGGGTGAGAGCAAACAGGTGCACCACGGCTGCATGCAGACACTAAATACATGCACTTTGTTTTCCGTGTGACATTTTAAAAGGTTGATAACTTTTGAACTAAATATCCAGTTTTGAAACTTTTTATATTTTTGAATTTAGGGCGACAAGACCTTCAAAACAAGATCAATCTTGGATACACTTTGGCTAGTTTGAATTTAATCGTTTCACTCATTTCAGAAAATGCATTTCAGTCTGTTTCACATTTCATTAGCTTCAGAAAACCTTTCAGTCAGTTTCACATTTCATTAGATTCGAAAAACACATTACACCCATTTACAAAAGATAGATTTCACTCATTTTATAAATCACATTTCACTATATTTAACGTATTTCACACCAAAATATGTTTCACGTGTATGGAAAACAAATTTCACTCATCTAAAGAAAATAATTTCACACGGTTGAGAAAATATACTTCACTCGGTTGAGAAAACATATTTCAAAATTGATTTCACTAAATGAAAAAAAACTAATTTTAATTATTTCAAAAAACCTATTTTACTAGTTTCAGAAAACCTTTCAGTCAGTTTCACATTTCACTAGATTCAGAAAACACATTACACCCCTTTACAAAAGTTAGATTTCACTCATTTTAGAAATCACATTTCACTATATTTAATGTATTTCACACCGAAATATGTGTCATGTATATGAAAAACAAATTTCCCTCATCTAAAGAAAATAATTTCACACGGTTGAGAAAACATACTTCACTCAATTGAGAAAACATATTTCAAAATTGATTTCACTCAATGAAAAAAACTAATTTCAATTATTTCAAAAAACATATTTCGCTTGTTTCAGAAACCTGATTTCAGTTATTTGAAATGTTGAAATTAAAACATGTTTGAAATGCATCCAAATTTGGTCTTATTTTAAAGCTCTTGGCTTCAGGAATTCAAATATATAAAATATTTCAAAAACAACAGTATGCTTTAAAAGATAGAAATGATTGAAAATACTAAAGAGAAAATAAAAGGAAAGGATTTGTAACACGGCACCACATGCAACGTCAGGATAGTCTCTCTCCCTTTACACATGGCAGCAAGGCATTGGTGAGAGAATCACCGGTAGCTCCCAGCACGGGTAAAAAACACTTTGCGGGCTAAGTGTGCCCCAGAGGCAGTATGCAGCAGCGGCTCACCGATGACCACCAGATACAGGCAACGCGGCAGTCGGAAGGTGGTGCTCCTGACGCCTCGGTGGCCGGCGATCCCCACATCCAGCCTGTGGGGCGCTCCTCTTGTGTTGTCATGGTGGTGCGGTTTGGTTTCCCTAACAGTGCCCGTAGCCATGGTGGGTGGTTTACGTGGCCTCCGATGGTCGCTATGGTCCTCCTTAACCGAGCCTGCCGACGTGAATCCAATTAACCCAGCCGGCCGATGTGACTCCAAACTGCTCGACGATGGATCTTGGTGGTACGACAACATCCGACGACAAGACAAAGCGGCAGGTCCAGACGACTGCCATCTACGTTCGTGTGAGGCGGTCTCCCACTCGGTAACACATCTATCGCGTGGTATTGGGCTGCTGGCAAGGGCGGTGGCGCATGCTGGTGTTGTCTTCTATAGATCTAGCACCGACTGCCAGTAATGAGGTCGATGCAGTGGTACCAGATCATCCTATATTAGGATTTTGGCTTTGCCGATGACCTTCCTCCCTCACCAATGATTTCATCGGATCTCACACGAGGACCATGCACACATGTAATTCTTGGTATTGTGGAAAGTTGAGGCGACAACACAATATGATTTCAATTTGATGAAACCCCTAGGTCTGACCCTAGTTGGGTTACACCTTGCAACGGCGACGTTTTGAAGGCATTACCTTCTTGAAGGAGTCGCTGGAGTTTACTCGTATTGATCTTCAAGGTGAAAACCCACGATATGGCCTTTGATGGTTGGATCCTACGACAACAGTGTCGCTCTCTTCTTGGAGACATTGTTATCGAATACCCCTTCTCGTTGTCCTTGTTATGTCAAGAGGCGATTGTTGATGCGGATGGTCATTGCACTAGTTTGTCAATCGATGTGTTTGATCGCTTGAGAGTTCTTTTTGCTCTGCCTGGGCATGGCTCCAGTCTTGACTTTGCACTTTGCTAGTGTGATTATTTGCGTGTCTGCGTTGGTGTTGATTGTGCGGATCATTTGTCATCACTTTTTTTATGAAAAATAATTTGTTGCTTGAGTAGTAAGCAACTTTTAGGTTTGTCCATGCTCTGTAAATATATACATACACACAGGCATAAAGGGCATGTTATGTGAATATACTCTGCGTATTTCATATCATGACTAATGATGACTAATGCATAAGTATTTACTACTGACTACTGGCGCAATGCATACATAAGCAAGTTTTTGATGAGTTATCAACTAAAAATAGATTCGGATGAGTTGTATGTCTAACCTAAAATGCCATTTCAAAACAATGTGCCTTGTGCTGATATGGGAGCGATTCGGCACCGCAAGCAAGTCAGTCTCCCCGGAACATAGGAACTTGTTTTTTTTCCCAAACCAAAATATTCTTTCATAAATTTGCCATTTATCATTATAGGTGTTGAAGCTCTAAATGCCTTGTATGCAAAAATACTTTATGTTAATTTGACATATAGAGGTAGGCCCCATTTCTCACGCTTAACACATCTCAAATGTATTAACATCAGTGAGATTGTTACAATTATTTTTGTACTGGGATAATCATCACATAGTCATAAACAGCTTCGGCTCTCATTGGAGAGCAATGTAATGGATAGCTATTCCTGTATGCAATTCCGTTTAGCTCAAGTGCAACAACAAACAGTTTAAGTCATCATCTTCAACATCCTCATCTCTTGTCCCTCAAAGAAAAAAAAACATCGGCATCTTTTGAGGACTGTTTTGGAATAGCACAGGTCTTGGTGACTTGGCTAAACACAAACATATTTCCGACTGTGTAAGGGATCATGCGTTGGACTTTGTGGCCATCACTGAGTCGGGTAAACGTGACTTCCAGAGACGTGATCTTGACCAATTTTCATGTGGTTATGATTATGTATGGCACGTCTTACCCCCATTCGGAAGGTCAAGTGGAATCTTGCTTGGCATCCACTCGACATACCTGGAACTTTTGTCCATGCCGAAGGGTGAATATCACATCAAATTTCACCTTCGCAACAAGTCCGACAACTTCCTTTGGAGCCTGGTGGTTGTATATGGTGTCGCTCAAGAGGAGTTTAAGTCCGCTTTTCTTAAGGAACTTATTAATGCCTGTCGGGACAATCCTCACCCCATGTTAAGGGGGGGGGGGGGGATTTCAATATCCTTCGATATCAGCAGGAAAAAAAACAATGATCGGTTTGACACTAGATGGCCTTTCCTCTTTAATGTTGTTATTGACAATTTGGACCTACGAGAGCCCACTATGTCTGGTCGTCAGTACACCTGGGCCAATAACCGATCTATTCCAACTTACGAAAAACTTGACCGGCTACCAGTAACCACCGACTGGGAATATAAATATCCCCTTGCCTCGGTACGGGCGCTAGAAAGAATTGAGGCCTTATCGGATCATGCTTCATTGCTAACCTATTTTGGTCTAACAACTCCAAGCTCTAACACTCCATAGTTTAAATTCGAACTGGGATGGCTCACTAGAGAGGGATTCCATGACCTGGTTAAGAAGGCGTGGGCGCGTCAACCTCGGGGTAACACGCCCATTCAACGATGGAATAATCGAATTCGCGCCTTGCGTCGATTCCTTCGTGGATGGGCTAAACATACCGCTGGCATATATAAAAAAGAAAAGTTGCAACTATCTACCTTAATCAATGCCCTTGATAAAATTGCAGAGGTGAGGCCCCTTTCTACTGTTGAGATTGAGCAAAAAAGCCATCTAAATGAGCAGATTGCCCACATTTTACGCGAGGAAGAGATTAAATGGTACCAACGTTGCAAGGCTGACCCGCTTGTTCAAGGTTATGATACGAAATACTTTCAAATGATGGCCAATGAAAGGCATAGAAAGAAACGTATTTTCGCTCTTGAGCAGGACGAAGGCTGTATCGAGGGGGATGTGCCGCTCAGAAACTTTATTACTAAGTATTACAAAGAGCTTTTTGGACCTTTAGCTGAAAGTTCCTTTACGCTGGATGAGTCTCATACTCATGACATCCCTCAAGTTTCGAAGGCGGAAAATGATTTTTTAACCTCTTTGTTCACTGAGGAGGAAATTCAGACCATGGTGTTTCAAATGGAAAGCAACAAGGCCCCTTGTCCACACGGTTTTCCGGCGGAGTTTTATCAATGTTTTTGGGATATGATTAAGGTGGACTTGGTTTAGTTGTTTAACCAACTACATACCAAAAACCTTGACATTGCTTGTTTCAACTTTGGGGAAATTATTCTACTACCCAAGACTAAGGAGGCTAGTCGTATTCAACAATATCGACCGATTTTCCTTCTAAACGTCAGCTTTAAAATCTTTACAAAGGTTGCAACAAATTGGTTGAACGGGGTGGCTGACCATGTGGTCAAACCCACTCAAACAACGTTTATGCAAGGACGCAACATACTAGATGGAGTGGTTGTGTTTCATGAAACTGTACATGAGCTTCACCGTAAAAAGTTGAGCGGAGTCATCTTTAAAATTGACTTCGAAAAGGCCTATGATAAAATAAAATGGCTCTTTCTATTGCAAACTTTACGCATGAAGGGGTTTTCACCAAAATGGTGCCGATGGGTTGAGAGTTTTGTTTCTGGAGGTAGTGTGGCTATCAAAGTCAACGATGATGTTGGCAACTATTTTCAGACTAAGAAGGGTCTTCGCCAAGGGGACCCCATATCCCCTATTTTGTTCAACATCGCACCCGATATGTTAGCTATCCTTGTTCAGAGGGCTAAGGTGGCTGGCCAGATTAGCGGTGTTATTCTCCATTTAGTAGAAGGTCTGTCTATTTTACAATACGCGGACGACACAATTCTTTTTATGGATAATGACCTAGATAAAGCAAGAAACCTCAAGCTGCTTTTATGCGCATTTGAGGAGCTCTCTGGTCTCCAAATTAATTTTCATAAGAGTGAGCTTTTCTGCTTTGGCGACGCTGCAGAGCCCGCAGCTGAGTATGCTGACATTTTTGGCTGCAAACTTGAGCAGTTCCCGATTAGGTATCTCGGTATTCCGATTCACTATCGGCGCTTAACTATCGCTGCGTGGAAACATATGGACGAGAGACTTGAGAAACGGCTAGCCAGTTGGAAAGCCAAACTCTTGTCATATGGGGGGGCAATTGATTTTGAGCAATACGGTTCTATAGATGTTGTCATTCTTCCACTTACCGAAAGGGGTTCTTCAGTGTTTGGATTACTTTAGATCTAGATTTTTTTGGCAATGTGATAATGAATCTAAGAAATAACGACTGGATAGGTGGACTGTATTATGCCGACCTAAAAGTCAAGGAGGCCTTGGAATTCAAGATCTTGATATTAAAAACATAGCTCTTCTGAGTAAATGGGTTTACAAATTACTCATTGAGAATAGAGTATGGCATGAAATCATTCGTAACAAATACGTGGGTTCCAAAGCCATTTCTCAAGTTCATTGGAAAACCGGTGATTCACATTTTTGGTATGGTGCCACGAAGGCCAAGGAATCCTTTTTTCAGTTTGGTACTTTCTCAGTTAGGGATGGTTCTCAGGTTTGATTCTGGGGAGATACCTGGCTAGGCGCCACCCCACTTATGGTGCATTACCCTAGCTTGTACATGATTGTCAGAAATAAATTTGTCACGATCAAACTAGTTTTGGGACAAGAAAACCCCGATATTTCTTTTCCTAGGGACCTCTTTGGCCCTCGCCTGGCAGCATGGAATAAATTACTCTCTCGTCTGGAGGACATTCAACTGAGAAGCGAGCCATACAAGTTTCGATGGAAACTGCATCAAAACGGCAGCTTCTCAGTCAAGTCCTAGTACGAGACGATGACTCATATTGATGTTCCGATTGATAACAAAAAAATGTGGAAGCTAAAAATACCTCTAAGAGTGAAGATATTCCTCTCGTTTTTAAGCAGAGGGGTCATCTTAACTAGAGATAATCTGGCATGACGTAACTGGCAAGGTAGTAAGACATGTGTCTTTTGCCAACATGACAAGTCTATTAAACACTTATTTTTTGAATGTAAATCTGCTCGTGCGGTATGGGCCATAGTTCAAGTAGCTTCAAATTATACCCCCGTGCAATGCACGTAACATGTTCTGCAATTGGTTGCGGAGTATTGATATATTCTTGTGGGGATGGCTGCCTTATGCTGGGCATTGTGACTTACCAGGAATGATGTGGTTTTAATAATAAATGTGGTTCTTCTCCTGTGCTGGTTATTCATGCATGTACGCGATGGCTTTGTACTTGATCTATCCTGCAGAAGTCGGAGGACAGAGACCTCTTTATGATAGCATCTACACGGCTGAAGCGTACGGCCAGAAAGGTTTTCTCCCTTCATGGATGGCGGTGTAATCTCCGTATAGGATCTGCCCCATCCTAGACTGGATTGATTTATTTTTACTGCAAAACTACGTTTATTTTTTGGTCGTTTGGACTTGTTAACTGTGTGCATCATGTTAGGCCGGGCATTCTTTGAATACGGTTGTATCATCTTGATAAATCAATTCAATGAAATGTCCTTTATCAAAAAAAAAAAATCTCAAGGAGTGCAGATCTGGCTCGATTAACAACACCAAAATGAAAACATGCAGATCCAAATGGGAAGCTGGAAAAATCTTTCTTTCTGAATCACAAAACCATGTGTGGAGTGGGGAAAAAAGGAAGTTGCAAACTGGGTGATGTGCGCCTGCTTCACTAGGGGGATTGGAACCTGATGAACTCCAAGCCTCCATCGCTGAGTAAAGCGAGCACTAAGCCACTACTAATGTTTAACACACGCGTAGCCCATCCTTCTGTGCAAAAGGTGGCCGGGCTGTCCAAGAGAGATTTGTCACAGCCGGATTGGAAGATTTTGCACCAGCATATATCCTTTTACAAACACGGTACCAAGCGGACAAAACTTAGAAATTTGTCTTCGTTATATGAATGAAAATTGGTTGCCCTCTAACGCAAAAAAGCCGGGTCTAACTTGAGGTGGCATGTTCATCTCAAATATATTAACATCAGTGAGGTTGTTCAGTTATTATTTTTGTTTTGAGATAGCCGTCAGTTGTTAACAGCTTCGGTTCTCATTGGAACGACTTTTTATGGATAGCCGTATGCTATTCCGTTTGGCACCACTGAAACAACAAATAGTTTCCAACATCCTCATCTCTCAAGGACTGTAGATCTGGCTCGTTTAACATCACCAAAATGAAAACTTGCAGATCCAAATGTCTCCGTCAACACAAGACAGCAAACCAAGCAATCGTAAGCAGGGAAAATCTCGTTTCTTTTTTCCAAAACACAAAACCATGTGGAGACTGGGAAGAAAAAAGGGGGGAAGATGTGCGCTTGCTTCACTAGGAGGATTGGAATCTGACGAACTCCAAGTCTCCATAGCTGAGTGAAGCGAGCACTTCGCCACTAATGTTTAACACACGTAGCCCATCCTTATGTGCAAAAGGTGGCCGGGCTGTCCAAGGGAGATTTGTCACAGCCGGATTGGAAGATTTTGCACCAGCATACATCCTTTACAAACACGGTACAGAGATTTGACACTGAGAAAAAATGAAGCTTAGAAATCGCACAAAGAAGCTAAAAGTAAAACGAAAACAAGAAGCGAACTCAGAGAAACAAAAACCCGTAAATAGGCCCAACGTTGTAGCCCACACAAGCACAAAGAAATAAGATCATACAGGAATGCGGTTACTAGTACTAGTAGCTAGAAATTGCAAAGTGGGGAAAGATTTTGTGGAGGAGTCTGTGAGGCTGCCTGGCCTTAAATAGGGAGGCTGGCGGCGGCTGCAGCCCCTCCCTCGTTAGGGCAATGGATGGATCTCTTGCATCGGTCGCTAGGGTCTAGGCGGGGCAGGCGATCCGGACAGCGGGCAGCGCCCCCATTTGGCAATAACTTATCACGAATTCAATGCCGGCAACTTGCCTGGGATGATAGCTGTCTGCTAGTATTATCTTCTCTATAGAAAAAGAGCAAGTTGCTCTTGCATGGGGCCTGGCGCTCACGGGCGTTCCCCAATTTTTACTTCCTGCCTATTCTACTACGATCCGTACGATTAAAACTGTTATTTACTTCCTTATTAGTAAAATCACGTTTATCTCCGAGAATTATAGGCCATGTTTGGATTGGGATTATCTTTGCCACATATTACCATATTATTTTTGACACACTTGCCTTACTTTTTTTGCTTAAATTCTTACCCAGATTTTGGCCTGCCTCAGGGAAAATCTTGCCACACTTTTTACGTCCATGTCGTATGGTGCTTAGGGCATCTCCAACAGCAACTCGCAATTTTTCTTCCGTGTTCTTCCACGGACAGGGGAGACCAGTCCGTGGACACGGATGCAGGGCCCGCAAAAAAAAAGACACGGATGCGGGAGAACGTCATCCAACCATAGCCATATACATTGCAAAAAAAAATTCAACAACCCGGATGAAATTCGATTTCATTCAAGTTCTATTATAATTTACATAAACGGACGATATTTTGACAGTTTTTCTAAAAACTATTAAAAAACACTAAACCCTATATCGGACGACCACCTCGCAAGCGTGGCCACCCTGTCCTACCGCACCGCCGTCGGCGTCCGTGCCGCCGCCGTCGTCGTCATCCCACCAGCGGCGCAAGGATGCCGGAGGTCCACTGCTGCCTGACGCTCGCGGAGGAGCTGTTCCACCTCCTGCTGCGCGGTGCGACGGGCAGCCCTGGCCACTACCAAAGGCGCTGGCGGCGCCTTGGTGGCGTCCTTGTCCCTGCAGGCATTGCCGGAGCAGTCGCTAAGCGACCACTCCTCGCCAATCTAGGCGAGTTCGTTGTAAAGGCGGCAGCGCCGCCTGGCGGCCGTCTCCGCGGTGGTGACGGAGCGGTCGAGCGCCCACGCCACAGCGAGGTCCGGGTCATTGCGAACCCATTCCGGTGCCACGTCCGTCTTGGCGAACGCGGAGCGATGACCGGCATTGCGCCGGTTGTACCTCGCCTGCTGCTGCGCCGCGCGCTCGGCCTCGGATACCATGGCCCGAGAGCCGGAGGCACCATCGAAACCACCGCCTCCGAGGTAGTGGGAGGATGCGGCGACGCGCATTGGCGATCGCAGGAGGCAACTCCTCCTTCATTTGCCGGCGGTGGTGGCGACGAGGGCCCGTCGATCCGCGTAGCGGCTGTGCGGCGGGGGCGAAGCCGGCTCGTCCTTCACGCGGCAGAGGCGCCGGGGGATGCCGGCTCCTGCTTCACGCGGCCGCCGATGTGGAGGCCGCTGTTGCGCGGTGGGGACGCCGGCTCGTCCTTCACCTGCCGGAGTGGGGTTGCCGGCTCCCGCTTAACGCGGACCTACGGGGAAGGTGGCTCCTCCTTCATGCGCGCCAGTGACTGTGGCACCAGACCCATCTGACGGAGCGAACGCTCCGTCATGATCTCCATCTAACGGACGAATCCGTCAGAGCCGCCTCCGAGAGGAGACGAGCCGACGCTGCGGCTGCTCCTTCTCGTCGGAGGAGGAGATGACTATCTCCTCCTTGCCGGAGGAGCCCGCTGTCGTGGATGCGCATGGTCCAGGGGAGCGAGGGCGGCGATGCCATGATCCGCCTGACGACGAACTTCCACCGTTGTCGCTTGCCAACGTGGAGAACCAGGACTTCGGCATCGCCGCTGTGCTCGGCGAGGCGGAAAGGCCCGGCGAGGGGGAGAAGGACGGTGCAGTGCGGTGCGGTGCTTGGGATAGTGCTGTTCTGGAAGTTGCCGGAGCGCGGCTTAAATAGTCGTGGCCAGGCCAAGCGTTAGGCCGCTTCAATGCGGCGCATCGGCCGGAGTTGGTTTCTCGGGACGCGGACGCATTGAAGCCATGGTGATAACCAACAAGTATAGGGGATCGCAATAGTTTTCGAGGATTGAGTATTTAACCCAAATTTATTGATTCGACATAAGGGGGGCCAAAGAATATTTGTAAGTATTAGCAATTGAGTTGTCAATTCAACCACACCTGGGGAACTAAATATCTGTAGCAAAGTGATTAGTGGCACGGTAGTATGATAATTTGGTAGCATTAGTAGCAGTAACGGTAACAGTAGTAGTTTTGTAACAATTGTAACAGTGGCAGCAACAGTAGTAACTTAGCAAAGATCAATATGTGAAAAGCTCGTAGGCATTGGATTGGTGATATTGTTGGATAATATTCATCATGTAACAGTCATAACCTAGGGCGACATAGAACTAGCTCCAATTCATCAATATAATGTAGGCATGTATTCCATATATAGTCATACGTGCTTATGGAAAAGAACTTGCATGGCATCTTTTGTCCTACCCTCCCGTCGCAGCGGGGTCCATAAGGAAACTAAGGGATATTAAGGCCTCCTTTTAATACAAAACCGAAACAAAGCATTAACACATAGTGAATACATGAACTCCTCAAATTACGGTAATCACCGGAAAGAATCCCAATTATTGTCACCTTGGGGTATGCGGATCATAACACGTAATAGGTGCATATAACTTGCATGGTAGGATCAAGAACACAAATATATTCACGAAAACATAAACAGTTCAGATCTGAAATCATGGCACTCAGGCCCTAGTGACAAGCATTAAGCATAGCAAAGTCATAGCAACATCAATCTCAGAACATAGTGGATACTAAGGATCAAGCCCTAACAAAACTAACTCGATTACATGATAAATCTCATCCAACCCATCATCGTCTAGCAAGCCTACGAAGGAATTACTCATTCCCGGCGATGAACATCATGAAATTGGTGATGGAGGATGGTTCATGATGACGAAGACGAAAGATGCCCCTCTCTGGAGCCCAGAACGGACTTCAGATCTGTCCTCCCGGTGAAGAACAGGAGGTGGCGGCGGCTCCGTCTCATAAAACGTGATGAAACTTTCTCTCCTATATTTTTCTCGGGAAATAAGAATTTATAATATCCAGATTAGGGTCAGCGGAGCCTCGTGGGCCTCACTACCCACCAGGGCACGCCATAGGGGGGTGGCGCGCCCTGGTGCCTAGTGGGCAGTAGGGGCCCCCTCTCCAGTGGGTCTTGACTCCAGTATTTTTCTTTTATTCCAAAACTATTCTCCAAAAAGTTTCGTCCAATTCCGAGAACTTTTATTTCTGCACAAAAGCAACACCATGGTAATTCTGCTGAAAACTGCGTCAGTCCGGGTTAGTTTCATCCAAATCATGCAAATTAGAGTCCAAAACAAGAGCAAAAGCATTAGGAGAAGTAGATACGACGGAGGCGTATCAACTCCCCCAAGCTTAACCCATTGCTTGTCGTCAAGAAATTCAGTTGACAAACTGAAAGTGATAAAAAAAATTACGAACACTTTTGTTCTTGTGTCCATATATAGGCTTAAATAATACCCAGGTTTTCAGCAAAGATCATGACTAACCATGCAAACGATAACTCTTAGAAATTATATTCACACATATCAATGACATAATCAACTAGCGAGCAATAATAAAATATCTTAAATTCCAACACTTTGTCAAAACAATCATGATATAATATGACAACATGGTATCTCGCTAGCCCTTTCTGAGACCGCAAAACATAAATGCAGAGCACTTCCAAAGTTCAAGCAGCGACTAAACATTGTAATTCATGATAGAAGAGATCCAGTCATGATGCACACAACATTAACTGTACACAATGCATGAGAATAAGAATAGTGCTCTCCGGTCTGGTGCTTGTTTGAGAAGGTGATGACTCAATAATAAAAGTAAAATAACGTAAAAGTAAATCCTTCGCAGAGGGAAGCATAGATTTGTAGAGGTGCCAGAGCTCATAGCTTAAATCAGAGATAAATATACTTTTGGGAGGTGTCCCTTTCCTGTCAACGTTACGACCAAGAGTTTTCAATATCTTCCATGCTAAACACATTAGCGGCGGTTCTCAAGCGGTAAAAGTAAAGTTTACTCCCCCTCCACCAACAAACACAAGCCATGGCTAGCCGAATCCTCGGGTGCTCTCCATACCAACAACTGTCCGAGGGAGTTTTGTTTAATTATTTGCAATTTTAATCATGGGACTGGGCATCCCAATTACCGGCCCCTCTCGTGCAAGTACAAGTGAATAAACACTCATCATGAGAATAACCCGCTTAGCATGGAAGATACCGACCACCCTCTGTCGCTCCATGAGCGGTGCGGGCACACAAAATAGTCGTTCATTTGAATTTTTAGAGGTGGCACATGCAAATTTACTTGGAACGGCAGAGTAATACCGCATATAGGTAGATATAGTGGACTCATCTGGAATAACTTTGGCTTATGGATTTGGATGCAAAAGCAGCATTCCCACTTAGTACATGCGAAGGTTATCAAATAGGTTGAGAAGCGACCAGCTAGAGAGCAAAAACGGTCATAAACATGCGTTGTGAATAATTAACATTGAATACTAGCATGAGTAGGATATAAATACTATGAACATAAATATTGTGGAGGCTATGTTGGTTTTGAATCAACTACATGCATGAACATGTGCCAAATCAAGCCACTTGAAACATTCAGAGGAGGATATCATATCATCATACTACATCACAACCATTTTAATGCATGTTGACATCCAAGATAAATCATTATCCACTCCTAGCTACTTAAGCATGGCATGAGCAACTATAATATCTAATTGTCATCATAAACATGTTTAATCATAATATGCTGAATCATGGATACTGAGTTAAACATATTTACAAAAACAAAAACAAGTTGAGTTCACACCCGCCTTTCTTCGCCCCAGTCACTTCATCAAATATCATCATTATTGTCTTTCACTTGCACGACCGAATGATATGAAAATAATAATAGTGCATGAGTGTCGTGGACTAAGCTGGAATCTGCAAATATTTTGTTCAAGGGAGAAGACAAAAACAATATAGGCTCCTTGTTAGATCAACAATAATGCATATGAGAGCCACTCAACATTTTCATCGGGGTCTTCTCCTTAGTACTATGACTCAACAAAAGAAAAGAAGTTCAGAGAAACACACTGAAATATTTTTGGAGTTTTTAGTTTTTCATGAAGGAAGCAAATTAACAAGGAAAAACAAAAACAAGAAAAGTTATTTACATGGGAAAGCTCCCAACAAGTAAAAAAAGAACCGAGAAATCTTTTTGGGTTTTCTTTTAATAGTACAACTAATTTAAACTAGAAAGAAAAACCGAAAAGAAGCGAGAAATATTTTTGGACTTTCTTAAAGCTTTTCAAACACACAAGAAGAAAATGAGAAAATGAATATAACATGGATAATACAATGAAAAAGGATGAGCACCGACAACTGAAATAAAGTGTGTGAACATGAATGTAATGTCGGTGAGAAATCGTACTCCCCCAAGCTTAGGCTTTTGCCTAGCTTGGTAATCACCATCCGTAGTCGCCATTAGGTCCCATATGGAAGTGCTGAGGCGGCGGCACCTGAGCATCCCAGCCTTGGCCTCATCCTCTGCTGCTGCCAACGCGTTACAGTAGGCGACGATGTCTGCTGGTAGGACGGTGTATCCGTTCCTGGCATAAGAGTAAAACAAAGTAGGTGTAGGCAATGGGATAATATCACGAGTATCCTCACTAAAAACTAAATTATAATGAATGTGGTGAGGAGGCACAGGAGTATCAATAAAGTGGTGATTCTCCATCGACTGGTGATCCAAATAAACTCTAGGCAATAAATAATCATGGGGGCATACAACAACATTGAAACGTCTCGCTAAGCGAGTACAAAAATACCACCATGAATTTTACCCTTAGTCCTATTAGTATGCAGGCGGCGTGCAATGATAGCCCCGAGGTTATAGGTGTGGTCATTATGAAGTGCACGGTGTAGAATGGCAAGGTCAGGGGCACTGAGTATACTGCCTTTCTCTCTAGTAGTCAAACATTTCGTTATGAATAAAGCAAAGTAATGCACAGAAGGAAATTGCAAACTAGTGGTTGTAGCTTTCCACACGCCCCTTTCCTCACCCACAGTTAAGGTGCGGAGGAAACCCTCAAACTCCGCCGGTCTAGGCTCTCTTAATTCCCCATCAGAAGGAATCAAAGCGCACCTTAGGGGGTTTGAGCCTATTCAGGAAATGAAAATTTTGCACAAAGGAATTCATAAGGATGTGGTGTTGGTCACACTCATCTATGAGGAAGTTGGTCAATCCGGCATTTGCAATGAATTGCGCGAATTCTTGGTAGAACCCAGCTTTGTTCATGAAAGCATTGTACGACCATTCGCATGGCTGGACCTCCGTCCTTCGCGAGGTGTTGAGGTCGCTATCCGAGGATTCCCCAATGACTCCCTTAGCATTCCTTTTGGAAGAACTCCTCCGAAAGAAATCCATTTTTCCTATGAACAAATTTCTGAAAAAATTTGTGACACAAAATAATATCAATAAAACTTCACAAGATTGATAGCAACTACTCATATGGATGTCCAGAGGCTATATCAAGCATTCAAACTACTTGGAACTCAAAGAATTCAACATGCAAGCTCACTTTCAGTAGCACCAAGAGTAGCTAATTACTCAAAATATAAACCACTAAAGCAAAAACTAATTGGAGCAATGAAGGAGTCACATACCAAGTAGCAATCCCCCAAAATAGTTTCAAACGGAGCTCCGAGCAAAGAGATCGAAAATCGTAAGTTTGGGAGCAAGAACACGAGAGAGAGAGAGAGCTACAGGGATTTTTTTCTGGAGGTGAGTGAAGAAGTTAGCAGAGAGAGTAAGTGAGGAGGTCCTAGTGGGGCCTACTACCCACCAGGGTGCGCCCTAGGGGTGTGGCACGCCCTGGTGCCTAGTGGGCACCTGGGGCACCCCCCTGTGGTTTTTTCAGTGCCAGACATTCTCAAATATTCAGAAAAAATTGTGTTAAAATTTCATGACATTCTAAGCACTTTTATTATTGGACCATTTTTATTGCACGGATAATTCAGACAGCCGGGTAAACATGGCATTTTATTGCATTTAACTAGAAATAACAAAAACCAAAAGGTAGAGACAGAAGGTTGTACTTACTAAATTCATCGACCACGTGCCTCTAAAAAAGAATCCATTAATAAGGTTGATCAAGTCTTCTTAACAAACTGTTTTCGATTAGCATGAAGCCAAAGAATCTTCGTATAACACTAGGTTACCTCAACGGGAATAAGCATATCCTCTACAATAAGTATTTTGTATTTATTTTTGACAGTAGGTATAGGGAGTTGAAAACTTCCAATAGTGATTGTAGGAGTCTTTTCAGTAACATTAATACTATTCACTTGGAATTGTTTCTTCAGAAAGTGCACCGTGTGCTCATTACCATTGATATGAAAAGTGACCTTGCTTTTGTTGCAATCAATAACAGCCCCTGCAGTGTTCAAAAAGGGTCTACCAAGGATAATCGACATGTTGTCGTCCTCGGGCATATCAAGTATAACAAAGTCTGTTAAGATAGTAACATTTGCAACTACAACGGGCACATCCTCACAAACACCGATAGGTATGATAGTTGATTTGTCAGCCATTTGCAAAGATATTTTAGTAGGTGTGAATTTATTCAAATCAAGTCTTTTATATAAACAGAAAGGCATAACACTAACACCGGCTCCCAAATCACATAAAGCAGTTCTGACATAATTTCTTGTAATGGAGCATGGTATAGTTGGTATTCCTGGATCTCCTAGTTTTTTAGGTACTCCATCCTTAAAAGAATAATTAGCAAGCATGGCAGAGATCTCAGCTTCAGGTATTTTTCTTTTATTAGTGACAATATTTTTCATGTATTTAGCATAAGGGGCCATCTTCAAAATATCAGTCAAACGAGTACGCAAAAAGACTGGTCTAAGCATTTCAGCGAAGCGTTCAAATTCTTCCTCATCCTTATTCTTAGATGGTTTAGGTGGAAAGGGCATGGGTTTTTGAACCCATGGTTCTCTTTCCTTGCCAAGTTTTCTAGCAACAAAGTCTCTTTTATCATAACATTTATTTTTAAGAGGTGGGTTATCAAGATCAACAGCAGGTTCTATTTCAACATCATTATCTGGTTGGGCATCTACATGAACATCATCATTATCATTATCATTATCACTAGTTGAATGTTCATTGCCAGATTGTGTTTCAGCATCAGAAATAGAAACATCATTATCATTCTCAGAAGATTTTTCTACTTCAGGTTCACTAGAAGTATGCAAAGTCCTATCATTTTTCTTTTTTATTTTTTTAGGTGGACCAGGTGCATCAACATTAATTCTTTGAGAGTCTTGTTCAATTCTTTTAGGGTGACCTTCATGATAAAGTGGCTCCTGAGTCATTTTACCTCCTCTAGTCATTACTCTAACAGCATGATCATTCATATTATTATTCATTTGATTAAGCAATTCACTTTGAGATTTAGCAACTTCTTCTAACTGGGTTTGAACCATAGAAGCATGTTTTCCTACACCTTTAATATCATTTGTAATTCTAAACAACAAGTCACTCAAGTGATCAATCATATCGGCATTATGTTTTAGTTGTTTCATAACATAAGCATTGAAGTGATCTTGCTTCATAATGTAATTGCCAAACTCATACAGGCATTGACTAGGGTGTTTATTGTAAGGAATATCACCTTCATTAAACTTCAGAAGAGAATTTACCTCTACCACCTGTGGTGGTGTGTCAAGACCATGTATCTCTTCCATAGGTGGTAAATTTTTAACATCTTCAACTTTAATACATTTTTCCTTCATACATTTCTTTGCTTCTTGCATATCTTCCGGACTGAGATATAGAATACCCCTCTTCTTCGGAGTGGGTTTAGACGGTGGTTCAGGAAGTGTCCAATCATTATCATTCTTCAATATATTATTCAATAATTCATCTGCTTGTTCAATAGTTCGTTCCCTGAAAACACAACCATCATAACTATCTAGGTAGTCCCTAGAAGCATCGATTAGTCCATTATAGAAGATATCAAGTATTTCATTTTTCTTAAGAGGATGATCAGGTAAAGCATTAAGTAATTGGAGAAGCCTCCCCCAAGTTTGTGGGAGACTCTCTTCTTCAATTTGCACAAAGTTAAATATTTCCTGTAAGGCAGCTTGTTTCTTATGAGCAGGAAAATATTTTTCAAAAAAGTAATAAATCATATCCTGGGGACTACTCACACAACCAGGAGAAAGAGTATTATACCATATCTTAGCATCACCCCTTTAATGAGAAAGGAAATAACTTAAGAATATAGTAATAGCGATTTTTTTCCTCATGAGCAAATAGGGTGGCTATATCATTTAATTTAGTAAGGTGTGCCATAAGGGTTTCAGTTTCATAGCCATGGAAAGGATCATATTCAACCATAGTAATTAACTCAGGATCGACAGAGAATTCATAATCCTTATCAGTAATAAAGATAGGTGAAGTAGCAAACTTAGGATCACATTTCATTCTAGCATTCAAAGAATTTTCTTTCAACTTGCATAGTAATTTCTTAAGATCATCTCTATCCTTTGCAAGCAAGAAAGTCTTTAGCTACTTCTCCATCCATAACATACCCTTCAGGTATCTTAGGCAATTCAAATCTAGGAGAGCTAGGTCGAATAGGTGTTTCATAATTTCCAGTTTCAATAATTTCATTAACTTCAGTAATTTCATCAGCTTCAGCATTCTCGATTTCTTTAGCTTTAGCAAGTTGTTCATCAAGAAATTCACCTAGTGGCACAGTATTATCATGCAAAGTACTAGCATCATCAATAGCATCATTCCTACCATCATGCATAGCAGAAGTGGCATCATCAATTACTTGCGATGTATCAGAAGTAATAACAGGTGGTGGTGTTTCAAGCTTATTCAAAACAAAAGGTGAATCAAGTGCAGAGCTAGATAAAAGTTCCTTACCTCCTCTCATCTTAGAGGGAACGATCTTGGTTCTATCATCCTTAGGATTCTTCATAGTGATCAATAGATATTAATCCCAGGTGATTCAACAAATATAGCTATGCTCCCCAACAATGGCACCAGAAAAAGGTCTTGATAACACACAAGTATAGGGGATCGCAACAATTTTCGAGGATAGAGTATTCAACCCAAATTTATTGATTCGACACAAGGGGAGCCAAAGAATATTTGTAAGTATTAGTAGTTCAGTTGTTAATTCAACCACACCCGAGGAACTAAATATCTGTAGTAAAGTGATTAGTGGCACGGTAGTGTGATAATTTGGTAGCAATAGTAACGATAGCAATAGTAGCAGTAACGGTAACAGTAGTAGTTTTGTAGCAATTGTAACAGTGGCAACAACAGTAGTAACTTAGCAAAGATCAATATGTGAAAATCTCGTAGGCATTGGATTAGTGATATTGTTGGATAATATTCAGCATGTAACAGTCATAACCTAGGGCGACACAGAACTAGCTCCAATTCATCAATATAATGTATGCATCTATTCCATATATAGTCATACGTGCTTATGGAAAAGAACTTGCATGACATCTTTTGTCCTACCCTCCCGTGGCAACGGGGTCCATAAGGAAACTTAGGGATATTAAGGCCTCCTTTTAATACAGAACCAGAACAAAGCAATAACACATAGTGAACACATGAACTCCTCAAATTACTGTAATCACCGGAAAGAATCCCAATTATTGTCACCTTGGGGTATGCGGATCATAACACGTAATAGGCGCATATAACTTGCATGGTAGGTGATACGTCGATTTTGCATCATGATTTCCTACTGTTATTTATAATGTTTTTATGCATAACAATGCTTTATGGTGTAATTCTAATGCCTTTTCTCTCATAATATGCAAGGTTTACACAAAGAGGGAGAATGCCGGCAGCTGGAATTCTGGACCTGAAAAAGCTACGTCAGAGATACCTATTCTGCACATCTCCAAATGATCTGAAAATTTACGGAGAATTATTTTGGAATATATAAAAATACTGGAGCAAATAACTATCGGAGGGGGGCCACCTGGTGACCACAAGACACCAGGGTGCGCCAGGCCCCCCAGGCGCGCCCTAGTGGGTTGTGGCCAGCCCAGCCCACCTCCGGTGCCTGTCTTCTGGTATATAAGTCATTTTGACCTAGAAAAAGTAAGGAGAGGACTTTTGGGATGGAGCCCCACCATCTCGAGGTGGAACTTGGGCAGGAGCAATTTTGCCCTTCAGCGGAGCGATTCCGTTGGGGGAACTTCCCTCCCGGAGGGGGAAATCGAAGCCATCGTCATCACCAACAACCCTCTCATCTTTGGGAGGCCAATCTCCATCAACAACTTCAACAGCACCATCTCCTCTCAAACCCTAGTTCATCTCTTGTGTTCAATCTTTGTACCGGAACCTCAGATTGGTACATGTGGGTGATTAGTAGTGTTGATTACATCTTGTAGTTGATTACTATATGGTTTATTTGTTAGAAGATTATATGTTCAGATCCATTATGCTATTTAATACCCCTCTGATCTTGAGCATGAATATCATTTGTGAGTAGTGACTTTAGTTCTTGAGGTCACGGGAGAAGTCATGTTGCAGGTAATCATGTGAACTTGATATGTGTTCGATATTTTGATGATATGTATGTTGTGATTCCCTTAGTGGTGTCATGTGAACGTCTACTACATGACACTTCACCATCTTTGGGCCTAAGGGAATGCATTGTGGAGTAGTTATTATATGATGGGTTGCTAGAGTGATAGAAACTTAAACCCTAGTTTATGCGCTACTTCGTAAGGGACTGATTTGGATCCATATGTTTAATGCTATGGTTAGATTTTATCTTAATACTTTTCTGTAGTTGCGGATGCTTGCGAGTGGGTTAATCATAAGTGGGAGATTTTTTCAAGTAAGAATGTCACCCAAGCACCGGTCCACCCACATATCAAATTATCAAAGTAGCGAACACAAAATCAAACCCACATGATGAAAGTGACTAGATGAAATTCCCGTGTGCCCTCAAGAACACTTTGCTTATTATAAGAGACCGTTTTGGCCTGTCCTTTGCCACAAAAGGATTGGGCTACCTTGCTGCACTTTATTTATCATTACCGTTACTTGTCCGTTACAAATTATCTTGCTATCAAACTACCTGTTACCGACTATTTCAGTGCTTGCAGAAAATACCTTGCTGAAAACCACTTGTCATTTCCTTCTGCTCCTCGTTGGGTTCGACACTCTTACTTATCAAAAGGACTATGATTGATATCCTATAATCATGGGTCATCAAGACTCTTTTCTGGCGCCGTTGCCGGGGAGTGAAGCGCTCTTGGTAAGTGGAAATCGGTAAGGAAAAATTTATATTACGTGCTAAAATTTATTGTCACTTGTTACTATGGAAAACCATCCTTTGAGGGGTTTGTTCGGGGTATCTTCACCTCGACCGGAAGCACAATTAGTTGCCCCTCAACCTACTACACCTACTGAAAATATTGGTTATGAAATTCCTTCGGGTATGATAGAACAACTGCTAGCTAATCCTTATGCAGGAGATGGAACAAAACATCCTGATATGCATTTGATATATGTGGAAGAAATTTGTGGATTATTTAAGCTTGCAGGTTTACCCGGAGATGAAGCTAAGAAGAAGGTTTTCCCTTTATCTTTGAAGGGAAAATCATTGACATGGTATGGGCTATGGGATGATATTGGATCTTGGAACTGGAATCGATTGAAATTGGAATTTCACCAATAAATTTATCCTATGCATCTAGTTCATCGAGATCAGAATTATATATATAATTTTTGGCCTCATGAAGGGGAAAGTATCGCTCTAGCTTGGGGGAGGCTTAAGTCAATGTTATATTCATGCCCCAATCATGAGCTCTCTAGAGAAATTATCATTCAGAATTTTTATGCTCGGCTTTCTCGTGATGATCAATCCATGCTCGATACTCCTTGTACTGGTTCTTTTATGAAGAAGACTATTGAATTCAGGTGGGACCTTTTAGAAAGAATTAAATGCAACTCTGAAGATTGGGAACTCGATGATGGTAAAGAGTCAGCTATTAAGCTTGAGTTTGATTGTGTTAAATCTTTTATGAATATCGATGCTTTTCACAAGTTTAGCACTAAATATGGACTTGACTCTGATATAGTAGCCTCTTTCTGTGAATCATTTGCTACTCATGTTGATCTCCCTAAGGATAAGTGGTTTAAATATCATCCCCCTATTAAAGAAGAAATCAAAGAACCGGTAATAGCCAAAGATGAAACTATCATTTACAATGTTGATCCAGTTGTGCCTACTGCTTATATTGAGAAACCACCCTTCCCTGTTAGGATAAAGGAACATGCTAAGGTATCAACTGTGGTTCGAAAAAGTAATATTAAAGCACCTAAACCCTCTGAGCAAATCAAAGTAGAACCTAGTGTTGCCATGGTTAAAGATCTCTTGGTAGAAAATATTGATGGGCATGTTTTTTTTATGAAGCTGCTAGAATTGCCAAACCCAATGAAAAAGATAAACATAGACCTGTTGTTGGCATGCCTGTTGTCTCAGTTAAAATAGGAGATCACTGTTATCATGGTTTATGTGACTTAGGTGCTAGTGTGAGTGCTATTACTTTTACCTTGTACCAAGAAATTATGAATGATAATAGCACCCGCTAAAATAGAAGACATTGATGTTACTATTAAACTTGCTAATAGAGACACCATCACACCCCTTGGGATTGTTAGAGATGTTGAAGTCTTGTGTGGGAAAATAAAATACCCTACTGATTTTCTAGTTCTTGGTTCCCCACAAGATGACTTTTGTCCCATTATCTTTGGTAGACCCTTCTTGAACACTGTCAATGCTACCATAGATTGCCATAAACAAACTGTCAATGTTAGCTTTGGTAATGAGTCTCATGAATTTAATTTCTCCAAGTTTAGTAGACAACCCCGTAATAAGAATTACCTAGTAAGGATGAAATAATTGGTCTTCCTTCTATTGCCATGCCTCCTACTGATCCACTAGAACAATATTTGCTAGACCATGAAAATGATATGCACTTACGTGAAAGAAATGAAATAGATAAAATATTCTTTGAACAACAACCTCTCCTAAAGCACAATTTGCCTATTGAAACTGAAACTTTGAATTAAAACAATTGCCAGACACTTTGAAATATGCTTATCTTGATGAGAAAAAGATATATCCTGTTATTATTAGTGCTAACCTTTCAGAACATGAAGAAGAAAGATTATTAAAAATTCTGAAGAAGCACCGTGCTGCTATTGGATATACTCTTGATGATCTTAAGGGCATTAGTCCCACTCTATGTCAGCACACGATTAATATGGAACCTGATGTTAAACCCATTGTTGATCACCAATGATGATTGAATCCTAAGATGAAAGAAGTGGTGAGAACTGAAATACTAAAACTTCTGGAAGCAGGTATAATCTATTCCGTAACTGATAGTGGATGGGTAAGTCCCGTTCATTGTGTCCCTAAGAAAGGAGGTATTACTGTTGTTCCTAATGATGAAAAAGAACTTATCCCACAAAGAATTGTTACTCGCTATAGAATGGTAATTGATTTTAGAAAATTAAATAAAGCTACTAGAAAAGATCATTACCCTCTGTCTTTTATTGATCAAATGCTAGAAAGATTACCTAAGCACACACACTTTTGTTTTCTTGATGGATATTATGGATTCTCTCAAATACCCGTTTCACAACCTGATCAAGAGAAACCACCTTTACTTGTCCCTTTGGAACCTATGCTTATAGACGTATGCCTTTTGGTTTATGTAATGCACCTGCTACCTTTCAAAGATGTATGATTGCTATATTCTCTAATTTTTGTGAAAAGATTGTTGAGGTTTTCATGGATGATTTTTCCATTTACGGAACTTCTTTTGATGATTGCTTAAGCAACCTTGATCAAGTTTTGCAGAGATGTGAGCAAACTAATCTTGTCTTGAATTGGGAGAAGTGCCACTTTATGGTTAATGAAGGCATTGTCTTGGGGCATAAAATTTCTGAACGAGGCATTGAGGTGGATAAAGCTAAAGTTGATGCAATTGAGAAAATGCCATGTCCTAAAGATATTAAAGGTATTCGTAGTTTCCTTGGTCATGCTGGTTTCTATAGGAGGTTTATTAAAGACTTCTCTAAAATTTCTAGGCCTCTTACAAATCTTTTACAAAAGGATGTTCCATTTGTTTTTTATGATGATTGTGTAGAAGCCTTTGAAACACTTAAGAAAGCCTTAACTTCTGCACCTATTGTTCAACCACCTGATTGGAACTTGCCCTTTGAAATTATGTGTGATGCTAGTGATTATGTTGTTGGTGCTATTCTAGGACAAAGAGTTGATAAGAAATTAAATGTTATTCATTATGCTAGTAAAACTCTAGACAGTGCTCAAAGAAATTATGCTACTACTAAAAAAGAATTTTTAGCAGTTGTGTTTGCTTGTGATAAATTCAGATCTTACATTGTTGATTCCAAAGTAATTGTTCATACTAATCATGCTGCTATAAAATACCTTATGGAAAAGGAAGATGCTAAACCTAGACTCATTAGGTGGGTTCTCTTGCTACAAGAATTTGATTTACATATCACTGATAGGAAAGGAGCTGAGAACCCCATAGCAAATAACTTGTCTAGGTTAGAAAATATTCTTGATGACCCACTAGCTATTGATGATAGCTTTCCTGATGAACAACTAGCTGCAATAAATGTTTCTCGTAATACTCCTTGGTATGCTGACTATGCTAATTATATTGTTGCTAAATATATACCACCTAGTTTCACATACCAACAAAAGAAAAGAATCTTCTATGATTTAAGACATTACTTTTGGGATGACCCACATCTTTATAAAGAAGGAGTAGATGGTATTATTAGACGTTGTGTACCTGAGCATGAACAGGAACAAATCTTACGGAAATGTCACTCCGAAGCCTATGGAGGACATCATGCGGGAGATAGAACTGCTCACAAGGTATTGCAATCTGGTTTTTATTGTCCTACTCTCTTCAAGGATGACTGTAAGTTTGTCTTGTCTTGTGATGAATGTCAAAGAATTGGTAATATTGGTAAGCGGCAGGAAATGCCTATGAACTATTCACTTGTCGTTGAACCATTTGATGTTTGGGGTTTTGATTATATGGGACC
This sequence comes from Thinopyrum elongatum, assembly GCA_011799875.1. Taxonomy (NCBI): domain Eukaryota; kingdom Viridiplantae; phylum Streptophyta; class Magnoliopsida; order Poales; family Poaceae; genus Thinopyrum; species Thinopyrum elongatum. Next base: position 368,153,996 of record CM022299.1, on the reverse strand, counting down.
TTTTCCTTACTCTAATGGGTATACACATATTTTGGTTGATGTTTATTATGTTACTAAGTGGGTAGAAGCTATTCCAACTAGTAGTGCTGATCACAACACTTCCATTAAAATGCTTAAAGAAGTTATTTTCTCAAGGTTTGGAGTCCCTAGATATTTAATGATTGATGGTGGTTCACACTTTATTCATGGTGCTTTCCGTAAAATGCTTGCTAAATATGATGTTAACCATAGAATTGCTTCACCCTATCATCCTCAATCTAGTGGTCAAGTTGAACTTAGCAATAGAGAAATAAAGTTAATATTACAAAAAACCGTCAATAGGTCCCGAAAGAATTGGTCTAAGAAATTAGATGATGCACTTTGGGCCTACAGAACAACTTATAAAAATCCTATGGGTATGTCTCCATATAAAATGGTATATGGAAAAGCTTGTCATTTGCCTCTTGAGTTAGAACATAAAGCATATTGGGCAATTAAAGAACTCAACTATGATTTCAAACTTGACGGTGAAAAGAGGTTATTTGATATTAGCTCGCTAGATGAATGGAGAACCCAAGCTTATGAAAATGCCAAACTATTCAAAGAAAAAGTTAAAAGATGGCATGACAAAAGAATCCAAAAGCAGGAATTCAAAGTTGGAGAATATGTTCTTTTGTACAACTCTCATTTTAGATTCTTTGCAGGAAAACTTCTTTCCAAATGGGAAGGACCATATATTATCGAAGAGGTTTATCATTCCGGAGCTATCAAGATTAATAATGCCGAAGGTACTAACCCGAAGGTGGTTAATGGACAAAGAATTAAACACTATATCTCAGGTACGCCTATTAATGTTGAAAGCAATATTATCCAAACCATGACACCGGAGAAACACATAAAAGAAACCTCCCGGAACACTCCAGAATCCTGAAAAAGAGGAGGTACGTGATACGGTAAGTAAACGGACTCCAAAAAATCCGCAAAAATATTTTCTGTCAGTTTTGGAATATTAGAAAAATTAGGAAAATAAGAAACAACTAGGAAGGCAACCGAGGTGGGCATGATACACCAGGGCGCGCCTGCCCTTCCTGGCGCGCCCAGGTGGGTTGTGCCCGCTCGGGAACCTTCCTGACTCCGTTTTCCTTCCGTTAGCTTGTTTCCCAAGATAAAAAATCTTTATATACCCCCTCGGACGTATTGACCACTGCATCACAGAAAAATCCTCTGTTCTTGTTTCGTGCTGTTTTCCTAGCAGATCTGAAAATATGTCGTCTCAAAATTTCGATGGAGAGAGCTATGTTGCAGACTATATCACAGAACCCAAGGTCTATGGGGATGTGGACCGTCACGGCTGGACCACGGAGGAAGAAGAAGATTATGACTTGAAGGGAATGGAAGAGACAAGCTCTCATGAAGGCGAAGTCCCACTACCTCAACCTGGGGACATGCACGTGGAATTCAGGAAGTCAAGTCTTCCTAATAAAGCAAAGAAACCCAAGATCCAGTTTATCCCTTTTCATCTTCTGCAGGAAAACAAGCAGGCATTATGCGAAAAGATATTAAAGCTTGAGCAGGAGATCGATGGCTTGAACGAGGAAAATTTCATCCTCAAGTGTAAACTGAGGAAGAAGAACACCACTACCTCATCACCACCACCACCATCATCTTCCCCACCAAAGGAGACTTGAGTACATGGGTATGGGCACTCCCCTTGGCTTTTGCCAAGCTTGGGGGAGATGCCCTGGTATCATATCACCATTTATTGCCTTTACCTATTTTAATTTGATCTTTAGTTATATCATGAATTAGTAGAATAAAAGTTTAGCATGATCTATTTTTGAGTGTTAGTTTTCGTGATCTATCTATCTATGTAATCGAGTGAGAGTTATATAATAAAGTTTAGTTTAAGTCTTTGCTTCTTTACTTTTATGTTGCATTCAAATAAAAGGGAATAAATGAAAAAAGATCAGATGCTAATCTTATGGTAAGTAATGACATCACATAAGGAAAAGTATAAGTGGTAAAATTATTGGAGATTGACAAACATAGCATTGGTCAATGATGCAACTCATGAAAGAATTAATAAGGGAAGAGAAGATTCACATGCAAATACACTATCTTGGATATCTTTTATGATTGTGAGCCCCCATTAAATAGTATATGTCAAAATTATTGACGTTGGACAAGGAAGACAACGTAATGATTTATGTTTGTTCATATTCACATAGAAGTTATATTGTCATAGATCCTTCAACATGTGGTGCTTGCTCAATATCTTTGCTAGCCAAAATTCCGCACTAAGTAGAGATACTACTTGTGCATCCAAAAACCCTAAACCCAAACTCATGTTTTGAGAGTCCACCATACCTACCTATGGATTGAGTAAGATCCTTCAAGTAAGTTATCATTGGTGCAATAAGGCAATAAAAATTGCTCCTAAATGTGTTTGATCATTTAGTGTAAGAGAATTGAGCGTTGTACGAACTTGTGATGGCAAAGTAATCAAAGCGACGGACTGCATAATAAAGTTTGCTATCATAAGGGGCAATATAACATGATGTTCTTTTGCATTAAGGGATTTGGTATACAAACCAAAAAGCGCATGACAACCTCTGCTTCCCTCTGCAAAGGGCCTATCTTTTACTTTTATGTATTTACTTTTATGCAAGAGTCAAAGTATTCTTCCCTATTCCTTTTTATTTTCTCTTTTTGCAAGCATCATGTGGTGAGGAAAGATCTAGGCACATATATCCAGTTGGATATGAGTGAGCATGAGTTATTATTGTTGACATCACCCTTGAGGTGAATATGTTGGGAGGCGAAACTATAAGCCCTATCTTTCTATGTGTCCGGTTGAAACGTTTTGCTCATGGGTATGCTGTGAGTGTTAGCAATCACAGAAGATTAAATGATGGTTGAGTATGTGGACTTGCCAAAAGGGTCCGATACGAGACCCTTCCTGAAAATATGAGGAATTGTAGTTGCAAAGTTGACTGAGAACATAGTTTGTTGGCTTTCAATAGAGTTTATGCTTTATACTTCGATGTTGTGATGAATTGTTACTTGTTCATGAGAAGTTATATGATAAAAGTTATATGACAAATTTTTTATGATAAAGTTTGTTGCTGTTATGATAATAAGCATGATGCTACTATGTCCATATTTTGTTTTTATCGACACCTCTCTCTCTAAGCATGTGGACATGTTTTTCGATATCGGTTTTTCGCTTGAGGACAAGCGAGGTCTAAGCTTGGGGGAGTTGATACATCCATTTTGCATCATGATTTCCTACTATTATTTATAATGTTTTTATGCAAAATAATGCTTTATGGAGTAATTCTAATGCCTTTTCTCTCATAATATGCAAGGTTTACAAAAAGAGGGAGAATGCCGGCAGCTGGAATTCTGGACCTAAAAAAGCTACGTCAGAGATACCTATTCTGCACATCTCCAAATGAGCTGAAAATTTACGGAGAATTATTTTGGAATATATAAAAAATACTGGAGCAAATAACTACCGGAGGGGGGCCACCTGGTGACCACAAGACACCACGGCTCGCCAGGCCCCCCAGGCACGCCCTGGTGGGTTGTGGCCAGCCCAGCCCACCTCCGGTGCCCGTCTTCTGGTATATAAGTCATTTTGACCTAGAAAAAATAAGGAGAGGACTTTCGGGATGGAGCGTCGCCGTCTCGAGGCAGAACTTGGGCAGGAGCACTTTTGCCCTCCGGCGGAGCGATTCCGTCGGGGGAACTTCCCTCCCGGAGGGAGAAATCGAAGCCATCGTCATCACCAACAACCCTCTCATCTTTGGGAGGCCAATCTCCATCAACATCTTCAACGGCACCATCTTCTCTCAAACCCTAGTTCATCTCTTGTGTTCAATCTTTGTACCGGAACCTCAGATTGGTACCTGTGGGTGACTAGTAATGTTGATTACATCTTGTAGTTGATTACTATATGGTTTATTTGGTAGAAGATTATATGTTCAGATCCATTATGCTATTTAATACCCCTCTAATCTTGAGCATGAATATCATTTGTGAGTAGTTACTTTAGTTCTTGAGGTCACGGGAGAAGTCATGTTGCAAGTAATCATGTGAACTTGATATATGCTCGATATTTTGATGATATGTATGTTGTGATTCCCTTAGTGGTGTCATGTGAATGTCGACTACATGGAACTTCACCATCTTTGGGACTAAGGGAATGCATTGTGGAGTAGTTATTAGATGATGGGTTGCTAGAGTGACAGAAGCTTAAACCCTAGTTTATGCGCTACTTCGTAAGGGACCGATTTGGATCCATATGTTTAATGCTATGGTTAGGTTTTAGTACTTTTCTCGTAGTTGCGGATGCTTGTGAGGGGGTTAATCATAAGTGGGAGGTTTGTTCAAGTAAGAACAACACCCAAGTACCAGTCCACCCACATATCAAATTATCAAAGTAGCGAACACAAATCAAACCAACATGATGAAAGTGACTAGAATGAAATTCCCTTGTGCCCTCAAGAACACTTTGCTTATTATAAGAGACTGTTTTGGCCTGTCCTTTGCCACAAAAGGATTGGGCTACCTTGCTGCACTTAATTTACCGTTACCTTTACTTGTTCATTACAAATTATCTTGCTATCAAACTACCTGTTACCGACTATTTCAGTGCTTGCAGAAAATACCTTGCTGAAAACCACTTGTCATTTCCTTCTGCTCCTCGTTGGGTTCGACACTCTTACTTATCGAAAGGACTATGATTGATCCCCTATACTTGTGGGTCATCAGTAGGATCAAGAACACGAATATATTCACGAAAACATAAACGGTTCAGATCTGAAATCATGGCACTCAGTCCCTAGTGACAAGCATTAAGCATAGCAAAGTCATAGCAACATCAATCTTAGAACATAGTGGATACTAGGGATCAAGCCCTAACAAAACTAACTCTATTACATGATAAATCTCATCCAACCCATCATCGTCCAACAAGCCTACGAAGGAATTACTCACTCCTGGCGGCGAGCATCATGAAATTGGTGATGGAGGATGGTTGATGACGACGAAGACGGAAGATCCCCCTCTCCCGAGCCTAGAACGGACTCTAGAACAGGAGGTGGTGGCGGCTCCATATCGTAAGACGCGATGAAACTTTCTCTCCTATTTTTTTCTCGAAATAGGAATTTATAGTATCCAGATTAGGGTCAGCGGAGCCTCGTGGGCCCCACTACCCACCAGGGCTGCCATAGGGGGTTGGCACGCCCTGGTGCGTAGTGGGCAGCAGGACCCCCCTCCAGTGGGTCTTGGCTCCAGTATTTTTCTTTTATTCCATAACAATTCTCCAAAAAGTTTTGTCCAATTCTGAGAACTTTTATTTCTACACAAAAACAACACCTTTGCAGGGAAACTTCTCTCTAAATGGGAAGGGCCTTACATTATCGAGGAAGTTTATTGTTCCGGTGCCATCAAGATCAACAACGCCGAGGGCAATAACCCGAAGGTGGTAAATGGGCAAAGAATCAAACATTATATCTCAGGTGCTCCCATAAATGTAGAAACCTATATTATTAATACCATAACACCGGAGGAGTACATAAGGGAGACCTACCAGAACGCTCCAGACCCCGAAAAGGAATAGGTATGTGATACAGTAAGTAAACCGACTCCAAAACTTTCCCAAAAGCAATTTTACTCCGTTTTGGAATATTTAAAAAATTAGGAAAATAAAAATTAGTCCGAAAAGCGCACGAGGAGGCGACAAGCCTTGGTGGCGCGCCCTACCCCCCTAGGCACGCCTCCCAGGCTTGTGGCCACCTCGTGAGCCCTCCGGACTCCGTTTTCTTGCAGTATAGTTCTTTTGGTCGGTAAAAATTCATTATATAATCTCCCGAAGGTTTTGACCACCGTACCACGAAAATATCCTCTGTTCTTGTTTCGAGCTATTTTTCCTGACAGATCTAGATCGCCATGGCGTCTCCAAGCGCCTCCAAGGACAAGTTTTTTGAGAAGGTCATCAACCCGTACCTTGCGGAGGTGCTGCAACACCCTCAAACCATCGAGATGCACGAGGGGGTGATTCACATCTGTGATGTTCAAGGGCCAAGGAGGACCAGAAGCGTGGAGTCCAGGCTCGAAGCGGTGGAGCAAGAGGTATTCAAGTGCAAAGGGATGGTGGAGCATGGACTCAACGCCAATCACTCCATGATCACATATTTTACCCGTAACCACAAGTTGGATGCTAGTGAGATTGGGAAGGCCATCTTCAAGCTTCATGAGAAAAACGAGCATCTCCAAGCCCAGATCTATGACCTGCAGAACCAAAACTGCGAGTATGAATATAGATTTAAGAGGATGAGTTTGGCTGCAGATTTGAGGATTCCGGAGACTCGTTCATCTTTCTATGATGGTGAACCTATGCCCTGGAAGATGGAGGACAAGCCCACAACATCTACAACTCCATCATCACCACCTCCGAAGAAAGAAACTTGAGTACATGGGTATGGGCACTCCCCTTGGCTAGTGCCAAGCTTGGGGGAGGTGCCCCGGTATCGTATCACCATCACATCTTTATCTTTATCATTTTTCTTAGTTCGATCCTTTTGGTTATATCTTGGTTTAGTAGAATACAGTTTTTAGTATGATCTAGTTCTGGGTTTTGCTTTGTGTCCCTCTATGTAATCGAGTCTGAGAGTTAAATAATAAAGAGTAGTTTTGAGTTAGGGATTTGCCTTCTTGCTATGATCTTGAGAAAAAGAAAAAAGAGGGAGATAAAAGAAATAAAAAGTTTATATAATAATCTTATGGGAAGTGATGACTTCACATATAAGAAGTATGTCGTATAAAATTTGTTGGGAGTTGACAAACATAGTTTTGGTCATTGATGCAATTAATAGGAAGTAATAATGAAAGAGAGGTCTCACATATAAATATACTATCTTGGACATCCTTTGTGATTGTCAGCACTCATTAAAATATTATATGCTAAAAGGTTGATGTTGGACAAGGAAGACAACACAATAGGTTATGTTTCCTTATATCCGAATAGAAGTTATATTGTCATGGATCCTCCAACATGTTGAGCTTGCTTCTCATCCTATGCTAGCTAAATCTTCTGCACCAAGTAGAGATACTACTTGTGCATCCAAAATCCCGTAACCCAGTTTTTCCACAAGAGTCCACCATACCTACCTATGGATTGAGTAAGACCCTTCAAGTAAGTTGTCATCGATGCAAGCAATAAAAATTGCTCTCTAAATATGTATGGTCTTTTAGTGTGAGGAAAATAAGCTTTATACGAACTTGTGATCTGGAAGAAATAAAAGCGACGAACTGCATAATAAAGTTCTTTATCACAAGCGGCAATATAAAGTGACGTTCTTTTGCATTAAGATTTTGTGCATCCAACCATAAAAGCGCATGACAACCTCTGCTTCCCTCTGTGAAGGGCCTATCTTTTACTTCTACCTCCTACCATTATACAAGAGTCATGGTGATCATCACCTCTCCTTTTTATACTTTATCTTTTTGGCAAGCACTATATATATATATATATATATATCCACTCGGATGTAGATATTCATAAACCATTATTGTTGATGTTACCCTTGAGGTAAAAGGTTGGGAGGGGAAGTTATAAGCCCCTATCTTCCTATGTGTTTGATTGAAACTTTGATCTCATAAGTATTGCGTGAGTATTAGCAATTATGAAAGATTATATGATGGTTGAGTATGTGAACTTGCTAAACAAAAGCTCTTACATTGACTCTTTCCGATGTTATGATAAATTGCAATTGTTTCAATGACCAACATCATAGTTTGTTGGTTTTCAATAAAGTTTTTTATTCATACCTTACCTTGTGAATGAATTGTTACTTTAGCATAAGAAATTATAAGACAATATGTGTTGCTATTCTAAAGATGATCATGATGCCCTCATGTCCGTATTTTATTTTATCGACACCTCTATCTCTAAACATGTGGTCATGATTATCGATTTCGGCTTTCGCTTGAGGACAAGCGAGGTCTAAGCTTGGGGGAGTTGATACGTCAATTTTGCATCATGCTTTTATGTTGATATTTATTGCATTATGGGATGCTATTACACATTATGGTACAATACTTATGCCTTTTCTCTCTTATTTTACAAGGTTTACACAAAGAGGGAGAATGCCGGCAGCTGGAATTCTGGACCGGAAAGGAGCAAATCTAAGAGACCTATTCTGCACCACTCCAAAAGTCCTGAAAATTTAGGGAGAATTATTTTGGAATATATAAGAATTATTGGGCGAAGAAAATACCAGAGAGGACCCACCAGGTGGCCACAAGCCTGGGGGGCGACCCCTAGGGCTTGTGGGCCCCCTGAGAGGTCTCTGGTGTCCATCTTCTGCTATATGATGGGTTTTTACCTGGAAAAAATCATAAGGAAGCTTTCGGGATGAAGCGCCACCGTCTCGAGGCGGAACCTGGGCAGAAGCAATCTAGGGCTCCAGCGGAGGTATTCTGCCGGGGAAACTTCCCTCCGGGAGGGGGAAATCAAAGCCATCGTCGTCACCAACGATCCTCTCATCGAGAGGGGGTCAATCTGCATCAACATCTTCACCAGCACCATCTCCTCTCAAACCCAGTTCATCTCTTGTATTCAATCTTTGTCCCAAAACCTCAGATTGGTACCTGTGGGTTGCTAGTAGTGTTGATTACTCCTTGTAGTTGATGCTAGTTGGTTTATTTGGTGGAAGATCGTATGTTCAGATCCTTAATGATATTCAATACCCCCCTGATATTGAACATGAGCATGCTTTGTGAGTAGTTACATTTGTTCCTGAGGACATGGGAGAAGTCTTGTTATAAGTAATCATGTGAATTTGGTATTCGTTCGATGTTTTGATGAGATGTATGTTGTCTTTCCTCTAGTGGTGTTATGTGAACGTCGACTACATGACACTTCACCATGATTTGGGCCTAGGGGAAGGCATTGGGAAGTAATAAGTAGATGATGGGTTGCTAGAGTGACAGAAGCTTAAACCCTAATTTATGCGTTGCTTTGTAAGGGGCTGATTTGGATCCATATGTTTCATGGTATGGTTAGATTTATCTTAATTCTTCTTTCGTAGTTGTGGATGCTTGCGAGAGGGGTTAATCATAAGTGGGAGGCTTGTCCAAGTAAGGGCAACACCCAAGCACCGGTCCACCTACATATCAAATTATCAAAGTAATGAACGCGAATCATATGAGCATGATGAAAACTAACTTGACAATAAATCTCATGTGTCCTTGGGAGTGCTTTGCTTTATATAAGAGTTCGTCCAGGCTTATCCTTTGCTACCAAAAGTATTGGGCCACTTTGCTGCACCTTTGTTACACTTGTTACTTATTACCTGTTATGAATTATCTTATCACAAAACTATCTGTTACCGATAATTTCAGTGCTTGCAGAAAATACCTTGCTGAAAACCGCTTGTCATTTCCTTCTGCTCCTCGTTGGGTTCGACACTCTTACTTATCGAAAGGACTATGATAGATCCCCTACACTTGTAGGTCATCAGGCCCCTGGCAGCTCCGACAACCCTAAATCCAACTCCGCAAGTACCTATTCGTCCACACAAAAATCAGAGAGAAGGAATCATCGCGTTTTTTGATACGGAGCCGCCGCCACCTCTTGTTTTTCATCAAGATGGCTGATCTGGAATCCGTTCAGGGCTCTGGAGAGGGGGATTCGACGCCATCGTCATCATCAACCATCCTTCATGAACAATTCCATGATGCTCACCACTGGGAGTGAGTAATTCCTTCGTAGGCTTGCTGGACGGTGATGGGTTGGATGAGATTTATCATGTAATCGAGTCAGTTTTGTTAGGGCTTGATCCCCAATATCCAATGTGTTCTGAGATTGATGTTGCTATGACTTTGCTATGCTTAATGCTTATCATTAGGGCCCGAGTGCCATGATTTCATATCTGAACCCTTTATGTTTTCACGAATATATTTGTGTTCTTGATCCTATCTTGCAAGTTATACGCACCTATTACGTGTTGTGATCCGCATCCCCAAGGTGACAATAATTGGGATTCTTTCTGGTGATTACCGTAGTTTGAGGAGTTCATGTATTCACTATGTGCTAATGCTTTGTTCCGGTTCTCTATTAAAGGGAGGCCTTAATATCCCTTAGTTTCCTTATGGACCCCGCTGCCACGGGAGGGTAGGACATAAGATGTCATGCAAGTTCTTATTATAAGCACGTATGACTATATACGGAATACATGCCTACATTACATTGATGAATTGGAGCTAGTTATGTGTCGCTCTAGTTTATGATTGTTACATGATGAATGTTATCCAACACAATTATCCATAACCGATCCAATGCCTACGAGTTTCACATATTGGTTCTTGTTAAGTTACTTTCGTTGTTGCTGCTGTTACAATCACTATAAAACTGCTACTGTTACTATTGTTACCATTGCTACCAAACTATCGTACTACTGTGCTACTGATCACTCTGCTGCAGATATTTAGTTCTCCAGGTGTGGTTGAATTGACAACTCAACTGCTAATGGTTTCTTGACATCTGGGTCCCACGCCATTGTCAACGTAGAGAATTGCCCAACGAGCGGCTGACACCAGGGACCCAGCAGCTCGCCCAATTGTATTTTGTTTTGAGACGAAGCAGGGTATCAACTGGGCTGCACGGGGGTTGTGGCCAGTCTAGTCGAGGCTTTTATTTTATGTTTATCACATGACCAACACAGTTGTTTCTTTTTCTTTCTGAAAATGGCTAGCCTAGTTCTTTTTTTTGCAGAATACCCAACCGAGGCCTACTTGCTTTTGTCAGCCCTGCCGTTTGCAAATCATTCAAGACGAGGAGGGTTGCATTCAGCTTGCCCAAAAAATGGGCTGTAAATTTTGAAAACACAGCAAACCGATAATTAGTTTCAAATTTTGTTTTTTTGGATTTCGAGATTTTAAATTTCATTGAACTTTTTGCGTGGAAAAATTCATTGGATTTTAAATTTATATAAATTTAATTTATTTTTTTTGAATCAGAATCAAAATTTCGGATTAAAAATAGTATGGACCTCACCAAAATATGCAAAAAATTGGTTTTTTTTACCATGACGAGAATATAGGCTGTAATGCTAACACAAAGAATACAGATTTTGAAAAATCCTGAAGAATTGGCAAATGGCTTGTAAAATTATTAAAAATAATGGGTTGTATGCTGTTTTCCACATATACGGAGACAGACTTCTGGGCCTACTAGGTTGGCACGTATGCTTTCCTAAAAAAAAGGTTGACGCGTACGCAAGACTTTGTCAACTTAGTCAACACACGAGAGCAATGACTGTTGGATGTTCATCCAACGGCCACCGTGCTTCTTCAATCTCTAATCTTCTTGCGCCAGCCGCCCAAACCAACACCGGCAGGACTGCCTGCTCCCTCCTCCCATGGCCGGCTGTGCTGCCGCGCAGGCCTCACCCGCCCACCCTACTCCCACGGCTGGCCAGGCCATCCCTCTACCCACCCGCACCTCCTGTTATTTTTCGGCGATGGCAGCCTCACCCCGCAGCCGAACCAGTCAGCCCTCGTACTTCCCTTAGTGTGGGCATCCATTTTTGTGGCTTCACCGGCTCCGGGTCATTCCTTTCCCGGGCTTCGTCGTCGTCCACCTTGTTGGTGCTCTCGGCGCGGCGTGTTCAACGTGGTCAACAAACGACAGCCATCAAAAGAGGGATGTAAGTGGAGAGGCTGACAGTAGGGACCCACATGGTCCTTGGCCACATGCAAGCAAGTGCATCCTTATTACGTGAAAAAAGTGATTGCTCCTCCTGACAGCTGGGATCCACCAGCTATATCTTCGCACGGAAGGAAGTGCCTCCTTATTATGCAAAAAAACTATTCCTCCCCATGACAGCTGGGACCCACCAGCTTTGGAGGCTGACTTGTAGGCCTACTAAGTTGACGCGTATGCATGGCTTTGTCAACTTAGTCAACAAATGATTCTAGCAGGAGTGACAGTTGGATGTTAATCCAATGGCCACGCTGCTTCTTGAATCTCTGATCATCTTGCTCCAGCCGCCCAAACCGACGCCGGCGGGATCGCCTGCTCCTGCATCTCGTGGTCAGCTGTGTTGCCACGTGGCCTCACCGCCCCACCCTACTCCCACTACTAGCCAGACCTTCCCTCTAGTCATCCACATCCCCTGTTATTCTCCGGCGACGGCAACCTTATACCGCAACCGAACCAGTCATTCCTTGTACTCCCCTTCGTGTGCGCATCCACTACCTCATCTTCCCTGGTTCCACATTGTTCCCTTCCTAGGTCTCGCCGTCATCCACCGCCTTGATGCTCTCGGCGCGGCGTGGTCAACGAGTTCAACGAACGACAGCCATCGGAAGAGGACTTTACACGGTGAGGCTAACAGCTGGACCCACCAGCTACATCTTCGCACGCAAGGAAGTGCCTCCTTGTTACGAGCAAAAAAATGATTCCTGCCCCTGATAGCTGGGACCCAGCAACTATATCTTCACACACAAGGAAGTGTGTCCTTATCCTCCCTGATAGTTGGGACCCACTCGGTCGAAGTGTACTAGCGTTGTCTGTCTGGTCGCGAACGTGTATGTACATACTGGTCGATCGATCTCTCTTTAAGGATAAACCGTGGCCAAGAAAGTAGTGGCACGCGTCGTAGTAGAGCCCCCAACATAGCAGTTCATGTAGTCTCGTCCAAATCATGTACACATACGTACAACCACATGGCAAAAAATACGGCCACATAAGTACATATGGGCGGGGTTTCGAACACGTACTCACGCATACGTACAACCAGGGCTCATGTACATGGAGAGGCAATGGATGGCAGCAATGGCGTCCTATTCACCGGCAGCCAACTGGCTAGGTCGAAACAGAGAAACAACGTCGTGTTCATCGGGAGGCAACTGACTGGGTCGGAATGCGTCCTGTTCATCGAGAGGTAACTGGCTTGGACGGAATAGCCAAAACAGGGTCTGGCGTACCGCAAAACGAAGTAAACGAACTTATGTTCAACTGCCTACGGTTGAAATGAGGTCCTGTCCATCGGGAGGGGTCTGGCGAACCGCAAAACGGACTTCTCGCCAACCGCGTACAGTCGAAACGGGGTACTGATCATCAGGAAGGGGTCCGGCGTACCACAAAACAGAGGAAACAGACTTCTCTCCAACCGCCTACGGTTGAAATGGGGTCCTGCTCATCCGGAGGGGTGTGGCGTACCACAAAATGGGACTTCAAGAGCTACTGTTCATCACAGTCGACTTCCTCCATCCTCCAGTGGCTACTATTCATCCAGCCTCCACGGGGTACTGTTCATCCACCCCCAACCGGCTAGGGTGCGGCGGCCTCCTCAGGGTCCTATTCATCCAGCCGCAAACGCCTACATGGCCGGGGTCCTATTCATCCAACCCCCACCGGCTGGGGTGGGGCGTACGAGCGGGCGGTAGCAACGAGAACTGTTCATCCACAGCCTACCAACCGGCTAGGTCAACTCACCACGCCTCCACTTGTTCTACCTTTCGCGCGTACGGCAGCAACGGTCACTGTTCATCGAGAGGCAACCCAACTGGCTAGCTACTACGTCTCGCACGGGGGCTCGATGCAAGACATCAATGGATCGACTTCAATAAGCAGTAGCAGCGATCAATCGCTCGGGTTCAGTTAGCAGTAGCAGCAAAGGAATCTGGAGGGTTCAGTTAGCAGTGAAGGGATCGATCGATCGACTTCAGTACGTAGTGTGATCGATCGCTCGTGTTTAGTACGTAGCTAGTGCGATCGCTCGGGTTCAGTAAGTGAACGCCTCGCTCGGGTTCAGTAAGCGAATGCCTCACTCGGGTTCAGTTAGTGAACGCCTCGCACACAGGCGCGTACGAGGGAAACACGCAAACCACACTGCATCGCTCGGCCCTAACCACCCACCGTAACTAGGAACTCCCCGAAAATTTCTCGCCCTCACATCTACCATGATTTTTTACGTCATGGACGGCCCAAAGAATGTCATGCAGGTGCGTGATACGTCTCCAATGTATCTATAATTTTTTATTCTTCCATGCTGTTATATTATCATTCTTGGATGTTTTACAATCATTTTATATCATTTTTTGGGACTAACCTATTGACATAGTGCCCAGTGCAACTTGTTTTTTTGCTTGTTTTTTACTTCGCAGAATATCCCTATCAAACGGAGTCCAAACGCAGCGAAACTTTTTGGAGATTTTGTTTGGACCAGAAGACAACTTGGGAGCCAAGGAAGCACCAGAGGGGAGGCCCATTGGGCCCAGAAGACATCAGGGCACGCCAGAGGCCCCTAACGTGACCTGATGGGTTGTGGGGCCCACGGAGGTCCTCTCCACCGCCTCTCAGCTCTATAAATACCCAAATATTCCAGAAACCCTAGGGGAGAGATCGAAACACAATTCCAGCCGCCGCAAGTTCCAGAACCACGAGATCCAATCTAGAGCCCTATTTCGGCACTCTGCCGGAGGGGAACATGATCACGGAGGGGTTCATCATCCTCATTGGTGCTCCTCCAATGATGCGTCAGTAGTTCACCATAGACCTACGTGTCCGTAGGCAGTAAGACCTATGTGTCCGTAGGCAGTAGCTAGATGGCTTCTTCTCTCTTTTTGATTCTCAATACAATGTTCTCTTGGAGATCTATTTGATGTGATGACTTTTTGCTGTGTTTTGTTGGGATCCGATGAAGTTCGAGTTTATGATCAGATTTATATCCATGAATATTACTTGAGTCTTCTTTGATCTCTTATATGCATGATTATTTATAGCCTCGTATTTGTTCTCCGAAACTTTGGTTTGATTTGGCCAACTAGATTGATTTTTCTTGCAATGGGAGGAGGTGCTTTGTGATGGGTTCGATCTTGCGGTGTCCTCACCCAGTGATAGAAGGGGTAGCGAGGCACGCATGTATCATTGCTATTAAGGATAAAAAGGTGGGGTTTATTCCTACATGAATAGATCTTGTCTACATCATGTCATCGTTCTTATTGCATTACTCCGTTTCTCCATGAACTTAATACACTAGATGCATGTTCGATAGCGGTCGATGTGTGGAGTAATAGTAGTAGATATAGGCAGGAGTCGGTCTACGAATCTTGGACGTGATGCCTATATTCATGATCATTGCCTTGGATATCATCATAATTATTTGTTCTTCTATCAATTGCCCAACAGTAATTTGTTTACCCACCGTATGCTATTTTCTTGAGAGAAGCCACCAGTGAAATCTACGGCCCCTGGGTCTATCATTTATCATATTGCTTTCAGATCTATCTTTTATCATATTTGTTTTCAGATCTATTATTCCAAAAACCCAAAAACACCTTGCTGCACTTTTCTTTACTTATTTTATTTTGCGTTCTTGCTAGATCTATTTATCCAATCTCATATAATTTAATCTATCTTTTTACCGAGGAGGGATTGACAACCCCTCTTACGCGTCGGGTTGCAAGTATTTGTTCTTTGTGTGCAGGTACCGTTTACATAGTGTTGCTTGGTTCTCCTACTGGATTGATACCTTGGTTTCATAACTAAGGGAAATACTTACCGTAGCTGTGATGCATCATCCCTTCTTCTTTGGGGAAATACCGATGCAGTCTCAAGCCACGTCAAAGGAATTTATGGCGCCGTTGCCGGGGAGACATCATCAACATCTATCAGGTTCCTAATCACAAATCTCATCTCCTTGCAATTTACATTATTTGCCATTTGCCTCTCATTTTCATCTCCCCCACTTCACAAAAATTTGCCCTTTTATTCGTCTTCTTTTTCGTTCACTTTTTTTTATTGTTCGATATTTTGTTTGATCGAATCTATCATCATGAGTGACTTTGGTATGGCAGAAACGGATGATGGCACGACTCCTAAAATTGGACGTTCTGGCAATCTGGATGCTAAAACTTTTGTTTTGGGACAAGGGAACGTTATAGGAAAGGAAACCACCCAAGAATTCTTTAATTGTGTTGGAAATTTGGCTTGTGATGATGTTCCTATTCTTAAGAGGACTAAAACTTACGCGGAAGCTATTTCAGCACTAGTTCTTAAACTTGAAAATAGATTTATCCGTACTCATCCTACTTTGCAAAGATTGTTTTATGAGCTACCCGTTATAAAGGATCCAAAAGCTAAAAAGTTAGCCACCCTTGTTCTTATGAATGAATTTGATCACATAGTACGGGAAGCTAGGGAAATTTTTGTTTTTTATGGCATGAACAGTGAAAATTCGGTAATAGATGAGATCATTTACAATAGTGATTATGTGTTGAGACATTTGCTTGGAAATAATCAATTTTTTTATCAGAACCTTAAAAAGGAAATCTCCGTTCTGGATGTGATCGAACAAGTTTTTAACGATGTAAATCAACAATATTCTTGGATTGTAGCCGGGAATCAAAGGGGATACAAAGATGGACAACTTGATAATGCTAAAATTTCTATGGACAATGTTTTTCAAGTTATATTTGAGAAACCTCCTGATACGTCTCCAATGTATCTATAATTTTTGCTTGTTCCATGCTGTTATATTATCATTCTTTGATGTTTTATATTCATTTTATAGCAACTTTATATCATTTTTTGGGACTAACCTTTTGACATAGTACCCAGTGCCAGTTGCTATTTTTTGCTTGTTTTTTACTTCACAGAATATCAGTACCAAATGGAGTCCAAATGCAGCGAAACTTTTTGGAGATTTTTCTGGACCAGAAGACACCTTGCGGGCCAAGAAAGTACCAGAGGGGAGGCCCGTGGGGAGCACAACCCACCAGGGCGCGCCCAGGGGGGTTGTGCCCCCCCACGAAGACCTCCTGCACCGCCTCTTCGCCCTATAAATTCCCAAATATTCCAGAAACTCTAGAGGAGTCGACGAAACACAATTCCAGCCGCCGGAAATTCGAGAACCACGAGATCCAATCTAGACACCATCACGGAGGGGTTCATCATCCTCATTGGTGCCTCCCCGATGATGCGTGAGTAGTCCACCATAGACCTACGGGTCCGTAGGCAGTAGCTAGATGGCTTCCTCTCTCTCTCTTTTGATTCTCAATACAATGGTCTCTTGGAGATCTATTTGATGTAACTCTTTTTGCGGTGTGTTTGTTGGGATCCGATGAACTTTGAGTTTATGATCAGATCTATATCCATGAATATTATTTGAGTCTTCTTTGATCTGTTATATGCATGATTATTTATAGCCTCATATTTCTTCTTCGAATCTTTGGTTTAGTTAGGCCAACTAGATCAATTTTTCTTGCCATGGGAAGAGGTGCTTTGTGATGGGTTCGATCTTGCAGTATTCTTTCCCAGTGACAGAAGGGGCAGCAAGACACGCATGTATCGTTGCTATTAAGGATAACAAGATGGGGGCTATTCTTACATGAATAGATCTCGTCTACATCATGTCATCATTCTTATTGCATTACTCCTTTTCTCCATGAACTTAATACACTAGATGCATGCTGGATAGCGGTCGATGTGTGGAGTAATAGTAGTAGATGCAGGCAGGAGTCGGTCTACCAATCTTGGACGTGATGCCTATATATTGATCATTGCCTTGGATATCGTCATAATTATTCGATCTTCTATCAATTGCCCAACAGTAATTTGTTTACCCACCGTGTGCTATTTCTCGAGAGAAGCCACTAGTGAAATCTATGGCCCCCGGTCTATTCTTTATCATATTTGCTTTGAGATCTATTTTTATTCGCTTTTATTTTTAGATATATTATTCCAAAAACCCAAAAATACATTGCTGCACTTTTTTATTACTTATTTTATTTCGCGTTTGATCGAGAGCTATTTATCCAATCTACCACAAATTTATCTATCTTTTTACCGTGGAGGGATTGACAACCCCTCTTACGCGTCGGGTTGCAAGTATTTGTTCTTTGTGTGCAGGTACCGTTTACATAGTGTTGCTTGGTTCTCCTACTGGATTGATACCTTGGTTTCACAACTGAGGGAAATACCTACCGTAGTTGTACTGCATCATCCCTTCCTCTTTGGGGAAATACCGACGCAGTTTCAAGCGACATCAAAAGGAATTTATGGCACCGTTGCCGGGAAGACATCACCAACATCTATCAGGTTCCTAATCACAAATCTCATCTCCTTGGAATTTACATTATTTGCCATTTGTCTCTCGTTTTCATCTCCCCCACTTCACAAAAATTTGCCGTTTTATTCGCCCTCGTTTTCGCCTTTTTTCTCGTCAGATCTATCTTTTTGTTTGCAATCATGTTTGCCTACTTTGTCATTATGGCTAGTTCTTGCTCTATTGCATGTACCCCCGAGAACGAGGTTCTTAATTTTAAACAAAGGGGAGGGGAGAATCTAAAAGATGCTTGGTATAGGATTTGCAATGCTCATAATAGATCTGTTTGTAAGCAATCTACCATTGTTGTTCTTCGCAGTTTTTATGTGGGCATCACCACTTGGTATAGATTTGTCCTTGATACGATTACCGGTGGAAATATCTTGATGTGTCCATCTTTGGATGCTTTTAATGCCATGGGAGATCTAGTAGGTGCTCCACCTATCATTATTAATGAAACAATCTTAACTCTTGAGCATGTTATGCAAAGATTAGATGCTATTGAAAAGAAGATGGTCACCTTAGAGCAAATTGAAAACTTGGATACTGCAGAATCTTGCTAATAAATTTGGGTCAAAAGCGGTCGATGTTTTCAAATTACTAAGGGAAAAGGAAACCATAATTAACGAAAGAATTGGAGAGAGTCCTTCTTGGATTGATAAGTTGGAAGAATTTTTTAGTAATTTAAGCTCGACTTTTGCTTCTACTAAAACTATTGAAAAAACTCCCATAAAAAATTGGCAAGATTACTCAAGTCACTAAGAACAAGGGTGCAACTTCTAATAATAACAAAGAAGATCTTAAGATGATTAGTATTCACCCCGACTTTGTTGAAGTTGTAAGAGACCCTACTTTCAAGAATGAATTCTTCAATCTTATTCCTAGAAGTATTATTATAAAAAATATGCATGCTAAATCTTTGAAGAATATTGGTTGTGTTATTGACGAATTGGAAACCAAAGATGATAACACTTGAATCTATGCATTATGCCTAGCTAGGGGCATAAAACGATAGCGCTTGTTGGGAGGCAACCCAATGAATACAATTTATTTTTGCCTTTTTATTTCTGTTCTTGAGTGTTTGCACAATTATGCCTCTGTTATGATTGTGTATTTTATGTTTTAATTAGTGTTTGTGCCAAGTAAAGCCTTTGGGATAGCTTTGGTGATAGTTGTTTTGATCCTGTTGAAAAAAAAACTTTTGCGTCCAATAACAGAATTGTTTAAATTCACAGAAGTTACTAAAACTTATGAATTTTTACACAAGATTTATATACAAATTTTATCTGTTGTCCTAATTTTTCAGAAATTTTGGAGTTACAGAAGAATGAGAACAATTCGCACCTTTACAGACTATTCTGTTTTTGACAGATTCTGTTTTCTTTGCATTGTGTGCTTATTTTGATGAATCTATGGACTGTATCAGGGGGTATTAGCCATGGCAAAGTTACACTACAGGAATCAAAGAATTTTCTGTCAGCCTATTCTTTACCGTCAGCTTTCGGAAAGCAGACGTCAAAGAACAACCTGATGGCAAAGAAGCTATTTGCCGTCCATGCCCTCTTTGCCGTCTGCTAGAGGACGGCAAAGAGCGAACAAGCAGACGACAAAGAGGAGAGGTGGGCCCCACCTGCGCTCTGAGATGGCTAGCTCAAATGGACGCCCAGAATGCCGTCCGCTAGCGGACAGCAAAGCCAAGCAGACGGCAAAGATCGAGAAAAGCAGACGGCAAAGCTCGGAGATGCCTAACGTATCTAACGGCCTCGACCCCGCCCCCACCTCTCTGTCTCTTTCTCTCTCTCTCTCTCCCTTTCTGTCTTTCTCTCACTCCATCGTAACCGCCGCGCCCCACCGCCGCCCCGCTGACCCACCATCCGCGGCCCCGCCGCCCAGGCACCCCGGTGACCCGGCGTCCCTCCGCCCAGGCCGCCCGCTGCCCCGGCGCCCCTCCGCCTGCCGCCCCTCCGCCCAGGCCACCCGCCGCCCCGGCGCCCCTCCGCCCAGCCGCCCCCTCCAGTGAGGTACTGTTTTTTTTCTTCCTTTTTTTGATTTAGTTGGTACTATTAGTAGATTTTAGGTTAGTGCAAGGGATGTTAGTAGATTTTAGGTTAGTAGATTTAGTTAGTGCTAGGGACGTTAGTAGATTTAGTTAGTTCTAGGGATGTTAGTAGATTTTATGTTAGTCATATTTTAGGTTTGTCAAAATTAGAAGAAGAAGATGATGATGATGAAAAAAAATAAGAATAAAAGAAGAAAAAGTAGAAGAAGAGGAAGAAGGAAAAGAAGGAAGAAGAAGAAGAAGAAGAAGAAGAAGAAGAAGGAGAGGAAAAAGGAAAATAGGAAGAAGAAGATATGAAAGAGAAGAAGAAGAAGAAGAAGAAGAAGAAGAAGAAGAGAAGAAGGACACGAGGAGAAGAATAAGAAGGAGAGAAGAAGAAGAGAAGAAGAAGAAGAAGAAGAGAGAAGGAAGAAGAAGAAGAAGGAAGAAGGAAGAGAAGAAGAAGAAGAAGAAGAAGAAGAAGAGGAGAAGAGGAGAAGAAGAAGAGGAAAAATGAAAAGAAGGAAGAAGGAGGAGAAGAAAAGAAGAAGAAGAAGAAGAAGAGGAGGAGAAGAAGAAGAAGAGGAGAAAAAAAATGAGGAGAAGAAGAAGAGGAGAAAAAAAATAAGAAGAGGAAGAAGAAGAAGAAGGAATAGAGGAGAAGAAGAAAAAAAATAGAAAAGTAGTTATATGTGCAGACTGCAGTTATATTTTATCGGGATTGAATATTCGTGTTGATCGGGTGGATTTAAATGTGCAGTGTTTCATTGCTGCGAGGGTCTGGTGGTCGACGACCTCCCCGTGCGTTTGACGAGCTCGCCTGCGTTCGTGGGCGAGCACAAATAACATCTCCTCCTCCCCCCTTAATTTGCTCTGTTCCAGTCTTCATGCCGATGAAACTTGTTAGCTATAGGTGTCTTCAATCATCAGTATGCGTGACCAGTATGCGTCTCCTGTTCGAAAGGGTTACATGTATAAATATGCATGCATTTGCATATTTATACCCATGATTCTTTCGAATTGTCCAACATTATCCATGGACAGCCCGAGTATGTGTAGATTGGGTTCGTTTTCCCATGCTCTGCTCTGGATCCGATGCAGAATTTCGTCAGTGCCTCCCTGTTGTTCTCCGGGTAGACATCCTCTCTGTTTATTGCAGAGACGTGTATCAGGAGAACATCGGGGAGGTGCTGCCGAAATTTTGCGTCGGATCCGGAGTAGAGCATGGGAAAACAAACCCAATCTACACATACTCGGGTGGGATTAGGACCTATCTTTACCTATTAGCGTGTAGGTTGCATGGACGTAATAAAATTGACAAGCTAGATTAATTGATGAATTATATATATATATTTCTTGGGTGTTTAGTAGGTAGGCAAGATGAGTGATCGTACGTGGATGTACACTGGTCACACTAGTCAGGAAGATATGACCAATGAATGGTTAACACAAACCAAGGCGTTTGTGAAAGCCGCATTTGCAAATGGCCAGAGAAAAACCTGGTGCCCCTGTGCTAGGTGCGACAACTTTTCTCTGAGGAAAGAGGATGAAATGGGTAAACACCTGCAGAAGTGGGTGCTATGCCCGATTATACGGTGTGGACATTTCATGGAGAGTCTGCCCAATGTACAAGAGTTGAGGTGGTTCGTTGTCGCACCGACGAGCATGGTACCGGGATCGAAGACATGGTGCAGGACTTTGATGATGCTCGGGATTCAGACGATGAGATGGAGGAATCTGCAAAGGCCTTCAATGAAATGTTGGAGTCTTCAAAACGTCCTCTCCATGAGCACACTGAGCTTTGTCAGCTGGATGCCATCGCACAAGTAATGGGTTTGAAGGCTCAATTCAACTTGGGCAGAAAATGCTACGACGCGATGATGACAGTATTTGGACGCTTTCTACCCAAAGGCCATGTAATGCCTGCAAACCTGTACCAGTCGGACAAAATCCTCCGTGCACTTAAGATGCCCTACGAGAAGATAGATGCCTGTGAGAAAGTATGTGCCTTATTTAGGCTTGAGTATGCGGACTTGAACTATTGTCCCATTTGCAACTCTTCCATGTATGTTGTGCTAGAAAACGGTATGGGTGAGAAGTGGCAGGCCAAAATCCCCGTTAATGTTCTTCGGTATCTGCCAATCGTACCAAGACTTCAATGTCTTTTCATGGTCGAAGAGATGGCCAGACAGATGACATGGCATAAAATGGGCAAAAGAACCAAACTAGATGCAGATGGGAATCAGATGATGGTACACACATCGGATGGTTCTGCGTGGAAGCACTTCGATGCATTACATGAGCAAAAAGCGGCAGATCCAAGGCATCCTCGAGTCTACATCGGCATGGATGGGTTCAATCCGTTTGGTCTGACGGCAACCCAATACAGTTGTTGGCCTGTATTTGTCATTCCACTCAATCTCTCCCCCCCGGACATATTATGCATAGAAAGAACATTTTCTTGACGTTGATAATTCCAGGGCCCAACTATCTGGGGAAGAATATGAATGTGTACATGCAGCCGCTTAAGGATGAATTGCAAGAAGCTTAGGATAATCGGTTCAAGACATACGACGCCGCTAGCAAACGAAACTTCATAATGCGTGTCTGGTACATGTACTCGATGCATGACTTGCCAGCGTATGCACTATTCGTTGGGGTGTACGCATGGAAGGTTCCCGTGCCCCATATGCAAGGCAGCTCTTCAGTTTCATTGGCTACAGGTGGGTCGCAAGTATTCCTGCTTTGAATTGCATAGACAGTTCCTGGATCCTCGCCATAAGTTCAGAAAAGACAAGAAGAACTTCACAAAAGGTAGAGTTGTCAAAAACTCTGCACCACCTGCGTTGACTGGCCAACAGATCCTGGATCAGTTAAACGCTCTCGAGCCTGATCCAGAGCGTCCAGGGTATTTCAAGGGGTATAATTCAGAACACGCGTGGACTCACAAGACATGCTTATGGGATCTGCCTTACTTCAAAGACCTCCTTCTTCCACACAACATCGACGTGATGCACACTGAAAAGAATATCGGCGAGGCCCTTTTTTGGTACATTGTTCAGCATAGATGCGAAGTCAAAGGATAATACTAAGGCTAGAGTCGATCTGCAGACTCTATGTGATAGACCGTTACAAAACATGCAACAACCAAAAGGAAAGCAGAACTGGACGAAGCCAAAGGCCTGGTTCAATCTTCGAAGGCCAGCTATGAGGGAAATTATCTTGTGGGTGAAAATGCAGTTGATGTTCCCTGATGGGTATGCAGCGAATCTAAAGAGGGGAGCGAGTCTTAAAAAATTGAAATTTTTTGGTCTCAAGAGTCAGGATTGGCACATATGTCTTGAGCGGGTAATGCCGGTGATGTTGCGTGGCTTTATCCCTAAGGATGAATGGCTAGTACTGGCAGAGCTGAGCTATTTCTTCTGTGTTCTTTGTGCGAAAGAACTATCACCTGCCGTGATAGATGACATGGAAAAGTTTGCGCCGGAGTTGCTCTGGAAGTTAGAGAAGATCTTTCCACTGGGCTTCTTTAATCCAATGCAGCATTTGATTTTACATCTCTCGACCGAGGCAAGATTGGGGGGGGGTGCAAAATTGTTGGTGCTATGCAACTGAGAGGATGCAGAAGACGCTTTGAGCAAAATGTAAAAATAAACGTAGAATTGAAGCATCGATGGTGGAGGCATTCATTACTGAGGAGGCGGCAAACTTCATGACAGCACACTACGAAGCCAATAATCGTCATTTGCATAATTCGAAGCCTTGGTACAATGCTGGCGACCCTAGAAAAGGTGGATCCAACCCTATTCAAAGGGAAGCTCGCACCAGCCGGTGCTTCGAAACCAATATTGTTGGATGTCGAAGAATGGTGGACCATTTCGTTGTATATCTTGAACAACCTAACCGAAGTGCGGCCCGTACATCGAGTAAGTTCTCGGTACATTGTTTCGCAACTTCTAATTCCTTTGAACTGCTCTTCTTCCCGGATATTTGATACAGTCGATACGTCGCCAAATTCTCGGATGGAGCGGTGATCATAAAGGATTCCATCGAAGAGTATGAGCTTTTGGCAAAGCATGGAGGCGGCTATCCCAGTTTCATCTCTTGGTTGAAACAAATGGTGATTACCATTAATATACCATTTCATTTCTTGGTCTTAATTGCGGCTAACGTAACAATCCTTTCGTATTAAACTTGTAGGCTAATTCAGAGTCTATGGACGCCGAATTGAGACAAGCCGCTAATGGTTTTGACTATAAGGTCCGTTCATTTGAGAAATACGACATCAACGGGTATCGCTTTTGTACCTTTGGCAAAGAGCTATCTATGGCCGACCAAAAATCTACAAATTGTGGTGTCTCTGCTATCGGCGAAGGAGCACTACAAAAAAAATACGCTTCCGTGATGATACATGTTTGTCACAGTAGGTCACGTTTTCTGTCATGCATGTACATCCATGACGATTTTATGACAGAATGAAGATAGTCATACCTGTGCTGTCGTAGAAGTGTTCCATGACAATACCAAAATTATCATCACAAAAGTGTCCACTTCCATGACGATAAATGGTGCGTCATGGAAGTCCTTTCGTCAAGGGTAACCGTCACTGGCATCCACCGTAACGGGTCGCCGTTAAGCTATCGGGTTCCGGTTTGGATCCGATAACCCGTTAACAGCCCGGACCAATGGGGATTTTCCACGTGTAAAATTCTGATTCGCCGGAGTTTCCATGTGTCTGCTCAGGGTTGGGACAGATGTCGTCCACTCATTGGACGGCAGGCGCCTATGATACGTAGACACGTGGCACGGCCCAACAGTGACCCATTCAGGTGAAAAGGCCGGCCCATTTGACTTGGTCAAAAGGTAGCGGGCCGGCCCACGGAAAGCCTGTTAACGGCCTGTTTGCATATAGCCCATTTACAGCCCGCTAACTCACGGCCCGTTATGGCCTATCCGAATTAGGCCCAGTACCGGCATCTGGGCCGTCCAATATGATTCTAGCCCATTGTGACTTCCGGCCCATGTATTGCCCATGACGTCTTTCGGCCCATATGAGGCCCTATGTAACTCTTAGCCCATTAACTGCCCGTGGTGACACTGGCCCATAATGAACAGTGTATCGCTTTATACCCATTAACGGCCCATTATTCCATTGGGCCCTTTCCAGCCCGTATGATCTATCGACCTTCTAAGGGCCCATTTATTCTTGGGCTCATTTCCAGCATTCGATTACTTCCGGTCCGTTACTGGCATGTTCCGCTTGCGGGCCAAATTCAGCCCGTTGTTAAAGTCGGCCCGTTTGTGGCCCGTTAATCCGTTGGGCTGTTTTCTTAGCGTCATCAAATACAGCCCATTTAAGCCCGTTATACATATCGGCTATTAACGGCCCGTTATGATCGGGCCATAAACAGACAATTTCCACTCTAGCCCGTTTATGGCCCATAGTGCAGTCCTTTATTAGTTCATGAATAGTATGGCCCGTAGAAGGCCCATTGATTCTAACGCCCGCACAAGGCCCATTGATCCTACGACCGTAGGAGGCCCATAGATCCTACGGCCCGTAGGAGGCCCATGGTCACTACATAATGGTCCGTGGTTATTACGGCCTAGTTTAAAAAAATATTTTATTGTTGCCACTAGCAAACCGCGGAAAAAGAACTGCAGTGACTACAACCAAACAAATAAACAAGACAATAAGGAAATAAATAAGTAAGCAACTTACGCTAGGCTATTACGGCTATTACACATATTACATCCACTGGGCATCAAAGTTCGCCACCAGTGCAAATATAGGGAACAAAGCAGCATATTACATACACTGGGCGTCTAAATTGGCCACCAGTGCAAATAAACGAGCGGCAGCAAAACAAGTCCATAACTGAAACAACTTTGCAAGAGCTCAAGAAACGTTATCCTGGGTATCCACCATGCTGGCAATAAGCTTAGCAAGCTTATTAGCTTTCTCCTGTTTGGCGCTAAAATCCTCAAACACTTGCTGTTGCACCAGAAAGTATGCATCTGAATTATCTAGGGACTTCCACAGTCCTTCGGCTTCTTGTCGCAGCACAACTGATCGATGTCTTTCAGCTTGTAGTTGAGACTCAAGAAACCGAACTGATTCAGACAGTGAGTTCGAATAGCTTGTGCCAGCGGTAGTGGCCAGTAACTCGAACACTACACCAAGATAGGACTTTGGCGTTGTCTCACTGTCTTCAAGATAGTTTTCCTTAACTGTTTTATCAGCTTTGTTGGAGACTAACAAGGATGTCTCACTATCCTGAACCTTATCTGCATTACTTCCTTTACCATTGCTTAATAAGGCACTCTTCCCCAATATTCTGTCAGCATTCTAAAAGAAGAAACAAGCAGACACATAACAGGTTTAGCATGTAGTATATGAAACTCATTTCGGTGAACCAGTTCATTAGTAAGGTGGACATGATTAAACTACCAAGTCTTCTATTGCCAAGTAGTACATAATAAAAGCATCAAACAAACATATAACTGTCCTATGGTCACTGCATTGTCTTGCCAAATCAAAATAGAGACACGGTTCAAATCATATCAGTTCAAGACAAAGCAGCATTGAAAGAATACAAAGCATGGGAAACTACACGGCACAACAAGATTTCAGATGGGTACCACGAGTCTACATGTACAACAACACTATTGGCTCTGTTGTGATGCTAGTAATGTGCATGATATGAGAAGTCAACTATATACACAATTGAAATTGAAATCAACAGAGCTATTTATAAGAGCAAACCTATTAAAGAAACATGCTTAAACATACCTGTTGTGCCATTGGAGTTTCGATTGGATACTTCAATTTAAAAATAAGTTTGTATGAGTAAATATAGTGATACAAGAGCAAAGCAGTATGCACGAGAGCAATGGAATCTTAAATGAGAACAGTTGTTCTTCAGGTTTAAGCACTTGTTCTACACGAACAGAGTACAGTAAGACACATGCATATAGTACTTAAAAATAAAAAATGAGCTCATAGACCTTACCACATTCTTGGTTCGGGACCAGTACAAAACAAGGCGTTCCCAGTCATCGTCCCGTAAATGTGTCTCAGGAGAACGTAAGGGAATTTGATGAGTTTCTTTGCCAGTGAAGTACGTTTTCTTCAGGTAATTCCGATACTGCCACCAAGCATTCTTAAAGATAGCAGAGGTATTAGCACAGGTTACCTCATCCTGAGTTTCAAATCGGTCCTTCTCTATAGAGAAACATGGGAAAATTTGCTGTATTATAACCATCATGGAGGTAGAATGTATGGGACAAAGCAAAGTAATTGCCATGAATAACATTACTTACACATAACTCCTGGACGAACACCTACAACTGGCATTTTCCTTCATCTTCAGTATAATATTTCCATGATGGGAAGATACGCATAGAGGATTTAACAACATCAAATGCGATAGATGCTAAAGTACGAATGGGTGGTTGTGCTTCCTCCACAGGAATAGGTGTACTAACTGGTGGAGTTGGGGTTCGCCGTGGTAGTACTGGCGCTTTGGGCACTGGAGCTGCCTTACTAACTGCTCTTGTTTGGGAGGTATGTGGTGGAGATGGTGCTGTGTCAACAGGAACTGGGTTACTATCTTCTGGGGTTGGGGTTAGATTGGGTGAAGCTGGTTCTCTGTCCATCGCAGTAGGGGTACAATCTGCGAGAGTCTGGGTTATGTGTGGTAGGGCTTGTTCTCGTGCATGTACAACCGGGGTGCTATCTCCACCAAGTGGTAGCACAATTTTATTTGAAGACCGTGTTTTTACTCCGCTAGATACTGCTATCACCCGCTCCAATTCAAATGGCTGATAAACAGGAAACATAGTTGAATGTACAGACCTTGTATGAGAGACAGATGCAATAGACAGTGTGGAAAAAACAGGGCATGAAATAGTTGACATGTATATTGTTTAACTAAAAAGGATAGCACGACATAATTTCACATATATGATGTCTATCTAAACTGGATAGCATAGCATGACATAATTCAAAGATATGATGACTAACTAAACAGGATGGCATGGGATAATTATATGATGTCTTTAGTAAACAGGTTCGCATGACATAATTCACATACATGTTATCTAAGTAATCAGGATCGCATAATTTAATTCATATATGTGATTTATATACTAAGCAGAGGGCATTCGCATATATGATGTCTGAACTAAGAACATGGTGTTGAATATTGTGTATATGATGTCTAAACTATGCAATGCAAGACACCATATGCATGATATGAGCAGTATAACCGTGGCAATTAGTTAGAGCATACACCTCGGTGGGGGGATAGGACTGGTCATCTATCTCTGAATCCATCTTTGAGGAGCTATCGGGACCCAACAAGAGATCTGCTTCGACAGGTAGCACTGTCTGCTCTAAAGACCTTGTTTTCACTCCAGATTTTTCCATCACCCACTCAAATGGCTGATTCACAGGAAGAGTAGTTTAATGTACAAACATTGTCGACAAATGGAAATGTAATGAAGAAAAGGATTGGCAAGATATCATTCAAATATATGATGTCTGGTTAAACAGGATGGCATTGCATATTTCACATATATTATGGCTGGCTAAAAGAGATGAGACTGCATAATTCTCATATATGATATAGAAACTAAATAGGTGGCATTACATAACATGTCTAAACTAGGCAGATGACATATATGATGTCGAAAGTAGGCACTGCAAGGCAACATATGCATGATATGACCAACATCATCATGCCAAGTTAGAGCAAACACCTTGGGGGTAAATAGGAGTTGTCAGCTGCGTCTGAATCCGCCTCAAAACAGATATCTTCCTCTGGATTACAATCTGGAGAGGGGCGGAGGGTTTGCCATTGAACCCACCATGGAGCGATGTCTGCATGACATTGTATTGCCGTGCAAAACTCTTCTCGTTTTCTCTACATGTTCAGCATGATTGTGTACAATATCTGACATGCATACGAAAAAGATATAGTGAGATTATGTAAGGAGAGCATGCAGAAATCTAGAGTGATGGTAACAACCAGTGGATGGATCCAAAAATAATGATAGCAGGCTGATGATAGCTTTAATTTAATAAAAAGACAGATGATGATTGCTTTACTATTTGTTTCCCACCCAAGATGAACAACATAGGCATACCCTAGGTGAACCAAATAATAGACAGAGATACTATTCATTGCTGCCTCGATATGTGCCCCACAAGTAATTTTAAAACTCAAGTTTGAACATTAATTTGGACCTGACTCGGAGTCTAAGAGGTGAACAGGACGATAAAGTAGCAGGTAATATTAAGCAATGCATAACATAAGCAGAAACAAAAGAATGCGACCTCTCTTGTGGACCCGTGAACTCCTGAGGTTCATTTGCTGAGTCGATGATGGTGATGCAGTTGCGGTGGGTGCCGGCGGCAGGGAAGGAGATCTGAGGCGGCGAAAGATGGTCAGGAGTCGTGATGTCTGGTTTGGTGGATGCTTCTGTCGATGGAGCAACTCAGGTGAGGTGGACGACATCGCGGCAGGAGCAGGACAAACCACACAAAGTTTTCTTCGACACCTATCTATAACTGATGTAATTCTGTAAGGGCTCCTTTGGCTCGCAGGATTTTAAAAATGCAGGGATAGGAAAAACACCGGAATAGGATAGGAATGCATGTGGGAAACAGAGCATTTGTAAACACAGGATTTCTGTCAACTTGGGTGTTTGGTTCCCAGGAATTGGAAGAGCAGAGGAATGCAAAGAAACATGGCCAAATTAAAGTGAAACCATATGAAAGCGTGTACAGTTAGAATGTTGTTCTGCCACTAATGCACTTGGTCTTGTTTTCATGCATAGGATTTTGAAAAGTAGGTCCAGGTGGATGTTTTGCTCCATTCCTTTCAACGAAATGCATGAATAATTGAATAGTAGAGTGCCATAGGAAAATTTCCTATTGCTATGTTTTTCCTTCACTTTTTCCTTTGAACCAAAATAGCCCTAATGGATCGACATGAATGTAGAGTAATAAGTGATGCGACAAGTGTACAACCTCTTTGCCGTAGCCGTGTCGACCTCAGCATCATTGGGTTGGTCGCTAAAGAAGTTGCGGCATAGGTGGCTATAGGAGGTGTGGAGGAAGATCTGAGGCGTCTGTAGACGGCGTCCAGGGCACTGCTCTGTTGTGATGGATGGTTCAGTCGTTGGAGCAGCTCCGGCGAGCCATAAGACGTCGAGGCTGAAGCAGTACAAGACAGACATCGTTAATCTCAAGTGGGATTCTAATAGCATCTCCAATAGATGATGTAAAATACATTACCAAAAAGTGATAGATGTAAAATTTACATCACCAAAAAACACCTGACTACAACAGATGAGGTAAAAACTGTTGACTCTGAACTTAACTGTCGAAACTAAAATTTACTGTGGAATCTGAATGTTACTGTCGAAACTGAACGCACTGGTAGCAGAGAGGCACTTCACATGTAGTTTAGGCCGCTCGAGCACTAGTAGTAGAGAAACAGTGATCTAAATCAGCAGGCGATCGACGGGGAACACGGTAGCAGATAGCAGCTGGAGCAGCAGCGCCTGGAGGAGCAGCGCAAACTAGAGCCAGAGCAGCAACTTGTGTAGCTGTAGCAGCCCATGTACCAGCATCAGCAGCGCGAGTGAGAGCAAGAGCAGAGCAGCAACACGAGCGAGGGGGAGAGCAGAGTAGCAGCGCGACCGAGCGATAGACGGAGCAGCAGCAGCGCGAGCGAGCGAGAGCCGGAGCGGCAGCAGTAGATCCGGCTGGTATGGACGCCGCCGCCGAAGGGGCCTCGCACTGGGGGAGAGCCGCCGTGGAGATGTCGCTCACGGTGCTGGCTTCGAGGTAGCCGTGCCATGGGGGTGCAGGATCGAGCATCGTCGAAGCCGGGAGGTCGAGTTAAGGAGAAGGTGTGATGCGATGAGTGTACAACCTCTTTGGTGGCGCCGAGTAGGCCTCGGCTTCGTCCTAGGAGTCGGTGAGGATGATGTGGTTCCGGTGGAGCAGGTTAAGGCGGCATTGTGGGAATGGATCATCCGCGATAGACGAGGCGATTGTCGGAGCAGCTCCTTGGAGGTGGAGGACGGGGCGGCTGAACCGGCGGGACGACGAGATTGACGACGGATCCTCATCCGAGGAGGTGGATGAGGGACATCGAGCTGTTGTGGTGGACAGCGTTGTCGGGGAAGAGGCTCCAGCTGGGCAGCGATGGGGTGGCAGACGGAGGAGGGTGGGGTTTCGCGGCTGGAGCAGAGAGGTTATGGCGGCCTGGGATTTCGAATGGCGAAAAGGAGGTGATGGGAGGGGGGCAACCATGATTTAGGGACGCGCTTGTCCAAAATGTAGGGTGTGTTACAAAAGTACCCCCACTGATTTGAACTAGCGGCCCTTTCGGCTCAGGGTTAGAAGGGGGATTTCGCGTGTCGGGATTTGGCAGCTGGAGGGAGTTTTCGCGCGCGTTTTAATTTCGGGATAGCAAGGCGCGAGTTTTGGAAGCACGATATCTGAATTTTCGGGATAACAAGGCACGGGTTGAATTTTAGGGACAAGTCTAACGTGTAATAATGTACGTACCAAATCAATTCGCACTTCCCTCAACGAAAAAAATGAAAAAATAAAACTATTCGCACCACACAAATAGAGAGTCTTGTCCCGTTTTACTATACAAATGCTATTCAAAGCTATGAATCCATGTTATGTCCAATTAAATTTTTTCGCTGGCTGTATAATGCATGTAACCTACTCATACGAACATTTTAGTGCATTCCAAATTTCTATACTACCGGTGCAATTCGAACTAAATTTGAATTTGTTTCTCTATTTGAATAAGAATCTACAATCATGATTGTTGCCAACTTAAACCATCATTCGTATATTATCTTAACAACACACCACATGATTACTATAGAGATAGATATGAACTATGTGTACTATATGAACTCGAATTCAAAATTTTGAATACACTTGATGTTGATTCCAAATAATAGTACATTTGATGTACTAACTAGATCTTCATAATCTAAACCATGTTTCATACGTACATTGTGTTTATCACACAAAGTATAGTGCCCCGCCCCCTACATTATGACAAGTATTTAGCCCTAAGCTGCAAAAGCCACACATTATCACAAATTCAAATAAATGTTCTATATATTATATGTAGTATAACATATTCATAACGACACCATGTGTATCACCATTATATATATTCATGCATGCGTCAGTTTAAAACACTATGATATCTTCTTCGAATATCCGAATCCACTTTTGTATAGTGAATTATGATCTTTGTTCGTCTTTTACACCCACACAATCCTCTTCTCTTTGTAGCTAGCACTAACTTTCTCTCATGCATGCACACGCCCGCCCCCTCTCACCCTCCCTCAGCGTCCCCTCCATCGCGCACATTTGTTATTTCTCTTTAGGTCGTTCACCCACGGTGTGTGTAGGCCCCCCGGCTCCTTCTTTCTGGCGCACACCGGTCGATATACCTCTCTAGCCAAGTGTGCCTACCACAAACACACACTTTCCCTCTTCTCTTCTCATCGTCCATGCCCCCTATGTCCAATATGGTTCCACGCACGTGCACACTCCCGCCCCTCTTTTCATCGATCTCATACTCGCACACTCCTCCCCCCTCGATATAGTAGGCCTCTCGCACCACCTCCTAGCCGCATCCCTCTCCCCCTGTCTGTCTCTCTAGACCTTATTTGCTTCAACACATGCATGCAAGTATACCTACCGATCTCCCTACATATAGCTAGGTCGACTATAAGTCTTTTTCCCCACGCACCGATCGATGTACCTCACTAGTTATGTCTCTCCCTTTCTCCGACACACGACGATTGATCTTCCTATGTAGTTACGTCTGCTTACCAAAACCATATCGTCCCTCCTCATCATCCTTGCATACCTCCCGACCCGTCTCTCACACGCACGTGCATAGACAGGTAGACATCCCCTCTCTTATTGATATTGCACTCGTACCCTCCGTTTGTCTAGCAGGCCTCTCCCACCATTTGTGAGAAGCAACTCCACCACCAACCCTCCGACACTCTACCTTTGTCTCTCTTCCAACCTTATTCCTCTGCTACACATATGCATGGATGCCGATCGATCTCCCTCAATACATAGCTAGGTCTCTCTCCTTCTCCACACATATACCAGTCGATCTACCTCTCTATAGTTAGGTCTCTGCCCCCTCCCCCCCCCCCCCCACACAGCGATAGTCGAACGTTGTAGGTAGGTATCCATGCCATAGAGACAAACTGCACCTCTGCCCTCTCACATTCCAGTAGGCCAGCCCCCCTGTATCATTGACGTGGGCAAACACAAATTCGATGGCACTCTTTATCGATCGCACACCCACACACATCATCCCTGTTTTTCGATTCTATCGATATCTCACGCCGATGATCCCTCCACTCTCTTCTCGTGGATCGCTCCCTCTATATATGATATATCCATGACTCTGCTTCACACACATAGCATATGTTACATTTTTTTGTTTGAGATATCATCGACACATTGCCTCTGTTTCGCACAAACCATCTCTCTCACACCCACCCACGTACGTACTAACTAGATCAGAGAGGAGGTGCACGCACGACGCACGTACTCACGTCTCGTTCCTGGCCACACCCGCGTGGGTACACGGTGGAGTTCATTTCTGTACGAAAAGGCAGCCCACGTGATAATTTGACGCGTGTAGCGGTTGTTTACTCGAAGGAGGGTCATGTACCACGCGTACACGACACAAAGTTCTACTTGACGCGTTAGTATTAAATAAAGTTATATTCCTCAATGACACGTACAGGATATAAAACGATTGTCATTGGGAAAAAAGAAATCCGCTCCACTATATACAATGGAGCCTGCCTGCCGGGGTTTGTCTCTCGTCACACTATCTCACACAAGGCGGCGGTGGCCTCTCTCTCTCTCACCATTGGTTACTGATCCGGCCGCATCCCGTCCATCGGCGGAAAGGGAGGATGTGCATCGTTTCTCCGTTCGACGACGTCGAGGCAGCACGTCCCGATCTGCGGTACCCACCGTTCTCTTTGATCAAGCTCCGGCGTGGTAGGGCCCTCGCCACTTGCTCGCTGCCGTAGTATGGGTAGATCCCGCCCACCGCCGCCCTCCTAGTTACATCCCGAGGACCCCCAGGTACAGCTTCCTCCCCTCTGGCCTTGCTCCACTACCCATCTTCCCACGTCGCTGCATGTGGAAATTCTTGCATGTGGATCTTCCCTAGTTCTTTGCCCAAAACGTAGCTCGTCCGACGTACTTCCATATTGCAATCTCGTCCTCACACCATTTTAGATAAACAACCATGCTGTTATCTTCCCTTAGGACAAGGAATATGCTTCTTTTTGTCGTCGTTTGTGTCATCAACTGTTATTGGCCAGTAATTGTTTCCTTTCTACCTCTTTTTTGCAAACAGGGCTAGCCATTTCACCTCGTTGCTATTGCGACCTTTTGGTGAACTACACAAATCACTTTTTTCTTAAGAGTGTTTTCTGCAGTTCTACTAAAATGTCACACGGGCAACGTCTCTATATTTTAGTGCGACTGCACAAAGGGAGATTGGTTTTGCTCTATCCTCCTCATCCAACTCCGAGCCTAATCTTCTCCAACTAGTTAGTCTTAAGAGAGATTGCAAAGGTGACCGGCTTCTATTTGTGTGTTTATTGTTTCATCAACAGTCCTCTATTATTGTAATTACACATAATATCTTTGGAACAAGGACGCTCAGCTCAAGTTTAGTTTAACTGCACAAAATGATCGGAATGTTGCATGCTCCTGACAGCTACTTTTTTTCCCAACATGCCTTGTTGATTTACACAGAGCTGGGGGGAAGTTGCTGCCAATGAAAGCATGGATCAATTTTAATTTAACACCTTCTCACAACTTTGTCTTCAGTTGTGATGTAAATATTAGCTCTGATCTGCTAATCATTGAGATGCATTAGCAAGGAAGTTAGTTTCCATTCTAGTATTTTGATTGATGTTGTAATGAGACAACCTTCCAGCTGGCAAGACACACGAAACAAAAGCTGAAAGCTTCAGAGCATTGTACAATTTCATGTCGCTGGAAAATTATTTGTATACGTTAATTATGTAAAAAAATGCTGAAAGCTTGATAGCATTGCCAGAAGCCATTCAGCATCTGGGTCCATGTGCCCTGCACCAAATTATAGTGCACAACCACATGGGACTCTCAGCCCGGTCGTTGCGCCGCACTAATAGTGAGTAATGAGCAGTCAAATCATAAGCCCCACCTTTCCCACTGTAAGTTGCTCGGAAGAAGCAACCATCAATACGCTCTTCTTTGAATCTGCTCATACTAGTATGAAGGTGCAAAGCCAAGTCTGCGTATGGCCTGTCGGTCAACGCGCTTCCTCTTGGCATATCACTGACATGTGGGACCGGAGTGTGAGCAAACCGATCTCAATTGAGGAGGACGACAAAATGGCCAACCCCGCCGCTCCTTGAGAGAGACGAGGAGCAAGAACATAGATGGGCTCGCACGGAGGCCAAGATATATTCGAGCATGGTTGATCGATATTATCATTACATGTTCGATGTTTTTTTAATTGTACTATTGGGCTGCCGTTTTCTGCACTTCTCCCGAATAAATGTGTACTTCATCAGAGATTAAAATAAAATAAGAGTATAGACGCTCCACCATGCGGTTCCTAGTACCTGTATACTAGTAGTACTACTAAACCTTGCGCTTGGCTCTTCACCTCTTTGGGAAGTCGAATAATGATGGTACTACAGTGTATGCCTCTGGCAATCTGACACCAAATGAACTGCTGCACGTCCACCGCCTGGGCGAGGGTAGGTTGCATTAGTCAAAAGTTTCTCCTCGTCCTGCGAGCCACTGCGCTTGAGGTAGACGGAGAGGGCGTAAGCAAGCTGCACCTTGTCCTGCAAGCTTCTCCTTGTTCTGCGAGTTGACGGGACACACCAAAGCAGTGCTATTCCATACTCCCTCCTTTCCAGTTAATATGGCTTAATATTTTTTGCGGGTAAATGAGAGAGCTTTATTCATAAATAAGCATTCTTAGGACAATCAGCCAAGAGACTGGTCACTAGGAAGCGAGGTACCCCACAAAAAAAAAGGAAGCGAGGTGTTTCATCAAGCCAGCTCTCGGTCACATTCAAAGTGCAGCAAGCACGGTTCACACAAAGATGCGCCGCAAAGTTTGCTGACCTGTTTACATGCTGAATAACAAAAAAAGAGAAAATATTACTGAGCGCTCCTATTTCTAACAGGATAGGAGCCAGAATTAAGCGAGAATTGTGGCGAGTGTTCCATGCAATCAACTTCCATTATCACCTGCGAGAACCCTCGAAGAGAAGCAAATGTGTTGAAGATTGCTTTATCACAGATTAAAATAAAATAAGAGTGCAAACGCTCCACCATGCGGTTCCTAGTAGTACTACCTGTACAGTACTAGTAGTACGTAATACTACTCGGAGTACTCTACAACCATAGTAAACTTTGCGCTTGGCAGTTCGCCCCTTCGGGAAGTCGAACAATGATGGTACTAGTACAGTGTATGCATGCTTCTGGAAATCAGACACCGAATTAACTGTTGCACGTCCACCGCCTGAGCAAGGGAGAGCTTGCATAGTCAAAAGTTTCTCCTTGTCCTACGAGCCACCGTGCGCAAGCTTCTCCCGTCCCGCAAGCTTCTCCTCATTCTGCAAGTTGACGGGACACAACAAAGTAATGCTAGTCCATATTGCCTCCTTTCCAGTTAATATGGCTTGATTTGAAACACGATAAATACACTGGCTGTCACTGTATATTTGTAAAAATACAGTCAGTGGACTTCATAATATGCTCATTGCGGTCAATATATACATTTTCCGGTGTTTATACGGTCACTAGCTCACCCTGGCTGAGTATATGGGTGCATGCACGTGTAGGTTGAGCACTTGAGCGTGACCGTGTGTGTTCCATCATGTGCTCGGACATGCATGCATTAGAGCGTCGCACGCGTTTTTGCGTGCATGTGTATGTGTGACTGTTGCACGAGGTTGTAGTCCCTCACATTCACATGTTCATATGTCAATGCTTTGTCAAAACGTTGCATGCAAGGTTTAATCATTCGTTGTTCACGCATGCATTTCCGATATTAATACATTGGTAAAGACAATTTCTTGAGGAAAACGAGCCCATGAATTGAATACAAAGGGGACCAATAAACCAGGACGGAGGGAGTACTAGTAGTGAACTGGAAGGAGGGAGTAGGTACTACGTAAACAACATGCAGTAAAAAAATTCCTCTATGCGCATCCAGTCTACGTGTCATGCAAGAAAATAGAGATAAGTACAAGTGAGACTCAGGAACGGTCATACACGTAGGGGGAGTACGTGCAGGGGCCACTCAGGAGCCGACAAATCACACAGTAAGTTAGTCGGACGAAGCAACCATTAAAAGGTTGATATGGAGAGAAAAAGAAAACCGCTCCACTATATATACACTAGCAGGAGCCTAAGCTACAAGCCTGCTTGCTTGGGTTACTCTTTTCACAAGCATAGAATGACGGTGGCCACATCGCTGGTCACAGATCTGGCATGATCCCGTCGCCGGGGGAAGCGGACGATGTTCTGCGTAGACGCGGTCGACAGCGGCGAGGAAGAAAACCCACTGTCGGTGCGTCCCAATCGGGGGTCCCCACGGTATGGGCTGATGCCACCTCCCACCGCCCTTCTAGCTACACCCCAACGTCCCAGGTACAACTTCCTTTTGGAGCCGGCTTGCTCCACTGCCGCAGCTCCCCACGTAGCTCCATCTCCATGTGGATCTTTCTCTACTTCTACCGGCTTCTATTTGTGATGAGTTTATGTCTCATGAACTAGTGCCACTACTATTATTCTAATCACACTTCTTCAATATCTTTGCCAACAGGGATGCTCAGCTTGATTTTAGTGGAACTGCACAAAAGCATCGTATGATCCAAGGGGGCCAGGCTTCTTTCCTTCGACAGGTTCTACCTAGCCAGAAAATTAAATCCTGTTTAGGGTTTAGGGTTCAAGTCGTAGAGACCCCATCAGTAGTTTTTTTTGTACACACTCTCACAACTTTTGTCTTTAGTTGTGAAGTAAATATTGGCTATGATCTGTGAATCATTGAGATGCATCAGCATGCGTGTTAGTTTTCCTTTGTATTTGATGGAATGTTGTAACGGGGCAACCTTGGAGTCAGGATACATACATGAAACAAAATCAGAAAGCTTCGTACTCCCTCCGTTCCTTTTTTGTATGCGTATAAGGCTACTCATAGTGGGGAGTATCATATACTAGTATCATGCATAAATTACATAGGGGACTAATAAACCAGGACGGAGGTAGTATGTGAGAGTTTATGGTGGGTCATGTGGTAAAATGTACTCCCTCCTTTCTGGTTTATTGGGCTCATCTCATTTTCTTAGTCTTATACCATATTATAAGTCTTATTTTCACTTCTTTCCACGACATGTTCACATTCCAAGGTGCATTAAATTGATGCATGCAAGGATTAAAAGAAACCAACCAATGCATGTAACCATTCCTACTCATTTAGTGGTGATCCATGCATATATTCTAATTAATGCAGATTAAAGTTTGAGTAATTTTGTAAACTACGAGATACATTTCTCCACTCATCATCTGCCTTGGTTGATGAGACTTCAAATTTAAGCCCTATATAATCCGGAAAAGAGGGAGTACTACGCAAAGAAAAAAGGACCGGAGGTGTCGCACGATGTCCAAGGAATATGGTGATAGTGGGAGGTGGGCCATGTAGTCACTGGTGTCGGTTCTATATCCGGCATATCTCGTAGTAGGGGTCCTAAGCTAGGCGTCTTGGAGCGATGGTAACACGGACACAGGATTTTACCCAGGTTCAGGCTCTCTTGATGAGATAATACCCTACATCCTGCTTTTGATTGTATTGATATGGGTGTAGTACAGGGTACATGTATCTACCACGAGAATGTTCTAATGAATATGAGTTCATCTATTAACTAGCATGGCCTCGGTTTATATAACACACCGGAGGCCTAGGGTTTAGAGGAGTCCTTGTCTTGTGTGCCAAGTCTTGTGGAAACCTCCTTGTATGCGGCATGGGCTGCCCGAAGTGGCCCATGAGTGAACCTCCATGGCGGTCCTCGGCCCGATCCAGCTGGTCGGGAGACGATGTGGTGAGTACCCCCTAGTCCAGGACACCGTCAGTAGCCCCCTGAACCGGTCTTCAAGTTGGGGACGCTCCTCGATTCTTCTGAACTGTTCTTCATCTTCGGTCGTCGGTCCTTAAAACTGGTTCAACAAATCTTCTCATCTTCGATCTTGAGGATCGCCGAAGTGAATCCGAAGAGTTTATACGTCGGGTATCCGAGGAGCCCCTTTAAGTTCTCGGCCTTTATCAATGCCTCGTTATTTTTATGCCACACCTCGGGTTTGAAGTGTTTCCCACGCGGTGGCGTCCTCTTGTGTCTGAGCTCCAATGCCAGACTGCATCCAAGCTCCAACGTCGCACTGCATCCAAGCTCCAACGCCGGACTGCATCCATGGTGTCTTTTTGCAGCCGAGCTCCAACGCCAGACTGCATCCAAGCTCCAACGCCGGACTGTATCCGAGGTGTCTTTTTGCAGCCGAGCTCCAACGCCGGACTGGATCCAAGCTCCAACGCCGGACTGTATCCGAGCTCCAATGTCAGACTGTATCCGAGGGGTCATAGATCACCTTGGCTCGAAAAAGTCGAAGGAGTTTAGCCAAGCCTAATGCCGGAAATGCCCTCTATGGAGCCAACCATTTGTATCCGAGCTTTATGCCGGACTGCATCCACCTCGGTCTTCGCTGATTGTTTGTGGATTTTATTTCTGATTGGTGCAATTTATTTGCTGACGAGATGTATAGCCAGTAGCCCTAAAGGTATGTGTCAGCCTAAAATCCGAGATGCACATTTAGAGGAGATAGTGATTGGTGGACGGGCCCTTGAGAGAGGGTGTTGAGAAGTCACCGTAATATATTAGCTTGATGCCGGATAAGTCCCAGATGGTATCTATTATTGTCCGAAGACGTGTTTGCCCATAGCTCGGTCAAGTCGAACACTGAGCACTTTGAATTTTCTGCATTGAATAGGCAATGCAGTAGCCCCCGAGCCACTGGTCGGGTGGCAACACCAGATCAGGGGATCGATGTGCCCCTTTAATATTTGTAAATGATAAGCGCGAAGCCCAGGAGCCCCCGAGCCTTAATGTGGGCACAGGTGGCCGAATTAAGGA
Organism: Thinopyrum elongatum; assembly: GCA_011799875.1. Classification (NCBI taxonomy): domain Eukaryota; kingdom Viridiplantae; phylum Streptophyta; class Magnoliopsida; order Poales; family Poaceae; genus Thinopyrum; species Thinopyrum elongatum. The sequence continues at coordinate 368,113,562 of CM022299.1, read as the reverse complement.
TCGATATCCGTTTGACAGAAAATTTTGTTGTGTTTAACACAAACTTCTCAGAAAGAGAATAAAGATCTCTTAAAGGAGCTAGAGCTAGTGAAAGCTGGGCTCGCCAAGGTCGGCCCCAAGGGGCTTTATAGATAGGAAATCAATGCCAATACGGGATTATGAGAGCATTATGTCAGCTGCTCGGTTTTCTCAGCGAGATTGTGCCCTTGACTCTTTAAAAGATGGGCTGCAGTAAATTGACTTACTCACAATTTATATGTAATGATTCTATGTATCCGAGTACTTTACATCATTAATGCTCGGATCCGCATTGTACAAACTTTGTTGACCGACCATCAGCTTCAACCTCCTCGGCCAGTAGCCGAGGAGTGTTTTCCTACTTTATAAAGCCGTTATAAAGGCAAAGATTTATGGAAAACAAGGCAATCCGGCCATACAGTTTTATAAACATAGGTACACGGAGAGATATGTTATATTACTATTTAACGTAAGAAACATCTTCTGGGAAAAATAGTTCCTTTATAAGTTCCTTTTCCCAGGCTATCATGTCGACCATGATCGTGAAACCTCAACCCCAATCAATGTGGGAGAAAAATATTGAGGATTTAGTTCGGGGAAAGTTTCGAATTCTGTGGTCTTTAGTGAACCGAAATTTTCACTTTCGTCGTTGCCGACCAATTATATTCTTAAGATAGCTAGCTTTCAGTTTCACCCAGTCTGAGGTACTAACTCGGATGACCCGGTAGTAACAATCACAGAGGTGCTCCCTTTACCTCCTAGCCGAACAATCGGGAACGTAGGGTGTAAACACAGGAGCCAGGCAACCTAGCTTGGCCAAAATCTTAAGTCAAATTGATGCATATTTATGGCTTTATAATGATGATTACGGAAGGCAGTGCTCGTATATTGAATACAAACGCTGAGTATATGTTTATTTTGACTCCGTTGCGACCGTTTATCATTTGAAAGTGGCCCATCGTCGGCTTCCAACCCTTTGTAGATGCTACGCAGGGTGTTTCCGCAATAACAAAACAACCCTTAGCCAACGTCTCGGTGCCCGGAGGCGGTTGCGTTAGCAGAAACGAGGCAATCATACATGCGGGCTTTATAACTTTCACTTAGTCATAGGAGCTTAAATTGGGGAGGCTCGTTACGAGCCCCCGGTTAGTGTTCGGCGCCGACCGAGGTCTAGCCGTTAACACTTCGGCCAATTTTATTAAAGGCCCAACATTTAACACGGGGTAATCTCTATCGATCTATAGCTTGACACAGTCATCGGATCGCTGACCAGTTTACGCTCATTATGCCAGTCAGTTTTCGGCTTTCTCCACTGAGGCGCTTAACCATTCGAGCTGGAAGCACAATCGCAGTGGTTCTTCCTTTGCGCACCTAGCCGAACAAAGCGGAACATAGGGGGCAATCATAGGAGCCGGGCAACCCAACTATTGACCGAAGATACAATTCGAAACTGATGCATATAAAGCAATATCCGATAACGTTTTGCCGAGGAGCCCATGTAGTACCTTGGCTTTTGGTGGGTTCAGCTCTAGTCGTAGCCCCACATTGATACCGCTGAAGATTTAAAGGTGTCCGGCGTTGTACTACGAGACTTATGCTGGAAATACACAAATAGGTTAAAAGTGTCGTAAGCTTGGAAAACCAAAAAACTTCAGTAAAAACCTTACGTCCGAACTAAATCAAGTTTTTGGTGCCAATCTGAACATTGGTCTTAAAATTAGTTTGTGTTTCCGTCGTGCTTTAACATGACATATCCGATCTCAAGACTTCAAGCGGGCCAGCCTTCGGCTTTAACCTCCTATCCCAAAGGTGGAGTACTTCTCAAGCCAGTTAGCGAACTAAACTCGAGCGGCTTTTAGAGAGGAACCAGGCTTATCCGGCTATTGACCACACACCCGAGTCGAGAAAGGAGTGGTAGAAAAAGTCTTTGCAACAACTTAAAAAAACATTTATTATAAAACGGCTCATACAAATTTAAGAGCCCCAGTTAACCTGGGTAAAATAAGTTTTTTTAATAAACAACGGTTTTAACAAACGAGGTTTTTAACAAACAACTTTTTTTTGTTTAACACAAATATAATGCTTGGTTGAACCGCATATAAATTAAAAACTGAAAAAAGTTGATCATGAAAGCAACTTAGCTGGTTAATGTGTTCAGTGTTGATGACATGGCCGAGCTTACAGCGGGATGAGGTCGCCCATTGATCTCCGACAGATCCAAGATGGTGCGCAGTCCTCGGCATGGCCGAGGTCCCAACCCCCAAGCTGGTTCCGAGGTGGCCGAGCAAGGAGCTCGGCTTGATGAGGTGGCGATGTAGCACAGTCGATGTGGCGAGGCGAAGCCCCCTGTCCAGCCGAGGAGAAGGAGTAGATCGACAGGGTGACGCCGAGGTGACCGCGTGACGCAGCCGAGGTCGACTACCTGCACACATAAAATATTGCAAGCCGGAGATAATAATAATAATAATAATAAATTTAAAAGCTCTTTGCATTAATTTACGCAAAGAGAATAATAAAAGAAATATGGCCCGTGGACTGAATATCCGACGAGGCAGAGCTCTCTGAGCGGGTCGATTTGGCGACGCCGAAGCCCCCGAGTAGACCGATGGGACGAGTAGGTCGGCATGGCGGTTAGACCAATGAGGTAGTGAACAACCCAATTGACGCCAGTTGGGATGACGGCGTCGAATTGCCAAGCCAGCGGCATAGCGCGGCACTGTTAATTTTCACAACGTAGTGGAGATTGATGCGGCGTGGTGGCAGCATGGCAAACCCGTATTCGCGGGGTGATGTCATTGTGGACATAAATAACATGACCTGGCAGTAATATGAGAGGCGGCTAAACCGAAGGCAGACAAACGTGGAGTCTGATAAAAAGCTGGTGCAGAGGCAAACTCTTGGGAGGAGTGCTCCAGTTAGTATAAAAGTGGTACCCCATGTTGACTCTGCGCTTAGTCCTTCGGATCGATCTCATGTGAAGTAACCTGTGTGCGCACGCCGACCTGCTTTGACACAAGGGCCTGCGATGAAGTCTGTTTCGATCTTGGCCGAAAAGGCGGGTACCACGAAAATAGATCTTCGGATCAGCATGATCGCTCGACGTCGTGCTCCGCCGCATAAGAAATTTCCTCCGCTTTGCGGATAGAATCTGTGAACAGAATAGCATGAACGAGCAGTGGAAATTCATAAAGAATTTCAATTTACTTTTATAATTTTAACTGAACACCTGATTTGGCTGGGCGAGGTGACAACATGATACGGTCACAATCAATTTTTGATGTCCGCCAGGCTGCGGACAAGGAGTCGACTGGCGAGAAACCGGCCGGCTCGACGCCAATAAAAACGCCACGTATGAGCATCGGTAGAATACATCTGTTGATCGTCTTTTAGTGCACAATAGCAATTTAAGGGGAAAAACTTAGCCGTGCTTGGTGCTCCACGTGAAGTAGTAGTGCTAGTTGGCCTACTAGTCACCTATAAGTGGAGACCGGATGCAAAACTGGTACTTGATTGTGTCAGTACCGTGGTCTATGCAAACTTTAGCAAAAAGCTACTACTAGTGGACAACCGACGGCCGCCGAGGTGCTGAATTAAATAAGGAATTAAAAATAGAATAAGGCAAGGAATCTCCCTAGATGGTCGCCTTTCCCTAGATGGTCGCTGCCCATACGGGATTTCTCCTCGGCTCCGCGTACAACAACCCGAGGCTAGCACCCAATCAACCTCGGACGTACTTATCTCCTTGATTAGATGCCGCCGTTTAGCGATCTGTAGATACATACGAACGCATCTTGCTCTTCAACTAAATCTGTGAACAAAGCTGGCAAACCGGCGTTAAAAAATTCCCACAAAAACTTGTGTGGATCAGCTCTGATTGAAAAAATATCACCTGATTATTGATTTTGACTTCCATCAATCCGCGACGATCACCTAGCCGGCTCTCTATGAAAGCACCAATGTCGGTTTTATATCCGGTATATCTCGTAGTAGGGGTCCTAAACTAGGCGTCTTGGAGCGATGGTAACACGGACACATGATTTTACCCAGGTTCGGGCTCTCTTGATGAGATAATACCCTACGTCCTGCTTTTGATTGTATTGATATGGGTGTAGTACAGGGTACATGTGTCTACCACGAGATTGTTCTAATGAATATGAGTTCATCTATTGACTAGCCTGGCCTCGGTTTATATAACACACCGGAGGCCTAGGGTTTAGAGGAGTCCTTGTCTTGTGTGCCAAGTCTTGTGGAAACCTCCTTGTATGCGGCATGGGCTACCCGAAGTGGCCCATGAGTGAACCGCCATGGGGGTCCTCGGCCCGATTCAGCTGGTCGGGAAACGACATGGTGAGTACCCCCTAGTCTAGGACACCGTCAACTGGGCTGCCGTGTTTCGTACTCCTCCGGTGTAAGAGTGGAGAAAGTTAGTTTTATCACAGAATAAATAAATAAGAGTGCAGACGCTCTACCGCCGCAGTAATAGTGACCAATGAGCCGTCAAATCACATAGACCCGGTATAGTTAGTTGGACGGAAGGAGCAAACCATCACTCTATCTCTCTCATGCAGTAGAGTATTCTTTTGGAAACCAATATTTCGTTTCCTTGGATCGCGCCATCAAGCAAAACCAACGTTTAAATCACATCTGTCGCGTTCGTGTCTGACCCTCCTCCACCCCACATGGTCGCTCGGCATGCCACTCACCGCAAACTGAGTATACGCAAACTTTCCTGCCTGCTTCTCGATGCATCGCGCCATGGAGTACTAGCACTACTGGAAGAGATGGACGAGGAGGGGGAGGACAGCTAGCTGTAGCACGGACTCCCAAGAACTTTTTTACATGCATGTTGTGGCCGGCCGTGGTGACATTTGAACGCGGAGCAGTCGCGTGCACCAGAAAGCGGCGCAGGCGGCGCTCCCTCGATCGGCGCGCCGCTTCAATGCCGGTGCTAGTGAGAGGTCGCGTCCGCTCTAGCCGGGCATGAATGCGGCACTGACCGTTTCGGGCGGGAACCGCACGCGGGTGATGAAGAAGGTTCGGGTTGGCCAGGGCGGTCAAGCTGGACGTACGTAAATATTGTTGTGTAATTAGTAACGTAAATAATGTGCCAGTTGAACAAATATGATTGGAGATGAAGATGGAGATGGAAGTAAGAATTTTACGTAAACATGGATATGCATGTCTATGTGTGTGCGCGCTCACACACATAGTGATAACTACTCGTACACAACATCGATGTCTCGTTCTCCCTACACACACAAACTTAGTACCGCCTCATTTTGTTCCTAGGATAGAAATCTCATAGGAGTGGGAAACAATATGAAGTGAGATAAATGGAGTACTACGTACAACAAGAAATGTACACGCACTCACTCTGCCTCCGACATACCCGTGAATACAGGATGGAACGCATTTGTACACAAAGAGGCAGCATACGTACGTAATAATTCGACCCTTTAATTTGTTCACTTAATAATGGAGGGTCGGGGACCACACATGAGCGATACAAACTGCGACCTGGAAGCGGGGACGTGTTATTGATCGAGTTTTCTTTCTTGGTACGTTACAAAAAGATTTCTTCGCCGGTTTTCGTTTCTTTTTTCCGGGAACGCGCGTATCTCTACTCTCTACTTCTACTCTTATAAAAAACCGAGTTGGTGATGATGGTGTGCCTGCCATCCTGCAATATAGACCGTTCGATCTATATCTGAGGAATAGAAAGCAAACTATGGCAATTTTGCAAAAAGATACCCGCACCCCTCTCCACATTTGCAAATAAGGCCTTCCCGCGTTCATCTTTGTCTCCCACAAGATAAACAACTCGTATGAATGCATCTTGATGTTCCGTGCAACGCATGGGCCTCTTGCTAGTCTGAACAAGATGACAGTGTCCACTCTATCTCTCTCCTCGCCGGTGGTCACAGATCCGGCCGGATCCCGTCCGCTGCGGGAGGTGAGGAGGTCCAGCGTTGACGTTGTCGCCGTCGGAGATGGAGGAAGCCGATGCACACCGTCCTCTCTGCGCCAGCGCCGGCGCGGACGAAGGTCCTCTGCGCCCTTGTTCGCCGCCGTCGTGTGGGCAGATCCCACCCGCCCGCCTAAGCCACATCTCGCCCACCTGAGGTATAACTTCTTTTGGATTTCATGCTTCATTGTACTCTGCATGCGGGTTTTCTCCTATTGCTGCCCATGTACAGTAGCCAGGGTTCATCGGCTGGTCCAGCATCACCTATTTTTTACTATTATAGAGGAAAGACCACTCCAAAAGTTGTCCTGGTTTATCATTTATGCATCGGTGGAGGTATACACGTTTTTTTTCGACAAAAAGTACATGGTGGTTGTGTGGTCATTGTCCATATTCTCCTATTGCTGCTACTAATCTAAAACTATCACTGGTAAAATGAAGCAATGCCCATGTAGAGGCGTCGATAAATGCTTCTGTCCTGCATTAGTTTTTTTTTTCCGGGTATCTTGCTTTAGTTCCCATCAAGATAATCATGATGCTTCTATTTTTTGGTGTACGTTTCATTAATTCTTATTGACAATTAAGATGCCACTGTTAATCTTGTTCCACTTTTAAAACAAAGAAATGACACTACTTAAATATCATTTTTTTTATTTTTGCAAACTAGGATGCGTATTTCCATACCCGAGCATGTCTTCCTCAATTTTAGTGGAACTGCACAAAATTGGATGGCCACTGTTGCTCAGTTCTTCCTTTCTCGATCTTGATTACCGAGAAGAGACAAACCATAGTGAGGATTGTCAAACTTCATTGGTGCCTGACCCAAACATGATGCCAAAATTGATGATGCATCACACCACGATGAGCTATCTATGCTTATGGTTGCGTCTCATGGTTGCATCGGCTAGTGAAGCTGATCGATGTTCAATGAAGAACGGGCTGTCTTCCATCAGTGCTCTTTGCTTGTTACCACAAAGATGATATCCTTCATTAGTTCATCTTGGAGCAGTCGTTTATGTTGGTGCAATTTTATCACACAATTGGATATGAACCAAATGTTTCCTCGAAGAAGCATCAACGTTGGTACTAAGAGCAAAAGTTTTGTATTGATTTCTAAGCCTTCTCACAACTTTGTCTTTAGCTACCCTGTAATTTTATTTGTCCAGCTTTTAACTAAATATGTGGTCAAACTTTGTTTAAAAACATGGTGTGGACTAAAAACTCGGATGGAGGTAGTACCCCTCCGTTTTTATTTACTCTGCATATTAGATTTGACTGAAGTCAAACTTTGTAAAGTTTGATCAAGTTTAGGCTGAACACAACAAACCATAATTATTGAGAGAGGGCAAACTGTACATACTCTCACACCTTTCCGATAATTGAAATTAAAATTCTTTATTTGTACACACTCTCACACCTTTCCGATAATTTGGCGCGTGTGTGGTTTTTCACTTAACGGAGGGTAGTGTACCGCACATGAAGGACAGGAAGTGCGACCAGGACGCGTGGATCGTTAGTTGATCGTAAGTAGTTTTCTTCACTGGTACGTTAAATAAAGAGTTTGTTTCGTACTTACACAATTTAAAACGATTGTTATGGAGATAAAAAGAAAACCACTCCACTATATTAGTAGTATAAACAAGTACTATATAAGCTGGAGCCTCAGCGCTTGTTCGCTAAGGTTTGCACTCTCCACACTCTCGCTGCACTATATATATATATATATATATATATATATATATATATATATATATATATATATATATATATATATATATATATATATATAGTAATCCTATTCATCACCCAGGGTGCAGAATAAGTTATTCTTCACCCAAGGTAATCTTACAATCGCTTCATACATAAATTACGTTTGGAATACAAATAGTTACATTCATATTGATTCACTACGTAAAATTTGGTATAAGAAAACAAAAAAATAGGTTATAAGACCAGAAATATCGTATTTTATGTATGTTTTACACTATGTTTTTCGTTCGTAATTTTACGTAACATAAAATATTTTTTACGGCGAGTATATATTTTCTTACGTTCTCTTTTTACGTATGAAATAAGATAAAAATTTGCGAAACCTAAAAATACGGTGCATTGACCTCAAAATAGAGAGGGGGTGAAGAATAACTATTCCTCACCCAGGGTGACCAATAGCGCGACCCTATATATATATATATATGTATATATATATATATATATATGTATATATATATATATATGTATATATATATATATATATATATATATATGTATATATATATATATATATATACACGCTGCAGGCTCAGCGTTCCTTTGTTAGGGTTTGCTATATTCACAGTCTCTCACCCTCTTCACCAGATCTAAACAAGACTGCGTTGGCCTCTGTCTCTCTCTCCCCCCTCACAGCTGGTGAAGGAATCGTCCGGATCCCGTCGCACCAGGAAGGGGAGGAGGTGCAGCATTCACTCTGTCGCCTTCGGCGAGGAAGGCAATCCACTGCTGGCTGCACTGTTCTCTTTTACCCAGCGCCTGTGCGGGAGGGCCTCCGACCCCTTCTTCCTCGCTGCCATACGTAGTGTGGGCAGATCCGGCCTCCCGCCGCACGCCTAGCCACATCCCGACGACCCTAAGGTATAACTTTCTTTGAAACCGTCATTGCTCTAGCTGCATGCGTATCTTTTTCGATTCTGTAGTTGAATCTAGGTCTTGGTTCAAAGAGGAAAGAAGGGGGGTGGGGTGGAGCATGAATCTAGGACGTGGTTCAATGAGGAAAGGAGGGAGGGAAAGTAGTATAGACTAGCTATCCAGCCGCTTTGTTGGTCGAAAAGGGGAAAAGGGGGTAACCAGTACACATATTTGTAAGGAACCGATCTCTTTGTTGAAAAAGGAAAGAAACTGGGGGGTCGGGTAGTTTGTGCAGGACTAGATTTGCAGCCCTCACATAGGAAAAAGGTTCAAAGAGAACAAATATGGGACCAACGCAGATATGCTGCTTGGCAACATACTCTGCATCACCCATTTATACGTGTGGATGCACATGGTGCTGGCATGTCCCATACAACTATTTTGCTGTTGTTAATCTAAGAATGCCGCTGGAAAATTGAAGCAATGCCACTGTTAAAAGTAAATTACATTTTTAATGACTGTTATTTTAAGAGAATGTCTCTGTTAATATGAATCAATGCAACCGTTTTAGAAATGCTACTGTCCTACTTTGTTTTCCATCAAGATAAGGTAGATGCTTCTTTTTGTAGCCACATGATTCATCCTCCTTTATTGGCCAGTAATTGTTTCTTTTTTTACCTCTGAAAACAGGGATATCTATTCAACTCGTTGCTAGTGCGACCTTTTGCTTCACTATGCAAAACACTTATGTTGTAAGAGTGTTTTGTGCAGTTCAACTTAAATGTCACACCGGCAACTTTGCTTGATTTAGTTGAACTACACAAAACAAGATTGGATTTCCTATTCGTGTTGGCAGATTCATATTTGATCTTGTCTGCCTCATGAAAGGTCAGTACCGGCCTTCATCCACATGATTGTGCAGTGTGCTTTGAGATGTTGTGCTACTTGTAGTGGTACTCTTTTAAATAAATGTTGAATTGAAGCTATTGTATTGCTGTCTTTTCCCATTAAGTGAACAAAAATGGGACCAACCCAGACATGATGCTTGTTGCTTTGTTACAACAAACTCTGCATCACCCCCTTTATAAGTAGATGGAAGCACATGGTGCTGTTATGCACTCTCCCCTGGAACTGTTTATGCTTTTTGTTAATCTAATGCCACTGGTAAAATTAAGCAATGCCACTCTCAGAATTAACTACTGATTCTTAGTTCAAAACTGCAACACTTGTTAGGGATCGGCGGGATTACCATTTCTGTTAGGGATGGGCGGGAGTACATGTTTAAGAAATGTATTGTTGAGATAATGTCTCTGTTATTATATATCAGTTACAGTGTTTTACAAATGGTACTATCCTGCTTTGTAGTTCTTTCTACATGTTTAACCAAGGTATTGTTAAGATAATGTCTCTGTTAATATGAATCAGTTGCATTGTTTTAGGAATGGTACTTTTCTGCTTTGTTGTTATTTATACATGTTGAAACAAGGTATTGTTAAGATAATGTCTCAGTTCATATGAATGAATCACACTGTTTGAGAATTGCTACTGTCCTACTTTGTTTCCCATTAAGATAAGGTAGATGTTTTTTCTTCTAGGAGTATAAGTCATCAACCGTTATTTCTCAGTAATTGTTTCCTTTATACCTATTGTTGCATACAGGGATATCAAAACTTCTGCTTGGTTCTATTTCGACTTTGATTTTAGTTGAACTGCACAAAAGGAGCCAATGTGTTTAAGGCAAACTGTTGCATTATTGGGCCCAGTTGGTCTTTCCACTTTGCAGAAAGAAGCAGTCACTGTTTGCGCTACATTACACAAGGAATGATCGAGAAGCTTTACAGAGTATTAGTAGACGCTGGTGACATGACTAGTCTGTAGAGAGCATGGGAAACTCAACAGCACGTGGAGTGCAAAATTCACTCCACAAGGAAAGGTATGACCAAGTCAGTGGCCGACGCAGCTGTAACAAACAAGGTCAGTATCGGCCTTCATCCACATGATTGTGCTTTGTTATGTTGTGCTACTTATATTGTTGTATTGTTTTGAATAAATATTTAATTGAAGCTATTGTATTGCTATCTTTTCCTGTTAAGATAATGAAGATGATTATAGTTGTGAGCGTATGTTTAATCAACTAGTACCACTATTATATTCATCACACTTTTTCTGTATTTATGCAGACATGGATGCTCAGCTTGATTTTAGTGGAACTGCACAAAATGTTCAGATGGTTCGTGTCCTCCATAATACTTCATCATGCACAATACATTGAATGGTTCTCTAATCATTCGTCGTCAGCTTGAGCCACCGAACTATCTACTTGAATGGAGCTGCCAACGTGTTCAACGCCTTGCAACATATAAATATGAAATCCACCATGCTACGCAAGACATTGTTTGATTTCAGTGGAACTGCACAAAAAGATACACTGGTTAATCCGGCTCCATGTGCTATTTCAATGTGCAAACTGATGACAATCATAGGCATTACATATTTTGAATGGGAAAAGCTTGTCAAAGTTTAATCATTGATGTTAGCAAGAAGACATTCGTTTAATATTTTGGAATTGGAAAACCTTGTCAAATTGTGCTCATTGATGATAGCCAGAAAACATGCATTTGATATTTTGGAATGGGACGCCCTTTGCTGTGAGCAGCGTCGATCATTTTTTCCTATTAGTGTGTTCAGTTCAGAAGTAAATATTTACTCTGATGAGATGCATAGTCATGAATGTTGACTTATGTAAGGTATTTTAAGAGTTTGTTCTGAATGTTGTCTATGAAATGCCAGGCCTTGTGAGTTTGATTGCAAAATTTAGCTTGGAATGCTGTGGCATGCGGCATCACGAGCTGTTCACCGTGCCTCCTAAGAATAATGCTTCGTATTGTTTTGCACGTTAATCTAATGCCAGTGATTTGCATGTTAAGAAAATCATCCTCTTCTGTTGTTTCTGTGCTTAAGAAGTTCATCGTCTTATGTTTCATAATTTCATTCACAGCCTATACGAGAACTCGGGTAGGTTAGAGGTGAAACGATATGATCTTCCGACCAACTCATCGTATTAGGCCGTGATTGGATCGTCGTTTTCCGACCAAAACCGCTTGTAAAACTGACGCTTGTAAATAAAAGCAGATGGTCTTGGGCGAAGCGCTTGGTTGGTCGTTTTCGACTGATAAAATATACACTGGTTTCTCAGATTACACGCATAACTCGCTGGTTTTCGTTACAGACCTCAGGCCGTCGGTTTCATTATGCCTGTATTTTACGCGTTGTTTCCGGTGACGAGTAAATTACACTTGTATCCTTAATACAGGTGTGAAACAATCCAGAGCTCCCTAGCGCGGCCTTACCGTTTCATGCTAGCTCAGTCTCTCGAAGGTGCTCATAGGGGTCCGATGATCCTAGCTTCTTGAACGACTAGCGGGCGCTGTATCAGACCATCCGTAGGGCCCGCGAGGCCCTCTCAGTCGTCCTTCGAGTTGTTGCGCTCGCCGTGGCGCCACCGTCTCGCGTTGTCAACATGGTCAACGAACATGAGGAATCAGGAGATGACTTAACTTGGAGAGGATGACAGTGGGGACCCACCAGGGCCATAGTCGCACGTACGCAAGTGCCTCCTTATTATATACAACTATATTTTTTTTGCTTCCTCCTGGTTTTCTGACATCGCGGTCCACACCATTGTCAACCTATATAGTCAATAAACGAGAGAATTGCACAAGGAGCGGCCGAGAGCTGGGACCCAGCAGCTCGAGCAGTATTTGTTTTTTGAGGTGTGAGCAGAGTTTTTCTTGAGCGATATTTTTGTTGTTGTTCAAAGGAGCAGGGTATCAACTGGGCGGGCTGTGGCCCGTCTGGCCCAGGCTATTATTTTATGTCGACCAAATATCCAGCCCAGATATTAATTTTTCAATGTGAAAATGGCTAGCCCAACTATACTTTTATGCGGAATACCCAACCCAGGTCAACTTGTTATTCTCCGCCCCACAATAGACTTGCCAAGAAAATGAACTTTAAGACATAATAAATGGGCTGTAATTAAAAAATTTGCTGTAAATATAAAAAACACACCGAACAAGTAACTTTTTAATTTCATTACTTGTTGCGCGCGCAAAATTTCATTGGATTTTTACCTAATACAAATTTATCATGAAATTATATTTAATCTGACTCGAAATTTCAGGTTAAAAAATATTTCGGATCCCATCAAAATGTGGGAAATTTTGTTGAATTCTTTTTGAGCGGTTGGTTGAAATTATTAACCGTTGTCCTGGCTAGAAAATGGGCTGTAATTTTAACAAATAGTAAATGGGTTGAGTAAATTCCATTCGAATTAAAAAATGGGTTGTACATTATAACAAATCGCAAATGGGCTATATGTTCTCTGCCACAGATGTGATGGTCACTTGTGGGCGTACTAAGTTGACGCGTACGCAAGGCTTTGTCAACTTATAGTTAACACACGATTCTAGTAGCAGTGGCCGTTGGATGTCCATCTAACGGTTGTGGTGCTTCTTCAATCTCGGATATTCATGCTTCAGCCGCCCAAACCACCGTCGGCGGTACCGCCTGCTACCGCCTCCCGTGGCCGGCTGTGCTGCCGCGCAGGCCTCGCCGGCCCACCCTACTACCATCGCCATCCAGGCCATTCCTCTACTCACCAACACCTCCTGTTATTCTCCGGCGACGGCAGCCTCACACCGCACTGAACCAGTGAACCCTCGTACTCCCCTCCGCGTGGGCATTCACTGCTGTGTCTTCGCCGGCTCCGGGTCGTTCCCTTCCTAGGCCTCGCCATCGTCCACCGCGTTGGCTCTCTCGGCGCGGCGTGGTCAACTTTGTCAACAAACGACAGCCATTGGAAGAGGCATGTACGTGGAGTGGGTGACAGTAGGGACCCGCATGGCCCATGGCCACACGCGAGCAAGTCCCTCCTTATTATGCGAAAACAAATGATTTCTCCCCCTGACAGGTTTGAGCCACCAGCTACATCTTCGCATGCAGGGAAGTGTTTCCTGTACTACGCGGAAAAAAAGTTACCTCTCCCTGACAGCCAGGACCCACCAGCTTTATTATGATCCATTTCGTGAAAATATAGATTGTACCAAAGATGCTAAATTGTTTTCTTTTTATTCTAACTTGAAAAAGAAGAAATTAAAAAAACCAGAAAACATGTTCGCACGCAAGAAAGTGCCACCTTATTACGAGCAAAAAAATGATTCCCCCTGCTAGCTGGGACGCACCAAATTTGGAGGCTGACTTGTGGGCCAACTAAGTTGACGCGTACGGGCTTTGTCAACTTAGTCAAAACGATCTAGATGCACTAACCGTTGGATGTTAAATCAACGACCATGTTGTGTCTTCAACCTCAGGTCTTCTTGCTCCAGCCGCCCAAACCAGGTCCGCCGTCCTGCCTGCTCCAGCCTCCCGTGGCCGGCTATGCTACCGCGCAGGCCTCACGGACCGACCATACTACGACTGGCCAGGCCTTCCCTCTATTCACCCACACCCCCTGTTATTCTCCGGTGACGGCAGCCTTACGCCGCAGCCGAACCAGTGAACCCTCGTACTCCCCTCCGCGTGGGCATCCACCTGCCTCGTCTTCTCTGGCTCCTCGTCGTTCCCTTCCTAGGCCTCGCCGTCGTCCACCACCTTGATGCTCTCGGCGCCTCGTGGTCAACGAGGTTAATGAACGACGGCCATCGGAACTGGACTTTTAGGCTGTGAGACTGACAACTGGACCCACCAGCTACATCTTCGAACATAAGGAAGTGCCTCCTTATTACTCGCAAAATAAAAATGGTTCCTCCCCCTGACAGCCGGGACTCACTAGCTATATCTTCGCACGCAAGGAAGTGCATCCTTATCCTCCCTGACAGCTGGGACCCACCCGGTCGAAGCGTACGTAGCATTGTCGCGAACGTGTACGTACATACTGGTCGATCGGTCTCTCTGCAATGATGAACCACGGCCGAGCAAGCAGCGGCACATGTAGTAGTAAAGCCCCCGACGTAGTAGTTCAGGCAGTCCCTTCTAAACCGTGTACACGTATGTACAGCCACATGCCAAAAAATACGGCCACGTACGTACATACGGGCAGGGTCTCGAACACCTACTCACGCATACGTACGGCCAGGGCTCGTGTACATGGAGAGGCAACGGACGGCAACAACGACGTCCTTTTCATCGGAAGCCAACCGGCTGGATCGGGACGGAGAAACTGCATCCTGTTCATCGGGAGGCAACGGAATGCGTCGTGTTCATCAGGAGCAAACCGGCTTGGACGGAACAGCCGAAACGGGGTCTGGCGTACCGCGGTACGGAGGAAACGGCCTTCTGTTCGACTGGCTACGGTTGAAACGGGATCCTGTTCATTGGGAGGGGTCCGGCGTACTGCAAAACAGAGGAAACGGACTTATGTTCGAGCTCCTGCGGTTGAAACGGGGTGCTGTTGATCGGGAGGGGAGTGGCGTACCGCAAAACGGAGGAAACAGACTTGTGTTGGAGCGCCTACGGTCGAAACAGTGTCCTGTTCATCGGGAGGGGTGTGGCGTACCGCAAAATGGGACTCCACAGGCTACCTGTTCATCGGGAGGGGTGTGGCGTACCGCAAAATGGGACTCCACGGGCTACTGTTCATCCACCGTCTACTGCCTCGCTCCAGCTTCCACGGGGCTACTGTGCATCAATCGTCGATTTCCTCCAGCCTCCACCTGCTACTGTTCATCCACCGTCGACTTCCTCCGGCCTGCACCAGCTACTGTTCACCACAGGGGTCCTGTTCATCCAGCCTCCACTGGCTACTGTTCAACCAGTCCTCCACGGGGGTCCTGTTCATCCACCCTCCACCGGCTACTGTTCATGGAGCCTCCACGGGGTCCTGTTCATCCACCCTCCACCGGCCTCCTCGATCGGGGTCCTGTTCATCCAGAGGCAACGGCCTCTACTACCACGGGGTCCTGTTCATCCAACCCCCATCGGGAACTATTCATCCAACCCCCAACAACAGTCACTGTTCATCAAGAGGCAGCAGGTTCGATCAACTTCAGTTAGCAGCAGTAGCGAAGGAATCGCTCGATCGGGTTCAGTTAACAGCAAGGGATCGATCGCTCGGGTTCAGTAACGCGTAGCTAGTGCAATCGCTTGGGTTCAGTAAGCGAACACCTCGCTTGGGTTCAGTTAGAGCCCAACGCCTCGCACACACGTGCGTACGTGTACGAGAGAAACGCGCAAACCCTCCGTGCATCGCTCGGCCCCGACCATCCACCGTAACTGGGAACTCCCCGAAATTTTCCTCGCCCTCGCTTCTACCATGATTTTTTCCGTCCTGGACGGCCCAAGGAATGTCATGCAGGTGCGTCCCCGGCCCCCCCAGGACGAAAAGCCCATTTTCTGTCATGATTTTTTGTCATAGAAGTAGGAGCCCACCACATCTATGATGATACGTGCTTTTGTCACAATTATCGTCATAGAAGTGTCATAAGCATGATAGAAAAAAATTCGTTCGGCCCAAAATGTCACGGATGTGTCTTTTTTTTGTAGTGGAGGTACCGAGTATTATGGAAGAGTTGAGGCAATTTATGAAATTCTATTCTATGGTGAAAACCCACCGAACGTCGTTGTCTTCAAATGTTATTGGTTCCAGCCGAAGGAGACTAGAAGGACTCATGAACATATAGGGCTAGTTGAAACCAAACAAATCACCCATTTAGATGTTCCCGATGTCTATATTATGGCTCAACAGGCGACCCAAGTTTTCTATCTACTGTGGGCCTGCCAAACTAATACAAATCTGAATGGTTGGGATGTCGTTTATGAAGTGTCGCCACGTGTTAGACCACCTACCCCCAATGAAGAGGATTATGAACCTCACATTGACCCAGACACATATGAAGGAGAATTCTTCCAAGAAACACTTCTTTCCAAGAAACGTTTCAAGAACCGCTATACTTCACCCCAGAACATGGAAGTAGACAGTGACAGTGAATCCGACTTTACCCCTGAGCCGGAACAAGAAGAGGTTACTGCTACGGATGACATGTCAATGCTTGACCGATTACAAAAAGGTCTTCAACATGTCGATGCCGCTGAACCCGATGAGCACGTCATTCATGACGACACGTGTGATAGTGATGATGATGGTGCATCTATTGATCCCAGAGCATATATAGATGATCCAGGCTATTATTAGTTTGTATGCATCCCAACTTAAATTATATACATATTATTATTCATGTCATGTATTCAATTTTGTTATGTTGTACTAATTTCGTTTACTCTTTGTCATGGCAGGTGCTGAAAGATGGTGGGTGCGGGTCCAGAGCGCTCTGCGGATACTTCTTCGTTGGCGCCCCGGGGGAGGGGTACTTCCATTCCACCCCTACATCTCCGGAGAGCATTGATAGACAGTATGGGGACACCGCCGGCGGGCGCTTCTTCGTCGGTGTTGTTGCCCACCGGGAGAGGAGGTCGAGGAGGACGTGGCTGCGGGAGAGGTAGGCAGGCTGCTAGCCTTCCTCGCCACCACCCCCAGCTGATTCACTCGAGCACAGGACTGCTAGGGTGGACCCGTCTGAGGTGGAGGCTACGGGGACTTCGGACCACGAGCCTCAGGTGGACGGGCCCTCGGCCCACGAGACTCCAGTCCCAGAGGCTTCGGCCCATGACACTTCGGGGCACGAGACTCCGGACCAGGCTACGTCCCAGGAGACGTCCGGATGGGGTACCTGGCCGGATCCGACTAAGGGGCCGAGTGGCCATGCTGATGGTGGCGGTCATGAGTTTACTGATAGTGAGGGCGAGGTGGTTGAGGGGGCCACTGTGTACCAGCGTGGTGGTACACGGCTCCCGACCCTGCCGGTGACCCGCGAGCAGAGGCCGGTGATTAGGCCTGATGGGGAGAAGTAAGTGCATTTACTCTTTTTGTTCCTTTTGCCTTCATGTTTCTTCAAATATCTAATGCATTGGCCTTGTCATACTACAGGGGTTGGTTACACGCCAAGGAAGTCCGCAGGCCCAACAACGTCCTTGGTGTGATTTGCCGGCAAAATTTCCTGGAGTTTGTCACGTTGCCCGGTGAGGATCAGCTTCCACAGCTAGGATTGAGCTGGGAGCACTACTTGGCTGCCCAGGCCCCGCCGGAGCAGATGATCGATGGTGTCTTGTGCCACACGAGGGCCGAGATGTTGATCATAACCTTTTGGGTAATTTTTCCTTTACACAATCAAAAATTAACAATAGCTAGTTATTGTACTAATCAGTGTTGTCTCGTTTGATTGCAGACCTTCTACAGGTGTGAGGAGGGATACAAGGAGGAGGTGGCAAAGGTTATCGATAACGAGTGCAAGCGCCAACTACAAAACTTACGGCACGAGGCTCGGCCGCAGGCTGTTCGAGACTACTACGCCAAGAGTGGTATTAAGAAGGACAAGCCGTCGTGTGATGGCTCGTATCCGCGTCAGTATTTCCCGAAGAGGAAGGGATGATGTAGTACAACTTTGGTAGGTATTTCCCTAATTTATGAAATCAAGGTTATCGAACCAGTAGGAGAACCAAGCAACACTATCTAAACGGTACCTGCACACAAAGAACAAATACTTGCAACCCGACGCGTAAGAGGGGTTGTCAATCCCTCACGGGTAAAAGATAGATTGGTTTGTATGATTTTGGATAAATAGATCTCTCGATAAAACAAAATAAAATAAATAAAGAAAAAGTGCAGCAAGGTATTTTTGGGTTTTTAGAATAATAGATCTGAAAACAAAAGCAAATAAAAATAGATCTCAAAGGAAATATGATAAAGAATAGACCCGGGGGCCGTAGATTTCACTAGTGGCTTCTCTCGAGAAAAATAGCATACGGCGGGTAAACAAATTACTGTTGGGCAATTGATAGAACTTAAAATAATTATGACGATATCCAGGCAATGATCATTATATAGGCATCACGTCCAAGATTAGTAGACCAACTCCTGCCTGCATCTACTACTATTACTCCACACATCGACCGCTATCCAGCATGCATCTAGTGTATTAAGGTCATGGAAAAATGGAGTAATGCAATAAGAACGATGACATGATGTAGAAAAGATCTATTCATGTAGGAACAGACCCCATCTTGTTATCCTTAATAGCAACGATCAATACGTGTCTTGCTGCCTCTTCTGTCACTGGGAAAGAACACCGCACGACCGAACCCATCACAAAGCACATCTTCCCATGGCAAGAAAAATCGATCTAGTTGGCCTAACTAAACCAAACATTCGAAGAAGAAATACGAGGCTATAAGTAATCATGCATATAAGAGATCTAAGAAACTCAAATAACTTTCATGGATAAATAGATCTGATCATAAACTCAAAGTTCATCGGATCCCAACAAACACACCGCAAAAAGAGTTACATCAAATAGATCTCCAAGAGACCATTGTATTGAGAATCAAAAAGAGAGAGAGGAAGCCATCTAGCTACTAATTACGAACCCATAGGTCTACAATGAACTACTCACGCATCATCGGAGAGGCACCAATGAGGATGATAAACCCCTCCATGATGGTGTCTAGATTGGATCTGGTGGTGCTAGAACTTGCGGCGGCTGGAATTGTGTTTCGTCGACTCCCCTAGGGTTATTGGATTTTCGGGGTA
Organism: Thinopyrum elongatum; assembly: GCA_011799875.1. Classification (NCBI taxonomy): domain Eukaryota; kingdom Viridiplantae; phylum Streptophyta; class Magnoliopsida; order Poales; family Poaceae; genus Thinopyrum; species Thinopyrum elongatum. The sequence continues at coordinate 368,094,315 of CM022299.1, read as the reverse complement.
TTTATAGAGCAAAGAGGCAGTGCGGGAGGCGGCCAAGGTGGGCACAACCCACCAGGGCGCGCCTGGGCCCCCAGGCGCGCCCAGGTGGGTTGTGCTCCCCTCGGAGCCCCCCTCTGGTACTTCTTTGGCCCAACAGGTGTCTTCTGGTCCAGAAAAAATCTCCAAAAAGTTTCACTGCGTTTGGACTCCGTTTGGTGCTGATATTCTACGAAGTAAAAAACAAGCAAAAACAGAAACTGGCACTGGACACTATGTCAATAGGTTAGTCCCAAAAAATGATATAAAGTTGCTATAAAATGATTGTAAAACATCCAAGAATGATAATATAACAGCATGGAACAAGCAAAAATTATAGATACGTTGGAGACATATCAGCATCCCCAAACTTAATTCCTACTCGTCCTCGAGTAGGTAAATGATAAAAACATAATTTTTAATGTGGAATGCTTCCTAACATGTTCATCACAAATTCTTTTCTTTTGTAGCATGGACATTTGGACTTTTATATGGTTCAAAGCAATATTCTAGTTTTCACATGAAGATTTCAATACTCAAGCATATCAACAAGCAACCATGTCTTTCAAAATATCAACACTAAAGCAAGTTATCCCTAGCCCATTATGCTCAATCGTTGATCCATTCGTGAAACACACTCGCATATTAGCTACACCCAATGCTCAAGTACGATCATAGTGCCCCCTAGTTGGTGCTTTATAAGAGAAGATCGAGACTCAAATAAAAATAAAAATTGCATAAATTAAATAGAAATGCCCTTCGCAGAGGGAAGTAGGGATTTGTAGAGGTGTCAAAGCTCAAAGCAAAAAAGATAGAGATAAAACATTTTGGGTGGCATGCTTTTCCTGTCAACAAAAATGATTGAGTAGTTCCCAATACTTTCCATGCTAGATATATCATAGGCGATTCCCAAACATAAAATAAAGTTTATTCCTTTTTCCACCATACTTTCACATTCCACGGCTAGCCGTATCCACGGGTACCGTCCATACCAACACTTTCCAAGGAATTTATTATTTGACAACATAAAGTAAATTCATTTTTCATTTCGGGACTAGGCATCCCTAATACCTTTGCCGTACTCTCATGCAATGACAAGTGAATCAACACTCATCTTGATAATAACACATCTTGCATGGAAAAATATCAGCCACCCCCTACCATTTCATGAGCGGCACGAGCACACAAAAAGGAAATTATTTTGAAAATTAGAGATGGCACATACAAATTTGCTTAGAATGGCACGGAAATACCGGATATAGGTAGATATGGTGGACTCATATGGGAAAACTGGGTTTAAGGGTTTTGGATGCACAAGTAGTATTCCTACTTAGTACAAGTGAAGGCTAGCAAAAAGATTGAGAAGCATCCAACCAAGAAACGAAATATCACATAAGCGAGCATTAAGCATAACTAACACCGAATAATGCACCACAAGTAGGATGTAATTTCATTGCATAACTATTGACTTTTGTGCTTGCATAGGGAATCACAAACCTTAACACAAATATTCTTACTAAAGCACAATTACTCACCAACATGACTCACATATCACTATCACCATATCGCAAAACTATTACAAAGAATCAAGTTTATTTTGTCCAATGATCTTCATGAAAGTTTCTATTATATCCCTCTTAAATATCTACCATTTTGGGACTAGTTTCATATGTTGCTTTTGATAGCACAAACAAATCTAAGTGAAGAACATGAGCACAAATTTTTTCATCTCTCAAAATAATATAAGTGAAGCATGAGAGAATTACTTCAAAAATTACTAACTCTCAAATAAATCTAACTGAAGCATGAGAGCATTTCTTCAAAAATATTAAAGCACACCGTGCTCAAAAAGATATAAGTGAAGCACTAGAGCAATTCCATAGCTCAAAAAAAAATTAAGTGAAGCTCATAGAGCAATTCTAACAAATCATAGCATAATTTTGGCTCTCTCAAATAGGTGTGTCCAGCAAGGATACTTGTGACAAACTAAAAAGTAAAACAAGCAAAGACTCATATAATACAAGGCACTCTATGCAAAACTCATGATATGTGACGAATAAAAATATAGCTCCAAGTAAAATACCGATGGTCGTTAGAAGAAAGAGGGGATGCCACTCGGGGCATCCCCAAGCTTAGTTGCTTGTTTCTCCTTGAATACTGCCTTGGGGTGCCATGGGGCATCCCCAAGCTTAGGCTTTTCTCACTCCTTATTCCTTCATCCATCGTGATCTCGCCCAAAACTTGAAAACTTCAATCACACAAAACTTACCAAAACCTTCGTGAGATCCGTTAGTATAAGAAAACCAATCTTTACTTTAAGTATTGTAGAAAACCCATACAAATTTTGTTATTGCATTATATCTACTATATTCTAACTTTACCATGGCTTATACCCCTGATACAATCCATAGATTCATCAAAATAAGCACACAATGCAAAGAAAACAGAATCTATCAAAAACAGAACAGTCTGTAAGGACTCGAATTTTACTCATACTTCTGTAAATCCAAAAATTCTGAAAAATTTGGACAACCGAGGAAATTCGTATATCAATCTTGTGCAAAAATTTAGAATTTTTCGTCGCTTCTGTGAATCTAAACAATTATTTTACTGGACGCAAAAGTTTCTGTTTTTCAATAGGATCAAATCAACTATCACCAAAGCTATCCCAAAGGCTTTACTTGGCACAAACACTAATTAAAACATAAAAAACACAATCATAACAGATGCATAATTGTGCAAACACTCAAGAACAGGTAGAAAAAGGCAAAAATAAATTTTATTCATTGGGTTGCCTCCCAACAAGCGCTATCGTTTTATGCCTCTACCTAGGCATAATGCATAGATCTAAGTGTTGTCATCTTTAGTTCTAGATCCATAGGATGCCCTCATGATTGATTCATATGGTTGCTTAATTCTTATTCTAGGGAAGTGTTCCATTCCCTTTCTTAGAGGAAATTGAAATTTAATATTGCTTTCTTTCATGTCAATCACGGCACCAATAGTACATAAAAACGGTCTACCAAGTATAATTGGACAAGACGGATTGCAATCAATATCAAGAACAATAAAATCTATGGGCACATAATTCCTATTTGCAAGAATAAGAACATCATTAATTCTTCCCAAAGGCTTTTTAATAGTGGAATCCGCCAAGTTTAAATTTAAAGAACACTATTCAATATTGGTAAGACCAAGCACATCACATAAAGACTTCGGAATTGTGGGAACACTAACACCCAAGTCACATAAAGCAAAACACTCATAATTTTTTATCTTGACTTTAATGGTGGGTTCCTATTCATCATGTAATTTTCTAGGAATTGAGATCTCTAATTCCAACTTTTCTTCAAAAGCTTTCATCATGGCATCAACAATATGTTTAGTAAAAGCTTTATTTTGTTCATAAGCATGGGGTGAATTAATGATGGATTGCAACAAAGAAATACAATCAATCAAAGAGCAATTATCATAATTAAAGTCTTTGTAATCCAAAAGAGTGGGCACATCACTAGTTAAAGTTTTGACCTCTCCAAACCCACTTTTATCAAAATTTTCATCAAGATTTTCACCCTCCGAATTATTGGGATGCCTTCTAACTAAAGTTGACTCTTCTTCAGTCCCTTTATCATCAATTTTAATCTTCCTAAACAAGGAATCAATAGAAGAAACACCAATCACTTTAAGATCTTCATCATTTTTATGAAAGCAATCATTAGAAAATGCTCTTTCTAAAAATTCTCTTTTAGCTCTAAGCATAACGGTTCTTTTCTTACTTTCATCCATAGAAACATATAAAGCTTTAATTGATTCCTCAACTTTGGGTACAAAAATTTTCAACTTGAGATTTTCTACATCGTGACAAATCCTATCAATGCTTCTAGACATATCATCAATCTTATTCAACTTTTCTTCTATCGTATTATTGAAAACTGTTTGAGCATTGATAAATATTATTCTCAAGATCAGAGGTGTTACTATTATTATTATAAGAAGGATTACCATAGGAACCACCATAATTATTAGAGGAATTTCCAGGAAAAGGCCTAGGATTAAAATCACCTCTATAAGCATTGTTATTAAAATTGTTTCGCGAGACAAAATTCACATCTACGGAATCACTATTTTTCTCAATCAAAGTAGACAAAGGCACATCATTAAGATCAATAGGAGCACTTTTATTAGCAACCAATTTCATAAGAGCGTCAACTTTTTCACTCAACGAATTAATTTCTTCAACCGAATTAACCTTTTTACTAGTAGGTGCTCTTTTGGTATGCCATTGTGAATAATTTGCCATAATATTATCAAGCAATTTAGTAGCTTCATCCAAAGTAATTTCCATAAAAGTACCACCCGCGGCGAAATCTAAAAGATTTCTAGAAGCAAAATTCAGTCCCACATAAAAAAATTGTATGATCATCCAAAGATTTAAACCATTAGTAGGACAATTTCTTAGCATCAATTTCATTCTTTCCCAAGATTGTGCAACATGTTCATGCTCAAGTTGCTTAAAATTCATGATCTGACTTCCAAGGGAAATAATTTTTGCGGGCGGAAAATACTTACTAATGAAAGCATCTTTGCATTTATCCCAAGAATCGATACTATTCTGAGGCAAAGAAGAAAACCAAATTTTTGCATGATCTCGCAAAGAAAACAGAAATAATTTCAACTTCACAATATCATTGTCCACATCTTTTTTTTGCATATCGCATAATTCTACGAATGTGTTAAGATGGGACGCGGCATCCTCATTAGGTGTACCGGAAAACTGATCTTTCATAACAAGATTCAACAAAGCGGCATTAATATCACAAGATTCCGCACTAGTGGTGGGAGGAGCAATCGGAGTGCTAATAAAATCATTGTTGTTGGTATTGGAAAAATCACACAACTTGGTGTTCTCTTGAGTCATCATGACTACGCAAACAAGATTTGTCAGGTAAAACAAACAGGGGCATGTATTTTCCCCTCACTCGTGCACGGACACGCCAAGGTCGTGCCAGAATACAAGAGACCAAGATCATCAAAGAGCCAAGCATGCAGATCAAGAGGGACCAAGATCAAGCCAAAGAAGCAAGGCACCATCAGGAGAAGGGCCTCCTTTGCCGGGCAGGCGAGCTCGGCAAGGGGCGAGGCCACCCTCGGAAGACGACGTCCAAGATGTCCCGGCAGGGCCTGCTGGGGCACACGGAGGCAAAGCCACCTCACCAACTACTCCACCACGACCCACGTCGTCAATCAGTGCGGTGTCGAACCACGGAGTGACTAAGTGGCATCCATTCACCACATGGCAGCCTCTCCCTACAGGAAACACCTGCAGATGACACCCGTCCTGCGACGTGTCAAGCAAGCAGGCGTGGAGCTAGCGAGATAGCCCGGCAAGCCTTGCCAGGCAACCAACGATATGACGATGAGCGGTGCATTTAATGCGCCCTGTCAGCCCATAGAGTTAGGTATGATAGCACTGTTTGCTATCTTATCAGTGCCTAATGACTGTTTTGCCATTGTGGTGACCCCTTAATCTATAAAAGGAGGCCCATGGCGACCGTAGAGAGGGTTAGAAGGTTGGGTAACTCAGACCCCCATACGCACGTAGCCACTACCGCCCTGAGGCAACCCTTGCTGGGGAAGTGTACTACGCTCCACCACCACCTTTCCACCATCAATCCACCAAAGCAGGAGTAGGGTTTTACGCCTCAAAGCAGCCCGAACCTGGGTAAAAATGCCTGTGTGATCTCTGTCGTGCTGTCACACACTCGTCTGCTCTTTGAGCAACGCGACGCCCCCCTGCCGAACCAGCAAGGGGCCTCCTGGTCCCATAGGTGGCCGCGGTTTCCCGCGACATCTTTGGTACGCCAGGTAGGGGGACCGCTTGCGCGAACCTGAAGGCGTGTGCAGCGTGCTTTGCCCATGGTCGCCCGCTTGAAGCCTCTGGCGTTCACGGTGCCCACAAAGGCACAGAAACAAAAGCGGGGCCATCCCCGCGCCAAATTGTTGGTCTCCACACCTCGCCGTAGCCGTGACTACGGTGAAGATCGCTGCTGGTGGCAATATGCCCATCTCGGCGGCTCGTATGGCATACCCGCCGTTCGGGCGCCGTTCGGAGAAAGGGCACAAGACGTGCGGGCACGAGCTCCCCCCCTTCCCGTCCTTTCCCTTCGTCAGCAGTCGAACTGCTTCAGCCCCGGCATCATCGATGTCGACGATTACCGCGCGACGCTCGGTTCAGTATTTCCCCTATTTTGGGCAATCCTAAGCAAAGCACCGGTATGAGTCCATTAATTGATGCCCCGGCAAGCGTACTTCGGCAAGGCTGCCTGCATTGGCATGACCCATGCAACGGCGGCCGCCAGGCTAACTCGAAAGGAAAGGGGAAAAGGGGAGGGGGACCAGTGGAGCCCGGCACTATACCCCAACGCCCGCCAGCCGCACGAAGCACGTGTCGATCCCTGCCGAGAATAGAAGAGCTGCCCGATTGGCTTTCGATCCTCCGGGCATCGCGCGCGCGCGCCATGCACGTGCGGCCCGACAGAGGAGAAAAGAAGCTTAAAACGAAAGCTAAGTACACATTATCACTTCTTGTTGGCACATTCCGGACCTTTGCAGCTGTTTATCCCTTAACTTTAGCGAGTGTTCGTATCGTGAGAACCCTCATGTGATGGAACCTTGGTTAGTTTCTTTGGTCGCACCATCGTCCTGTCCCGAGCCATGCTCACAGGACGAGAGGCTGCGTCGAGAGCTACCTAGGAAAAATCTGCCGGGACGCATCCACGCCAAGATGACTGTTAAGGGCCAGACCCTTGCGACAATCGCGGCAATATGATACCGGCAGGCATCCAGAGCAGACACAGGGATGGATCATACGAACACAAAGGATAAACACGCATTTAAAGATTTAACAGAGAATATCGGTTTCACGCAAACACTTGAGATAGAGTGACTAAACACAAAATATGCGTCATGTTTTCATTACAGGGCAACGCAGGAGCAACAGCGGCCCGATACTTAGCCTGATGGCTGGGCGAAGCAGTTCAGACGTGGAGGACACTGTCGGCCCGGGGGCAGCTTTCTCCTTGGCAGCTGCGACATCAGCGCCTGCTGGCGGTTTCTTGAATCCGTCATCGAGGTCGAGGTCCGGATGGTGGTAGGCGATATTGCTCAAGACCATGAAGAGGGTGTCGTGGGTGAGCTTCCGAGACTCGGTCGCGAAACGCCCAGCCCTCCCCTCGTCATGTGCCTTCAACTTCTCGATCAGCTCATTGAAGAAGAGTCCCAGCTTGACGCTCCGGACCTCGTGCTTGCTGACCGAGAAGACTGGACCATCCATGCCCATCACCGCAACCTGGGCGCCAAGACGCTCAACGATATCAATCAGGCTCTCGATCCAAAGGTCGACCTGCTCGGACTGATTCTTTAGCTTGTCTTCTACATCCTGCCGGAGACGCTTGGCAGTGTCCAAGTCCTTGGACAACAGCTATTGGCGGGACTCAAGAGACTCTGTTGAACTTTCCAACGTGCCGATCCGAGCCTTCATGTTTGTGATATCGCCATTGGCGGTCTCATGGCTCTGGGTTTTGGAGGAGAGCTGCGATTGCGTATCGGCCAAGAGGATTTCTGCCTGCCACGCTTCTTCCTTGAGGGCTGTCACCTTCTTTGCGCTCCCGACAAGATCCTCCATCAGCTTAACCACCTGCTGGTCAAGCCCAGTCTTGGCAGCGGACGCGGCAGCCAGGTCGTCAGTGAGTTTCTTCAGTTGGGCAGCAGAGTCAGCAGCAAGGGCATCCAGGGCGGCTCCATGCTTGTCCTCCAGCTCCTTGGTGCGCTGGCGCACGAGGGCCTCGAGATCGTCATCCTTGGCGCGGAGAGTGGCTTCGAGCTTCTCCTCCCAGAGGGAGATCTCCCGCTCCCTGGCGTCCAGGGATGCCTTGCGGTCCATAAGGCGCGCCTCATGGGCCAAGACATCCTCCCTTGTTGTCAGGAGCATCTCCTGCTGCCTCATAAGCACCTTGAACTGTTTGTCGTGCCACTCACGCAACTCCAGGCATTTGCCCTTCAGCTTCTAGTCCACCTTGCTGGCGGACTCGCGCCGCTCCTTGAGTGCCTTCCACTTCTGGTTGTGCCGGGCCTGCATCTCCTTCACGCCCGTCGCCATGGATTCCATGAAGGACAAGTCCATTGCGACGGCGGCTGAGTCATCGGCCTCCCCAGCTTCCTGGTATAGCGGCGCCAGGAGACGTTGAAGCTCTTCGTCAAGCTCCGCGCCTGTCGACAGAGATAGGCCAGGGACTCCCATGTCAGGCGGCGACAACACCATAGCCAGTGTACTTGAGGGAGGCAGCAGAATCTCCATAACGATCCCAAAGGAGGGGAGCGGGTCCATGGTCCGAAGTGGGACCTTCATCTCAATCACCACCTCCCCTTCCGGGACATCTGCTGGGGAATGTTCCACCACCGCCAGGGAATTCTGAACATTCCCGGCAGCCAGGACCTGCCCCTCGGCAGCAGCAATCTCGACGGCCTCGTCCGCAGCAGCCCTCCCTATGTCAGCCACCACCTCTAGCAGTTCTGGCTCTTCAGCTCGGGGATCTGTGGATAAGGAAACCAACGAACAACGAAGAAACAGAAATTCAAGCAATTGGGGAATCAAGAGAAATGGTCAGAACAAGAAAAGAAGAAAAGGAATAAGTGGAGCACCTGGGGAAGTCTGTCGGGCAGGAATCTCAGTTTCCCCGGCAACGTCTGTTGTCGGGCCGTGAACTTCGCCCTCTGCCATGGTAATCGCGGCAGCCTTCTGCGCGACTTCATCCACGGAATGTTCCGTGGGGATCCCTTCGGCTCGGGCGGCAGGGGGAGTGTGACGCCCCCGGCTTAATCATGCACTAATCATACACACAAATGCACACGATCAAGCCTAAGGACTCACTTGAAGATATCACAACACAACTCTAAAACATAAATAAAGTCATACAAGCTTTATATTACAAGCCAGGGCCTCGGGGGCTCGAATACATAGCTCGATGGCATACAAGCGTCAGCGGAAGCATCAGATATCTGAGTACAGATATAAAAGAGAAACAGAAAGGCCTTTGGAAAGGCGGGGCAAAATAAAACACTACGATCGAAAGGCGTAGGCCTCCGGCCTAGGACCCTCCGAACCTACTCCAGGTCGTCAGCCATCTCGAAGTAATAGCCATCCTCGGGGTGGTAAAAGTAGTCGTCGGCAGGGCAACGTTCTCAGGGGCTCCGACATCTAGTCACGACAAACTGGTATGGGGAGAAAAAGAAAACAAAGCAACCTGAGTACTCGGAAGTACTCAGCAAGCAAGGATCTACACTACATATGCAACATTATCAAAGGAAGGTCGTATATGTGGACTGGGCTGCAGAAATGCCAGAATAGAGGGAAGAACTAGTCCTATCGAAGACTAGCATCTTCTGCAACTTCAATCATCTTCAACGATCTTGCAGCATTAGAAGAGTCCAGTATAGCATAATGTAAAGTAGTAGTAGTATCAAGTAACAGTCTCGAACAGAGATCCTTCCTCGTCTCCCTGCGAGAAAGCGATCCTGGAGCCACATATCCAGGTACCATCTCAAGTTCTAGTTGTACCGATCGAGATACAACTCCGAGTGTCCTTTACCGTAGGACCGGCTATCGATAGATGTTTTCTTCCCTGCAGGGGTGCACCAACTTACCCACCACGCTCGCTTAACTCTGGCCGGATACACTTTTCTGGGTCATGCCCGGCCTCGGCCAAACGACACACCGCAACCCTACCTACAGCTCAGCAGAGAGGTCCCCACCGGTCTACCTCCTAAGCGCTCAGGGGTCTTGGGCCATCGCCCTGTGCACTCCGGGTCGTTGCGAGCAGGGCGAATCTCGGTACCACCTCTATACATGGATGGCGCCGGCCCAGCCGTGCCGCAATGCTGAACTGGACGTCTGACAGAGCTTTCGGCTGATGCTACGATGCAGAGTGCCCATAACTATCCCACGTGATGGTTAGTGCTGTCAGGCCAGAGGCCTGCTCAGATCAAATATCCAAATCGTTAGAGGACTAGGGGCTTGCGGTAACGAGCAGAGACTCACGATTGATGTGACCCCGTCGCCCCGTCTCTAGGACTTGCTGCAAGGGCTAGGAATGCCCAGCCGTGCCTCGTAAAATAAATCCCGGGTAACTATCCATCATTCGCGGGTACCCCTCAGGGTCGACCCGCCTTACCAAGTAGCAGTATCATCCGTTATGTAAGGCATCCGTGTGGCTACCATATCAAGGGGAATCCGAGGCATCACCCTCGTTGGACTCCCACCTGATGTAATATCAACGTGGACGTAGGAGGAATCACCCTCGAGGTCCACACTTGAGGTGTTGCACGACTTCGTCGTTATCGGGGGTGGTGTAGGAGGAATCACCCTCTCTGACCACGACCGAATATCTAAACTACAAGGTTATCATCAGAAGTGCTAACAAGGTACCACCCTCGACACTCGATGGTAACCCGGTAGTGTCGAGCAACTAAGGGGAAAGTGAGGTGCGGTGCCGGGGTCTAGTCTTCGATCCCGTTGATCGGGTCTTCTGATAATCCAGCGTGGCAGTCGGGATAAGGGGGTCACTCATGGGTCTCTAACCAGCCTATACTAAATAGTTTAGGATGAACAGGAAGGTATCAACAGCAGGTTACAATAAACAGGCTATGCAGCAGAATAGGAGCAATCATTTACAATAGCAAAATCTAATGCAAGCATGAGAAAATAGAATAGGCGATATCGGGATGATCAAAGGGGGGGCTTGCCTGGTTGCTCGGCGGCAAAGGCAAGGTCTTCAGAAGCGTAGCCAATCACCAGAGCTGCGTCGGTCTCGGAGGCTACGTCGGCACCAGGATCTACCGAGAGAGAAGAGGGGAAGGAAACAGTAAATACTAAGCAAACAAGTGCTACACAATGTATGACATGACAATACGTAGTGCCGGGTGTGTCCTAACGTATGGTTGCACGTCACTGAGGAAGGGGAATCCATCCGGGAATGTTTTCCCGGTTCCGGACATTTGTCAGACAGATGACCGGAGGGGGGCGGTTCCATGTTCGGATAGTTAGGGACGTGTGGTGGATGAACGGATTGCGTATTCAGATTCGTCTCGTCGTTCTGAGCAACTTTCATGTAGAAAGTTTTTTGATCCGAGCTACGGTTTATTTTCTATGATTTTTCGAAGTTTATTTGAATTTCTGGAATTAAATTTATTTCGAAAATCATTTAATAGAAAATGCTACGGGTACCCACTTATGCACCCAGCAGAGTGCTGGTGTGGCTGACAGTGGGCCCCAGTTGACTGCCCAGTCAGCAGTCAACTGGGGGCTTGACTAGTCAAAAGGGGCCCACTGGACCCACCAGTCAGTGACTGGACTGGTCCAGTCAGCTGGTTGACAAGTCAACTGGGTCCAGTGGGACCCAGTGGTCAGCCTCTGTTAATCTAACAGGGTTTTAAATTAACCTAATCAGCTAATCAGCGGGGTGGGGCCCAAATGTCAGTGAGAGTTAGCAGTTTAGTTAATTAACCCTAACACTAATCGCTACAGTACACGGGCCCACTCGTCAGCGTCTGTTAGGGCGGGGTTAGGTGCTAATGATCTGGCACACGGGACCCACCGGAGTTTTGAACTCCGGCGTGCACCGGCGACCAGCAGAACGGCGGCGTGGCGTGGAACCTCGCCGGAATCGCGCCTCAGGGCACGGCTGAGAGCGTTCTTGAGCTCTACGGGACGGGCACGATGCGCCGCGTCCGATGGTGGCCGTGGATGGTGCGGGGGTGGCCGGAACATCGGCGTAGACGAGCAGGGGCGGCGCCGGCGTTCGGCCTTGCACGGGCGCGAGGCCACATGGTGCTAGTGGGCTGGCTAAGAGACTCGCTGGCCCCCCTGGTGGGCCAGAAGTGCGACGCTGTGCCCGGCAGGGACGGACGCGAGCCCAGGCCACGGCAGGATCAAAACGCGGCGGCGCCGGAGCTACTGGTGCGGCGGCGAGCGTGCTCGAGCTCGAAATCGAAGAAAAACAGGAGGGTTTGGGTGCGCATGCTCACCACGAGCTCGATGCGGCCGTCGATGGAGTCGGGGAGGCACCGGAGTGGCGGCGAATCGACGTCAATGGCGTTCGGTGCCCGAGCTTGACGACGAGGGCACAGGCGACGATGTAGAGGGCCCCGGCTTGAATCACTGGAGGGAAACAAAGCAGGCGACCATGGCGATGCTCTTGGCCAGCTCAGAGGGACGAGGGAAGGCTGGTGGCCGGGGGCCTCGTCATTGGCGAGACACGGCGGTGGGTACGGCGAATCTGGAGGAGGGAAAGGTGGAGAACGAGAGGGAGAGGGAACGAATCGATGGGGATGCCAGGGAGTCGAGGGCATTGACCTTATCCCCTCGACGGCCCTTGTCGCACCGCGGTGTCGACAGACGACCGGAGCGGCGAGCTGTGGCCATGGGGACGACGACACGACGACGAGGAACAGGTGAGGGAGTGAGCTGGGCCGGCTCAGCCCAGCGCCAGATAGGCCTTTTCCTTTTTTTTCTATTTACTGTTATAGCTTTTATTTATTAACAGAGAAAGAAAGGGAATTATTTGGGCAACTATTTCGCTTAGGAAAAATATGGGGAGTGTCCCCATAAATCCCTGGTGATTTCAGACAGTGCTACAAAAAGTTTGAGTATTTTTGGAACTGATTTGAATTTTTCAAAAATGAATATGGCATTTAAAAGGGTTGTTTGTTACTGTTTGAGGTTGTTAGAGTTACTTAACTAATTCCAATATTGTTGGTTACAATTTTATACTTGCCTCTGAATTATTTGCTATTCAATGAACATTTAAGTTTCCACTTTGGAACAACTTTTGTTTCCACTTTGAATTTGAGTTGCAATTTGAGTTGGAATTTGAAATGGGATTTGATGCAATAATCATCAAGCACTGTTAAGCAGGGTGACTTGGCATAATTAACTCAGAGTGACAGTGCTTTATTACATAGGGGTGTTTCAATTCTCCTCCTCTAAAAGAAATTCTCGTCCTGAGAATTCAGGAGGTAGAAGAAAATAGGTCGGGGTATTCCTTGCGAAGATGATCCTCGCGTTCCCAAGTGGCTTCATCTTCAGTATGATTAGACCAGTGCACTTTCAGGAACTTGGTCGTCTTCTGACGGGTTCGACGTTCAGCTTCCTCGAGAATGCGGATCGGATGCTCCTTATAAGATAGGTCATCTTGCAATTCGAGCATCTCGTGATCCACAGCTCGGTGCAGAGATTCCTTGAAGCATTTATGAAGTTGCAACACATGGAATACATCGTGGATATGAGAGAATTGCGGTGGCAACTCCAATTTATATGCCACCTGACCACGTCTGGCAACAATGCGGAAAGGACTAATGTAGCGTGGAGCTAGCTTGCCCTTGATTCCAAAACGGTGAGTGCCCTTCATAGGGGTGACACGCAGATAAGCTTGATCACCAGGTTGATAAGTCAAACCCCATCATTTGCGATTGTAGTTGCTCTTCTGGCAGTCTTGAGCCGCCTTGAGATTTTCGCGGATGATACGGACTTGCTCTTCGGCGTGTTGGATAATATCCGGACCCACGAGCGGTCGTTCCCCAGTTTCTGACCAATTCAGAGGGGTTCGACACTTACGTCCATATAGTACTTCGAAGGGGGCCATTTTCAAGCTGGCTTGATAGTTGTTGTTATAAGAGAACTCGACATACGGGAGAGATTCTTCCCACTTCTTGCCGAAAGAAATAACGCAAGCTCGAAGCATGTCTTCAAGCACTTGATTTACTCATTCGACTTGGCCTTGGGACTGGTGGTGATATGCTGAACTCCAGGTGATATGAGTTCCCATAGCTTCTTGGAAGCTTTCCCAGAACTTTGAGGTGAAAAGACTGCCACGGTCCAAACTAATCTCCTTCGGAATACCGTGGAGTGAAACAATTCTGGAGATATATAATTCTGCTAACTGACTAGCAGTGATCGTCTCTTTGACAGGCAGAAAGTGTGCAACTTTGGAAAGTTGGTCGATGACGACAAGAATAGCATCGTGACCCTTCTGGGACTTGGGAAGGCCGGTAGTGAAATCCTTCTGAACCTTATCCCATTTCCATAAAGGAATAGGAAGTGGTTGCAGAATTCCAGCAGGCTTCTGATGTTCTGCTTTAACGCGACGACAAACATCACATTCAGCAACATAGCGAGCAATATCCTGCTTCATTCTAGACCACCAGTACCTTTGTCGGAGATCACGATACATTTTGGTGCTACCCGGATGAATAGACAGCGGTGTATCATGTGCCTCCTTCATGACCTTGTCAGTCATAAGCTCGAAGCGAGGTATGACAATGCGGTCTCTGAAATACAAAGTTCCATCTTCAGACAGCGAGAAATCCCTGTACTTTTCAAGGTGAAGATCTTTCTTCATCAAATCAACTTTAGCATCTTTAGCTTGTGCACTCTTAACAGCCTTCTCAAGGTCTGGTTCAATAACCAAGGTTTTTAGGTATCCTTGAGGAACTATCTCGATATTTAGCTTTCGAAGCTCTTCATACAGGAGTGGTTGCTGTAGCTGGACTTCAAGTTCACTGTAGTAGGATTTACGACTCAATGCATCAGCCATTACATTAGCCTTGCCAGGGGTATAAGAAATACCCAAATCATAGTCCGCAATGGTCTCCATCCATCTTTGCTGACAGAGGTTTAGAGATGGCTGAGTGAACAAGTACTTCAGACTTTTATGATCCGTGTAAATCTCGCAATGATTACCGAGGAGGTAATGTCGCCACAACTGCAATGCATAGATAACAGCAGCTAGTTCTAGATCATTTACCGGATAATTCTCTTCATGCGGGCGCAACTGACGAGAGCCATAGGCAATCACTTTACGCTCTTGCATTAGGACACAGCCTAATCCTTCACAGGATGCGTCACAATAGATCACAAAATCCTTGCGAGAATCTGGAGGAGCAAGTACTGGGGCAGATGTCAGCTTGTCTTTGAGTGTTTGAAAACTTTCCTGACATTTTTCTGTCCATTCAAACTTAACGCCTTTATGAAGCAGATCAGTTAAGGGCTTAGCAATCTTTGAGAAATTCTCGACAAAACGACGGCAATAGCTTGCAAGGCCGAGAAAACTTCTGACTTGCTAGACATTCTTCGGTGGAGTCCATTCAATAATAGCCTGAACTCGTTCTGGATTAACGGCAATGCCATCTTTCAAAATCACATGGCCGAGATATGTCACTTCAGATAACCAGAACTCACACTTGGAATACTTGGCATATAGTTGATGTTCGCGCAACTTTTCCAGTACAAGCTGAAGATGTTCGGCATGTTCTTCTTCATTCTTTGAATAAACCAGAATATCATCCAGATATACCACGACGAATTTGTCGAGATAATCCATGAAGATGTAATTCATTAACCGGGAGAAGGTAGCTGGAGCATTAGTCAAGCCGAAGGACATGACAGTGTACTCATAAGAAACATAGCGAGTAACGAATGATGTCTTCGGAATATCCTCTTCACGAACTCGGATCTGGTGGTATCCCAATCTCAAATCAAGCTTAGAGAATACTGAGGAACCAGCAAGTTGATCATACAGGTCGTTGATCCTGGGCAGCGGATACTTATTCTGAATTGTTGCTTGGTTGATAGGTCGGTAATCTTGAACCAACCGATTCGTACCGTCCTTCTTCTTGACAAAGAGGGAAGGTGCTCCCCAAGCAGAGGAACTGGGGTGGATGAAACCCTTCTTAACTGACTTGTCGATTTCCCCCTTAAGTTCAAGAAGGTGGTGCGGAGGCATCTTATAAGGACGCTTCGCAATAGGGGTAGTGCCAGGCTTCAAGTCAATGACAAACTCGACAGCTCTAGCAGGGGGTATTCCTGGAAGTTCTTCTGGTTTCATCTTGAAAATCACGAACAACTGGGACGTTCTCGATGCCTTCAAGAGGTGAGGCATTCAATGCATTCAGAGCATAAATCTGGCTCTCAGCGTTCTGGACTATCCGGGCGGAGTAGTTGATTCTCTGACCGGAAGGGTGTTTGAGCTGGACTGTCTTAGTAGCACAGTCAATCAAAGCTTTATGGGCTGTCAACCAATCCATACCAAGAATGGTGCCAATGTTGGAAGGTCCAAGTACAATGAGATAAGCTGGAAAAAGTAGACCTCCAATCTTGATTTGGTTGAGAGGGCTTACCATTGAGGTCTGCCACTTGGACCCCGGGGATTGAACCGATAGAGGAATGGATAACTTTTCCATGCCTAACCCATGTAACTGTGCAAACTGTTGGGACACAAAGGCATGAGATGCTCCTGAATCAAAGAGGACAGTTGCTGGCACTAAATTAACGAGAAGGGTACCCATCACAATCTTTGGGGCTTCACGAGCTTCTTCCATTTTGATATGAGTGACTTGACCACAATTCATAGCAGGCGGTCCAAGACCATAGCTTCTGTTGCGATGGTTTCGACGGCCCTTTTTACGGCCATTAGTAGGACATGATGCATTCTGCGACTGTCTCGGGTGACAGTTGATAGTACGGTGCCCTGGCTGTCCACATTTGCGGCATAAACCATCATGATGGGGAGGAGTCATAGCATTGAGCTGTCCACTTTCACTATTCAGTTGTCTTGGTGGTGGAGGCAGACGAGGTGCAACATAAGATGGCCTTGGGGTTGGAGCAGGTCGGTGATGAACGTTGTGCGGAATCCACACTCGACGTTTCTGAACAGGCTGACCCAAGGATGAGCCAGCATCTCGAGTGCGTTTGAGCGACTCCTGGTATTTAGCCAGACCAGTTTCAACTCGGTAGGCTTGGCTGACAAGTGTCGCAAAGTCCTCACAATCAAGGACAAGAAGTGCGAGTTTTATATCGGAACGCAGTCCTTCACGAAATTTCTCCTGCTTGCGAGCGTCAGTGTCGACATCATCTTTAGCATAGCGGGATAATTCGATAAATTTCCTCTGATATTCATCCACAGTCATTGTGCCCTGTGAGAGTTTGCGAAACTCCTTCTTCTTCTGGTCGATCAGACCTGGAGGAATGTACCGGGCACAAAATGCTGACTGAAATTCCTGCCAAGTGGATACAGTTTCATCAGGCAACAGACTCTTATGGCTTTCCCATCATTGAGTAGCGGGACCCTTCAAGTGAAATGTCGCAAAGGCGACGTAACTGTCAGGGGCCACACTAGCTGACTTCATTTCAAACATGATGTCACGAAGCCAATCATCAGCATCCATAGGATTGGTGGAGCTGCAGAAAACAGACGGGTTGAGGCGCACAAATTCTAGCAGAGTTATTGGAGCAGTCTGTTGCTGAGCATTTTGAGTTGGGAACTAAGCCAATACTCCGGTCATAAACTGACGGTTGAGTTCAAACTGCTGCCTCATTTCAGCAATATAAGATGGAGGTGGAGGATCGTCAGCCATCCTGCCAAATCAACAGGGGCAGTTTAGCAAGCAAAATTGCAGGTGTATGGAATCATTCTTGAAGTAAGACGCACAACAGAAGGAAGTGCAATAGATACTTCATCATATTTGCATCAGACATTCAAATCCACGCATAGCCTTGATTACCATCCGACATTACGACAGCTGAGAAGGGAAGGCTATACAACTAGGCGGCGCGCAGGCACGCGGTAAGGAAGTACACAACGAGACATAGCAAAGGCTACATCAACGTCAGAGAAAACTGTGGAGCGAGGAATCTGCAAGTGACAACACAGGGTGCCCTCGATAAAAGGATCCTGTAAGCAGAACCTGGCCCTTAATCTTGAAGCAAGGGGGAATAATTTCAGAACTCCGGGTGGAGGTGATCACGAGAACCTAGTGTTGGAGTTAGTAAAATTTTAACCCGAATAGAAGAGAGAGCAGAGTCCCAGAGTAAAGGTCGAGGAGTAAAAGATCCTAATACCACCCATTATGCGATGTGGGCCTGTAAGCCACACAGCCATGTTAGTAAAACAGTTTTCGGTTTCTAGACTCAACTTTGGCCAAAGAGTTGGAAAGGGGGGGTTCCTAGAGGCAGTCGGCTCTGATACCAACCTGTGACGCCCCCGGCTTAATCGTGCACTAATCATACACGCAAATGCATATGATCAAGCCTAAGGACTCACTTGAAGGTATCACAACACAACTCTAAAACATAAATAAAGTCATACAAGCTTTATATTACAAGCCAGGGCCTCAAGGGCTCGAATACATAGCTCGATGGCATACAAGCGTCAGCGGAAGCATCAGATATCTGAGTACAGATATAAAAGAGAAACAGAAAGGCCTTTGGAAAGGCGGGGCAAAATAAAACACTACGATCGAAAGGCGTAGGCCTCCTGCCTAGGACCCTCCGAACCTACTCCAGGTCGTCAGCCATCTCGAAGTAATAGCCATCCTTGGGGTGGTAAAATTAGTCGTCGGCGAGGCAACGTTCTCAGGGGCTCCGACATCTAGTCACGACAAACTGGTATGGGGAGAAAAAGAAAACAAAGCAACCGTGAGTACTCGGAAGTACTCAGCAAGCAAGGATCTACACTACATATGCAACATTATCAAAGGAAGGTTGTATATGTGGACTGGGCTGCAGAAATGCCAGAATAGAGGGAAGGCCTAGTCCTATCGAAGACTAGCATCTTCAGCAACTTCAATCATCTTCAACGATCTTGCAGCATTAGAAGAGTCCAGTATAGCATAATGTAAAGTAGTAGTAGTATCAAGTAACAGTCTCGCCCAGAGATCCTTCCTCGTCTCCCTGCGAGAAAGCGATCCCGGAGCCACATATCCAGGTACCATCTCAAGTTCTAGTTGTACCGATCGGGATACAACTCTGAGTGTCCTTTACCGTAGGACCGGCTATCGATAGATGTTTTCTTCCCTGCAGGGGTGCACCAACTTACCCACCACGCTCGCTTAACTCCGGCCGGATACACTTTTCTGGGTCATGCCCGGCCTCGGCCAAACGACACACCGCAGCCCTACCTACAGCTCAGCAGAGAGGTCCCCGCCGGTCTACCTCCTAAGTGCTCAGGGGTCTTGGGCCATCGCCCTGTGCACTCCGGGTCGTTGCGAGCAGGGCGAATCTCGGTACCACCTCTATACATGGATGGCGCCGGCCCAGCCGTGCCGCAATGCTGAACTGGACGTCTGACAGAGCTTTTGGCTGATGTTACGATGCAGAGTGCCCATAACTATCCCACGTGATGGTTAGTGCTATCAGGCGAGAGGCCTGCTCGGATCAAATATCCAAATCGTTAGAGGACTAGGGGCTTGCGGTAAAGAGCAGAGACTCACGATCGATGTGACCCCGTCGCCCCGTCTCGAGGACTTGCTGCAAGGGCTAGGAATGCCCAGTCGCGCCTCGTAAAATAAATCGCGGGTAACTATCCATCATTCGCAGGTACCCCTCAGGGTTGACCCGCCTTACCAAGTAGCAGTATCATCAGTTATGTAAGGCATCCGTGTGGCTACCATATCAAGGGGAATCCGAGGCATCACCCTCGTTGGACTCCCACCTGATGTAATATCAACGTGGACGTAGGAGGAATGACCCTCGAGGTCCACACTTGAGGTGTTGCACGACTTCGTCGTTATCGGGGGTGGTGTAGGAGGAATCACCCTCTCTGACCACGACCGAATATCTAAACTAAAAGGTTATCATCAGAAGTGCTAACAAGGTACCACCCTTGGCACTCGATGGTAACCCAGTAGTGTCGAGCAACTAAGGGGAAAGTGAGGTGCGGTGCCAGGGTCTGGTCTTCGAACCCGTTGATCGGGTCTTCTGATAATCCAGCGGGGCAGTCGGGATAAGGGGGTCACTCATGGGTCTCTAACCAGCCTGTACTAAACAGTTTAGGATGAACAGGAAGGTATCAACAGCAGGTTACAATAAACAGGCTATGCAGCAGAATAGGAGCAATCATTTACAATAGCAAAATCTAATGCAAGCATGAGAAAATAAAATTGGCGATATCGGGATGATCAAAGGGGGGGCTTGCTTGGTTGCTCAGCGGCAAAGGCAAGGTCTTCAGAAGCGTAGCCAATCACCGGAGCTGCGTCGGTCTCAGAGGCTACGTCGGCACCAGGATCTATCGAGAGAGAAGAGGGGAAGGAAACAGTAAATACTAAGAAACAAGTGCTACACAATGTATGACATGACAATACGCAGTGCCGGGTGTGTCCTAACGTATGGTTGCACGTCACCGAGGAAGGGGAATCCATCCGGGAATGTTTTCCCGGCTCCGGACATTTGTCAGACAGATGACCGGAGGGGGGCGGTTCCATGTTCGGATAGTTAGGGACGTGTGGCGGACGAACGGATTATGTATTCAGATTCGTCTCGTCGTTCTGAGCAACTTTCATGTAGAAAGTTTTTCGATCCGAGCTATGGTTTATTTTCTACGATTTTCTGAATTTTATTTGAATTTCTAGAATTAAATTTAATTCGAAAATCATTTAATAGAAAATGCTACGGGTACCCACTTATGCACCCAGCAGAGTGCTGGTGTGGCTGACAGTGGGCCCCAGTTGACTGCCCAGTCAGCAGTCAACTGGGGGCTTGACTAGTCAAAGGGGGCCCACTGGACCCACCAGTCAGTGACTGGACTGGTCCAGTCAGCTGGTTGACCGGTCAACTGGGTCCAGTGGGACCCAGTGGTCAGCCTCTGTTAATCTAACAGGGTTTTAAATTAACCTAATCAGCTAATCAGCAGGGTGGGGCCCAAATGTCAGTGAGAGTTAGCAGTTTAGTTAATTAACCCTAACACTAATCGCTAGAGTACACTGGCCCACTCGACAGCGTCTGTTAGGGCGGGGTTAGGTGCTAATGATCTGGCGCGCGGGACCCACCGGAGTGTTGAACTCCGGCGTGCGCCGGTGACCAACAGAACGGCGGCGTGGCGCGGAACCTCGCAGGAATCGCGCCTTAGGGCACGGCTGAGAGCGTTCTTGAGCTCTACGGGACGGGAGCGATGCACCGCGTCCGATGGTGGCCGTGGATGGCGCGGGGGTGGCCGGAACATCGGCGTAGATGAGCAGGGGCAGCACCGGCGTTCGGCCTTGCACGGGCGCGAGGCCGCAGGGTGCTAGTGGGCTGGCTAAGAGACTCGCTGGCCCCCCTGGGGGGCCAGGAGTGCGACGCTGTGCCCGGCGGCGACGGACGCGAGCCCAGGCCACGGCAGGAACAAAACGCGGCGGCGCCGGAGCTACTGGTGTGGCGGCGAGCATGCTCGAGCTCGAAATCGAAGCAAAACAGGAAGGTTTGGGTGCGCATGCTCACCACAAGCTCGATACGGCCGTCGATGGAGTCGG
Organism: Thinopyrum elongatum; assembly: GCA_011799875.1. Taxonomy (NCBI): domain Eukaryota; kingdom Viridiplantae; phylum Streptophyta; class Magnoliopsida; order Poales; family Poaceae; genus Thinopyrum; species Thinopyrum elongatum. Next base: position 368,072,964 of record CM022299.1, on the reverse strand, counting down.
GGAGGCACCGGAGTGGCGGCGAATCGACGTCAATGGCGTTCGGTGCCTGAGCTTGACGACGAGGGTGCAAGCGATGATGTAGAGGGCCCCGGCTCGAATCACTGGAGGGAAACGAAGCAGGCGACCATGGCGATGCTCTTGGCCAGCTCAGAGGGACGAGGGAAGGCTGGTGGCCAGGGGCCTCGTCATTGGCGAGACACGGCGGCGGGTACGGCGAATCTAGAGGAGGGAAAGGTGGAGAACGAGAGGGAAAGGGTGAGGGAACGAATGGATGGGGATGCCAGGGAGTCGAGGGCATCGACCTTATCCCCTCGACGGCCCCTGTCGCGCCGCGGTGTCGACAGACGACCGGAGCGGCGAGCTGTGGCCATGGGGACAACGACACGGCGACGAGGAACAGGTGAGGGAGGGAGCTGGGCCGGCTCAGCCCAGCGCCAGGTAGGCCTTTTCCTTTTTTTCTATTTACTGTTATAGCTTTTATTTATTAACTGAGAAAGAAAGGGAATTATTTGGGCAACTATTTCGCTTAGGAAAAATATGGGGAGTGTCCCCATAAATCCCTGGTGATTTCAGACAGTGCTACAAAAAGTTTGAGTATTTTTGGAACTGATTTGAATTTTTCAAAAATGAATATGGCATTTAAAAGGGTTGTTTGTTACTATTTGAGGTTGTTAGAGTTACTTAACTAATTCCAATATTGTTGGTTACAATTTTACACTTGCCTCTGAATTATTTGCTATTCAATGAACATTTTAGTTTCCGCTTTGGAACAACTTTTGTTTCCACTTTGAATTTGAGTTGCAATTTGAGTTGGAATTTGAAATGGGATTTGATGCAATAACGATCAAGCACTGTTAAGCAGGGTGACTTGGCATAATTAACTCAGAGTGACAGTGCTTTATTACATAGGGGTGTTACAGGGAGTGCGCCCCTCCGGGAGGGGCTCGTTCTGCACCTCTCGCCCCCTCCTCCGTCCGGGGGAACTGGGAGGTCACCTCCGTCGCCTCCGGCGGGTGGTGCCAAATCCCCGCCCCTGGGCCGGGGGCTGGACTGGGGGCTCGACACGAGACCCTCTGGATCGCTCCCCGCCAAGGTCGAGCTCGCCGCGCCCCGCAACAACCCGAGACGACGGAGTCTTTTCCGTGGGCGGTGGACCAGGGTCTCCATATCTTCCTCCACCTCCCTGCCAGCAACAGCAAAACAAAAGATGAGTCAGCGAAGGTAATCAAGCAAAAAAAGAGAGAGAGAGAGAGCTTTGGAAGGGCAGGAAAGATCTTCCTTACTCTTCTGCGATAAGCATGGAGTTCAAATTAAACTCCATGGGAGGTGGTGAGTCCCTTCCTCTCTTTGGAGGGGGAGGGACAGAACTCCCCGGCAGCTTCGGTGCCTGGCGCGGTGCTGGGGGCTCCGGGGAAGACGAGCTCTGTGAGGAGCCTGAGCCAGATTGGGAGCCGAAATCCATTTCCGTGCCCGCAGATTGCTTGGCGGAGGGAACCTTGGTCCGAGCAAGGCGGGGAGACTGGCGGCATGCCACCTCAGCCTTGGTGGCCTTGGTGGAGGTCTTCTTCACCTTCCTGGCGGCTGGCGCTGGGTTGGAGACCACTGCCCCTCGGTTGCCGGCGCGCCTACGGGTGCACTGGTCTGGGACTGGCTCGGGGGCTTGAGGCCCAGCCGCCAGCCACTCCTCCCCAAGCTCCGCCACCTCGCCAACACCCTCCTCCTCCTGGAACTTCGTTGCTGCCACGGCTAGGGCCTCCAGCCCGGCAAGGTTATCCCCGGCAAGCTCTTCCCCGGCAGCCCCTTCCGTGGCCTGCGCCTCGCTGCTGCCATGGGAAGAACTCTCATCCTTAGCTTTTCCCTTGCCCTTCCCAGCCTTCGCGGCCTTCGCCATCTCCGCGAGGCGGGCCGCCTTGTGCTCCTCGACCCTCCTCAAGATATACGCCACCTCCGCAGAGGAGGTGCGTTTGTACATCCCCATTTCAACCCTGGTGGCCTTCTCCACCAGGGTGTTCGACCACTGGAGCTCTTCATCCAGGGAAGGTAGCTGCTAGGTACTCGCTACCCCTTCAGCATTACAGTCCGGCATCCAATTCAGTATCTGATCCCGGGGCAGAGTTGATGTTCATGGGGATGACGGTTGCAGGGAGTTTGAACAGCTCGAAGCGGCCGAACAGTTGGTCGCACAACCAGCCATGGCCGTAAACTGACAGGTTGTTAAGCAACCCTGGGAGCAGCCTCATCCTATCGGCAGCATCTCCATACAGCCAGGCGGGTCTATCCCTCTCCTGCAATGGCGAGATGCAGCGGAGGAGAAAATCTGACCCCACGTGCTCAATGGTAAGCCCGGCAGCCTTCAAACGGGTAATCCTGTTGATTGCCGGGCGCAGCCTATCCTCAGTGAGGCCCTTGGCGCTCCATTCCTTGCCACGCTCAACACATTCCTTCCGTGCTTCACAAAACTCGGGGACTTCCTTATCTTGAATCCAACACCAATCTCCCCTCCATTCATCCCACCTCTCACGCTGCCTCCCAGGGATGTAATCCCAGAGCTTCCTCGCCACCCGTGGCATCCAGCTAATGTTTCCGGAGCGGTGGCCCTTGTTCTCCACCCGCGGAACGAAATAATGCCGGAACAGATCCGCATTGGGCCTAACTCTGACGAAATTTTTGCACAAATGCGAGAAAATGGCCATGGTTGCCATTGCATTTGGCGTGAAGTCGAGGAGGTGGAATCCATAGATATTCATGATTGCCTCAAAGAATTCGGAGAAGGGGGACAGAGGCCGCAGATAAAGTAAGCACAGAAAAAGTGATATGTGTCTGGCGGATCTTCCTTCCCCGCCGCATAAACTACGGGCGCTCCATGCCCTTTTGGGACCGACCTCTCCCACAGATACCCATACCTTGCTTGAAGAACTAGGCCGCTCAAGGTTGACGGAATGAAGACGACATCTCCCCTCCGCTTCTTGTTCAGCTCCGCCGCCCTCTTGCCCTCCTCAGCGGCGACTTCCTTCGCCGCGGCCGTCTGCTTTGCCTTCTCTGCGGGTTTCTTCCCCATTTTCGCGGCGGCGATATGGAAGGGGAAGGGATTCAGTGAAAAGGGCGGCGGCGGATGGGAAAGAGAAAGGGGGGGAACCGTCGATTGACTTGCGGAAGAAGATGGGGGAGCGAGACGAGCAACAGGTGAACCGCGCCGCTCCGCTTTTCCCAGGTTTTAAAGAGGAAAATGCGGAACAGAGGCGCGACGCTTCAGAAAGTTACTGTTTTTACCTCAACTGCAATGGTCCCATGGCCCCACTATGCGCAGTAATTGCGTGAAGTGGACGCTGGATTGACTAGTCACCTCGGGAAAACGGCATATGCAGCCCGCTCTTGCCACGTGCCCGTGCACTTTTTGGGACCTAACCCAACGTGCCACGCGACACGTATGGCTCAGGCCCGGGGGCTTATGTCGGGGAAAACAAACAGGGGCATGTATTTTCCCCTGACTCGTGCACGGACATGCCAAGGCCATGCCAGAATACAAGAGACCAAGATCATCAAAGAGCCAAGCATGCAGATCAAGAGGGACCAAGATCAAGCCAAAGAAGCAAGGCACCATCAGGAGAAGGGCCTCCTTTGCCGGGCAGGCGAGCTTGGCAAGGGGCAAGGCCACCCCCGAAAGACGACGTCCTGGCAGGGCCTGCCGGGGCACACGGAGGCAAAGCCACCTCACCAACTACACCACAACCCACGTCGTCAATCAGTGCGGTGTCGAACCGCGGAGTGACCAAGTGGCAGCCATTCACCACATGGCAGCCTCTCCCTATAGGAAACACCTGCAGATGACACCCGTCCTGTGACATGTCAAGCAAGCAGGCGTGGAGCTAGCGAGATAGCCCGGCAAGCCTTGCCGGGCAACCAACGATATGACGATGAGCGGTGCATTTAATGCGCCCTGTCAGCCCACAGAGTTAGGTATGATAGCACTGTTTGCTATTTTATCAGTGCCTAATGACTGTTTTGCCATTGTGGTGACCCCTTAATCTATAAAAGGAGGCCCATGGCGGCCGTAGAGAGGGTTAGAAGGTTGGGTAACTCAGACCCCCAAACGCGCGTAGCCACTACCGCCCTGAGGCAACCCTTGCTAGGCAAGTGTACTACGCTCCACCACCACCTTTCCACCATCAATCCACCAAAGCAGGAGTAGGGTTTTACGCCTCACAGCGGCCCGAACCTGGGTAAAAATGCCTGTGTGATCTCTGCCGTGCTGCCACACGCTTGTCTACTCTTTGTGCAACGCGACGCCCCCCTGCCGAACCAGCAAGGGGCCTCCTGGTCCCATAAGTGGCCGCGGTTTCCCGTGACAAGATTGCACACAAAAACAGATCTGACGAGAAAACACCGAACGAAAAAGAGGGCGAATAAAACGGCAATTTTTTATGAAGTGGGGGAGATGAAAACAAGAGGCAAATGGCAAATAATGTAAATTGCAAGGAGATGAGAGTTGTGATTAGGAACCTGATAGATGTTGATGATGTCTCCCCGGCAACGGTGCCAAAAATCCTTTCTTTATGGCTCGTATCCGCATCAGTATTTCCCCGAAGAGGAAGGGATGATGCAGTACAGCTTCGGTAGGTATTTCCCTCAGTTATGAAACCAAGGTTATCGAACCAGTAGGAGAACCAAGCAACACTATGTAAACAGTACCTGCACACAAAGAACAAATACTTCCAACCCGACGCGTAAAAGGGGTTGTCAATCCCTCACGGGTAAAAGATAGATTGGTTTGTATGATTTTGGATAAATAGATCTCTCGATAAAACAAAATAAAATAAATAAAGAAAAAGTGCGGCAAGGTATTTTTGGGTTTTTAGAATAATAGATCTGAAAACAAAAGCAAATAAAAATAGATCTCAAAGCAAATATGATAAAGAATAGACCCGGGGGCCGTAGATTTCACTAGTGACTTCTCTCGAGAAAAATAGCATACGGTGGGTAAACTAATTACTGTTGGGCAATTGATAGAACTTCAAATAATTATGATGATATCCAGGAAATGATCATTATATAGGCATCACGTCCAAGATTAGTAGACCGACTCATGCCTGCATCTACTACTATTACTCCACACATCGACTGCTATCCTGCATGCATCTAGTGTATTAAGTTCATGGAAAAATGGAGTAATGCAATAAGAACGATGACATGATGTAGACAAGATCTATTCATGTAGGAATAGACCCCATCTTGTTATCCTTAATAGAAACAATCAATACGTGTCTTGCTGCCCCTTCTGTCACTGGGAAAGAACACCGCACGACCGAACCCATCACAAAGTACCTCTTCCCATGGCAAGAAAAATCGATCTAGTTGGCCTAACTAAACCAAACATTCGAAGAAGAAATACGAGGCTATAAGTAATCATGCATATAAGAGATCAAAGAAACGCAAATAACTTTCATGGATAAATAGATCTGATCATAAACTCAAAGTTCATCAGATCCCAACAAACACACCGCAAAAAGAGTTACATCAAATAGATCTCCAAGAGACCATTGTATTGAGAATCAAAAGAGAGAGAGAGGAAGCCATCTAGCTACTAACTACGGACCCGTAGGTCTACAATGAACTACTCACTCATCATCGGAGAGGCACCAATGAGGATGATGAACCCCTCCGTGATGGTGTCTAGCACTGGTACAACGAGGTGCTATACAAACGGTTTTTAACCCCTTTCCGCGACGGCGTTTGGAACTGTCGCCAAGTGAGTTACTGCAATAGGGGGGTCCTTCCCACACGACCCAGAAACCATCGGGGATAGGGAGCCATGATGCATACAGTTGTCCCTATAAAACTGTTTCTGATATCTCGAATATCCGAAACGCTCCATCCTTGCAACTCGTTTGTGCTCGCATTGCCATATCAGTCGGTATTCTGTGGTGCTACGTTTAGGATGCGCGACCCATCACAAACAGTTCACGATTAGAGAGGCAGACAATCACACATGTTTACTTTTCCTCGACTGTATGCGATTCGATGTAAGAGCGCACACAGTTGTCGCTATAAAACTGTATGCGAAGCTTGAATACATCCCACACGATTCATCCATCGTACCTGCGTCAGATGAAGACCTATCACACGTGTTCTTCTATGACCAAACATTTGCGATGGGCACAACATCATAAACAGTCCATAATTGCGAAGCGTGTGTGATAAGGTGACTATCGCAAACATTTAATAAGAAAGAAATGTGTGCGATGTTGTTGTTAATCGCACATGTTTTTTTCTTGGTTGATCGTGTGTGCAGTAGAGATTGATCGCACACGTAGTAACGTGTCTGGTCTCCACGTCCATCGCAGACATTTTGCTTTCACAAACCATGTGCAGTGGAATCCCTAATTTAAAAATCACATGTTTTGAATTTGAAAGTAGGCAATCACTTATTTCATATCCAACCATGTTTATTACAAATATTGGTTCAACCACGAATGCATAATTCGATGCACAGGTACATATACTGAAGAACTACAGAAGCACCAAGTAAAGAATGATGAACCACAGTTATACTAAAGACTTTAAAGAGAGAGGCGAAAGATATTCTGGCTGCTGGAGAAGGTGAGGCGGAATGCCCATATTGTGCCCTCCTCCATGCGTAATGCGCGCACGACTCTAGGCCAACCCCTTGTGATGGCTGCCCGTCCATCCTTCACTGTCTTCGTTAGGACTTCTCGATGCTCATTGTAGTCTGGACTTTAACCTTCATTGCGTGTCCACCAATCATATACTTTGCGAGGTAATCTTGAGTGAACAGCTTCGGGAACCACTGCAAACGAAAAAGATTCAGACATTGTTGTCTAACAACTCATTATGGGCAGTAAAAAGGGAAGGCTGCAGAGTTTGTAGTTACCATCCTACAGCTCACTGTTGTGTTGGATAGAGCATAAACAAATAATTTGCTTGCCACCGTTCGTATCTTTTTGCTAATAATCCTTATCAGTTTCCACACTTGATGCTTGTTCGTGAATATCTCATTGCCCCATACGCAAAAAGGGTCGATGCGTGGATCCTTGCCAAGGGCATATGTACCTACAAGCAACAAGTCAATATTAGAAGCTAACAAGTGTCCAGGCCTGGATCTATATGCACTACATTATGGAACGACGGGGGGAGTACAAGCCGAGGGATGAAACTAACCTCGGCGGAAAATGGTGGCCACTCCCGTTGTTGTCCTGCATAAGTAGTGGAAAGGCATGATAAGTACAGCAACCTTAACATCAAACAAATATAGCAAAGGTAAACAACATCATCTCTAAATGATAGCTTGAATGTGTTGGTTTCAGCTTGCTGTTAAAGCAGATATAAAATTGAAGCCAATGTTACCTACAACAGGCTTAACAGCCATCAAATATTGCAATTCAAACTGGTATTGTTGAAAATGAATAGAACGTAGGTAATGCTTAAACATCACACTGGATAAATGTGTAAAACTGAAATAAAGGGCATGTGTTAACTACACCAGGCATAACGGGAACCAAATATAGCCATTCAAACTTATTGATGCAATCGAGCGGCACAGTTCCGACTTGCACATAATGAACATCACTTTGTGAATGACTGAAATAAACAAGGCATAAATGATCAGTATAGCAACCAAATATAGCCATTGAAAACTGGACAGAGTCTCACTGCAACCAACCTAACAAGCAAATACAGATAAACAGGGCATATGCTTGAAAACTGGACAAATGCTCAATGCAACCAACCTAACAACCAAATACAGATAAACAAGGCATCTTCTTGATAACTAGACAAATGCTCACTTCAACCAACCTAAGAACCAAATACATATAAACAAGGCATCTGCTCGATAACTGGAAAAATGCTCACTGCAACCAACCTAACAACCAAATACAAATAAACAAGGCATCTACTCACTATAAACAACCAAATATAGCCATTCGTGAAACTGAAGTGGACAATTCATACTTAAACATCACATAGCCCTATTGAACAATACATTTTTGCATAACTGAAATAATTAAACATGGCATGGTTAAAACACCGCAAGGCAAATGCTACTACAACAAAGGGTACGGGTTGGCAAGCTAGAAAATGTAAGATTTGCTGATAGGATGTTGCCTCACATATCATGGACGGGATCCTTCCAGTTGGAAGAGCACAGACCCATGGTGCGCTCTCTGATGTCGCAGATGGGATGCTTCACCTTGGAAGAACCTTTGTGGGTGCCCTCCTCGTGGTCGTGGTCGATGAGATCTGACTTGGCAATTGAGGATCCCAAGCCGCCGCCGTAGACCGTGTCCTTCAGAAATGACAAAATGGGCTCGATGGTGTACAAGGATCGCAAATCCTTGACCACGTGGCGGAGGAGATCAGCGGCAGGGCCGTCGAAGAGATCGACGGCGATTGAACCAAAGGGATTGGGGATGGACCACTTAACCTGTGACATGGCCCGCGTGAAGCCGTCGCTGTCGACGAGCTTGATGTCGTAGCCAGCTTTCCCGAGATATAGTAATACGCTAGCCTGCTGACGTGAAGCTTTCAGCATGGCAACATAGTCAACGTCTTCACCGGCTTCCACGGCGAGGTGTTGCTCTGGGAACGACAGGTCGGGACGAACGGCGGCCACCTCGCCAACTTCCGCCGAAGAGGCCATGATAAACCTCTTCTTGGCCGAACGCTCGTCGGGCTCCCCGGGATACGTGGTCGAGCTTAGGCTGCGACATTCTGTAGTAGGGGATGTGGATCTGGCGGGGAGGGACACCGCAGGCCTCATCTAAAAACTCAGGGGAGTGGGGCGACGGTATGGGAATCGCTGGGTAACCTGAACTTTATTATCTAAGCTAGGAGGAACGGGCAGACCGGCAGGGGTTGGCGGCGGCAGCGAGCTAGGGTAATCGAGGGAGAAGTGGGGAGGGGGTGGGTGGGGGACTGTGGAGGGGGGCGGGTGTGTGTTGAGGATACGCCGTGGCTACTGAAAATTTTAGTAATGGTGGGTGGAGATGGTGGTGGACGAGGGAGGGCGACGGTTCAAATGCCTCGGCTACTGCAATTTACTAAAGGTCGGTGCTGGAGGAGTGTGTGGGCGACGGTTGAAGTACGGTGGCTACTAAAATTTGGGTAAAGGAATTGATGCGGGGCGGGATGACCCAAGATCGCGCATGGTCCAATAGAATATGCGTGTATGATAATAAGGAAAAGTGGCGGAACCTCGATTTTGCAACGCTCAAGGCGGGTAGTTTGTTTTTAGATTTTAGCTAGCTGGTCTATCGCACATGGTTCATCCTAATTTTCAGACACAGACGTGGGAATTCAATCTAAATAAACTACCCGCCTTTAGCTTGCGCAGGTGGTGATTTTACAGCGCACTTCCATGCACACGGTTAAGCCAGTATCTCCACCTTTGCTCACGCGTGCGCAGTGTGGTGATTCACAGCGCACTTGCATCGCACACGGTTAAGGCAGTACCTCCACCTTTGCTCGCGCTTGCACGGTCGTGGTGATTCACAGCGCACTTGCATCGCACACGGTTAAGACATATAACCGCCCGTTGAGCGTCATCAGAGTCTTGCAGCAAAAAAAACTTTAGAGAGGGTCAGAAGACAGCCACACCAGCATGTGGCCCAAAATATATAGAGTGAAAAGGGTGGTCTGTGATGTTCAAAATTCAATGCACAAATTGACCACGCGGGCCCACGGTGGGCGGCGTATCGAAGTCGATGAGGGGGCCAGAAGTCAAGACACACCTGTAAGTGGCCAAATATATGTAGGAATATAGGGTGTGATGTTTAAAACTTTAAATAACAAAGCACAACTTTGGTGGGACCCTGCCTCGCAACCTGAAAGCACCCTTGGATATATCTATAATGACATACTGTCGTAGCTAGCTAGGGTGCTTCACCCACCTCGCACTTCATGTCGGCGGGGCAGATGCAGTAATGAACTTTGGTCATACATTCATGTCGCCATGACCTACCATAAGACGGACAGTGAATCTATCATTTGGTCAAACGACAACTGTTGTGTCGATAAACGCTTGGGCCAATAGATTGAACATCATAAAAAAATCGCACGAGAGGGACCACAAAACCAGCACTGCTTGCTTGGGCCCAAAATGACGTAGCTGAAGTTGGAGGGTGATGTGTGTTTTAATATAGAATAATGTACAATTTAGATGTGGCGCTTGCCTCTCGATATAGACAACAACCATGAAAGCAGGAGTAGTAAGGACAGATACGCAGGGTCAGGTGTCGGTCAAACCCAGCAATCCGAGCATGTGGGAGGGAATCCTGACAACGCATGAGCTCGAGCTTTGGTTGACCGACATGTGACGGTGACCGGCCCTAACACGAACTGAGGAATCCATTTGTGGCCAACACATACCCTCGTTATCGGTCAAAGTGATGATATATATACACTCGCGGAGCCACAGATATGTGTGTTGTCACAAAAAACCGCACAAGGGAGACATGGTCGATCAGAAGACCCCGTATCACTGCATGCGGCCCGAAAATATGTATGGGTACGGTGGTGTGTGATGTGTTTAAATCCCGAATGCGCAACTTCGATGGGCCACTAACTACATTACAAACCGAACACCGTACCCGACCCCAAGCCAGGTTCAATACGTCGATGTCGGTTTCCAACTTCGAGGCGGCAGGGGGAGGGGGGGGGTGTCGTCCAACGCATGCGCTCAAATATTATTGGTCTAACATGGCACACATAGCAATAGGAAACCATCATGGGCAAACCCTTCTCGTATGTTGGGTTAAAGGGATAGATTGTGTGGGCCCCCCTCGTTATCGATCAAGGATAATATATATACCTCAGGGAGCCCACAGATATGGCGGCGTCTATAAACCGCACAAGGGAGACATGCTCGATCAGAACACCCGGCCCCTATACCTGCATGCGACCCAAAAAAAATGTGTGGGTCTGGTGTGTGATTTGTTCAAATCGAAAGCACAAGTTCGATGGGGCACCAACTACATCAGTAACATAACAAACTGAACATGTACACCCGCGGCCAGGTTAAAGAAGTATGATGGGGAACGCAACTTCGAGGCGGGGTGGGGGGGGGGGGTAGGGGCCGGGTGCCATCCAACGCATGTGCTGAAACTTGATTTGCTCTAACATAGCACACGGAGCAAAGAGTAAACCCTTCTCGTGCGTTGAGTCAAAGGGATAATTTGTGTGGGCCTACCGATGTCGATCATTCTTTGATTTTTGAGAACAAAAAATAACCAACAAAAACATAGTCTACAAATTAGCAAAACAAGGATCCCAAGGTTTATATAATCGCCATGATAGGTCACTATAGAGTCGATCATTCTTTGATTTTTTAGAACAAAAAATAACCAATAAAAACCATAGTCTACAAATTAGCAAAACAAGGATCCCAAGGTTTATATAATCGTCATGACAGGTCAATATAGAGACATTTATCTCTATAATGACCGTATCATAGCGTTTAAATGAAGCTTGAGATATGCAACTTCCCACCGGGTCACCCATCCTTAGACTACTCCAGCCCGAGCACGCTTAACTTCTGCGTTCTATTCGACTAGGCTAGCGGATGGGAAGCCGCCCCTTGCTGATAGGAATTGCCTCCTTGCCTTTAAGGCGTTTCACGCTGATCACCCTATGGGACCTACTCCCTACTATCACACACATTTGTGCTTTTAGAAACTGTGTGCGATATTTACATGGCCGGTGTGTCGCCGCCTAGCCTTCAATGAGCACTGACACTGGCAGGGGGAAAGCAATGGGAGAAGAGGCGGGAAACCGATGGGAGGAGTGGCGGGAAACGGTAGCGTGTTTGGATATATAACAACATTAATATAGAAAACTTAGTAGAGAAGGAAGCGTGAGCTAGCACGACGCATGTGCACAATGCTTACCCATATAAATAAAATCACAACCGAAACTGCATGTGCTGTCGAAAGGGATGAGGATTGCCGTTCGATCTGGGAGCATCCAATGGTGCAGACGTACGATCCGTGGGGTTTGGGTTCTCGCCAATCAAAACGCACGACTCAGATCATGCGTGCAGCAGGGGGTGCATCGGCCACGGTTTGGTAGGCACATGGCTTTCATGAGTGAATTGTGTGCTATTTGAAAACATTTCGTTAGAAGAATCTCGGTTTTTAAATCCCCGTAAATCAAAAACTCACCCGAAAATCGTGAAACTTGGCATGGTGTCACGACATGGCACTTATATGTCGAGGAAATTTTTTTGTCCATTTTGGCGCAAGTTTTATTACGAGCCTCTTACAAACTGGAGCTTCTCTCAAGATGCCTCGTGGTTTCGATAGGGAAACGTGTCCCCCTTGTGGGCGAAATGATAATCACTGCCTCTTTTCGCCTTGTATTTTCTTCTACAGGCAACATGGAACGACAGGATATCCGTGCTAAAATTTAAAATTATTCAGGGTTTGTTTGGCCTTTTTATACACTAATTAAGTTTCCTAGGCATTTAATGTCCATAATTCAAATATGAACTACAAATACATGCTCCAGTTCACCAAAATGGCTAGAAAAATTATACACGTGTCCTTGGGTGCATGTTTAGGTCCCATGCAAGGAATGGGAATGAATTACAACCGTACCGGCGTCCTGGCTCGTCCTCAAACATTTGGAATCTCAGTTTTTAAATCCCCATAAATCCAAAACTCACCAGAAAGTCATGAAAGTTGGCATGGTGTCACGTCATGGCACATATATGTCGTGGTAAAAACATTGTCCAATTTGGTCCAAGCCTTATTACAAACTGGAGCCTGTCGCAAGAACCCTCGTGGTTTTGATAGGGAAACATGTCCCCTTGTGGGCGAAACGATAATCGCTCCCTCTTCTAGCCTTGTATTTTCTTCTACACGCAACATGGAGCAACTGGAGATTCGCGCTGAACTTTGAAATTATTCAGGGTTCGTTTGACCTTTTTTATTCATTAATTGAGTTTTCTAGGCATTTAATGTCGATAATTCAAATCCGAACTACAAATACATGCTCCTGTGCACCAAAATGGCTAGAAAAAATGTACATGTGTCCTTGGGGTGCATGTTTAGGTCCCATGGAAGGAATGGGAATGAATTCAACCGTCTCGGCATCCTGGCTCGGCCACAAACATTGCGAATCTCGGTTTTTAAATCTTCGTAAATCCAAAACTCACCAGAAAATCATGAAACTTGGCATGGTGTCACTACATGGCACATATATGTCATGGTAAAATAATTGTCCAATTTGGGCCAAGCTATATTACAAGCCTCTTACAAACCGAAGCTTTTCGCAACCCTCGTGGTTATGGTAGGGAAACATGCCCCTCTTGTGGGTGAAACGATAATCGCTGCCTCTTCTCGCCTTCAACTTTGTTTTCTACAGGCAACATAGAATAACAGGAGTGTCGTGCTGAAATGTGAAACTGTTCAGGGTTTGTTTGGCCATTTTATATATTAATTGAGTTTTCTAGGCATTTAATGTTGTCCATAATTCAAATTTGAACTACAAGCACATGCTCCAGTGAAGCAAAATGGGTGGAAAAATTGTACATGTGTCATTGGGTGCATGTTTAGGTCTCATTGAAGGAATGAGAATGAATACAAACTTCTCGTTGTCCTGAAACATTGAGAATCTCGGTTTTTAAATCCCAGTAAATCGAAAACTCACCCAAAAAAACATGAAACTTGGCATGGTTTCATGACATGGCACATATATGCCGTCGTAAAAAATCATCCAGTTTGAGAGAAGGCGCACACATTGATAGCCAACGAAGTCCTTTTGAAACAAATAGCTCACACGTTAATATCGCAAACGGTTGTATTATATGAACCATGTGTTCCCGTAACCATTTAAGTGCGGCCACGCGTCCCTCTTTTCTTATGGGATAGTACTACCTCCGTCCTCGTTCATTGGTCATCTTTGTATTTTGTGCCAAAATTTAACCATACTCGATGGCGTGCGTGCAGCTGTTTGATTAGACGGGACGAGCGTGAGAAGTCCGCGGTGTAGGCTTGATGGGACGCGTGCGAGCAGTCTGCCGTGCAGGCTCGACGGGACGCGTGCATCTTGTCCACCTCGCAGGCTCGACGGGACACGTGCGAGCAGCAAGGCCGCCCATGCTCACCGGGAAGCGAGCTCTTTGACCTCCATTCACCAGTTGCCCGCCTCGCTCACAACTTCTCCATTAATGGCGGCCGAGCCACTGTTTAACACGCGGTTAATTAAAGCACCTGGACGGAGGGTGTTTGCTTGTGATCCCATGGCCCCGCTCAACGTTAGCATGTGCTTTGTTCGTGTTTTCAACTCGTATTCCGGCCTAATTTAAAATGCCACATAGGACAACGGATAATACGACGACAAATAAAATGGCAACGGATAATACGTTGACAAATTTACAATGGCGTGGATAATAATTGTCTTACATATTCCGGATAATTTAAAATGCCACATGCGGCAAAGCCCGGAAGACACGGGGGCAAGAGAAGAAGGAAATCGTAGACAATGATCTGGGTCGCTACTGTCTCTACTCCTCGATGGATCACTGGGCCACGACATCCTCCAGCTCCTTCTTCAATTCCTCACGACTTTGCTTGAAAGTAGCCACGGATTCCTCCGCCTCCTGCTCGCGCTCGATCCGGAGCTTCCTCAAGTCACCCATCAGTTCCTCGACGACCGCTGTCAGTGTCATCCCCGAGGCACTGCTCTGCTCATGCAGCATCTTCCAGCCGGCGGCCTCCTCCTCCTTCTCGGCGAGCGCCTTAAGGAGCTTCGCATTTTCACCCATGAGTTGCTCGACGAGGCTGGTCACCTTCTCAACTGAGGCATCACTGATCTCGAGTAGCTTCATCAAGCCATCGACCAGCTCCTGCTGCTTAATGAGGCTAGCGAGAATGTCGTCGTCGCCAGCCAAGGACTTCATCAACGCCAGCTCATCGCGATCGCTGACACAGCGAGTGCGCTTGTGAGAGCCCTCGCGTGCCTGTGAGATCTCGTTCGAGGGCTCTGCGGCGTGACGGGACCTCTCTAGTGCTTCCGCGGCCTTGGTCTTTGCTCCCTGGTTATATGTCCACCCGAAACTCCTCCTACCGGTCATGGCAGAACGACTTGACAGGAAATACCAGTTTTGTGGGTGATGAGGAGAGGAACTGTGAAGTAATTTTCAAGTGGGTAGTTTTTATAGCCCGGTGCTAAGTGTGAACACATATTGGTTTGATCGGTGTGAACAGATTTGCAATTACTTATTGCATTGTAATCTGCAATGTGACAAGAAACAAGGTCAAAATTTATTGATGGTTCTGGGCCTACAAAGCCCGTTTCTGTTGTTCTGGCTCATCGCAAACAGTTCTTATGGATCAACCGTATGCCACGCATCGGAAGGCCGAAACATGGGCCCGCATTCTCAGATGTACGTGCATGTGTTTGCCCATTATCACACAGGGTCAAGATATCACCATTGTGTCCGATGGATGCGCCGTCGCGCCTCCCACGGGGTGCCAGAAGGTTGACCACGTGGTTGCTCGCCGTTGAGGCGGCCGCGGTGCGCTCTGCTCGCGTCCGTCAACGCGTTTTGCTCGCCATTGAGGCGGCCGCGGCGCGCTCCACTCTGGCATCCCTGCGCGCGCTCTACTCGCCGTTGAGGCAAATTTACAATGGCAACGGTTAATGATTGTCTTACATATTCAGGATAATTTAAAATGCCACATGCGGCAACGCCCAAAACACTCACGACCTACATATGCATACAATTATAATAAAATATAGGCTAAAAGGCTGAGTTGGCGGCCTTCTGGTGACGGTCTTCTCGGACTCCATGATCAGCATAGCACCCTTGCGGCCGTTCATTCCAAGTATCCCGACCCGCCTCCGCCTACGGAGCTGCTGGCGCTGGGAGGCTCTTGGGGCTGCTGGGCCTCTTCCAGAAGAGCTTGATATCGTGCAATCACGCGCATGATATCTCCGCGGAACCGCTCCATTTCCATGTATCTGGCCTGGTAGCAAATTCCGTCCATCACGTACATCCTCAAGATATCACGTTGGCGATGTTCTACTTCGTCGGGGACATCAACTCCGCCAAGGATGCGCTCGAGCCTGGCCACCACATCATCAGGATCAAGGTTGACACGGCTGCCACCGGCAATGATGAAGCCGCAAGCTGGCTGTGTCTTGACTGAATCGCAGAGGTCCTCTGCCCATTCCTTGTCGCGCATCAGGCTCTTGATGAGCACTGGTGACGGCAGCTCTTCGGGTGGGTCGTCGATCATGCCGCCGAGCAGCTCTGGATCTTTTGCACGGTGGATGGCAAACTGCTCATCACACTTCCTCTGCAATATGTCGATTATGCGCCCAAGGACTGTCACGCCGATATCGCTGCCGATGGGCCATGGTGCTTGCACCGGCCGATGAAGTTCTTGCTCCCCGACCTGCTCTGGCTCGTTCTCCTCGCCAAAGATGTAACGCAGGTAGGGGTCGACGTTGAAGCTTTGGTCGTTGTGTGGCATGCTTGGAATAACTAATGGTAGATTGGTGAAACTAGATCTGCGCACAGTGTCGCGATGATGCGTTGCCACCTAGGTTATATGCAGCAATCCATTAGCTGGTGGCGGGAAACCGATGAGGGAAGAGGCGTGGATTTTACAATTCACCCATGTGGAGCGCAGGAAGCATCCGCTGGAGTGCGGGAAGACTAAGTGGAGCGCACACACAACCCGAATACCGTATGCGGTGCCATGTGTTATTTATCACACACGTGTTAACATAAGGAAACGTATGTGTAACTTACTAATCATCGCACACGAGTACTCGCAGACGCATCATGTGTGATACTCCTAGCCACCGCAAGCAACTAGTTTGTATTTTTCAAAGTTTTTTGTACAAACAGAATCGCACACGAACTAACTATAGTAACCGTCTGTGTTATAATTTCTCATCACAAATAGTTCATCCGAGTGGGTTGTTTGCTGTGTATCACACACATCTTGTTTACACGAAACATTTGTGTTCTTTTGGCTCATCGCAAACAGTTCATCTATGTGAACTGTATGCTGCATATCACACACATCTTGTTAAGTTGAACCATTTCTGTTCTCTTCCCTAATCGAAAACAGTTCGTCCGAGTGAACCGTATGCCGTATATCATACACACCTTGATCTGGCTGACCATTTCTGTTGCATTCCCTAATAGCAAACAGTTCATCGAAGCGAACTGTATGCCGTATATCGCACACACATTGATATGGCTGCTCGTTTCTGTTCTTCTGTCTAATCGCAAACAGTTCGTATGGATCAACTGTATGCCCCGCATCGCACACATAACTAAAATCTGAACCGTGTTTGATGTCTCCGCCATCGCAAATGTTTTGCATATTTTTTGACGGTTTTTTTACATCCCCGTTTGCGATTAATGCATCGCACACAGTTTCGTCAAAGGGTCTCTGATCGTAGTGTCGCGTTAGCAGCATCCTGCAGTAGTGTAGATTGGATCTGGTGGTTCTGGAACTTGCGACGGCTGGAATTGTGTTTCGTAGACTCCCCTAGGATTTTTGGATTTTCGGGGTATTTATAGAGCAAAGAGGCGGTGCAGGAGGCGGCCGAGGTGGGCACAACCCACCAGGGCGCACCTGGGCCCCCAGGCGCGCCCAGGTGGGTTGTGCTCCCCTCGGAGCCCCCCTCTGGTACTTCTTTGGCTCAACAGGTGTCTTCTGGTCCAGAAAAAATCTCCAAAAAGTTTCGCTGCGTTTGGACTCCGTTTGGTACTTATATTCTGCAAAGTAAAAAACAAGCAAAAAACAGCAACTGACACTGGGCACTATGTCAATAGGTTAGTCCCAAAAAATGATATAAAGTTGCTATAAAATGATTGTAAAACATCCAAAAATGATAATATAACAGCGTGGAACAAGCAAAAATTATAGATATGTTGGAGACGTATCATCGTGCCAGGCTAAGTTTCTGAAGAAGGAGTAGTACATGAAGGTAATTACCTATTCTTAAGGCATTGTACTTAATTTCCTTGATTTGATTCGTAGGCGTAGCGCTCAAATTTTCTCTTTACTAACTTAGGTGCCCCCGAGATGGTGTGCGGATAAGATGGAATGTTGGAAGGCGTTGGTGGATGAGTGGTGCACAGGCCGCTGGCGAGCCGTCCACGCCAATGCCAAGGACCGGCGAGCCCAAATGGTTGGTGTGCCACACCATCAAGGCAGCGCTAACTTATATCAGTTTGGGCGGAACTGGGTATGTGGTTTGCTTCATGATTCATGCAATTCATTCTTCATGCTAGCTTGAGCCCTTTACTAATACTTTGTACCTCTCTTTTAGGCGCGACACAATAACACGGAGGTGCCTGAGGTGTACGACCTCTATGCCATGGCCCATACTGCCTCGTACAAGAAGGTCAAGGCATTCTCTGAGTCTGACCTCGATCATCCAAAGAATTTCACCAACATCTCCTCCCACCACAAGCTCGTGAGGTACAACTAGGAGAGGAAGGTGAGGAAAGGGGAGGACTTTAACCCGAGCTAGCATCCCTTTGATCCAGAGCTGGTGATGATCTCTGGTGGCGGGAGGCCCCATGGCTCATTAGCCATTGGAGATGGACTGGTACATTGTCCTCTCACTCTCCCGGAGACCAAGGCGCACCAAACGAGCTCCTGTCCTGAGATAAGGACTCATCCATGACCAGTCGATCTCGCCATCGAGGTTAGTTATACGGACTCAGATATCTTCCCTCCATTACATTGTGTGTGTGTGTTCATCGATGATTAGAATGCTAACTAGGAGTGGTGTTGTAGGCTGCTCTTCAGAAAGAGAGAGAGACGACCCAGGCGCTTCTGGAGGAGAGGGACCGGGTGGCGGCGGAGAAGGAACTGCTGGCGGAGGAGAAGACGGCTAGGTTGTTGGAGGAGGAGAGGGCAAGGAATGACGCGGCTCACCGGGCCATGTACGAGCTCATCATGGTAAGTTTCTTCTACATATTAGCCAAATCATGCACATAATGTTCATTTCATTACTAACTAATATGACTGACTCGTCAAAACCAAATGTGCAGTCTATGTGCGAGAAGACCGGTCAAGCCCCTCCGTCGATGCCGGTCATTACTAGAGCGGGAACGGTGAGTTTCATTTGAATGGTCATTATTTACTAGTCTTAACATTTGAGTGTCATCATGCTAACGAGACTTTGCTAATGATCTTTGGTGCAGCATAACTCCGGAGCCGCATCGCACAACCCTTCTCCAGGTGAAACCGGCCCCGAGAACCCCGGTGCTTGACCTCCGATAAGTTTTCTCTAGTGTTTTGCTTAACTAATGCATACTTAGCTTCGTACATGCTTGTTATCCCTATTATGCCACATACTTAGCTTATTTTCCCCAAAAAGACATACTTAGCTAATTATCCTCCAAAATGACATAATTAGATTATTTAGTTCATTTATGACATAATTAGCTTATTCATTTCAAAAATGGCATAATAACCTTGGTTAGCTCATAAATGTCATATACTTAGCTTATTTTCCTCCAAAATGGCATAATTACCTAAGTTAGATCAAAAATGACCTATACTTACCTAAGTTGGCCAAAAAATGGCATAATTACCTAGGTTAGCACAAACATGGCCTATACTTACCTTATTTTCTTTCAAATTGACATAATAAGCTTAGTTAGCTCAAAAATGGCATAATTACCTAAGTTAGCTCTAAAATGACACAAATAAGGAATAAGAAGAAGAAAAACAAGGAAGAGGAGAAAAAGAAAGAATAGAAGAAGAAAGAGAAGAAAAAGAAAGAATAAAAGAAGAGGAGTGAGAAAGGAAAAGGATAAAAAGATAGAAGAGAAGAAGAAAGATGAGAAAGGGAGAGAAGAAAAATATATTCTTATTCTCCTTTTTCTCTTCTTTCTTTTTCTCCATCTTAACTCCTTCTTCTTCTTCTCTTCTTCTTCTTCTAGTATTCTTCTTCTTCTTCTTCTCTTCTCATTTATGACATAATTAGCTTATCCATTTCAAAAATGGCATAATAACCTTGGTTAGCTCATAAATGTCTTTACTTAGCTTATTTCCTCCAGAATGACATAATAAGCTTACTTAGCTCCAAAATGACCTATTTTACCTAAGTTAGCTCAAAATGACCTATACTTAGCTTTGTTTTCTCCAAAATGACATGACTAGTCTTTAGTTAACTCAAAAATGACATAATTACCTAGGTTAGCTCAATAATGACCTATACTTAGCTTACTTATGTCAAAAATGGCATAATTAGCTAACTTAGGTCAAAAATGGCATAATAACCTTGGTAACCTCATAAATGTCATATACTCAGCTTATTTTCCTCCAAAATGACACAATATGCTTAGTTAGGTCAAAAATGGCATAATTACCTTGGTTAGCTCTAAAATGACACAAATAAGCAATAAGAAGAAGAAAAACAAGAGGAAAAAAAGAAAGAGAAGAAAAACTCTTCTTCTTCTTCTTCTTCTTCTTGTTTTTCTTCTTCTTCTCCTTCTAGTCTTCTTCTTCTAACTTTCTTATTTCCCATTTTGCAGATTTGATTCACTTCACTAAAGCTTGCATTGATGGAGTGCTTGTGTTTACTTTTTGTTTTGATTTTGTATCGATGAACAATGTGAAACTTGCTACCTATGGATGAAGCTATTGTAATATGGATGAAACTATGTACGTATGGATGAAACTATTGTAATATGGCAGGGATATAGTTTCTTATGTGTTGGATATCATATATTTGTTGTGAAACTTGCACATATTGTTTGCCCTGTGAAATATATATATATATATATATATATATATCATATATTTGCTGTGAAAATGCTTGGATATAAGAAAAAACAGAATAAAAAGGGGCAATACAGGCACTTTGCCATCTGCCACCGATAACAAAGGGCACTTTACCGTCTGCCACAGATGGCAAAGGTGACACGTGGAAGCAACCTGTGCAACCTGGGAGCACCAGGTCTGACCCATTTGGTCATTATGCCGTCTGCTGGCAGACGGCAAAGACCCACCAGGCAGACGGCAAAGACAGAGCAGCAGTGATGTGCAGCCACAGCCCTGCTGACGTCATACGGCAGACGGCAAATGGTTTGGTTGTTTGCCGTCAGCAGGCAGACGGCAAAGTCTGCCGTTAGCCACCTAACGGGGCTAACAACTACCTTTTGCCGTCCACTATCTTTACCGTCAGCTTCGCCAGGAAAGCGGACGGCAAACATCTTTGGCGTCCGCTGTAATTATGCAGACGACAAACAAAGTCATTACCGTGACTTTCAGTGCCGGAAGTGTTTGCTGTCGGTGGCATACGGCAAAGACGTTTGCCGTCGGTTGACTGTTTCTTTGCCGTCTACTATGGCAGACGGCAAAGTAGCTGATTCCTGTAGTGTTAGAATACAGTACATATAATGCAATAACAAAATTTGAATGGGTTTGCAACAGTACTTAAAGTAAAGATTGGTTTTCTTATACTAACGGATCTCACGAAGGTTTTGTTAAGTTTTGTGTGATTGAAGTTTCCAAGTTTTGGGTGAGATCACGATGGATGAAGGAATAAGGAGTGAAAAGATCCTAAGCTTAGGGATGCCCATGGCACCCCAAGTTAATATTCAAGGAGAACCAAGCAACTAAGCTTGGGGATGCCCCAGAAGGCATCCCCTCTTTCTTCTAACGACCATCGGTATTTTACTTGGAGCTATATTTTTATTCGTCACATACCATGAGTTTTGCTTGGAGCGTCTTGTATTATATGAGTCTTTGCTTGTTTTGCCTTTTAGTTTGTCACAAGTATCCTTGCTGGACACACCCATTTGAGAGAGCCAAAATTATGCTATGATTTGTTAGAATTGCTCTTTATGCGTCACTTAATTTTTTTAGCTATGGAATTGCTCTAGTGCTTCACTTCTATCTTTTTGAGCATGGTGTGCTTTATTATTTTTGAAGAAATGCTCTCATGCTTCACTTAGATCAATTTGAGAGTTAGTAAATTTTTGAAGAAATTCTCTCATGCTTCACTTATATTATTTTGAGAGACAAAAATTTTAATGCTCATGTTCTTCACTTAGATTTATTTGAGCTTGTCAAAAGCAATTGCAATATATGAAACTAGTCCCAAAGTGGTACATATTCAAGAGGGATATGATAAAAACTTTCATGAAGATCATTGGACAAAATAAACTTGATTCTTTGTAACAGTTTTGAGATATGATGATAGTGATATGTGAGTCAGGTTGGTGAGTAATTATTCTTTAGTAAGAATATTGGTGTTAAGGTTTGTGATTCCCCATGCAAGAACGAAAGTCAATAGTTATGCAATGAAATTATATCCTACTTATGGTGCATTATTCGGTGTTAGTTATGCTTAATGCTCGCTTATGTGGATTTTTGTTTCTTGGTTGGTTGCCTCTCAATCTTTTTCCTAGCCTCCACTTGTCCTAAGTAGAAATACTACTTGTGCATCCAAACTCTTCAAACCCAGTTTTGCCATATGAGTCCACCATACCTACCTATATGCGGTATTTCTATGCTGTTCTAAGCAAATTTGTATGTGCCATCTCTAATTTTCAAAATGAATTTCCTTTTTGTATGCTCGTACCGCTCATGAAGTGGCAGGGGGTGGCCAATATTTTCCATGCTAGATGTGTTATTCTCAAGCTGAGTGTTTATTCACTTGTCATTGCACGAGAGTGAGGCAGTAATAGGGATGCCCAGTCCCAAAATGAAAAAGAAATTTACTTTATGTTGTCAAATAATAAATTTCTTGGAAAGTGTTGGTATGGATGGCACCCGTGGATACGGCTAGCCATGGATTGTGAAAGAATGGTGGAAAAAGGAATAAACTTTATTTTATGTTTGGGAATCGCCTATGATATATCTTGCATGGAAAGTGTTGGGAATTACTCGGTCGTTTTCGTTGACGGGAAAAGTATGCCTCTCAAAAAATGTTATCTCTCAATTTAAGCTTTGAGCTCTGGCACCTCTACAAATCCCTACTTCCCTCTACGAAGGGCCTATCTATTTACTTTATGCAATTTTTATTTTTATTTGAGTCTCCATCTTCTCTTATAAATCACCAACTAGGGAGCACTATGAACATACTTGAGCATTGGATGTAGCTAATATGCGAGTGTGTTTCATGAATGGATAAATGATTGAGCATGATGGGCTAGGGATAACTTTCTTTAGTGTTGATATTTTGAAAGACATGGTTGCTTGTCGATATGCTTGAATATTGAAATCCTCATGTCAAAACTAGACTATTGCTTTGAACCATATAAAAGTCCAAATGTCCATGCTACAAAAGAAAAGAATATGTGATGAACATGTTAGGCAGCATTCCACATCAAAAATTCTGTTTTTATCATTTACCTACTCGAGGATGAGGAGGAATTAAGCTTGGGGATGCTGATACGTCTCCAACATATCTATATTTTTTGCTTGTTCCATGCTATTATATTATCATTCTTGGATGTTTTATATTCATTTTATAGCAACTTTATATCATTTTTTGGGACTAACCTATTGACATAGTGCCCAGTGCCAGTTGCTGTTTTTTGCTTGTTTTTTACTTCGCAGAATATCAGTACCAAACGGAGTCCAAACACAGTGAAACTTTTTGAAGATTTATTATGGACCAGAAGACACCTTGCGGGCCAAGAAAGTACCAGAGGGGAGGCCCGTGGGGAGCACAATCCACCAGGGCACGCCCAGGAGCCCAGGCGCGCCCAGGGGGGTTGTGCCCCCCATGGAGACCTCCTGCGCCGCCTCTTCGCCCTATAAATTCCCAAATATTCCAGAAACCCTAGAGGAGTCGACGAAACACAATTCTAGCCGCCACAAGTTCCAGAACCACGAGATCCAATCTAGACACCATCACGGAGGGGTTCATCATCCTCATTGGTGCCTCTCTGATGATGCGTGAGTAGTCCACCATAGACCTACGGGTCCGTAGGCAGTAGCTAGATGGCTTCCTCTCTCTCTTTTGATTCTCAATACAATGATCTCTTGGAGATCTATTTGATGTAACTCTTTTTGTGGTGTGTTTGTTGGGATATGATGAACTTTGAGTTTATGATCATATCTATATCCATGAATACTATTTGAGTCTTCTTTGATCTCTTATATGCATGATTATTTATAACATCATATTTCTTCTTCGAATCTTTGGTTTAGTTAGGCCAACTAGATCAATTTTTCTTGCCATGGGAAGAGGTGCTTTGTGATGGGTTCGATCTTGCGGTGTTCTTTCCCAGTGACAGAAGGGGCAGCAAGAAACGCATGTATCGTTGCTATTATGTATAATAAGATGGGGGCTATTCCTACATGAATATATCTCGTCTACATCATGTCAAAGTTCTTATTGCATTACTCCGTTTCTCCATGAACTTAATACACTAGATGCATGCTGGATAGCGGTCGATGTGTGGAGTAATAGTAGTAGATGCAGGCAGGAGTCGGTCTACTAATCTTGGATGTGATGCCTATATTTTGATCATTGCCTTGGATATCGTCATAATTATTCGATCTTCTATCAATTGCCCAAGAGTAATTTGTTTACCCACTGTGCGCTATTTCTTGAGAGAAGACACTAGTGAAATCTACGGCCCCCTGATCTATTCTTTATCATATTTACTTTGAGATCTATTTTTATTCGCTTTTATATTTAGATATATTATTCCAAAAACCCAAAAATACCTTGCTGCACTTTTTTATTACTTATTTTATTTCGTGTTTTATCGAGAGCTATTTATCCAATCTACCACAAATTTATCTATCTTTTTACCGTGGAGGGATTGACAACCCCTCTTACGCGTCAGGTTGCAAGTATTTATTCTTTGTGTGCAGGTACCGTTTACATAGTGTTGCTTGGTTCTCCTACTGGATTAATACCTTGGTTTCACAACTGAGGGAAATACCTACCATAGATGTACTGCATCATCCCTTCCTCTTTGGGGAAATATCGATGCAGTTTCAATCGACATCACCTCCTAACAAAAACACATCTATGGAGGATAACAACAAAGATGACAATACTTGAATCTATTCATTATGCCTAGCTAGGGGCATGTGACGCCCCCGGCTCAATCGTGCACTAATCATACACGCAAATGCACACGATCAAGCCTAAGGACTCACGGGAAGATATCACAACACAACTCTAAAACTTAAGTAAAGTCATACAAGCTCTATATTACAAGCCAGGGGCCTCGAGGGCTCGAATACATAAGCTCGCATACAAGCGTCAGCAGAAGCATCAGATATCTGAGTACAGATATGAAATAGAAACAGATAAGCCTCTAGAAAGGCGGGGCAAAACAAAAGCTACGATCGAAAGGCGCAAGCCTCCTGCCTGGGACCCTCCGATCCTACTCCTGGTCGTCGGCCAGCTCGTAGAAGTAACCACTCTCGAGGTGGTAGTAGTAGCGATCGTGGGCGGGGGCAGCTGTCTCAGGGGCTCCATCATCTGGTTGCATCAAAAGGATACGGGGGAAAAAGAAAGCAAAGCAACCATGAGTACTCATCCGAAGTACTCAGCAAGCAAGGATCTACACTACATATGCAGCATTATCAAGGGGAGGCTGTATATGTGGACTGGGCTGCAGAAATGCCAGAATAGAGGGAAAGCCTAGTCCTATCAAAGACTAGCATCTTCAGAGGTCTTGCAGCATTAGAAGAGTGTAGATTAGTCCAATATAAAGTAGTAGAAGTGTTATCAACCTCGGCCAGAGATCTTTTCTCGACTCCCTGCGAGAAAGCAATCCCAGAGCCATACAGTCATCAACCTCGTCCAGAGATCCCTTCTCGACTCCCTGCGAGAAGCAATCCCAGAGCCATAGTATCCAATTCTAATTGTATCGATCGGGATACAACACCGAGCGTCCGTTACCGAGGATCCGGCTATGCATAGATTAGTTCTTCCCTGCAGGGGTGCACCAACTTACCCACCACGCTCGCTTAACTCCGGCCGGACACAGTTTTCCGGGTCATGCCCGGCCTCGGTCAAACGACACACCGCAACCCTACCTAGAGCTCAGCAGAGAGGTCCCCGTCGGTCTACATCCTAAGCGCTCAGAGGTCTTGGGCCATCGCCCTGTGCACTCTGAGTCATTGCGTGCAAGGGGAAGCCAGGCACCAGGGGGCGCCAGTCCGTCCCGGCCGCAATGCTGAACTGGACGTCTGACAAAGCTTTCGGCTGATGCATACGATGCAAAGTACCCATATTTATTCCCGCATGATGGTTAGTGCTATCGGGCCAGAGGCCCACTCGAATCAAATATCCAAATCGTTAGTACCTTGGGGGTGCGGTAATGAGCAGAGACTCACGATCGATGTGACCCCGTCGCCCCGTCTCGAGGACTTGCGGCAAGGGCTAAGAATACCCGGCCACGCCTCGTATTCATATCTCGAGAAACCTCCAGGTCAACCCGTCTCCACAACACTCACCACTTAGGCTCACGCGGGTACTCCTCAGGGTCGACCCGCCTTTCCAAGTAACAGTGTAAAGTCCAAGTATCCGTGTGTCCATAACACCAGGGGAATCCGAGGTATCACCCTCGTTGGATTCCTACTCGATGTATCCATCAAGGTGAACTCGGAGGAATCACCCTCGATGGGTTCACACTTGAGGTGTTGCACGATAACGTCGTTATCGGAAGTGGTGAAGGAGGAATCACCCTCGATGACCACGACCGAATAGCTACTCTACAGAATTAACATCAGAAGTGCTACACGAGGTATCACCCTCGGCACTCGATAGTAACGCTGCAGTGTCATTACAACTAAGGGGGTGATGTGCGGTGCTGGGGTCTGGTCGTCGAGTCTTCTGATGATCCAGCGGGGCAATCGGGACAAGTGGGGTCACTGATAGGTCTCTACCCAGCCTATACTAAGCAGTTTAGGATAAGCAGGTAAGGTTTCAATAGCAGGTTACAATAAACAGGCTATGCATCAGAATAGGTAAAACAGTAGCAGCAGCAATTCTAATGCAAGCATGAGAGAGAAAGAATAGGCGATATCGGTATGCTCAAGGGGGGGTGCTTGCCTGGAAGCTCTGCTGAAAAGGAAGAAGAGTCATCGGTGACGTAGTCGATCACAGCGGCATCAGCAGCGGTCTCGGGGTCTACCGGAGAGAAGAGGGGGAAGAAACAGTAAATATAAAGCAAACAAGAGCATGGCATGACAATACGCAGAGCTAGGGGTGTTCTGACGCGGTGCTACACGATATAGGTGAAGAGGAAAAACATCAGGGAATGTTTTCCCGAAGTTCGGCATTTTCGGACAGATGAAACGGAGGGGGACGGTTGCATGTTCGCTATGCTAGGGACGTGTGGCGGACGAACGGACCGCGTGTTCGGGTTCGTCTCATCGTTCTGAGCAACTTTCATGTACAAAGTTTTTCGATCTGATCTACGGATTATTTTCTACGAATTTGTAAAGATTTTAACAATATTCTGAATTTGTTTTAATTACTTAATTCGCCAGAAATTGAATTATGACATCATCCTGATGTCAGCCCTGCGTCAGTGGTCAACAGTCCAGTTGACTGGTCAACGGGGCCCATGCAGGGCCCACTGGCCAGTGACTGGGCGTTGCCTAGTCAGCATTTGAATGGGTTAACAGGACCCAGGGGACATGCGGGAGCCACCGGTCAGCGACCCAGAGGGTGGCCCCGAGGCGGCCACGTCGGCGCGGCCAGCGGTGGAGCTCCGGCGACGCGGATCGCGGCGGAGGGGCTCGGGACCTCGCCGGAAACGCGCCACAGGGGGCCGTTTCGAGCGCAGTCATGCTCGTTCGGAAGCGGGAGGAGTGGCGCGTCCAACTGTGGCCTCAGTTCGGGCTGGGGCGGCCTGCAACGACGGCGGTGGCGAGCACGGGCGACGGCGGCGCTCGGGTGTGACGACGAAACGGCGACGCCGGCGCACTCGAATCAAACGGACGGGCCAACGAGCATCTACGCGCGTGTGCGAGTTCAACGGGCTTGGACATCGGACCATATGGTCACCGAAAGGTCGCCGGTGATGAGCTCGCGCGGCAGCGGGCTCGGGCACGACGGGGACGGCGTCTACGTGCGGCAAACAGCGGCGAGCGAGGAGGGGAGGAAGCAGCGGCTTACAGCGAGAGCGTAGGGACTAGGCAACGGGCTCGGGGAGGCTCGGGGCAGCCGAATTCTTCGCCAGAGCGCATCGGGTCCAGGGAAGAAGACGGGGTCGCCGGCGTCGTTGTAGTGGTCCCCGGCTCGATCTGCTCCACGCAGACGACGCGGACGAGGGTGGCGGTGCTCGAGGACGGGTCGAAGAGGCGCGAGGGAGGCGGTGGCCACGGCTACGCAGCAGCCATGGCCACGGTGGCGCTCGGCGAGGAGGGATCGAGGGAGAGGGGGCGAACGGGGCGGCTAGGGTTTGTCCGAGGGGTAGGGAGAGGGGTCTTTGTAACCCTGTGCGGCGCGCGTTGTCGACCAGAGGGGAGGGGGGGCCAGGCGCGCGCACGCACGCTGCGTGCTCGACAACGGGCGAGCATGACTAGTGCGGGAGGTGAGGGGGGAGGCGCGGGGCGGGCTGGGCCTCCCTGTGCACTTAGGCCCAGCCGCTGCGGCCTTTTTCTTTTTCTTTTATTTTCTGTTTTTTTCTTTTGATTCTGTTTTTGCAATAATGTGTGGGCTCAAATGTTGTTTTGTAAAATAGGTGACTTGGACCAATAAATTCATTGCGTTAGTCAGCACTGCTAGAAATTGGTTTGGAGGCAAATGGAGTTCACACAAACTTTTGTATTAAATAAAATGGATTAAACCTTGCTGTTTTGGTACTGTTTTAGGATGTTAGAGTCATTTAAGTATCCCTATTAATGTTGGTTATAATTTTATAATTACCTCTGGATTATTTGCAATATTGTGAACAATTTTGATTTGCTGTTTGAAGAAATAATTATTTGACATGCATTTCAAATTTGAATTTGGGTTTGATTTTGGACAAGTGGCAGATTGACTGAGTGATCATGGTAACATGGCCACTGTTAGAGAGAGATCACTGTGGTTACCTACATGGGGTGTTACAGGGCATAAAACGATAGCGCTTGTTGGGAGGCAACCCAATGAATAAAATTTATTTTTGCCCTTAGTGTTTGCACAATTATGCCTCTGTTGTGATTGTGTTTTTTTATGTTTTAATTAGCGTTTGTGCCAAGTAAAGCCTGTGGGATAGCTTTGGGTGATAGTTGATTTGATCCTGTTGAAAAATAGAAACTTTTGCGTCTAGTAACAGAATTGTTAAAATTCACAGAAGCAAGTAAAAATTCTGAAGTTTTTACACAAGATTGATATACAAATTGCACCTGTTTTCTTTATTTTTCAGAATTTTTGGAGTTACATAAGTATGAGTAAAATTCGCATCTTTACAGACTATTCTGTTTTTGACAGATTCTGTTTTCTTTGCATTGCGTGCTTATTTTGATGAATCTATGGATTGTATCGGGGGGGGGGGGGGGGGGGGGGGGGGGTATAAGCCATGGTAAAGTTAGAATACAGTAGGTATAATGCAATAACAAAATATGAATGGGTTTTCAACAGTACTTAAAGCAAAGATTGATTTTATTATACTAACGGACCTCACGAAGATTTTGTTAAGTTTTGTGTGATTGAAGTTTTCAAGTTTTGGGTGAGATCTCGATGGATGAAGGAATAAGGTGTGAAAAGAGCCTAAGCTTGGGGATGCCCATGGCACCCAAAGTTAATATACTAGGAGAACCAAGCAACTAAGCTTCGGGGCATCCCCTCTTTCTTCTAACAACCATTGGTAATTTTACTTGGAGCTATATTTTTATTCGTCACGTATCATGAGTTTTGCTTGGAGTGTCTTGTATTATATGAGTATTTATTTGTTTTTATTTTTAGTTTGTCATCATCATCCTTTCTGGACACACCTATTTGAGAGAGCCAAAATTATGCCATGTTTTGTTGGAATTGCTCTAGTGCTTCACTTATATCTTTTTTAGCACGGTGTGTTTTTGTTTTTGAAGAAATATGCTCTCATGCTTCACTTAGATCTATTTGAGAGTTAGATTTTTTTTAAGGAATTCTCTCATGCTTCACTTATATTATTTTGAGAGATGAAAATTTTTATGCTCATGTTCTTCACTTAAATTTGTTTGAGCTTGTCAAAAGCAATTGCAATATATGAAATTAGTCCCAAAGTGATAGATAATCAAGAGGGATATAATAAAAACTTTCATGAAGATCATTGAACAAAATAAACTTGATTCTTAGTAATAGTTTTGAGATATGATGATAGTAATATGTGAGTCATGTTGGTGAGTAATTATGCTTTAGTAAGAATATTGGTGTTAAGGTTTGTGATTCCCTATGCAAGCACGAAAGTCAATAGTTATGCAATGAAATTACATCCTACTTGTGGTGCGTTATTCGGTGTTAGTTATGCTTAATACTCGTTTATGAGATTTTTTTGTTTCTTGGTTGGTTGCTTCTCAATCTTTTTGCTAGCCTCCACTTGTACTAAGTAGAAATACTACTTGTGCATCCAAAATCCTTAAACCAGTTTTTGCCATATGAGTCCACAATACCTACCTATATGCGGTATTTCCGTGTCGTTCTAAGTAAATTTGTATGTGCCAACTCTAATTTTCAAAATGAATTTCCTTTTTGTGTGCCCGTACCGCTCATGAAGCGGCAGGGGGTGGCCAATATTTTTCCATGCTAGATGTGTTGTTCTCAAGATGAGTGTTTATTCACTTGTCATTGCACGAGATCGTGGCGGTAATAGGGATGCCCATTCCCTAAATGAAAAAGAAATTTACTTTATGTTGTCAAATAATAAATTCCTTGGAAAGTGTTGGTATGGAAGGCACCCGTGGATACGGCTAGCCATGGATTGTGAAAGAATGGTGGAAAAAGAAATAAACTTTACTTTATGTTTGGGAACCGCCTATGATGTATCTAGCATGGAAAGTATTGGAAACTACTCTGTCATTTTCGTTGACGGGAAAAGCATGCCTCTCAAAAAATTTATCTCTCAATTTAAGCCTTGAGCTCTGGCACCTCTACAACTGCTTCCCTCTATGAAGGGCCTATCTATTTACTTTTATGCAATTTTTATTTTTATTTGAGTCTCCATCTTCTCTTATAAAGTACCAACTACGGAGCACTATGATCATACTTGAGCATTGGATGTAGCTAATATTCGAGTGTGTTTCATGAATGGATCAATGATTGAGCATGATGGGCTAGGGATAGCTTTCTTTAGTGTTGGTATTTTGAAAGACATGGTTGCTTGTTGATATGCTTGAGTATTGAAGTCTTCATGTCAAATAGAGACTATTGCTTTGAACCATCTAAAAGTCCAAATGTCCATGCTACAAAAGAAAAGAATATGTGATGAACATGTTAGGTAGCATTCCACATCAAAAATTCTATTTTTATCATTTACCTACTTGAGGACAAGCAAGAATTAAGCTTGGGGGTGCTGATACGTCTCCAACGTATCTATAATTTTTTATTGTTCCATGCTGTTATATTATCATTCTTGGATGTTTTACAATCATTTTATAGCAACTTTATATCATTTTTTGAGACTAACCTATTACGATAGTGCCCAGTGCAAGTTGATGTTTCTTGCTTGTTTTTTACTTCGCAGAATATCCCTATCAAACGAAGTCCAAATGCAGCGAAACTTATTGGAGATTTTTTTGGACCAGAAGACAACTTGGAAGCTAAGGAAGCACCAGAGGGGAGTCCCGTGGGGCCCACAAGACACCAAGGCATGCCAGAGGCCCCTAGCGTGCCCTGACGAGTTGTGGGCCCCACGGAGGTCCTCTCCACCGCCTCTCAGCTTTATAAATACCCAAATATTCCAGAAACCCTAGGGGAGCGATCGAAACACAATTCCAGCCGCCGCAAGTTCCAGAACCACGAGATCCAATTTAGAGCCCTATTCCGGCACTCTGCCTGAGGGGAACACGATCACGGAGGGGTTCATCATCCTCATTGGTGCTCCTCCGATGATGCGTTATTAGTTCACCATAGACCTACGGGTCCGTAGGCAGTAGCTAGATGGCTTCTTCTCTCTTTTTGATTCTCAATACAATGTTCTCTTGGAGATCTATTTGATGTAATGACTTTTGCGGTGTGTTTGTTGGGATCCGATGAAGTTTGAGTTTATGATTAGATTTATATCCATGAATATTATTTGAGTCTTCTTTGATCTCTTATATGCATGAATACTTATAGCCTCATATTTGTTCTCCAAAACTTTGGTTTGGTTTGGCCAACTAGATTGATTTTTCTTGCAATGGGAAGAGGTGCTTTGTGATGGGTTCGATCTTGCGGTGCCCTCACCCAGTGACAGAAGGGGTAGCGAGGCACTCATGTATCATTGCTATTAAGGATAAAAAAGATGGGGTCTATTCCTACATGAATAGATCTTGTCTACATCATGTCATCGTTCTTATTGCATTACTCCGTTTCTCCATGAACTTAATACACTAGATGCATGCTGGATAGCGGTCGATGTGTGGAGTAATAGTAGTAGATGCAGGCAGGAGTCGGTCTACTAATCTTGGACGTGATGCCTATATTCACGATCATTGCCTTGGATATCGTCATAATTATTTGTTCTTCTATCAGTTGACCAACAGTAATTTCTTTACCCACCATATGCTATTTTCTTGAGAGAAGCCACTAGTGAAATCTACGGCCCCCGGGTCTATCTTTTATCATATTGCTTTCAGATCTATCTTCTATCATATTTTTTTCAGATCTATTATTCCAAAAACCCAAAAATACCTTGCTGCACTTTTTCTTTACTTATTTTATTTTGCGTTCTTGCTAGATCTATTTATCCAATCTCATACAATTTAATCTATCTTTTTACCGAGGAGGGATTGACAACCCCTCTTACGCGTCGGGTTGCAAGTATTTGTTCTTTGTGTGCAGGTACCGTTTACATAGTGTTGCTTGGTTCTCCTACTGGATTGATACTTTGGTTTCATAACTGAGGGAAATACTTACCGTAGCTGTGCTGCATCATCCCTTCATCTTTGGGGAAATACCGACGCAGTCTCAAGCCATGTCAGTGCGTCTCTGGCCCGCCTAGGACAAAAAGCCCATTTTCTCTCATAATTTTCCGTCATAGAAGTAGGAGCCCACCACACATATGATGATACATTTTTTGTCACAATTATCGTCATAGAAGTGTCATAACCATGACAGAAAAAGTTTTCGTTCGGGCCATAATGTCACAGATGTGTCTTTTTTTTGTAGTGACACCCAAGATCTAATCTATGAGATGCACAACAACGAGAGGGGAGTGTGTCTACGTACCCTTGTAGACCGAAAGGATTAGCGTATGTAATGCAGTTGATGTAGTCGTACTCTTCGCGAGCCAATGCAATCTAGTGCCGAACGGATGACACCTCTGAGTTCAACACACGTTCAGCTCGATGGCATCCTCTCCTTCTTGATACAACAAGAGAGGGAGAGGAGGTAGATGAGATCGGAACCAGCACGGCGGTGTGGTGGTGATGGTGGAAGCGGAATTC
Organism: Thinopyrum elongatum; assembly: GCA_011799875.1. Classification (NCBI taxonomy): domain Eukaryota; kingdom Viridiplantae; phylum Streptophyta; class Magnoliopsida; order Poales; family Poaceae; genus Thinopyrum; species Thinopyrum elongatum. The sequence goes on along the minus strand of CM022299.1, from coordinate 368,039,428 downwards.
CGGCAGGGCTTCGCCAAGCGCGTACCGGAGAAAGGTGGGAGGAGGTAGGAGAGACGGAGGGCCGAGGTGGAAGGCTGCAGCCGCCCCTACGTCTCCCCGCTTTATATAGGGGTGAGGGAGGGAACAGCCAAGGGGGAAGGCTTGCCCCCCAAGCCAGGTGGGGCGCCTCCCCACCCCTAGGGTTTCCCTCCCCCAGTCGCATGGGCCTAAGGGGGAGTGGCGCCTGGCCCATTAGGGGCTGGTGTGCCCCCAGGGTCTGTGTGGCTCCTCCGGGGCTGGTGGGTCCCTTCGGTGGACCCCTGGAACCCTTCAGTGCCCCCACTACACTCCCGGTGGACTACCGGACTTTTCTGAAACCCCGAATAAAACTTCACATATATAAATCTCTACCTCCGGACCATTCCGGAGCTGCTTGTGACGTCCCGGATCCCATCCTAGACTCCGAGCAACCTTCGGACTTTCCACTGTTAATATCTCAATACTACCCTAGCGCTACCGAACGTTAAGCGTGCGACCGTACGGGTTCGAGAATCATGTAGACATGACCGAGACACCTCTCCGGTCAATAACCAATAGCGGGACTTGCATGCCCATATTGGTTCCTACATATTCCACGAAGATCTTTATCGGTTGAACCACGATTTCAAGGATTCTGTTAATCCCAGATGCAATTCACTTTGTCCGGCAATATGTTACTTGCCCGAGATTCGATCATCGGTATCTCCATACCTAGTTCAATGTCGTTATCAGTCTCTTTACTCGTTCCATAATATAAGATCCCATGAATAAACTCATTAGTCACATGGAGCTTCTTGTGATGTTATATTACCGAGAGGGCCCAGAGATATCTCTCCGCCACATGGAGTGACAAATCACAGTCTTGATCCATGAAACCCAACAGACACCTTTGGAGATACCCGTAGAGCACCTTTATGATCACCTAGTTATGAGGTGACGTTTGATAACACACAAAGTATTCCTCCGGTATCCGGGAGTAGCATGATCTCATAGTCTAAGGAACAGATACTTGATATGAAGAAAGTTGTAGCAAATAACTAAGTGATATGATCTGATGCTAAGCTTACGATTGGGTATTGTCCATCACATCATTCTCCTAATTATGTGATCCCGTTATCAAATGACAACTCATATCCATGGTTAGGAAACCTTAACCATCTTTGATCAACGAGCTAGTATAGTAGAGGCTTACTAGGGACACGGTGTTGTTTATGTATTCACACATGTATTTAAGTTTCCGGTCAATACAATTCTAGCATGAATAATAAACTTTTATCATGAACAAGGAAATATGATAATAACTAATTTATTATGGCCTCTAGGGCATATTTCCAACAAGCATGACTGTAGGAGCCAACGTTACCAACCACCGAATCTGAAGAGATGAACACTCACGAAAAACCTTCAGTGGCTGCTGCAATCCTCAACTCGAGAGGTCAGGCCTGAAGAACACCGCTGCCCATTGGCATCGTCCACATGGAGACTGTCACAACATGCCGGAGTGGAGGCCCCCATCTGACGGCCCGCCGTATCCTGCCACCACACTTGCCATCACCAACCGTGAAGCGCATGCCGCAACCTTACTCGCGCTATCCCCATGGATATGGAGGGGACATGCCAGAGAGTGCTCCTTCGGACGTCCTAGGCTCGCCCCGGCGACCTTCGGACGGACCCGTATGATTGGAGCCACCACCCATCGGTAGGAGCTGGTAGCCGTGACAAACAGCACCAGACAATCACATCCAGGAAGGATCCAGCATCAATGGAGCCTTGAACGGCAGCAGAGCGACACGGATCTCACCAGGAGCAGTCGCCTGGGCAGATTTGACGAGAAGCAGCCAGACAATCACATCCAGGAAGGATCCAACATTATTGGAGTCTTGAACGGCAGCGAAGCCGCATGGATCTCACCAGGAGCAGTCGCTTGGACGGATCTCACGAGAAGCAGCCAGACAATCACATCCAGGAAGGATCCAGCATTAGTGGAGCCTTGAACGGCAGCAGAGCTGCACGGATCTCACCGGGAGCAGCCGCTGGACGGATCTCACGAGAAGCCGTAATGACATCATCCAGGGAGAGGAGTAGCGGAGGAGAAAGAGATCCCATCGCCACCGGTGACCATGCGGGGCTTTGCCTCGGAGGTGCTGACAGGCGGCGATGAGGTGAAGAGGCCGGCGAGAGGGTCGGTGTGGTGGCGGCGTTGGTGCCGCCCTAGGATGTGTTTGGTTCAAAGGACATGCTAGGGTGGTTATGGGTATCCCTAGCCAGTGGGCTAGGGATAGCCATTTTTTCTGTTTGGTTAGATTGGTGGTGTTAGCCCATATATTGTTTGGTTGGAAGGATGAAATATGAGTGATGGATAGATGTCTGTGAAGATAATAATATTTATTACATGACAAACTCAATGCACACATCCTCTGTCCAACATTACTCGTAGGAGATTAGAATTTAACTATTTTACTGAAGCTCGTACAACAAAGAACAAACAAAAGAATCTGAGATTTGAGCAAAAAATCAGATTTTTTTTAAAAGTATGACAAATTTTATAGCAAATTTGAAAACTAGCGGGCTGAAACAAAAAAAACCAGAAATAGCACCCTGTCGGCCTCCCGTGGGCCGAGGGGGGGCCTGTCGGCCTCCCGTGGGCCGAGGGGGGGCTGGTCGGCCGGTTGTGGGCCGAGGGGGGACTGGTCGGCCTCGTGGCGGCCGAGGGGAGGCCTGTCGGCCTAGTGGCGGCCGAGGGGGACCTGTCGGCCTCCAGGAGGCCGAAGAGCTCCTGGATAAGGCCGACAGCTCCTTTCTTCTTCCTCCCTTCGCTGCTTCTCCTCTCTCTCTCGTTCCTCTCTATGTATTCTCCACCCCCGCGCCGATCTCTTCCCTCGTCCACCCATTTTCATATCCAACCCGCAGAAACAATAGATCATAGCATTCTTCGCCGGCGTACGGTAATTTTTTTTGCTATGGGGTAGTTTTTTGTGCGTGAGGAGGAGCCATGGTGGGGTGGAGGAGGTGTGGCTGGTGAGGAGGTGGTGGGGTGGAGGTAGTGGTGGTTAGGAGGAGGAGGTGGTGGTGAGGAGGAGTTCCGGTGGTGCAAGTAGTCCGCAAGGTGCCCGGTGCCGCTGAGTTGAAGAGAGGAGGAAGAAGAAGGGGACACACGCGTCGAAGGTATAACTATGTCGTCATAATTATTTCTCTAAGTTGTAAAGCAGTTATTTAGTGTTAATTTGTCTGTGGTGTCATTTTAGCGGATAGTTATTGTAGAGGGTAATAAATTTGTTTGTTGCGATTAATGAGAAGGTGGCAATGTCTGACAGGTGAAAATGTCTGAATCGGTAAATTTGACTGTTTACTACGGCACTGGTAATGTTCGATATAATGAGTTGGGGGTTGATCTTAGCGAGTTTAAAAATGGTGTCATGACACTTTCAGGCCCGGACAGACTGGACATTAGACAGTTGAAGCACTGGTTGACTACTAGTTTTGGGCTGGACCCTGAAGTATGTTCCATCAGTATTCATGCATTGTGGACCAAATCCTGTAAAAATGTCAAGTGGGAGTTGATGCCGATAGATAGGAGCCAGCATTGGTTGACCCTTTTAAGTCGTTGCCGAGACCGAAGAATCCACCCATATGCCCTAGTGCAACCTGTGGCGAAGGAGGAGAATACCGTACAACTCCACGTGGGGTATGAACCCGGCCACGGTAGTCAAGTGGCTAAAGAGATTTATTTATCCGGGTCACAGCCACCGGATGTGGATGCTAGCCAAGCCGAGAAAGAGTCAGACTATGCGCCACACAATGTTTGTGGTCATGATACTGGGCAGAGTAGTCAGTCGATAATATTGGCGGAGGATGTGGATTCTGATTGGGATGAGGAAGAGGAGGAAATGCTGAGGGTGATGGAGAAAGAGGATGAGGATGGATTGGCGGAGGATCTGGATTCTGAAAATTCCGAGGATGAAGTGGAGGTACCGATTCCTTCTGCATGGGATCAGGACATATCCACCGGCCTTACGGTCAACGATGGCCATGAGACTCCATGGCAGTATAATCTGAACCAAGTCCAGATAGGGGCTATGTTTGATACAAAGAAAAAATTGAAGTATGCGGTGATAAAGTGGGCTATGTCTACGCAGAGGGTTTTCCGGACACACATATCAAGTCCAACAAACTATACCGTGAAGTGTACTGAAACAGGTTGTCCTGCGAAGGTGCACGGGCACGTGCCGAAGTATAACATCCACTGGGTTGTCACCAATGTGGTCCCACATAATTGTGTGAGGAAAAACCTGTTGGTTCGTCATCCAAACCTGACTTCAACTCTCATTGCGCAACTCATGTGTACTGAGATAGTGGAGAAGAAAGATATGGAAGCAACACACATCCAGACAGCAGTGAAGGTCAGATGGAATTATGAGATTCCTTATGGGAAGGCTTGGAGGGCTAAGCAGAAGGCTATGGAGGAAAGGTTTGGGACGTTCTTTGACTCATATGATAATGTTGTCCGTCTCCTTGACATACTGAAGGAGAGGAATCCCGACACTTATGTTAACATACAACACACGAGGTTGGAGAGTATACCAGATTTCAAGGTGTTGAAATGAGTATTCTTCTCTTTCGCTATGTGCATCGAAGCTTTCCGGCATTGTCCTCCTGTGATGTTTGTGGATGGTACAGTCCTGACTGGTCAGTACAAAGGGCAAATCCTGACTGCTATTGGTGTGGACGGGAACAATCAAATCATCCCACTTGCCATGGCATTTGTGGAGGGTGAGAACTTTCCGAGCTGGGTATGGTTCTTCCGTCAAGTTAAAATTGCGATCGTGAAAGACCGACCAACCGTGTGTGTCATTCATGACAAACATGCTGGTATACTGAAGGCCGTGAAGACACTAAGGAATCCAACAGCTGACGAACCAACACCTTGGAAGGACTTGCAGAGCCGGTGGTGCATGCGCAATCTTGGGGCTAATTTTTTCTCACAGTTTAAGAACAAACGGTTGATGAACTTGTTTAAAAAATTATGCAACCAGAACCAGCAGCGCAAATACGAATTTATTTGGTCAAAACTAGATGAGTTTACTAAGAAGCAGGTCCGTGCGAGGAAGAAAATGGAAAAAGATCAGGTTAAATTAGCAACACTCATCGCGGAGCTAGAGGAGCCAGTAGGTCTTTGTGACTTGCCAGCAATTGACCCTCCTAATACTCAAAGAAAGAAGGGCGGGGCAATAAAGAATTTTTCTGAGTGGATAGAGAAAGAGCCTCCGGTGAATTGGTCTTTGCTGCATGACACCCATGAAGCTAGGTATGGCCACATGACAACCAATCTTGCAGAGGTGTATAACTTTGTACTCAGAGGGAATAGAGCATTGCCACTCACAGCTATTGTAGAGGCTGTATTCCATGGCACTTTGAGATATTTCAGAGAAAGGCACGAGTTAGCAAAGAAGCATATTGCAGATAACCAGAACACACCTTATTGTAGCCGTGTCATGGAGTACATGGCAAAGAAGATAGAGAAAGCAAAGAAGCACACTGTCAGACTCATAGGTAATCAGGAAAGGAGGTATAAGGTTCAGCTTCCTACAGATGGTTTTGGTTCTGCAAATGAGGTGAAGACGCACGAGGTAAAAATTGGAACGGAATTTTATCCAACTTGTGAGTGTACATGCAACAAACCGAAGTTGTTGCACCTGGCTTGCTCACATGTGTTGGCTGCCTGTGGCCAGATTGAGTTGGACGCTATCTCCTTCATGTCCCCATACTATTTAAAAGATGCAGTACTCAATGTCTGGACAGGTGAGATGACAGGGTTTAGAGTCGTCGGCAATTTCAACAAGGTAAACGATGGGGAGAGAGTATACATCCTCGATCCAGAACTTCGGCGAACAGGCAGGGGCAGACGTAAGGTAAAGCGCATCCGAAACGATATTCGTGTTGTCTGCCATACAACAATGATCTAATTGGTTAACTCTCCGTGTACAGGGTGACTTGACAAGCGAGGTGCTAGAGGAGGTTTCCACTTTAATGCAACGCTTTGAGAGGGGAGATAATATCCCACCGCGAGAGAACGTCTCATGGTTGAGGCGTCTTGATGAGAAGCTACGGGGGATTTACGCAGCTATTACATGTAGACGATCTTCGGATGTTGCTATTCCTTGTCCAGCACATCGTCCGCCACGCCACTCTCTGCAGCGTTCAGAACCTCGACCCTCTGTGCAGCGTTCAGAACCACGACCCTCTGTGCAGTGTTCACAACCAGGGGGCTCTTCCTGGCAGCAGACACCTCCTTCACAATTAGGGAGCTCTTTCTTCCAGCAGCCACCTCCTTCAGAACCAGGGGGCTCTTTCTGGCATCATCAGATGGACCTAGGTAACACTACTTTGTACATTCTTTTAAACATTGTAGGTTCGCAAATCAATTTTACATGTTTTACTTTACCGCAGTCGGCAGCCAGTCGCAGCCGTTCATGCATTCAGTCCAGTCACTGATGCTTAGTGGTGCTGGTTCGTTCTTAGCCGCCGCCGACGACGATGATGACCGAGCTGCAAACACCTATGAGTTCTCGCAGACAGTTCTTCACACTCCACCACCACCATTGACGCAGGAGACACAGACAGACGAGGTTATCTATGGTCGTGGTAATCGTCAGCATCATCCACCGGCTGATCGCTTATCGCCTTCCGGTCCTCGTCCGAGGAAGACCCAGATTCGTCGTCGTCCCCCCCAGTGATATCGTTATCTATGTATGAGTCGTTATCTATATTAGTTTCAGACTATTCGCATGTGTTACTATCGCACTTGCTTCTATCTTATCAGGAGACATATATTGTTTTATGTATGCGAGAGACATATTACTGTTAATCCGCATTGTTATTCGAGTTACATTTCCAAAGAGACTGCAACCAATAATTAAGATACAAGTACATCTCACATAAACGGTAGGGCTGAACTTAAAAAATACAGCTTACATACTACATGAAGGCATCATCGTCATCCTCCATCGATGCAGCACTCTTGCCCTTCGACGATGCGGTACTCTTGCCCTTCGACGATGCGGTACTCTTGCCCTTCGACGATGCGGTATTCTTGGCCTTGGTGCTCGGCATGAAGATATCGTCTTCGTCTTCGCTGTCGGCAGTCCATAAATATGTATGCTCTGCTGCAGTCCTTATAAAAATTTCACTCTTCGTCTGCACTACCTTCTTCCACCTTCCATGCAACCTAAGAAGTTCTTTACGTACCTCCTCATAGGTCCTTTCAGGCCACCCAGACCTACGTAATGCGTGAGCCAACTCATTCTGTATGGTGTCACTACCGATGAGTTTGTCCCATGGAACTATCCTATTGTCCATCCTGAAATTGGTGGCTAGCCTAAGAAGACATTTGCTCATCTCAGGGTGTAAACTACGATCAAAAGGATAATCAGACATCTCGACTACACTAAAATGGACTGCTTATCCAACTCCGTGTGAAGGGGGTTTTATAGGTAGAGAGGAGAAAATGGCGGGAAAGAACGACTGCGGTATGGAGGGAAAGGTGGCGGGAACATATGGCGGGAAGGGGTTGGCGGGAAACGGGTGGCGGGAAACGGGTGGCGGGAAGGGGTTGGTGGGAAACGGGTTGCGGGAAAGGGATGGCGGGAAAATATGGCGGGAAAGGGATGCCGGGAAAATATGGCGGGAACATATCGAGGGAAAGAGTTGGTGCGAAAGCATGGAGGAAAATAGTTGCGCGGAAGCATAAATAATATTTTTACAATATTTATAAGACGGGCAATCGTTGTACATCATTAATAAGTCAAATTTAAAAAAAAACATTTCGGCTTACCAGAGGCCAACAGGAACCCACTCGGCCGTTTGGAGGCCGACAGCCACTCGTCGGCATCGTGGAGGCCGACAGGCACTGGTCGGCCTACTGGAGGCCGACAGGCCCCCCATCGGCCCACCCCAGGGCGACATGGTGCTATTTCTGATATTTTTGCATTCTGCCCAATAGTTTTTAAAAAGGCTATAAATTTAGTCATATTTTTGAAAAAAAATCAAAAAATCACGCACGCACAACACATCTTGTGCCTGGACGCACGGCTTGCTCCGCCAGCTACGCACGGGAGCTCCGTTGCCCGTCCGCCACGCCCGCACGCAGCTCTGCCAGCCAACCAGCCGCTCCGCCAGCACTCCCTCCTCCGCCCGGCGCGCTCCGCTTTGCCCAGGAGGGGAGGGGGCAAGGGCAGATTAGCGGACTAACCTTGATCCGTCATCTACCTCGTCGACGCTCCGCCACCGCCCCATCGCTGCTCCGCCGCCTTGATCTGCAGCCTCCACCGCCGCCGCCGCCGCCCACGGAACAGAGGATTGGAATGCGAGTCAAACGATAGGGATTTGTGCTTTTCACCCAAAAAGGCTGAGCAGAAAAACGATTCGGCCAGAGCCGCGGAGGGATGGCTACGTCCGTCACTTTTTCGCGGACAGGCGGAGCCGAGATTTCGGAGAATATTCCAGGAATCCGGTTATCCATATCCCACCTTACCCGCGAACCAAACACCTGGCATCCTCGAAAAAATGGCTATCCCTATCCCACCGAGGAATAGCCTAGCAACCAAACGCACCCCTAGTCGCCCAAAACAAGAGACGCGGGGTCTGTTTCGTTTCATCTGCAGAAAAGCTCACAACAGCGGTTGATGGTTGTTGATTGATTCAGTCTACAATCTACTCCCTTCATTCACAAGTACAAGATGTTTTAACCTTTTTCTAAATCGAATATACTCGTAGACACGTATTAGTGTGTTTACTTACTCATTACAGTCCATACTGGGGTTTGGAGATTCTTGAACTGAGGGAGTATTTTCAACTAAAAAACTGAGTGTTTCACTGGACACCCGTACATGCACGTTGTGGGCCCAGAGGTGGTAGTCCACGCGACAGCTCGAGCTCGTCCAACCCCACCGGCGAGCACGCGAGGATGACGCGGACCAGCGACTCGGCGCGCGCCGAGGGCGCGCACGGCACCCACTCCCACCGCTCCACGGCGGCCCCCGCCGTCTTCCCCTCCTGCAGCTCGTAGAGCACGGCGCCGTTGGCTGGCTCGGCCGAATTGTACACGTACCCTCCGGTGGCGTTGCCGCACACCCCGATCGACGGGAGCGTCTCCCCATCGTCCTCCTCGTCCTCGTCGTGGGGAAAAAGCCTCGCCGACATCTCGCTCGGCATTGCGTCGTTGGCCGCGCCGGGGGCCAGATCCAGAGTGTCGCCGTCCACCTCCCATGCTTGGATGACCACTTTGTTCTTTGCTCCCTCGCCCTCGCGCTTCGCTCCGAACAGCACGAGCTGCTCGGCACCGGCGGGACCAGGCGCGACGCCCCACGTGGAAACGCCGGCGTCCGGTTTGAGGCGACGGGTTGGACCCCACCGCCGCATCGACGGATCGAACCAGCTCGCACAGCCGGTGGTTCTGTCCATGAGGTACACTCTGTGATCCGTCGCGGCCACCGAAAGCCACGTTGCTGCGGCGGACTCGCGGAGCGCCGGCGGCATCGGATCGCAGGCTGTCCAGTTCCCGCCTTCGTGGACCTCCACCGCGGCGGCGTCCTCTCCCTCGGCAAGCGCAAGCTGGCACGCGCCGCCGAGGGCGACCACGCGGTCGCCCACCGCGGCCAACACCGGGTCAACGCGCCACACGCCGGGAGCCTTCATGGCGACGCACGCGGACGTCCCAAGAGGGTCGCCGGCGACGTCAAGGCCGGAGCAGGAGAGCGCGCACACCCGGTCGCCGCGCGCGCCGCGCACGAGGCGCACGTGCGACGGTGTGGCGTGGCGCGGGGCCTGCACGGTGAGCCACGCGCCGGAGTGCGGGTCGTACGCCGCGGTCCGACGGCGGCGGCCGTGGAGGTGGACCACGAGCCAGGGAAGCCGCCGCGGGCGCCGGCGCAGCGCGGACCGCACCGCGCGGAGCCACTCGCGCGACACGCCCGCCGCGGCGGCGAGGTCGGGCGCCGGCACGCGCTCCACCACCGACTCAAGCACATCCCCGTACAGGTACAGGGCGGCGATCGCCGGCGACTCCGCGCCATCGCCGTCGGCCTCGCACCCTTCTTGACGGTGCCGCGGGTGCTTCGGCTCGCTGGCTGGGATGCTCACGCCCATTCTGTTTTCCAAATCCCGGTGATACGAGTCCACGCACGACAAACGGCACGGCCACTGCTACTCCGCTAGTCCTACCTCCTACGACACGGTTTAGATCTGCAACCGCACCGTCGAGCTAAATAGACGAGGCGGAGTGTTTACGAAGACACGGCCACTTGGGCGGTGGAACCCGAAATAATTGTAAGTGGGACTAAATAAAGCATTTGGGCTTTGGTTCCTTTGAAAAGCAGGACGACAAGGACGTAAAGACTTATCTTTTCGCCGCCGAACCTGAACGGAGCCAAGCCATCTGCGTTCGTCGGGGCCCTGCAAGATATTATCGTCCGCTGCTTGCTGGCTGACCCTTTGTGAATTGTGAATTTGTGAGTGACGTCTCGCGAATGGAACGGCCAAATGCGTCTCGTCGGCTCGCCTTTGATAAGATCGCCCCGTTTAGTTAGAATCTAGCAGTACGATCCACTGTGTCATTTCAGCGGCTACTATAAGGTTAGTTGTTTTGACTTAAAAACGCTCTTATATTATGAGGCAAAGGTAATACTAATGTTGGTTTCATTCAGTTCGTAGCGGCTTGTCTTGGAATCCCAATGGATGGTAATTTCTTCGTGACTTTAGTGAAAAGACAAGGTTACCGCTGAAAAACGGACGGTAGCCCAACCTGCTTCACATTCACAGCTAAAATGAGTTGAAAGTTGTTTGAACACTGTACACATTTGTTTGGACGCGAACCAATTTGTGGTTGGATGGTTAGAGGGACAGTGGTATTCCCAATCCCGGCTCAGACTCTCGGAGGTGCTCAGGGGTAGGGTGTGCGTGTGTGCTTATAGGAACGAGTGTATACGCGTATGTATGAGTGCTTGCGTATGTACTGATGTTAAAAAAAAACTGTTAATTTGGACTTGAGCTTTTTTCCGTGCAAAGCTGCTCCTAGAAGCAAGCCCAAACAAAGGGAGCCTGAGAGTGGGCGATCGAAGCACTATACATACATTGGCGTCCTGAACGACGATCTGTCCAGTTTCGCGATTGGCTGCTTGACGCTTCTTGCAGTTCCAGTTCAGAATCATTATTGTCTCCACGGTGCGCATCCTTGTCAACGAAACAGGAACCACTACTTTTCTAGAAGATTTTCCGAGCTTCCAACCGCAAACGGTAGTTATCTTGTTAGCATGTCAGGCTCAAATGGACGGCACACAGTTTTTTGCAACACTATTATGCACTATTGGAGCACCTATTTCGCGCAAACAAATTTAGCAAGCAAGGCCACGCTTTCACAGCCTCGCTGTTCACAATAAATAGATTGGTCAGATTTCAGAAAAAAGGGTTGTTGAAAAATAAAATAATGCGTAGATAAGATTCTGGATTGGAAGAATCGCTGTCCGCAATAAATATAGATTGTTCAGACTTGAGAAAACCAGAGGCTCTATGTTTATCCCGTGCGCGGCGGTGGGAGGCACCTGGAAACAGCGGGCAGAGTGCTTGGAAACACTTTACATGCCGGCGAGACGACCGTGCCGCCGTAGCACGACCGAACGAGGCGGCGCCGCCGGGGAAGCGGTCGGAGCCGGGCAGCACCGCCTGCTCCCCGAGGTTTACGGCTCCTTTAATTCAAGGAAATTCTATAGGATTTTTGGAGGATTGAAATCATTTAAAAAATTTCCTACGTTTGTCCTTTGATTCATAGGATTGAATCCCATAGGAATTTTTTCAATGAAATCTTTTGTACTACATTTCATTGGAAATCTAACATCCACTCTAACCTCTTTTTACAATTCTTTTGTTTTTTCCGTGAAATCAAACGCTCCTTGCTAATTCTATAGGATCCAAGTGGGCATGACACTTCAATCCTGTACTTTTCCTATTCCTGTACTTTTTCTATTCCTGCGTTTTCAAAATCCTGCGAATCAAAGAGGTCCTTAGTCCATTTTGATCGTTGGGAAAGAGATCAAGATCGGTTGGCCAGGCGGCCCGGCTAAAGGGACGAAAGCCAGTTGCTAGTCCTTTTCGTGGTGGCTGCAGGCTACCAGCCTGGGGGGCAGTAGCATGAGGAAAATCGTCCGTCAGTCACGTCACCGCACTAGGTAGGATATGCATCCCCAAACGGTTGGACCAAGCCCAAGAGGTGCGACCTTGCAATCAGAGGGAACAACGCCACTGATTGGATCAGAATAAATCACGGCATGCTCTATCAACACAATGTCTTATCTGAAAATTACAGTTCAGTACTAGTAGTACAAATCTTGAAACGAGATCTTTGGCATGATCCGTACGTGGTCCCGTCAATTCAAACGAATGATTACCAGAGAGCTTGGGATTAAGCTAGCAAACCACAGGCGAGGCGAGGCGTCCGGTTGAGCTACTTCCTCTTGTTCTTGGAGGCGAAGCGGAGGACGAGGTAGAAGAGCACGCGGTAGAAGACGGCCCAGCCGAGCAGGTAGAGCACCATCCTCCACTTGCGGTCCTTGGCCACGCTGATGGTGAGGTTCTCGAGGATGGCGTCGCCGGTGAGCGGCGGGTTCGAGGAGAAGTTGCGCGTCCCGCCGAACTCGTTCATCAGGAGGCCCTCGTATGGGTACTTCATCGTGGACACGGTGTTCATCCACTTCCACCCCTGCGGGATGCTATGGCTGTTCACGAAGTAGCCACAGAAGAGGAAGAAGAGCGCCGTGAACGCGATCACCGCAGCGTACCTGGGTCCAACAGACATCAGCACGGTTGCAATATAAACTTTTTTTCTCTCTCTCTCAAAAAAAAGGTTGCAATATAAACTGTATGTAATTCTGGCCAAGCCCGATAACACATGTTCAACTGGCCCAGCTTGCCGATATGTGAGTGGGCTTTGGCCCCGACCAATCCATTTCCTCTTCTAAAAAAATAATTGTACTTACCCAAGGATGAAGTTTGGCACGATGGAGCTGATGAAGACGACGAAGGAGTTGGTGGAGAGGAGCGAGGCGTAGAGCATGACGAGGAAGTAGACGAACTGGCCGTGAAGCCCGATGGCCCACCAGGTGATGAGGGCGTAGACGGCCGACTGGAGCAGGAGGAACGGCAGGTACGTGATCACCCCGGCGACCACGTACGCGGACGCACGGTACGCGTTGTGCGAGGTCTCCCTGATGAAGATGAAGCGCTCCTGGATGAAGGCCGGGACGGCGTCGTTGGAGGAGAAGAAGAAGACGCAGACGGTGAAGATGAAGAAGCTGAGCCGGTTGGTGATGCCCTGCGTGTTGTCCTTGGGCTTGGTGAACATGGTGGCCATCAGGAACCCCATCACCGTCAGCACCATCAGCCGCGACAGGAACAGCTCCGGCGTGCGCCAGATGTTGGTGAAGTTGCGCTGCATCAGCACCCACACCTCCGCCGCGTACGAGTTGGCGAACTTGCCGCGGTGCCCCAGCGCGTTGATGCCCACGCCGGGCGCCCCCGTGGCGGACGCGCGCTGCGCCGGCGACAGGTAGTCAGCCTCGTTCACCGTGTAGACCGAGATGCTGCTCAGCGGCGTCGGCGTCCCCATCACGATCTCCGGCCCGTACCTGTGGATTCCCGGAGACAAGCTATGCAGTTCATGCGACCGATCGGACATGCAAGCACCAGTCAACTACTACAGTCTTGCTACCGAGTCATACTATGTTCATAACACGATGAGGAACGTTTTTTGGGGTACCTTGGAGGGTTCTGTGACTTGCCGCTTTGATCTTTCTTGGGGCGCCGGGACGGCGTGAACTGCGCGCCGCTCCATGGAGACTTGGAGTGCTGGCTCCTGAGGCTGTGATCGAAGTCCTCGCCCCCGGGCCCAACCGGTGTCGGAGGTATGCTAGACACGGTGGAGATCCCCTCGGCGGCGAGCTTGCGCGGCTTCAGACCGGTGAGGCAGAACTCGGCGAGGGCGTTAACGCCGAACTCGGACTGGTCGTACTCCTGGATGACGTCGAGGAGGTGCTCGATGGAGTTCTCCCCTTTGGGCACCTTGCGGCCCATGCGGCCGAGGTGCGCGGTCACCTCCTTGGGCCCGCCGCTGTACATGAGCTGCCCGCGTGCCAGGATGATGAGGTGGTCGAGGAGCTGCAGGATCCGCGACGACGGCTGGTGGATGGTCAGCACCACGGTGCTCCCTGCGCACGCGATGTCGTGCACCTTCTCGATCACGCTGTGCGCGCTCGTGGAGTCGAGCCCCGACGTCGGCTCGTCCAGGAACAGCAGCGCCGGCCCGTGGATGATGTCCACGCCGATCGAGACGCGCCGGCGCTCTCCGCCGGACACGCCCCTCGTGCCCTCGTCCCCGATGCACGTGTTCCTTGATGTCTGCACAGCTGTTTTGTTTACACGTATACACTCCGTGCGCACGTACGTACTAGTATGATCTACTTTTGTCAAAGTAAAATACAGGTACCGTGCTTGGTTAATTAACTTGCGACATAGGCATAGTGTCGATCTATATGACTCTACCGTCGCCGATTTATCATTTTTTTTCTTTCATTTTGTCAGACTTTAGGTGTTTGGCTATGTGCATCTTAGTTATGCAGAGGCCGAGTGTTACTCGTAATGCTTTGTATCCACTTGATGCTACATTTCAAGATAATAAAAACGCCCCTTATTGAAGAAAAAAAGGTACCGTGCTTGGTTAATTACCGTGAGACCGAGCTGCTCGATGAGGTTGTCGACGCGGAGCTTCTTGTCGGAGGGGGAAACGGCGGAGCCGAGGCGGAAGTCGGCGGCGAACAAGAGCGTCTCGTAGACGGTGAGCATGGGGAAGAGGCGGTCGTCCTGCATGACGTAGGCGGACGAGCGCTTGATGACGCTGGGGCTCATCTCGACGCCGTCGAGCGCCACGCGGCCGTCGAGGCTGGAAATGCGCCCGGCGAGCGCGTCCAGGAATGTCGACTTGCCGGCGCCGCTAGGGCCCATCACGGCGGTGACGCAGCCTTTGGGCGCGTACCCCGTGATCTCGTGCAGAAGGTCCACGTCCTTCTTCTCCCACTCCCCGCCGACGCCCCGCTGCTTCTTGACCACCGTGTACGTCAGGCTGGTGAACTCCAGCCCGCCGGTGAAGCTGAACCGGCCGCCGCCTTTCGCCGTCGGTTTCTCCGGCTGGTCCATGTCTATCGCGGCTTCCAGGTCCCGGTGGCCGCCGTACCGGTGGTTCGGCTGCGCCATGGTGCTCACGGACACTAGCGACTGTCTATTGCTGCCAGTCGAGTATGATGTTTTTTGTAACCATGCAATGCGTGTGCGTATTAAAGCGTTGGCCTTCTTATTGGCATGCCACTGCAAGCTTGGAGATTTTGTCCCGATGGTATGAGCCAATTGTCGGGCGTGAGAAATGAGGATGGACAATGAGATTCATCGGAGTGAACGTTGGTAGGGTCAGCTTTTGGTTTCGACCGCTGAGAGGTGATTGGCAGTTTGTCCTCGACAGTATCATGGCCTCATACACGTTGCTTGGAGGTTGCTTCTGGAATGCTGAACTTTTGGAGTTAAGCCCGCCAGAGAAAGGATGCCAGGTGTCTATAATAGAGTATTATGAAGCTACGATACTGGAAGTTGGGAATTACCGTGAAAAATAGTCCTAAAAAAGAGGAATTACCTGTGAATCAACCTGTGATTGGATGGTTAGAGGAACAGTGGTATCCCCAGCCCACCAAGATTCAAGTTCTGGTGCTTGCATTATTCCTGGATTTATTTCAGGATTTCGACGAGGCGCCTATGATGACTTCGTAAATCTCAAGATGATACGTCGACTCAGTCTTTTGAAGGTGCTCATAGAAGTAGGGTGTTCGTATGTGTGTTTATAGAGATGAGTGTATGCGCGTATGTATGAGCGCTTGCGTCTGTACTGTGTTGAAAAAATAGAGGAATTACCATGAAACATCTCACATACTAAGCAGTTGGTACGTTTCGCTAAGCTGCCCGGTAAAAATGATTAGAAGTGTGCCCAAACTATGTGTAAATGATATGAATATAGTATTAACAGAACAAAAATTATAGATAATCTCTCTAATTCTCAATAGTTTGCGTATAACTTTTCCTAATTTTTCCCTTAATGGTATGCGTACTAGGCCACCGCACCCAGTCTTTCCATCTACGCCATTACCCTTCCCATCCCATCACTTAATTAGAGCATCTATAGCTGAACTTGGCAAATCCCGCCCCTATACGTCCGCGGATGTGTCCCCTCATATTTGTGATGAGGACATGGATTTGGGCACGTCCGGTCTGGCAACCGCTTCCGTCGTGGCTGAGCAAAGGAAGAAGTCGTCGGCACAACCGAGTCTGTTCCGGCCTCCCAGTGACTGGGCATCCAAGATGGCTTCACGGAAGACGTCTCCGCCGAGGAGATGTTGTACGAGTCGCCACGACTCCAAAGACAACAGACAACGTCGGGCAACGACGCCGCCGGGCCTGCTCACATGTTGTTCGACAATATGGCCGAGCCTATGCAATTTGACATGGGGGCTATCAATTCCCCTTTGTTTGAATTCGGGCAAACATCGCACACGACAAAGAAGAAGGTAGTCAAGCCAAGAGGTCCAACATTCACAACCTTTGAAGATGTGTTGTTGGTTGAATCTTGGTTGGCCACAAGCAGTGGCGAGTCTAGTAGGTGGGCTTCATAGGGCTCTAGCCTACCCTCCAAAAAAATGAATTTTTTAATACTACTCTTCACAAATCAGCCCATCAGCCCAAGTGCCCAACAACAGGCAACAACAGAACAGCCCACACGGCCACACCAGAGCAACGAAGCACGCATCCAGGGCTCCAGCCTCCACGCACGCCGCACACTCCACACGCGCATCGAGGGCTCCAGACCTACCGTTCGTCGGTGTTGGGGCGGCCGGCGGCGGTGTTGGGGGGGGTTTTGTGGACTGCCGGAGCCCGGAGCACCGCGCCAGTAGCTAGGCGCGCGTGCCTCTCCGACGAGCCAAGGCGCCAACTGGCCGCGACCAACCCTAGATGGCCGTCGGCCGCCGCCGGCGGGCCTGCTGCTAGGTGCCAGCCAAGCCTCGGATTCGGAGGCGTACTGCTACTGAAGGAGTTGAGGCGTGATACGTCTCCAACGTATTTATAATTTTTGATTATTCCAGGCTATTATATTATCTATTTTGAATGTTTTATATGCATTAATATGCTATTTTATATTATTTTGGGACTAACCTATTAACCTAGAGCCCAGTGCCAGTTTTTGTTTTTTTTCTTATTTTTTACTTTTACAGAAAAGGAATATCAAACGGAGTCCAAACGGAATAAAACTTTACGATGATTTTTCCTGGACCAGAAGACACCTACGTGACTTGGAGAGAGGGCCAGAAGAGTCCCGAAGAGGCCACAAGCCCTCAGGGCGAGCCCCAGGGGGGCGCCCCTGGCTTGTGGGTCCCTCGGGAGTCCCCGAACTCTAGTTCCACCTCTATAAATTCTCAAATATTTCCCAAACATCAGAAGCGTCTACAAAAATACTTTTCCGCCGCTGCAAGCCTCTGTTCCCATGAAATCCCATCTTGGGGCCTTTTCCGGCACCCTGCCGGAGGGGGATTCGATCATGGAGGGCCTCTACATCAACCTTGCTGCCCTTCCGATGAAGCGTGAGTAGTTTACCACAGACCTACGGGTCCATAACTAGTAGCTAGATGGCTTCTTCTCTCTCTTTGATCTTCAATACCATGTTCTCCTCGATGTTCTTGGAGTTCTATCCGATGTAATCTTCTTTTGCGGTGTGTTTGTTGAGATCCGGTGAATTGTGGATTTATGATCAGATTATCTATGAATATTATTTGAGTCTTCTCTGAACTCTTTTATGCATGATTAAGATATCTTTGTATTTCTCTTTGAACTATCGGTTTGGTTTGGCCAACTAGATTGGTTTTTCTTGCAATGGGAGAGGTGCTTAGTTTTGGGTTCAATCTTGCGGTGTTCTCACCCAGTGACAGAAGGGGTAGCAAGGCACGTATTGTATTGTTGTCATCAAGGATAAAAAGATGGGGTTTATGTCATATTGCTTGAGTTTATCCCTCTACATCATGTCATCTTACTTAAAGCGTTGCTCTGTTCTTATGAACTTAATACTCTAGATGCAGGCAGGAGTCGGTTGATGTGTGGAGTAATAGTAGTAGATGCAGAATCGTTTCGGTCTACTTGTCACGGACGTGATGCCTATATTCATGATCATTGCCTTAGATATCGTCATAACTATGCGCTTTTCTATCAATTGCTCAACAGTAATTTGTTTACCCACCGTATGTTTTCTTTCAAGAGAGAAGCCTCTAGTGAAATCTATGGCCCCCGGGTCTATTTTCCATCATATATTTTCAGATCTATAAACCAAAAAACCCAAAAATATCTTGCTACAATTTATTTATATTTACTTTAGTTTGCTCTTTTATTTATCTTTTATACCTATCTCTATTAGATCTCACTCTTGATCGTGACCGTGAAGGGATTGCAACCCCTTTTTCGCGTTGTGTGCAAGTGTTTGTTAGTTTGTGCAGGTGCATAGATTGGAGACTTGCTTGTGCCTCCTACTAGATTGATACCTTGGTTCTTAACTGAGGGAAATACTTATCTCTACTTTGCCGCATCACCCTTTCCTCTTCAAGGAAAAAATCAACGCAAGCTCAAGAAGTAGCAGGAAGAATTTCTGGCGCCGTTGCCGGGGAGGTTCTACATCAAGCCTACCAAGTACCCATCACAAACTCTCATCTTTTGCACTTACATTATTTGCCATTTGCCTCTCGTTTTCCTCTCCCCCACTTCTAAAACATTTTCAGAAAAACACAAAAATATTTGCCTTTTTATTCGCCCTTCTTTCGTTCGTCTTTTCGTTTGCTTTTTGTTTGCTCGTTTGCTAGATTGGTTTCTTACCATCACGTCTGAATCTGGGGAGGTTATCGTTGAAAAATATAGTAATAATCTTGAGGGAAACTTTGATGACTTTGCTAAAAATGATCCTCATCAAGAACCTACTATCATGCATACTAAAAAACTCCGCGTGGGTGTCGGTAATATTATTGAAAAAGGTGTTATTCAAGATTTCTTTACTTGTGCCGGTATGATACCCATGCTAGGAGGGTCAATCCTTAATAAAACTAATAGCCTTGCGGATGCAATGTCTTTGCTTGTAATTGAACTTGAAAGACAATTTGTTCACATGCATCCATGTATACAAAAGATTTTCCTAGAGTTCTCCAATTTTCATCACCCTTCCGTTAAACATATTGCCACCATATTCCTAGCTCATGAGTTTAGGTTTATTTTAAAAGAAGCGGGTGAAATATTTGCTCATTATAATATCAATATTGGTTGTCCTCCCATAGAGGAGATCCTTTTTAATCAAAAATAAATAATGAGATTGCAATCTCCGGATTATGCTGCTTATAATGAAAATTTAAGAAAGAAAGTTCCTCCTGATGTTTTGGTTGATAAAATTTCTGAACACAACGACAATTTTTCTATACAAAATAACGGATTTGGGTTTGTGCTAAGAGATAAACTTAGAGAATTCACTCAAAGGAATCTTTATAATGAAGAAATAATTATCAAGTACAAAGGGCCGAAGGAGGATCCTATTCCTCCCAAACTTGATCTTATAGATCCTTACCCTATTAAATTTAGCTCTTTTGATTATTTTTGCTTGCCACAAAGAAAGCTTGCTGCCGAGAGGAGGGAGTATGAGATGAGCATGGATGATCTCCCTCACTTCTACTTCAATGATTAAGATCTATGTTTTATGCCTAGCTAGGGGCGTTAAACAATAGCGCTTGTTGGGAGGCAACCCAATTTTATTTTTATGTTTTTTGGTTTTGGTTCTGTTTTTCAATAAATACACATTATTACCTCTGTAGTAATTGTGTTTTGGTGTTTTAATTAGTGTTTGAGCCAAGCAAGACCTTTGGGATGGTCTATGGTGATAGTTGATTTGATCTTGATGAAAAACAGAAACTTTTGTGCTCATTGCCAGAAATTTAGAAAATCACAGAAATGTGATTTTGATCTGAATTTTTTACACAAGATTGGTATACAAATTTCCTAAATTTCCTAAATTTTAAGAATTTTTGGAGTTACAGAAGTATACAAAATTTCCAGATTACTACAGAATGTTCTGTTTTTGGCAGATTCTGTTTTCTATGTGTTGTTTGCTTATTTTGATGAATCTATGAGTAGTATCGGGGGGTATGAACCATGGAGAAGTTGGAATACAGTAGATATAACACCAATATAAATTTATAATGAGTTCACAATAGTACCTAAAGTGGTGATTTATTTTATTATACTAACGGATCTTATGAGTTTTCTGTTGAGTTTTGTGTTGTGAAGTTTTCAAGTTTTGGGTAAAGATTTGATGGACTTTGGAATAAGGAGTGGCAAAAGCCTAAGCTTGGGGATGCCCAAGGCACCCCAACGTAATATTCAAGGACAACCAATCATCTAAGCTTGGGGATGCCCTGGATGGCATCCCCTCTTTCGTCTTCAATCCATTGGTAAATTTACTTGAGGCTATATTTTTATTCACCACATGATATGTATTTTGCTTGGAGCGTCTTGTATGATATGATCCTTTGCTTTTTAGTTTGCCACAATCATCCTTTCTGTACACACCTTTTGAGAGAGACATGCTTTAATCATGAATTTATTAGAATACTCTATGTGGTTCACTTATATCTTTTGAGCTAGGCAGTTTGCTCTAGTGCTTCACTTATATCTTTTTAAAGCACGATAGTGGATTTATTTTATAGAAATTGTTGAACTCTCATGCTTCACTTATATTATATTGAGAGTCTTAAACAGCATGGTAATTTTCTTAGGTTATGAATTTAGTCCTAATATGATGGGCATCCAAGAGGGATATAATAAAAACTTTCGTATAAAGAGCATTGAATATATGAGAAGTTTGATTCCTTTCATTTGTTTTGAGATATAAAGATGGTGATATTAGAGTCATGCTAGTGAGTAATTATGGATTGGTAGAAATACTTGTGTTAAAGTTTGTGATTCCCGTAGCATGCAGGTATGGTGAACCGTTATGTGATGAAGTCGGAGCATGATTTATTTTTTGATTGTCTTCCTTATGAGTGGCGGTCGGGGACGAGCGATAGTCTTTTCCTACCAATCAATCCCCCTAGGATCATGCGTGTAGTACTTTGTTTCGATGACTAACAAATTTTTGCAATAAGTATGTGAGTTCTTTATGACTAATGATGAGTCCATGGATTATACGCACTCTCAACCATCCACCATTGCTAGCCTCTCTAGTACCGCGCAACGTTCGCCGGTGCATTAAACCCACCATCCACCCTTCCTCAAAACAGCCACCATACCTACCTATTATGGCATTTCTATAGCCATTCCGAGATATATTTCCATGCAACTTCCACCGTTCCGTTTTATTATGACACGCACCATCAGTGTCATATTGCTTTGCATGATCATGTAGTTGGCATAGTATTTCTGGCTTGGCCACCGTTCATATTTTTTATACATGTCACTCTTGATCATTGCACATCCCGGTACACCGTCGGAGACATTCATATAGAGTCATATTTTGTTCTAAGTATCGAGTTGTAATTCTTGAGTTGTAAGTAAATAAAAGTGTGATGATCATCATTATTAGAGCATTGTCCCATGTGAGGAAAGGATGATGGAAGCTATGATTTCCTCACAAGTTGGGATGAGTATCCAGACTTTAAAAATAATAAAAGAGGCCAAGGAAGCCCAAATAAAAAAAGAGGCCAAAGAAGCCCAAACAAAAAAAATGAGAGAAAAAGAGAGAAGGGACAATGTTACTATCCTTTTTCACACTTGTGCTTCGAAATAGCACCATGATCTTCATGATAGAGAGTCTCCTATTTTGTCACTTTCATATACTAGTGGGAATTTTTCATTATATAACTTGGCTTGTATATTCCAATGATGGGCTTCCTTAAATTGCCCTAGGTCTTCGTGAGCAAGCAAGTTGGATGCACACCCACTTAGTTTCTTTTTGCGCTTTCATACACTTATAGCCCTAGTGCATCCGTTGCATGGCAATCCCTACTCACTTGCATCGATATCAATTTATGGGCATCTCCATAGCCCATTAATTTGCCTAGTTGATGTGAGACTTTCTCCTTCTTTTTGTCTTCTCCACAACCACCATATTCTATTCCACCTATAGTGCTATATCCATGGCTCACGCTCATGTATTGTGTGAAAGTTGAAAAAGTTTGAGAACACCAAAAGTATGAAACAATTGCTTGGCTTGTCATCGGGTTTGTGCATGATGAAATACTTTGTGTGATGAAGATGGAGCAAAACCAGACTATATGATTTTGTAGGGATAACTTTCTTTGGCCATGTTATTTTGAGAAGACATGATTGCTTTATTAGTATGCTTGAAGTATTATTGTTTTTATGTCAATATTAAACTTTTGTTTTGAATCTTATGGATCTGAACATTCTTGCCACAATAAAGAAGATTGCATTGATAAATATATTAGGTAGCATTCCACATCAAAATTTTTGTTTTTATCATTTACTTACTCAAGGACGAGCAGGAATTAAGCTTGGGGATGCTTGATACGTCTCCCACGTATCTATAATTTTTTATTGTTCCAGGCTATTATATTATCTGTTTTGGATGTTTTATATGCATTAATATGTTATTTTATATTATTTTTGAGACTAACCTATAAACCTAGGGCCCAGTGCCAGTTTATGTTTTTTTTCCTTGTTTTTGACTTTTACAGAAAAGGAATATCAAATGAAGTCCAAACGGAATAAAACTTTACGATGATTTTTCTTGGACCAGAAGACACCTACGTGACTTGGAGAGAGGGCCAGAAGAGTCCCGAGGAGGCCACAAGCCCTCAGGGCGAGCCCCCTGGCTTGTGGGCCCCTCGGGAGTCCCCTAACCCTAGTTCCACCTCTATAAATTCTCAACTATTCCCCAAACATCAGAAGCGCCCACCAAAATACTTTTCCGCCACCGCAAGCCTCTGTTGTCGTGAGATCCCATCTTGGGGCCTTTTTCGGCACCCTGCCGGAGGAGTATTCGATCACGAAGGGCCTCTACATCAACCTTGCTACCCTTACGATGAAGCGTGAGTAGTTTATCACAGACCTACGGGTCCATAGGTAGTAGCTAGATGGCTTCTTCTCTCTCTTTGATCTTCAATACCATGTTCTCCTTGATGTTCTTGGAGTTCTATCCGATGTAATCTTCTTTTGCGGTGTGTTTGTTGAGATCCGATGAATTGTGGATTTATGATCAGATTATCTATGGATATTATTTGAGTCTTCTCTGAACTCTTTTATGCATGATTAAGATATCTTTGTATTTCTCTTCGAATTATCGGTTTGGTTTGGCCAACTAGGTTCGTTTTTCTTGCAATGGGAGAGGTGCTTAGTTTTGGGTTCAATCTTGCGGTGTCCTCACCCAGTGACCGAAGGGGTAGCGAGGCATGTGTTGTATTGTTGCCATCAAGGATAAAAAGATGGGGTTTATGTCATATTGCTTGAGTTTATCCCTCTACATCATGTCATCTTACTCAAAGCGTTGCTCTGTTCTTATGAACTTAATACTCTAGATGCAGGCAGGAGTCGGTTGATGTGTGGAGTAATAGTAGTAGATGCAGAATCATTTCGGTCTACTTGTCACGGACGTGATGCCTATATTCATGATCATTGCCTTAGATATCATCATAACTATGCGCTTTTCTATCAATTGCTCAACAGTAATTTGTTTACCCACCGTATGTTTTCTTTCAAGAGAGAAGCCTCTAGTGAAACCTATGGCCCCCGAATCTATTTTCCATCATATATTTTCAGATCTATAAACCAAAAAACCCCAAAATATCTTGCTGCAATTTATTTATATTTACTTTAGTTTGCTCTTTTATTTATCTTTTATACCTATCTCTATTAGATCTCACTCTTGATCGTGGCCATGAAGGGATTGACAACCCCTTTTTCGCGTTGTGTGCAAGTGTTTGTTAGTTTGTGCAGGTGCATAGATTGGCGACTTGCTTGTGCCTCCTACTGGATTGATACCTTGGTTCTTAACCAAGAGAAATACTTATCTCTACTTTCCTGCATCACCCTTTCCTCTTCAAGGGAAAAATCAATGCAAGCTCAAGAAGTAGCAAGGCGTTGAGCTGTTGAGGCGTGCTCACTGCTGGCCGGCTGGGTAATTTGAATCAACAATTTCTATACATTTGTAGTTGCTACTTGCTAGTTCATGTTATGTTAATTAATTTAGTGTCCTATTCCTACGCAAATTATTTGCAGATTTGTAGAAATGAAGAGAAAAAATATGAGCATAAACTTTTTTTTTGCAAGTAGTTCAAGCACTCCTCGTGTCGAACCTGATCCTATCCGAGCCAGTCCACTGATCCCAACGAATGTGAACCCAGATCCTCTTCCCCTGACTATAGTGACCATAGTTCCTACTTCAACTAATGAGAGAACTAATCCCTCAACCCCAAGCGATGAGAGAACATTTGATGAGAGTACAAACCAACCAAGAATGCCTATACTAGAATTTCATCCAAGTCAAATTATTGCTGATCCAGGACTTAGAATACCTATAGAAGATTATGCCCCTCAAATTAGAAGTGATGTGAGAAGAGCTTATTTGTTGAACAAGCGAAACAAAGCATTCAAGAAGACAAAGGATGGTAAAATTTGGAGATCCTTTCAACGTGCGTGGTTTGACAAGTTTGATTGGTTGGAATATAGTGTGGATAAGGAGGCTGCATTTTGCTTTCATTGCTTACTTTTCAAGAAACCATCCCAAGCCATTAGATTTGGCAATGATGTTTTCACAAAAGATGGCTACACTCATTGGAAAACGGGTCTAGCTAGTTTTCAAAAGCATGTTGGTGGTCAATCTAGTTACCACAATATTGCTAGGGGAGATTGTGATGATTTCAAAAATCGACGAGCAAGTGTGCCTACCAAATTCCGTGTGTACAGCAAAGAGGTTGAGATATCTTATAAAATCCACCTAACTGCATCATTGGATTGTGCAACGTATCTCATAACACAAGGTGAAGCTTTCCGTGGGCATGATGAATCCTCCACTTCCATCAACAAGGGAAATTTTAGAGAGTTGCTGGACTGGTATAAGGACAAGAAGGAAGATGTGAAGGATGCATTTGATAAGGGGGCTAGAAATGCACAAATGATTTGTTCTAACATCCAAAAGGACCTTGCTACAACTTGCGCAATGGAGGTAACCAAAGTTATTAAGAATGACATTGGAGATAAGAATTTCTCAATACTTATTGATGAGGCTAGAGATTGCTCAATAAAGGAGCAAATGGTGGTGATTGTGAGGTAATGATGGAAATATGCCCTAGAGGTAATAATAAAACTGTTATTATTATATTTCCTTAATCATGATAAAGGTTTATTATTCATGCTAGAATTGTATTGATCGGAAACTTAAATACATGTGTGGATACATAAACAAATACCGTGTCCCTAGTGAGCCTCTACTAGACTAGCTCGTTGATCAAAGATGGTTAAGGTTTCCTGACCATAGACATGAGTTGTCATTTGATAACAGGATCACATCATTAGGAGAATGATGTGATGGACAAGACCCATCCGTTAGCTTAGCATATGATCGTTCAGTTTATTGCTATTGCTTTCTTAATGTCAAATACATATTCCTTCGACCATGAAATCATGCAACTCCCGGATACCGGAGGAATACCTTGTGTGCTATCAAACTTCACAATGTAACTGGGTGATCATAAAGATGCTCTACAGGTATCTCCGTAGGTGTCTGTTAAGTTGGCGTGAATCGAGATTGAGATTTGTCACTCCGTGTATCAGAGAGGTATCTCTGGGCCCTCTCGGTAATACACATCACAAGAAGCTTGCAAGCAAAGTGACTAAGGAGTTAGTTGCAAGATGATGTATTATAGAACGAGTAAAGATACTTGCCGGTAATGAGATTGAACTAGGTATGGAGATACCGACGATCGAATCTCGGACAAGTAACATACCGACAGACAAAGGGAAATACTGTTGGAAATATGCCCTAGAGGCAACAATAAATTAGTTATTATCATATTTCCCTGTTCTTGATAATCATTTATTATCCATGCTAGAATTGTATTGACCGGAAACTCAAATACATGTGTGGATACATAGACAACAACGTGTCCCTAGTAAGCCTCTACCAGACTAGCTCGTTGATCAAAGATGGCTGTGGTTTCCTAGCCAAGGACATGAGTTGTCATTTGATAACGGGATCACATCATTAGGAGAATGATGTGATGGACAAGACCCAAACTATGAACGTAGCATATGATCGTATCAAGTTTATTGCTATTGTTTTCTGCATGTCAAGTATATGTTCCTATGACCATGAGATCATGCAACTCACTGACACTGGAGGAGTACCTTGTGTGTACCAAACATCGCAACGTAACTGGGTGACTATAAAGGTGCTCTACAGGTATCTCCGAGGGTGTCTGTTGAGTTGGCATGGATCAAGACTGGGATTTGTCACTCCGTATGACAGAGAGGTATCTCAGGGCCCACTCGGTAATACAGCATCACAATGAGCTTGCAAGCAATGTGATCAATGAGTTAGTCACGGGATCTTGTATTACGGAACGAGTAAAGAGACTTGCCGGTAACGAGATTGAACTAGGTTTGGAGATACCGACGATCGAATCTCGGGCAAGTAACATACCGATAGACAAAGGGAACTGCATACGGGATTAGCTGAATCCTTGACATTGAGGTTCGACCAATAAGATCTTTGTAGAATATGTAGGAACCAATATGGGCATCCAGGTCCCGCTATTGGTTATTGATCGTAGAGGTGTCTCGGTCATGTCTGCATAGTTCTCGAACCCGCAGGGTCTACACACTTAACGTTTGGTGACGATATAAGTATAGTTGAGTCATTATGGTGGTCACCGAAGGTTGTTCGGAGTCCCGGATGAGATCCTGGATGTGACGAGGAACTCCGGAATGGTCCGGAGGTGAAGATTGATATATTGGACGAAGGGTATTGGAGTCCGGAATTGTTCCGGGGGTACCGGGTGATGACCAGCATGACCGAAAGGGGGTTCGGGGGTCCCGGCAAGTGTTGGGGGGCCTCATGGGCCAAGGGGAGGGGGCAAACCAGCCCACTAAGGGGCTGAGCAACCCCTCACCCCATCTCACGTAACCAGGAGGGTTGGGGGCGCCCCCTAGGGCTTCCCACCACTGTGGCTTGGGGGCCAAGTCTCCTAGGGGGGGAACCCATCTAGGGTTTCCCCTCTTGTGGCCGCCGGCCCTAGATGGGATCCCCTAGGGGCGCCCCCTCTCCCCCTTCCCCCTATATATAGAGAGGTAGAGAGAGGGCAGCCGCACCCTTCTACGCCACGGCGCTGCCTCTCCTCTCCCTCGCATCCCTCTTCCTCTCCGTAGTGCTTAGCGAAGCTCTGCTGAGATTCCGCCACCACCACCGCCACCACGCCGTCGTGCTGCCGGAGGACTCGAGCTACTACTTCACCATCGCTCGCTGGATCGAGGAGGTGAAGGCATCATCAAGCCGTACGTGTGTTGAACGCGGAGGTGCCGTCCGTTCGGCACTTGGATTGGGAGTTCGCGGGACAGATCGTGATTGGATCGCGAAGACGTTCGACTACATCAAACGCGTTTATTAATGCTTCCGCTTAGCGATCTACAAGGGTATGTAGATGCAATCTCTCCTCTCGTAGATGGTCATCTCCTAGATTGGATCTTGGTGAGCGTAGGAATTTTTTTGTTTCCCATGCAACGTTCCCCAACAGTGGGATCAGAGCTAGGTCTATGCGTAGATGACATCACGAGTAGAACACAAAGGAGTTTGTGGGCGTTGATATTCAGATTGCTTCCTTCCTTTGTCTTTTCTTGATTCGGCGGTATTGTGGGATGAAGCGGACTGGACCAACTTTACATGTCCACGTACATGAGACCGGTTCCATCGACAGACATGTGACTTTGTTGCATAAAGATGGCTGGCGGGTGTCTGTCTCTCCCACCTTAGTTGAATCGGATTCGACAAAGGCGGTCCTTGTAGAAGGTTAAATAGCAACTTGCATATCACCGTTGTGGCTTTGCGTAGGTAAGAATCGTTCTTGCTAGATACCCATAGCAGCCACGTAAAACATGCAACAACAATTAGAGGACGTCTAACTTGTTTTTGCAGGGTATGTTGTGATATGATATGGCCAAAGACATGATGAAATATATTTGATGTATGAGATGATCATGTTTGTAATAGTTTATATCGACTTGCATGTCGATGCATACGGCAACCGGCAGGAGCCATAGGGTTGTCTTTAATTATTGTATGACCTGCGTGTCAATCATTAAGCGCTATGTAATGCTTTACTTTATCGCTAAGCGGTAGCAATAGTAGTAGAAGCATGGTTGGCGTGACAACCCCGATGGTGACACGATGATGGAGATCATGATGATGGAGATCATGGTGTCATGCCGGTGACGATGGAGATCATGCCGGTACTTTGGAGATGGAGATCAAAAGCACAAGTTGATGGCCATATCATGTCACTTATGATTTGCATGTGACGTTAATCCTTTTATGCATCTTATTTTGCTTAGGACGACGGTAGCATTATAAGGCGATCCCTCACTAAAATTTCAAGATAAAATTGTGTTCTCCCCAAGTGTGCACCATTGCGAAAGTTCATCGTTTCGAAGCACCACGTGATGATCGGGTGTGATAGACTCTACGTTCACATACAATGGGTGGAAGCCAGTGTTGCACATGCGGAACACTTGGGTTAAACTTGACGAGCCTAGCATGTACAGACATGGCCTCGGAACACAAGAGACTGAAAGGTCGAACACGAGTCATATAGTAGATATGATCAACATGGAGATGTTCACCATTGAAACCACCTCATCTCACGTGATGATCGGACTTGGGTTGGTGAATTTGGATCGTGTTACACTCGGACAACCGGAGGGATGTTGATTTGAGTGGGAGTTCTTAGGTAATATGATTAATTGAACTCATTTATCATGAACAATAGTCTAAGTTACCTTTGCAAATTATGTTGTAGATCAATAGCTCACGCTATAGCTCCCTGTTCTAATACGTTCCTAGAGAAAGACTAAGTTGAAAGATATTGTAAGCAATTATGCGGACTAGGGCCATAGTCTGAGGATTGTCCTCACTGCTGCACAGAAGGCTTATGTCCTTGATGCACCGCTCGGTGTGCCAACCCCTCTAGCGTCGTCTGTGGATGTTGTGAACATCTGGCAAACACGTTCAGATGACTACTTGATAGTTTAGTGCGCCATACTTTACGGCTTAGAATCGGGGCTCCTAAGGCGTTTTGAACACCATGGAACATATGAGATGTTCTAAGAGCTAAAATTGGTATTTCAGGCTCATGCCCATGTTGAGAGGTATGAGACCTCTGACAAGTTCTTTGCCTACAAGATGGAGGAGAATAGCTCAGCCAGTGAACATGTGCTCAGAATGTCTGGGTGCTACAATCGCTTGAATCAAGTGGGAGTTAATCTTCCAGATAAGATAGTGATTGATAGGGTTCTCTAGTCACTATCACCAAGATGCTAGAGCCTCGTGATGAACTATAACATGCAAGGGATGGAGATGATCCCGGAGATGTTCGCAGTGCTTAAGGCCGCGAAGGTAGAAATCAAGAAGGAGCATCAAGTGTTGATGGTTAACAAGACCACTGGTTTCAAGAAGGGAAAGGGCAAGAAGGGAAACTTCATGAATGGCAGCCAGTTGCCTCTCTAGTGAAGAAACCCAAGGTTGAACCTAAACCCGAGACTAAGTGCTTCTATTGTAAGGGGAACGGTCATTGATAGCGGAACTACCCCAATAGATAAGAAGGCTGGCAACTTCAACAATAGTATATTTGATATACGTGTTATTGATGTGTACCTTACTAGTACTCCTAGTAGCACCTGGGTATTAGATACTGGTTTAGTTGCTAATATTGGTAACTCGAAACAAAAGCTACGGAATAAACAGAGACTAGCTAAGGGCGAGGTTACGATGTGTGTTGGAAGTGTTTCCAAGGTTGATGTGATCACCATCGCACGCTCCCTCTACCTTCGAGATTAGTGTTGAACCTAGATAAATGTTATTTGGTGTCTGTGTTGAGCATGAACATGATTAGATCATGTTTATTGCAATACGGTTATTCATTTAAGTCAAAGAATAATGGTTATTCTGTTTACATGAATAATACCTTCTATGGTCATGCACCCAAGGTGAATGGTTTATTGAATCTCGATCGTAGTGATACACATGTTCATAACATTGAGGCCAAAAGATGTAGAGTTGATAATGATAATACCACTTTCTTGTGGCGCTGCCGCTTAGGTCATGTTGGTGTAAAGCGCATGAAGAAACTCCATGCTGATGGATATTTGGAGTCACTTGATTTTGAATCCCTTGACACATGCGAACCATGCCTCATGGGCAAGATGACTAAAACCCCGTTTTCCGGAACAATGGAACGGGCAATTGACTTGTTAGAAATCATACATACTAATGTGTGCGGCCCGATGAGTGTTGACGCGCGCGGTGGATATCGTTACTTTCTCACCTTCACCGATGATTTGAGTTTGATGAAGCATAAGTCTGAAATGTCTGAAAAGTTCAAGCAATTTCAGAGTGAAGTTGAGAATCATCGTAACAAGATCAAATTTCTACGATATGATCGAAGGGGAGAGTATCTGAGTTATGAATTTGGCAATCACTTAAGACAATGTGGAATTGTTTCACAACTGACGCCGCCTGGAACACCACAGCGTAATGGTGTGTCCGAACGTCGTAATCGTACCTTATTGGATATGGTGCGTTCTATGATGTCTTTTGCCGAGCTATCACTATCATTTTGGGGTTATGCATTAGAGACAACTACATTCACTTTAAATAGGGCACCATCTAAATCCGTTGAGACGACACCGTATGAATTATGGTTTGGCAAGAAACCTAAGTTGTCGTTTCTTCAGGTTTGGGGCTGCGACGCTTATGTGAAAAGGCTTCAGCCTGATAAGCTCGAACCCAAAGCGTACAAATGGATCTTCATAGGATACCCAAAGGAGACGATTGGGCATACCTTCTACCTCAGATCCGAGGGCAAAGTGTTTGCCGCTAAGAATGGGTCCTTTCTCGAGAAAGAGTTTCTCTCGAAAGAATTGAGTGGGAGGAAGATAGAACTTGATAAGGTTGTTGAACCTTTACTTCAACCAGAGAGTAGCGCAGCACAGAAAGATGTTTCTATGGCACCTGCGTCAGTTGAAGAGGAAGCTAATGATGATGATCATGAAGCTTCAGATCAAGTTACTGTCGAACCTCTTAGGTCAAGAAGGGTGCGTACAACTTCTGAGTGGTACGGTAACCCTGTCTTAAAGGTCATGTTGTTGGACAACGGTGAACCTACGAGCTATGGAGAAGCGATGGTGGGCCCGGATTCCAACAAATGGCTAGGAGCCATGAAATCCGAGATATGATCCATGTATGAGAACAAGGTATGGACTTTGGGGGACTTACCCGATGATCGGCAAGCCATTGAGAATAAATGGATCTTTAAGAAGAAGACAAACGCTGATGGTAATGTCACCATTTATGAAGCTCTACTTGTCGCAAAGAAGTTTCTGACAAGTTCAAGGAGTTGACTATGATGAGACTTTCTCACTCATAGCGATGCTAAAGTCTGTTGGAATTATGTTTGCAGTTGCTGCATTTTCATTTACGAAATCTGGCAGATGGATGTCAAAACAAAGTTTCCTTGACGGTTTCCGTGAGGAAAGGTTGTATGTGATACAACCAGAAGGTTTTGTCGATCCTAAGGATGCTAAAAGGTATGCAAGCTCCAGCGATCCTTCTATGGACTGGAGCAAGCATATCGGAGTTGGAACATACGCTTTGATGAGGTGATCAAAGTTTTTGGGTTTATACAAAGTTTGCGAGAAACTTGTATTTACAAGAAAGTGAGTGGGAGCTCAACAACATTTCTGATAAGTATATGTGGTTGACATATTGTTGATCGGAAATGATGTAGAATTTCTGGAAAGCATAAAGGGTTGTTTGAAAGGATTTTTTCAAAGGAAGACCTGGGTAAAGCTACTTATATGTTGGGCATCCAGATCTATAGAGATAGATCAAGACGCCTGATAAGATTTTCACAGAGCACATACCTTGACATGATTTTGAAGAAGTTCAAAATGGATCAGTCCCCTTCTGGGGTTCTTGCCTGAGTTGTAAGGTGTGAAGTTGAGTGAGACTCAATGCTCGACCACGGCAGAAGAAAGAGAAAGGACAAAGGTCGTTCCCTATGCCTTAGCCATAGGCTCTATATGATATGCCATGCTGTGTACCGCACCTGATGTGTGCCTTGCCACGTGTCTGGCAAGGGGGTACAAGAGTGATCCAGGAGTGGATCACTGGACAGCGGTCAAAATTATCCTTAGAAGAATAAGGAAATGTTTCTCGGTTATGGAGGTGATAAAGAGTTCGGCGTAAAGGGTTACGTCGATGCAAGCTTTAACACTAATCCGGATGACTCTGAGTAGAGTTTCTTAGTTATGGAGGTGATAAAGAGTTTGACGTAAAGGGTTAAGTCGATGCAAGCTTTGACACCAATCCAGATGACTCTGAGTAGCAAACCGGATACGTATAGTGGAGCAGCCGTTTGGAATAGCTCCAAGTGGAGCATAGTAGCAGCATCTACAGTATGACATAAAAATTTGCGAAGTACATGCGGGTCTGAATGTTGCAGACCTGTTGACTAAAACCTCTCTCACAAGCAAAACATGATCAAACCCCAGAACTAAATTGGGTGTTAATCACATGGTGATGTGAACTAGATTATTGACTCTAGTGCAAGTGGGAGACTATTGGAAATATGCCCTAGAGGCAATAATAAATTAGTTATTATCATATTTCCCTGTTCTTGATAATCGTTTATTATCCATGCTAGAATTGTATTGACCGGAAACTCAAATACATGTGTGGATACATAGACAACAACGTGTCCCTAGTAAGCCTCTACCAGACTAGCTCGTTGATCAAAGATGGCTGTGGTTTCCTAGCCATGGACATGAGTTTTCATTTGATAATGGGATCACATCATTAGGAGAATGATGTGATGGACAAGACCCAAACTATGAACATAGCATATGATCGTATCAAGTTTATTGCTATTGTTTTTTGCATGTCAAGTATATGTTCATATGACCATGAGATCATGCAACTCACTGACACCGAAGGAGTACCTTGTGTGTACCAAACGTCGCAACGTAACTCGGTGACTTAAAGGTGTTCTACAGGTATCTCCGAGGGTGTCTGTTGAGTTGGCATGGATCAAGACTGGGATTTGTCACTCCGTATGACGGAGAGGTATCTCAGGGCCCACTCGGTAATACAGCATCACAATGAGCTTGCAAGCAATGTGATCAATGAGTTAGTCATGGGATCTTGTATTACGGAACGAGTAAAGAGACTTGCCGGTAATGAGATTGAACTAGGTATGGAGATACCGACGATCGAATCTCGGGCAAGTAACATCCCGATAGACAAAGGGAACTGCATACGAGATTAGCTGAATCCTTGACATCGAGGTTCGACCGATAAGATCTTCATAGAATATGTAGGAACCAATATGGGTATCCAGGTCCCGCTATTGGTTATTTACCGTAGAGGTGTCTCAGTCATGTCTGCATAGTTCTCGAACCCGCAGGGTCTACACACTTAATGTTTGGTGATGATATAAGTATAGTTGAGTCATTATGGTGGTCACCGAAGGTTGTTCGGAGTCTCGGATGAGATCCCGGACGTGACGAGGAACTCCGGAATGGTCCCGGATGACCAGCATGACCGAAAGGGGTTTCGGGGGTCCCGACAAGTGTTGGGGGGCCTCATGGGCCAAGGGGAGGGGGCAAAACCAGCCCACTAAGGGGCTGAGCGCCCCCCTCACCCCATCTCACATAACCAGGAGGGTTGGGGGCGCCCCCTAGGGCTTCCCACCACTTTGGCTTGGGGGCCAAGTCTCCTGGGTGGGAACCCATCTAGGGTTTCCCTCTTGTGGCCGCCGGCCCTAGATGGGATCCCCTAGGGGCGCCCCCCTCTCCACCTTCCCCCTATATATAGAGAGGTAGAGAGAGGGCAGCCGCACCCTTCTACGCCACGGTGCTGCCTCTCCTCTTCCTCGCATCCCTCTTCCTCTCCGTAGTGCTTAGCGAAGCTCTGCTGAGATTCCGCCGCCACCACCGCCACCACGCCGTCGTGCTACCGGAGGACTTGAGCTACTGCTTCACCATCGCTCGCTGGATTGAGGAGGTGAAGGCGTCATCAAGCCGTACGTGTGTTGAACGCGGAGGTGCCGTCCGTTCGGCACTTGGACTGGGAGTTCGCGGGACGGATCTTGATTGGATCGCGAAGATGTTCGACTACATCAACCGCGTTTCTTAACGCTTCTGCTTAGCGATCTACAAGGGTATGTAGATGCAATCTCTCCTCTCATAGATGGTCATCTCCTAGATTGGATCTTGGTGAGCGTAGGAATTTTTTTGTTTCCCATGCAACGTTCCCCAACAAATACGTATGTTGTCATAAAGGTTCGACCGATAAAGATCTTCATAGAATATGTAGGAACCAATATGGGCATCCAGGTCCCACTATTGGTTATTGACCGGAGAAGCGTCTCGGTCATGTCTATATCATTCTCGAACCCGTAGGGCCCGCATGCTTAACGTTCGTTGACGATATAATATTATATGAGTTGGTGACCGAATGTTGTTCGGAGTCCCGAATGAGATCACAGACATGACGAGGAGCTCCGGAATGGTCCGAAGGTAAAGATTGATATATAGGACGATGCTATTTGGTCACCGAAAAGGTTTCAGAATGTACCAGGTTTTATGGGAGTACCGAAAGGGGGTTTCGAGAGGCCACTGGCACTTGGTGGGCCTCATGGGCAAAGGAGGGAGGCGCACCAGCCCACTAAGGGGTTGGGCGCACTCCACCTCCGCTAGCCACGAGGCAAGGAAGGAAAAGGGGGGGGGGGCGCCAAGGTAGGGCAGCTGCCGGCCCCTCCCCTGCCATCTCCTCCACCCCTAAATAAGGAAAAGGGGGAGGCGCCTAGGGCAGGAGCCCAGGGCGGCCGCTGGCCACCTTGGGGCGCCCCTAGGGCTGCCTCTCCTCCCCCTCCAGCTATATATATGTGAGGAGGGAGAGGGGCAACACACACCACGATTCCCTAGCCGTGTGCGGCGCCCCTCTCCCTCTAGTTCATCCTCGGTCATATTTTCGTCGTGCTCGGCGAAGCTCTGCGGAGATAGTTGCATCACCACTGTCACCATGCCGTCGTGCTGCCGGAACTCATCTACTACTTTGCCCGTCTTGCTGGATCAAGAAGGCGAGGACGTCATCGAGCTGAACCTGTGCTGAACGCGGAGGTGCCGTACGTTCAGTACTTGATCGGGCGGATCATGAAGGTGTACGACTACATCAACCGCGTTGATAAACGCTTCCGCTTAACGGTCTATGAGGGTACGTAGACACACTCTCCCCTCTCGTAGCTATGCATCTCCATGGATAGATCTTGCGTGTGCGTAGAATTTTTTTTGTTTTCCATGCAACGTTCCCCAACAGTGGCATCATGAGCCAGGTCTATGCATAGATGATATGCACGAGTAGAACACAAAGAAGTTGTGGGCGGTGATGGTCATACTGCTTACCACCAACGTCTTATTTTGATTCGGCGGTATTGTGGGATGAAGCGGCCCAGACCAACCTTACATGTCCACGCACATGAGACCGGTTCCACAGACTAACATGCAACTTGTTTTGCATAAAGGTGGCTGGCGGGTGTCTGTTTCTCCTACTTTAGTTGAATCAAATTTGACTACGGCCGGTCCTTAAAGAAGGTTAAAACAGCAAACTTGATAATCACCGTTGTGGTTTTGCGTAGGTAAGAACGGTTCTTGCTAGTTGCCCGTAGCAGCCACGTAAAACTTGCAACAACAAAGTAGAGGAAGTCTAACTTGTTTTTGTAGGGTATGTTGTGATATGATATGGTCAAGACGTGATGTGATATACGTTGTTGTATGAGATGAACATGTTTTGTAATATCAACAACCGGTAGGAGCCTTAGGGTTGTCTCTTAATTATTGTATGAAATGCAAGCGCCATGTAATTGCTTTACTTTATCGCTATGCGTTAGCAATAGTTGTAGAAGCAATAGTTGGCGAGACGACACCGACGCAATGATGGAGATCAAGGTGTCGAGCCGGTGAGGATGGAGATCATGACGATGCTTTGGAGATGGAGGTCAAAAGCACAAGATGATGATGGCCATATCATTTCACATATTTTGATTGCATGTGATGTTTATCCTTTATGCATCTTATTTTGCTTAGAATGACGGTAGCATTATAAGATGATCCCTTCACTAAATTTCAAGATAAAAGTGTTCCCCCCGAGTATGCACCGTTGCTAAAGTTCGTCGTTTCGAAGCACCTCGTGATGATCGGGTGTGATAGACTCTACGTTCACATACAATGGGTGTAAGCCAGTTTTGCACAAGCAGAATAGTTGGGTTAAACTTGACGAGCCTAGCATGTACATACATGGTCTCGGAACACTGGAGACCGAAAGGTCAAACATGAGTCATATAGTAGATATGATCAACATGAAGATGTTCACCATTGAAGACTACTCTATCTCACGTGATGATCAGACATGGTTTAGTTGATATGGATCATGTATCACTTAGACAACCTGAGGGATGTTGATTTAAGTGGGAGTTCATTAGTAATTTGATTAATTGAACTAAAATTTATCATGAACATAGTCAAAATGTCTTTGCAAATTATATTGTAGATCAATAGCTCGCGATGTAGCTTCCCCATTTTTTTGTTATGTTCCTAGAGAAAACTAAGTTGAAAGATGATGGTAGCAATAATGTGAACTGGGTCCGTGATCTGAGGATTATCCTCATTGCTGCACAGAAGAATTATGTCCTTGATGCACCGCTAGGTGACAGACCTGCTGCAGGAGCTGATGCAAATGTTATGAACGTTTGGCAAGCTCGATCTGATGACTACTTAATAGTTTAAGTGCGCCATGCTTTACGGCTTAGAATCGGGGCTCCAAAGACGTTTTGAATGCCATGGAACATATAAGATGTTCCAAGAGTTAAAATTGGTATTTCAGGCTCATGCCCGTATTGAGAGGTATGAGACCTCTGACAAATACTTTGCCTACAAGATGGAGGAGAATAGCTCAGCCAGTGAGCATGTGCTCAGAATGTCTGGGTACTACAATCGCTTGAATCAAGTGGGAGTTAATATTCCAGATAAGATAGTGATTGACAGAGTTCTCCAGTCACTATCACCAAGCTACTAGAGCTTCGTGATGAACTATAATATGCAAGGAATGACTAAAACGATTTCTGAGCACGTCGCGATGCGGAAATCGGCGGAGGTAGAAATCAAGAAGGAGCATCAAGTGTTGATGGTTAACAAGACCACTAGTTTCCAGAAAAAGGGCAAGGGAAAGAAAGGGAACTTCAAAAAGAATGGCAAGCAAGTTGCCGCTCCCGTGAAGAAGCCCAAAGCTAGACCCAAGCCTGAAACTAAGTGCTTCTACTACAAAGGAAATGGTCACTGGAAACGGAACTACCCCAAATATTTGGCTGGTAAGAAGGATGGCAAAGTGAACAAAGGTATATTTGATATACATGTTATTGATGTGTTCCTTACTAATGCTCGTAGTAGCGCCTGGGTATTTGATACTAGTTCGGTTGCTCATATTTGCAAATCGAAGCAGGAGCTACGGAATAAACGAAGATTGGCTAAGGACGAGGTGACGATGCGCGTCGGGAATGGTTCCAAGGTCGATGTGATCGCTGTCGGCACGCTACCTCTATATCTACCTTCGGGGTTAGTTTTAGACCTCAATAATTGTTATTTGGTGCCAGCTTTGAGCATGAACATTATATCTGGATCTTGTTTATTGCGAGACGGTTATTCATTTAAGTCAGAGAATAATGGTTGTTCTATTTATATGAATAATATCTTTTATGGTCGTGCACTTTTGATGAATGGTCTATTCTTGTTGAATCTTGATCGTGGTGATACACATATTCATAATATTGATGCCAAAAGATGCAAAGTTGATAATGATAGTGCAACATACTCATGGCACTGCCGTTTAGGTCATATCTATACCAATATAAAAAGACCCAAAGGGGCAGATCCAATTAATCTCGGCCATCAAATCATGTCAATCCAATGACCTAGACTGGCTCAATGTCAAGCGCTCAACACGTTTAGCGTGCAGTTAATTTCATGCCAAATATAGTGCTAATCACATAATAACACGTAAATAATATCCTACTTAATATCCGCATACACTTAATATACTTCCAAATTAACGTGCATTGCACATACACATTGACTAGTTGGTGTCAAGCGCATGAAGAAACTCCATGCGGATGGACTTTTGGAATCACTTGATTATGAATCATTTGATACTTGTGAACCATGCCTCATGGGTAAGATGACTAAAACTCCGTTCTTCGGCACAATGGAGCGAGCTAATGACTTATTGGAAATAATACATACCGATATATGCGGTCCGATGAGTGTTGAGGCACGCTGCGGGTATCGTTATTTCCTAACCTTTACAGATGATTTGAGTAGGTATGGGTATATCTACTTAGTGAAACACAAATCTAAAACATTTGAAAAGTTCAAGGATTTCAGAGTGAAGTAGAGAATCATCATAATAAGAAAATAAAGTTTCTACGATCTGATCATGGAGGTGAATATTTGAGTTACGAGTTTGGCCTTCATTTAAAACAATGTGGAATTGTTTCACAACTCACGCCACCTGGAACACCACAGCATAATGGTGTGTCCAAATGTTGTAACCGTACTTTATTAGATATGATGCGTTCTATGATGTCTCTTACCGATTTGCCTTTATCATTTTGTGGTTATGCATTAGAGACAACCGCATTCACGTTAAATAGGGCACCATCTAAATCCGTTGAGATGACACCGTGTGAACTATGGTTTGGCAAGAAACCTAAGTTGTCATTTCTTATAGTTTGGGGATGCGACACTTATGTCAAAAGGCTTCAGCCTGATAAGCTCGAACCCAAATTGGAGAAGTGCGTCTTCATAGGATACCCTAAGGAAACTATTGGGTACACCTTCTACCACAGATCCGAAGGCAAGATCTTTGTTGCCAAGAATGGGTCCTTTCTAGAGAAGGAGTTTCTCTCGAAAGAAGTGAGTGGGAGGAAAGTAGAACTTGATGAGGTAGTTTTACCTTCTCTTGAATTGGAAAGTAGCACATCAGAGAAAACCATTCCCGTGATGCCTACACCAACTAGAGAGGAAGCTAATGATAATGATCATGAAACTTTGGATCAAGTTACTACCGAACCTCGTAGGTCGACTAGAACACGTACCGCACCAGAGTGGCATGATAATCTTGTCCTGGAAGTCATGTTGTTAGACAACGGCGAACCTACGAACTATGAAGAGGCTATGATGAGCCCAGATTCCGACAAATGGCTTGAGGCCATGAAATCTGAGATAGGATCCATGTATGAGAACAAAGTGTGGACCTTGATGGACTTGCCCGATGATCGGCAAGCCATTGAGAATAAATGGATCTTCAAGAAGAAGACGGACGCTGATGGTAATATCACTGTCTACAAAAGCTCGACTTGTCGCAAAAGGTTTTCGACAAGTTCAAGGGGGTTGACTACGATGAGACTTTCTCACCCGTAGCGATGCTTAAGTCTGTCCGAATCATGTTAACAATTGCCGCAGTTTATAATTATGAAATCTGGAAAATGGACGTCAAAACTACATTCCTTAACGGGTTTCTTAAAGAAGAGTTGTATATGATGCAACCAGAATGTTTTGTCAATCCTAAAGGTGCTAACAAAGTATGCAAACTCTAGCGATCCATCTATGGACTGGTGCAAGCATCTCAGAGTTGGAATATACGCTTTGATGAGGTGATCAAAGTATATGGTTTTATACAGACTTATGGTGAAGCCTGTATTTACAAGAAAGTGAGTGGGAGCTCTGTAGCATTTCTGATATTATATGTGGATGACATATTGTTGATTGGAAATGGTATAGAATTTCTGGATAGCATAAAAGGATACTTGAATACGAGTTTTTCAATGAAAAACCTCGGTGAAGCTGCTTATATATTGGGCATCAAGATCTATAGGGATAGATCGAGACGCTTAATAGGACTTTCACAAAGCACATACCTTGACAAAAATTTGAAGAAGTTCAAAAGTGGATCAGTTAAAGAAAGGGTTCTTGCCTGTATTACAAGGTGTGAAGTTGAGTAAGACTCAAAGCCCGACCATGGCAGAAGATAGAGAGAGAATGAAAGTCATTCCCTATGCCTCATCCATAGGTTCTATTATGTATGCCATGCTGTGTACCAGACCTGATGTGTGCCTTGCCATGAGTTTGGCAAGGGGTACAATAGTAATTCAGGAGTGGATCACTGGACAACGGTCAAAATTATCCTTAGAGGACTAAGGAAGTATTTCTTGGTTATGGAGGTGATAAAGGGTTCGTCGTAAAGGGTTACATCGATGCAAGCTTTGACACCGATCCGGATGACTCTGAGTCTCAATCTGGATACATATTGAACGTGGGAGCAATTAGCTAGAGTAGCTCCATGTAGAGCATTGTAGACATACAAATTTGCTAAATACTTATGGATCTAAATATGGCAGACCCATTGACTAAAAACCTCTCTCACAAGCAAAACATGATCACACCTTAGTGAACTCTTTGGGTGTTAATCACATGGCGATGTGAACTAGATTATTGACTCTAGTGAACTCTTTGGGTGTTAATCACATGGCGATGTGAACTAGATTATTGACTCTAGTGCAAGTGGGAGACTCATGGAAATATGCCCTAGAGGCAATAATAAAATGGTTATTATTATATTTCCTTAATCATGATAAAGGTTTATTATTCATGCTAGAACTGTATTGACCAGAAACTTAAATACATGTGTGGATACATAAACAAATACCGTGTCCCTAGTGAGCCTCTACTATACTAGCTCGTTGATCAAAGATGCTTAAGGTTTCCTGACCATAGACATGAGTTGTCATTTGATAACGGGATCACATCATTAGGAGAATGATGTGATGGACAAGACCCATCTGTTAGCTTAGCATATGATCGTTCAGTTTATTGCTATTGCTTTCTCAATGTCAAATACATATTCCTTCGACCATGAGATCATGCAACTCCTGGATACCAGAGGAATACCTTGTGTGCTATCAAACGTCACAACATAACTAGGTGATCATAAAGATGCTCTACAGGTATCTCCGTAGGTGTCTGTTGAGTTGGCGTGAATCGAGATTGGGATTTGTCACTCCGTGTATCGGAGAGGTATCTCTGGGCCCTCTCGGTAATACACATCACAAGAAGCTTGCAAGCAAAGTGACTAAGGAGTTAGTTGCAAGATGATGTATTATGGAACGATTGAAAAGACTTGCCTGTAACGAGATTGAACTAGGTATGGAGATACCGACGATCAAATCTCGGGCAAGTAACATACCGACAGACAAAGGGAAATACGTATGTTGTCATAAAGGTTCGACCGATAAAGATCTTCGTAGAATATGTAGGAACCAATATGGGCATCCAGGTCCCACTATTGGTTATTGACCGGAGAAGCGTCTCGGTCATGTCTACATCATTCTCGAACCCGTAGGGTCCGCATGCTTAACGTTCGTTGATGATATAGTATTATATTAGTTATGTGAGTTGGTGACCGAATGTTGTTTGGAGTCCCGGATGAGATCACGGACATGACAAGGAACTCCGCAATGGTTCGGAGGTAAATATTGATATATAGGACGATGCTATTTGGTCACCGGAAAGGTTTCGGAATGTACCAAGTTTTATCGGAGTACCGAAAGGGGTTTCGGGAGGCCACCGGCACTTGGTGGGCTTCATGGGCCAAAGGAGGGAGGCACACCAGCCCACTAAGGGGCTGGGCGCACTCCACCTCCCCTGGCCATGAGCCAAGGAAGGAAAGGGGGGGGGGGGGGCGCCAAGGTAGGGCAGCTGCCGGCCCCTCCCCTGCCATTTCCTCCACCCCTAAATAAGGAAAGGGGGAGGCGCCTAGGGCAGGAGCCCAGGGCGGCCGCCGGCCACCTTGGGGCGCCCCTAGGGCTACCTCCCCTCCCCCATCCACCTATATATATGTGAGGAGGGAGAGGGGCAACACACACCACGATTCCCTAGCCGTGTGCGGCGCCCCTCTCCCTCTAGTTCATCCTCGGTCATATTTTCGTAGTGCTCGGCGAAGCCCTGCGGAGATAGTTGCATCACCACCGTCACCATGCCGTCGTGCTGCCGGAACTCATCTACTACTTCGCCCGTCTTGCTGGATCAAGAAGGCGAGGACGTCATCGAGCTGAACGTGTGCTGAACGCGGAGGTGCCGTACGTTCGGTACTTGATCGGGCGAATCATGAAGGTGTACGACTACATCAACCGCGTTGATAAACGCTTCCGCTTAACGGTCTACGAGGGTACGTAGACACACTCTCCCCTCTCGTAGCTATGCATCTCCATGGATAGATCTTGCGTGTGCGTAGAAATTTTTTTGTTTTCCATGCAACGTTCCCCAACAGGTAACACATACCATCTTTTAGTGTTTTTATATTGTACTACTAATGTTTACTAATCTGATTTCATTATGCACGTAGATTTCTAGATGGTCATGGAGTGCTCCAAGAGAGATTCCTTTCCATTAAGCACATCACTGATACGTCTCCAACGTATCTATAAGTTTTGATTGTTCCATGCTGTTACATTATCATTCTTGGATATTCTACAATCATTTTATAGCAACTTTATATCATTTTTTGGGACTAACCTATTAACATAGTGCCCAGTGCCAGTTGTTATTTTCTTGCTTGTTTTTTACTTCGCAGAATATCCCTATCAAACGGAGTCCAAACGTAGCGAAACTTTTTGGAGATTTTTTAGGACCAGAAGACAACTTGGGGGCCAAGGAAGGACCAGAGGGGAGGC
The DNA here is from genome assembly GCA_011799875.1 of Thinopyrum elongatum. NCBI lineage: Eukaryota > Viridiplantae > Streptophyta > Magnoliopsida > Poales > Poaceae > Thinopyrum > Thinopyrum elongatum. The sequence continues at coordinate 367,996,190 of CM022299.1, read as the reverse complement.
CCGTGGGGACCATAAGACACCAGGGCGCGCCCTGGTGGGTTGTGGGGCCCACGGGGGTCTCCTGCACCGCCTCTTCACCCTATAAATTCCCAAATATTCTAGAAACCCTAGGGGAGCAGACGGAACACAATTCCAGCCGACGCAAGTTCCAGAACCACGAGATCCAATCTAACACCATCACGGAGGGGTTCATCATCCTCATTGGTGCCTCTCCGATGATGTGTGAGTAGTCCACCATAGACCTAAGGGTCCGTAGGCAGTAGCTAGATGGCTTCTTCTCTCATTTTGCTTCTCAATACAATGGTCTCTTGGAGATCTATTTGATGTAAACCTTTTTTGTGGTGTGTTTGTTGGGATCCGATGAACTTTGAGTTTATGATCAGATCTATATCCATGAATATTATTTGAGTTTCTTTGATCTCTTATATGCATGATTATTTATAGCCTCGTATTTCTTCTTTAAATCTTTGGTTTAGTTAGGCCAACTGGATCAATTTTTCTTGCCATGGGAAGAGGTGCTTTGTGATGGGTTCGATCTTACGGTGTCCTCACCCAGTGACAGAAGGGGTAGCGAGGCACGTATGTATCGTTGCTATTAAGGATAACAAGATGGGGTCTATTCCTACATGAATAGATCTTGTCTACATCATGTCATCATTCTTTTTGCATTACTCCGTTTCTCCATGAACTTAATACACTAGATGCATGCTGGATAGTGGTCGATGTGTGGAGTAATAGTAGTAGATGCAGGCAGGAGTCGGTCTACTAATCTTGGACGTGATGCCTATATATTGATCATTGCCTTTTATATCGTCATAATTATTCGATCTTCTATCAATTACCCAACAATAATTTGTTTACCCACCATATGCTATTTTCTCGAGAGAAGCCACTAGTGAAATCTACGGCCCCCGGGTCTATCTTTTATCATATTGCTTTCAGATCTATTTTTCATCGTATTTATTTTCAGGTCTATTATTCCAAAAACCCAAAAATACTTTGCTACACTTTTTATTTGCATCTTTTATTTCGCGTTTTATTCAGATCTATTTATCCAACTACATACAAATCAATCTATCTTTTTACCGAGGAGGGATTGACAACCCCTCTTACGCGTTGGGTTGCGAGGATTTGTTCTTTGTGTGCAGGTACCGTTTACATAGTGTTGATTGGTTCTCCTACTGAATTGATACGTTGGTTTCATAACTAAGGAAAATACCTACCGTAGTTGTACTGCATCATCCCTTCCTCTTTGGGGAAATACCGACGCAGTTTCAAGCCGCATCAATCACAGATTGCACATCTGCTGGAACTAAAGAAGCTTTGATTGATGTGTTGGAATATCATGGTTTGTTAGTTTCCAAGCTACGTGGTCAGGGTTATGATGGGGCTTCAAATATGAGAGGGGAATTCAATGGTTTGCAAAAATTGGTTAGAGTTGAAGGTCCATATGCATTCTATGTTCATTGCTTTACTCACCAGTTACAATTGGTTGTTGTCACCGTTGCTCAATGTAGTCATCTATTGCTGATTTCTTCAATTGTATTGCCTTGATAGTGACTAAAGTGTGTTCATCTTGCAAAAGGAAAGATGCATTACTTGCCAAACATCAAGATGAATTGTTAGATTTGATGGAGAATGGAAAGATTTCAGCCGGTACCGGGTTGCATCAAGAATCTAATATAGCAAGACCAGGAGATACTCATTGGGGCTCACACCTCAAAACCTTGCTTCGTATATTCACAATGTGGAATGTTGTGGTGGATGTGCTAGGAATTGTTGTGGCTGATGCTCGAGAACACACATGCCAAGGTGGAGCTAGAGGTTTGCTTAAAAACATGGAATGCTTTGAATTTGTGTTCATCATGTTGTTCTTAATAAACTTGTTGAGCAACACAAATCATCTATCCCAAGCTTTGCAAAGGAAGAATCAAAATATTGTTGAGGCTATCTTGGATGTGAAAGAAAGCTTGCAGGACATGAGGGACAATGGTTGGGAGCCTTTATTTTGCCAAGCCAAGAACTTTTGCGAAACACATCATATTGGTGTGCCAAACATGGATGATCTTGTTGGAACAATGGGCCAATCTATTCGCACTAAGAATAAGCTGACTCGACTTCACTATTACAAGGTTAGCATATTTAATGTTGCCATTGATGCAACTATCACTGAGATGAATCATCGATTCAATGAAGTTTCCACCGAGTTATTAGATTGCATGTCTTGTCTTAATCCAGCAAACAACTTTGCAATGTTTGACGTTGACAAACTTATTCGTCTTGCTGAAATTTATGATGAGGACTTCACAGAAGCTGACCGGTTGTTGCTAAGAGTACACCTCCCAAGATTCCTTATGAACATTAGGAGAAGTGATGAATTTAATGGATGACGGGATGTGTCCACACTTGCTCGGTTGATGGTTGAAACAACGAAACACACAACTTTCCAGTTGGTATATTGCCTCATTGAGTTGACACTCATTCTTCCTGTAGCCACTTCATCAGTTGAGCGAATATTTTCGGCAATGAAGATCATCAAGACAGATTTGCACAACAAACTATCAGATGATTAGCTAAATGATTTAATGGTATGCTATTGTGAGAAAGAGATATTCAGAAGCATTCACGATGACAAAATCATGATACAATTTCAGAGAATGAGTGATCGGAAAGGACATTTGCCTCATGAGTTTAATGTGATTCCTTAGAGGTATGTATGTTAGTGTTACTAGTTTTAATACTTACATGTAAATGACTTATTGTTGTATCACTAACAAGTGTGCTAATTTGGACATATGGCTTGTGGTTGGTGACTTGAGCGAGGGAACTTGGGCATACATTTCTACATTTTGGTGTGAAGCTATTCTATAACTACAATACCATTAGTAAGAAGCAACATCTCATTGTCTTTTGTTATTGCTTCTCTAGTACTTTGATGCCTTGGTCTATGAATTATATGAACCTTTCTGGTATGCTTAAATGAATACTACATGTTTTAGTTAGTATTCTGGGAAAGTTTGATTAAATTTCATCAAAAGAATAAGGAGATAATGGTTATTTAGCTATACAAATTCAAATTTCAGCTCAAAATTTAATATTTTTCAAGAATCCCAAAATAATTACAGTCAACACTAGATGCTTCCAGTAGTATTCTATGAAATTCTCAGCTCATTTGGACAAAAGAATTACGAGATGATGTTGTTTCTCTTGAAAGGAACATTTCATTTTTTTGCCATTAACTTTGAGCCCACCCTCCAATTTCGTTCTGGATTCGCCACTGGCCACAAGCATGGGTCCAGTATGTTGAATTGAGCAAAAGGGCGTCAAATATTGATAAAAAATCCACTAACTCTACCATGAGCAAAAGCACTATGTGAAGCCGCACCCCATTTATACCAATCGCAGTGAGGGCTCTCTCCAATATAGATGGTCCACCATCCAGGAGAGGGTCAACAATTTTGTTGGTTACTATACACAAGTGGTTGGCTGGAACCAAAGTGGCATTGGAGTTCAAAGCCATGCAACTTTGGCGGCGAGTTTGTACCAACAAACCGAGAAAAGCCAGCCACTTTATCCTTGGCTGAAATTTAGTAGGAAACTAGACTGGCAAACCATCACTGAAGAGCTCAAAAACAGCTCCAAGAAGATGAAGAAAAATGATGGCTCTAGCTCCAATCAATCTATGGGATTGGATGACGAAAAGAGTAAATTGGAGGGCGGACGTACAAAGCCACCGTGCCAAAGAGGAACTGACCGATGATGGGAAAAAATGGAATAAGGAGAGAGTTGTGCGTGATGGCGCGACAAGCAAAATGTTTGGCACATGGATTTTTTCACCAAGGAGGCGAAGAAGGAGGAACAAACTCTTCATAGATGTGCAAAAGGAGGGAATGGAGTTAGACCGGGAGAGGGTGAAAAAGAAATTGAACATTGAGAGAGAGAGAGAGAGAATAAATTTTGAGAAGTAGTAAGAGAAATATGCAAAATGGGAGCTTGAAAAAGCGGCGAGAAAAAGCAAAGGAGTCGAGAATCATGTTGCAGGACACTAGCCTCTTGGATGATGAAGGCAAGAAGTGTTTGATCAACATGAAGAAGATCAACAAGCACAACAATGGAGGTGTTTGATTCATTCGTGTATCACCTATCTATGCATGAATTGCTGATTTTTTTGGCATGTGTTGAATTGTTGAATTATGGTTTATTTCGTTCTGTCGAGTTGTTGGATTGATGATGAACTTGTGCTATATGATAGGCGTTCATGGATTTGCATGAATACGAGGGTTGGCATATGAGGATTGTGGTTGTCCGGGGAGACAAATGAGGAGCCTGCCGACACTGTCTTGCGGGCATGTCTGAACGCGCCCGCGAACTTTAGGGGGTCGGATTTACCCAGTCTGGTCATAGATGCGCTTAACTAGGTCAACTCCTTTTAATATGAAAAAAATGATCCCATCAAAATACTAGTTTAGGGGTTTATCTCGGACCCTACTATCTGGGAATAGTCGTCAGGGAGCGACTCCCATCGATCGCTTATGTTTGTCAGGGGGAGCAGCTCCGAACAAACGTTCTGCCCCCTCGATCATTCTTCAGGGGAGGGCCAAGGTAAATCACAATTGCCCGAGAGGCCCAATTAACCGATTTTTTAAAATGCCATAAAAATACACCTTTTTAATATAAAAATAGAGAAAATAAATTAATTTATAAAATGCCATGATTACGAAAATATGAAAAATGCCATGCTACTTTATAAAATTGTCATTTCTCTAATTTATAAATTCACAATGGTATGATTAAAAAAAGTGTCGTGTGATCTTATTTTCATTTTTTATCAAAATTTTCCGTGGATATGTTTCACTGTGCAAAAAATGCCATGTTTTTGGAGAACATTTTATTTTTGCCATAAACCAAAAACAAAAATGTCCATGGGTAAGTTTTTGCTTTTTATTTGATCCATCTTGCAACAATTTATTAAAAAAAATCATGTCAATGGAATTTTTTTTTTGGCATGCCAATGAAAAGTGAAATTGCCAGCCTCTTAATAATTAAACTGACACCCTCTTGATAATAAAAATGTCATGCAAACAATAATAAAACTGCCACACTCTCAACAATCAAATCGCCATGCTCTCAATAATAAAAATGCCATGCTGTAATGAAACTGTCATTCTCTTAATAATAAAACAGCCATTTGAGAAAGCAATATTTTTTCAAAAAATGGCATGAATAAGTGATAAAAATTCCCGAAGTTTGCCATGGGGCATTACAAAAAGACATAGAAATTGCCATGTTTTGGAACACGAAAAAATGTCATGGGTTAAAATAAAAAAGAAATTGCCATGCTACCTATGACCAAAAAATGCACATGGCAAGTTTAGAAAAATATCCCCAGTAAAAACATCCAGATTTTTTTCTTTCAGAATAAAAAAAATCAGGATTTTTGGATTATTTTTTCAAAAGGAAAATCAAATTTAAAACAAGTTTAGCTTTGAAATACATATGGCAGTCTGGTAGCAAGTGTTCACAAAAACCCACTTCAGTCGAGTGGTAAGCGCCCTCGTCTGACAAAACGTGTAACAACAAACGACTCCAGCTAATCTATGTGACATCGGCTTGTGTCACCCTGTGCAAAACCGAACCGAAAACCAAAAACCGAACCGAAAAAACCAAACCGAACTGAAATTTCAGTTTTTTCAGTTTTCGGTTTCAGTTTCAGTTTTGAATTTTTAAAACCATTTGACCCTCGGTTATTTCGGTTTTAAACCGAAAACCATTGGGTTAAACCGAATTAACCGAAACTTGCTTCGTTGTGGGTTAAGCAACCAAAGACCTGAGTGAATCCACCCCATCGCTCCTCCTTTTATAGCCATCCATCCATCTCGTTGCTGCTCGCTCCGCGAGGTGGTACTAAATTCTACGACGCGGCTAGCGCACGAGCTGGAGGCTGGCGCCTGGCGCTTGGCCTGGGCCTTGGCCCTTGGGCTGCCTAGCCCACGAGCTGGAGGCTAGCACTGGAGGCTAATCCTCAAAAGATAAAAAAGGAGCCTGGAGGCTACAGCCTGCTAGCGTTGGGGTGTTTCGTGCCATATTTTGCCACGTAAAAAAACCTGGAAGCTAGCACACGCGGTGCTCTTTCCCTCTCTTGTCCTCAAAATTTTCTAGTACGTATACATACATCTCTGTCAATGCCTCATTCGGTCACATATATGCCTAGATCTGGTGCACGTCGTACGTACATATGCCATCAAATAATGTCTGCCATCTAATGATTTAATCTACATACATATAGTTCTCAAAAGAAAAAACTAACCTACATACACAGATTGAATCATGTGATAAAAAAGTTATGCGTTGTTCAAAAATTCGCGTCAACTTTGGTTATTACCGAAACCGAACCGAAAGTAATGGTTATTACCGAAACCGAACCGTATCGCGTATAAAACCGTATAAACCGAAGTACAAAAACCGTATAAAACCGAAAACCGCATAAACCGAAAAAACCGAATGCACACCCTGAGGCTTGTGTCAAGATCCGTACAGCGACGGGGAAGGCGTTCGCTGGGATGAGCTCCCTGGCTGCCGTTTGCCGGATATTATTTCCTTTTATCTCAGAATAGTTGGGCAGAAATCGAGGGAAAGAGCACAGGCGAGAGGATAAACCTTGCGGATTGTTGTCCACCAGACTATACCGAGGAAACTAATGAGAAAACAGCCCTCCCCGTCTGGAAAGGCCAAAATTCCCCGGAGGCGTTTTTCTGCCTTGAGCCTCCAAAGATGAGAACAGTGCAGCTTCGAGCCGCAGCTAGAACAGCAGAGATGAGATAGCTGGCTACCAGTCCCGCCAATAGGTATCCATGGCGCCAGCAGCGTCCCCGTGCTCCCCGCGTCTCCTACTAGCCTCGTCTGCATCTCCGCCTCCGCTCTTCCGCGTCGCGGCCCGCCCCCTGCTGCCCGGTAGCCGCCGCGGGGGCGTGCGCCTTCGGGTTCGATGCGGAGCGGCGGACGAGGAGGCCGAGGCTCGGCGGGGGGAGCAGGTGAAGGCGTCCGTGGAGGAGATGGCGCCCGGCCTCGACCTCGTCACGCTCGCGGCCTGCCTCGTGGGCCTCCTCACAGGCGTCTCCGTTGTCCTCTTCAACCTTTCGGTAGGTGCTTGCGAACCAAACTCTGGTTTGATTCTTTCAGAATTTCAAATTGGTTCAACAGTCACTCAGCCGTTGCGCCAATTAACAAACTAACGCTTTAAGGTAGTTTTCTAGATAATGGTACTGAACTTTCCCTCGGTCTCGGTGTTTGCATCCGAAGATGTACGCTGACAAATTTATGAGAACTTCATTACAATATTCACGCTCAATGGCTTTGAAGGAAATGACAAACTTAACACAGCTTGTATGAAAATCGAAAATTGAATATCAAACTGTTATCCCAAATGGAACATAAATCCCCTGGTAGTCCACTCCATCAGCTCCTCCAGCAAGGGCCATAACCATTGTCATTCCTGTATAAGGTATAGGACAGCGAGTTGTAAAAGCTTGATGATCCAACCCAACCATGCTCACATCAGAAGCTATTTCGTGGAAGGTAATGAGAAGCACTCATTATAGCTCAGTCAGCTACATTTTATTCTATCAAGTAATTGAACTTTATGTATCCATGATTTATCCTGCCATACCAAAATTTACCCTCCTCCCCTTAAAAATGAGGGCTACGTTTACCACCTTAAAAAAAAATGAGAGCTTCGAAGCATTGTTCATTATCTCCAGCATATAGCTCAGGGGTGCGAGCAGTTTCTTTCAACTCAAATTCAGCATAGCCTCATGTCATGTTCAGACCGACAAAGAGCAGACTGCAAATGTGCAGCCGTGTCCAGCTGAGACACGATGCCAAGGGTGGCGAGCCTAGCTGCATACCAGCTTGGAAAGCTTGGAAACAACCATGTCCTAGCTGGACACAATACTGGCACAGCTAGGTGTCAGACCATGGATTCGTCACAGCAATTTGATGGCTGCTATGTTGAAAGGTACCTTAAACGTACAAGGTTCAACTAATGTTTCAAACTGTTATGAAGTTGGGTCAAAAAAACAACAACAACAACAAAGCATTTAGTCCCAAACAAGTTGGGGTAGGCTAGAGGTGAAACCCATAAGATCTCGCGACCAACTCATGGCTCTGGCACATGGATAGCAAGCTTCCACGCACCCCTGTCCATAGCTAGTTCTTTGGTGATACTCCAATCCTTCAGGTCTCTCTTAACGGACTACTCCCATGTCAAATTCGGTCTACCCCGACCTCTCTTGACATTCTCCGCACGCTTTAGCCGTCCGCTATGCACTGGAACTTCTGGAGGCCTGCGCTGAATATGCCCAAACCATCTCAGACGATGTTGGACAAGCTTCTCTTCAATTGGTGCTACCCCAACTCTATCTCGTATATCATCATTCCGGACTCTATCCCTCCTGGTGTGGCCACACATCCATCTCAACATACGCATCTCCGCCACACCTAACTGTTGAACATGTCGCCTTTTAGTCGGCCAACACTCAGCGCCATACAACATTGCGGGTCGAACAGCCGTCCTGTAGAACTTGCCTTTTAGCTTTTGTGGCACTCTCTTGTCACAGAGAATGCCAGAAGCTTGGCGCCACTTCATCCATCCGGCTTTGATTTGATGGTTCACATCTTCATCAATACCCCCATCCTCCTGCAGCATTGACCCCAAATATCGAAAGGTGTCCTTCTGAGGTACCACCTGCCCATCAAGGCTAACCTCCTCCTCCTCACACCTAGTAGTACTGAAACCGCACATCATGTACTCGGTTTTAGTTCTACTAAGCCTAAACCCTTTCGATTCCAAGGTTTGTCTCCATAACTCTAACTTCCTATTTACCCCCGTCCGACTATCATCAACTAGCACCACATCATCCGCAAAGAGTATACACCATGGGATATCTCCTTGTATATCCCTTGTGACCTCATCCATCACCAAGGCAAAAAGATAAGGGCTCAAAGCTGACCCCTGATGTAGTCCTATCTTAATCGGAAAGTCATCAGTGTCGACATCACTTGTTTGAACACTTGTCACAACATTATCGTACATGTCCTTGATGCGGGTAATGTACTTTGCTGGGACTTTGTGTTTCTCCAAGGCCCACCACATGACATTCCTTGGTATCTTATCATAGGCCTTCTCCAAGTCAATGAACACCATATGCAAGTCCTTCTTTTGCTCCCTGTATCTCTCCATAAGTTGTCGTTCCAAGAAAATGGCTTCCATGGTCGACCTCCCAGACATGAAACCAAACTGATTTTTGGTCACGCTTGTCATTCTTCTTAAGCGGTGCTCAATGACTCTCCCATAGCTTCATTGTATGGCTCATCAGCTTAATTCCACGGTAATTAGTACAACTCTGAACATCCCCCTTGTTCTTGAAGATTGGTACTAATATACTCCGTCTCCATTCTTCTGGCATGTTGTTTGCCCGAAAAATGAGGTTGAAAAGCTTGGTTAGCCATACTATCGCTATGTCCCCGAGGCCTTTCCACACCTCAATGGGGATACAATCAGGGCTCATCGCCTTGCCTCCTTTCATCCTTTTTAAAGCCTCCTTGACCTCAGACTCCTGGATTCTCCGCACAAAACGCATGCTGGTCTCATCAAAGGAGTCGTCCAGTTCAATGGTAGAACTCTCATTCTCCCCATTGAACAGCTTGTCGAAGTACTCCCGCCATCTATGCTTAATCTCCTCGTCAAGAGTTGGCCTGCTCCGTCCTTGATGCATTTGACTTGACCAATATCCCTCGTCTTCCTCTCTCGGATCTTGGCCATCTTATAGATGTCCCTTTCGCCTTCCTTTGTACCTAACCGTTGGTAGAGGTCCTCATATGCCCGACCCCTTGCTTCACTGACAGCTCGCTTTGCGGCCTTCTTCGTCATCTTGTACTTCTCTATGTTGTCTGCACTCCTATCCAGGTATAGGCGTCTGAAGCAATCTTTCTTCTCTTTAATCGCCTTCTGGACATCATCATTCCACCACCAGGTATCCTTATCTTCGCTTTTCCTTCCCCTGGACACTCCAAACTCCTCCGAGGCCACCTTACGAATGCAAGTCGCCATCTTCATCCACACATTGTCCGCATCCCCTCCTTCCTCCCAAGGGCCCTCCTTAATGACCCTCTCCTTGAACGCCTGAGCTACCTCCCCCTTGAGCTTCCACCACTTCGTTCTAGCGACTTTGGCACGCTTATCCCGCTGGACACGAATCCGAAAGCGGAAGTCAGCAACCACCAGCTTATGCTGAGGTACAACACTCTCTCCAGGTATCACCTTACAGTCTAGGCACGCACGCCTATCTTCTCTTCTCGAGATGATGAAATCAATCTGGCTAGAGTGTTGGCCACTACCAAAAGTCACCAGATGTGATTCTCTCTTTCTAAAGAGGGTGTTAGCTACAATCATGTCGTAGGCTAGAGCAAAGCTTAAGACATCTTCTCCTTCTTGATTCCTGATGCCATAGCCAAAGCCCCCATGCGCCCCTTCAAAACCTGTGTTAGATGTACCTACGTGGCCATTGAGGTCTCCTCCTATGAAGAGCTTCTCGCCAATCGGTACACTCCTAACCATGTCTTCCAGGCCTTCCCAGAACTCCCCCTTGGTGTTCTCATTGTGGCCTACTTGCGGGGCATACGCGCTGATAACATTGAGAACTAAGTCCCCAACTACCAACTTGACCAGGATAATCCGGTCCCCACGTCTCTTGACATCTACCACTCCATACTTGAGGCTCTTGTTGATCAAGATGCCTACTCCATTTCTGTTTGCAGCCGTCCCCGTGTACCACAGCTTGAAGCCGGTATCTTCCACCTCCTTCGCCTTCTGTCCCCTCCATTTGGTTTCTTGGACGCAAAGGATATCAACACCTCTCCTCACCGTTGCATCAACTAGCTCCCGAAGCTTCCCTGTCAGAGACCCTACGTTCCAGCTACCTAAGCGAATCCTCCTAGGCTCGGCTAGCTTCCTTACCCTTCGCACTCGTCGAGTCAAATGCGAAGTTGGGTCAAAGTATCTTTTTTTTGGTCCTTTGGAAATGGAGCTTTTATTGGTGCATTGCCATGTATCTAGATGATACAACCACAAAATAGTTTGGCTTCCTTGGTCAGAATATCTGTTCAGGCTGCCTCCTATATATAATATAAGAGGGAGCTGTGCCAATGAGTAAAACAAGCAAGGTAACTCCAAAAAAGGGTAGCCCGGTGCATGTAGCTCCCGCTTGCGCAGGGTCCGGGGAAGGGTCCAACCACTTTGAGTCTATTGTACGCAGCCTTTCCCTACATTTCTGCAAGAGGCTGTTTCCAGGACTTGAACCCGTGACCATGAGGTCACAAGACAGCAGCTTTACCACTGCGCCAAGGCTTCCCTTCAAGCAAGGTAACTCCAAATCATTTTTTTGATGATTTCTCATTTTCTCTCGTGCGCCCCCCTCTAGTACCCCTGAGTACATGACCAACATGACCTTAGGCTGAAAACGTTCAGCATATTGCGAGACATGTTACATTACAGTACAGGATGCGGCACCCCATCTTTGGTTAGGTTCCAATTCCGAATTCTGTAGGCATCCATCAAATGTTGGGTGAACTTGAAGCTTCAGGTCTTAAGTCTGAATGATACAATCTGAAAGATTAAGCACCTTGTTGCATTTTGCTACTGATGGAAATCGCTTTTAAGTATTCATGCTGTTAGTTTAAGTACCTGTTATTGCTTATTAGGATGTAATATATTTTTTACCATAGTTTCATGAAATACGTGACCTGCTTTGGGATGGCATACCGTTGCGAGGTGCTTCATGGCTGAGGGAAGAACCCACTGCTGAAATTTGGCAGAAAGTGATATTTGTTCCCGTCAGTGGAGGCATCATAGTTGGAGGGCTGAATACGCTAAGAAGTTCTATCAAAACGAACTCAGATGGCTCTGTTTCTAATATAAAAGGTGTGTTTAGGCCATTCTTGAAAGCTGTGGCGGCATCTTTCACTCTCGGAACTGGCAATTCTCTGGGACCTGAGGGGCCCAGTGTGGAAATAGGTTCTGCTATAGCAAAAGGATTTGGAAATGTGTTTGGGTGGGAAGGCGGAAAAAAGCTGTCTCTTGTGGCAGCTGGATCAGCAGCTGGCATTGCATCTGGTAAGTTTTACGTCCCCAATTGTTTATATATTTATTGCAAGGTCTGTTCAATCAATATGATGGATTAACCATGGTGCAAGCATGTGATAATTTGCTTGATTTCTTCATGCTTATATCAAATTAATTTAAACTAACAGGGTGTATTGTCATCGAAAAATTCCAGTTCCCTATAGATAGTTTTGTCCACATATATTTGCATCTTGATGTTGGCCTACTATAATTAGTTAATTATACATTTATGTAACAATAACTATAACTTAGTTGCATGCACTGGTGAAATTTTAGGGATATGTTCCTGCGTCATGTTGCTTTACCCAGCAGCAAGTATGTAATTTACCTGTTATGGTTTCTCGAAAAGGATTCACCTGTTATGAGTACTCTGATATGGTTAACATGTCCAATAGTGAAGTAGTAAATATTCTGTGTCTTCTGCTTTCTGATTCCATTTTACTTATATTTCAGGTTATTTCCTTGTATTTTAGGTTTTAATGCCGCTGTTGCTGGGTGTTTTTTTGCGGTGGAGTCTGTTTTGTGGCCTTCATCTGGCGATTCTTCATCCCTTTCAAACTCAACACCTATGGTGATCCTCAGTGCAGTGATAGGGTCTGTTGTTTCAGAGATTGGTCTTGGTTCTGATCCTGCTTTCACTGTTCCAGAATATGATTTTCGCTCCCCGACAGGTACTTAATGTTTGTTATAATTGAGATTTTTAGTACTGTTTATGAATATATGGAGTACTAACTGGCATCCTGCAATATTGGTTCTTACGCTTCACAGTTTCTTATGATGAACTGTCTGTTGTTTTAACTTGTTCCGCCAATAACACTTCCCAAATAACTTCATATGTTGAAATGAAATAAGTCATGCCCTGTTTCTTTTTTCTTTTGAAAAGAGGGTAGAAACCCCCAGCCTCTGCATCGATCAATGCACACATCCCTCAATAGATTATTGCAAAGTTTACAAGTATCCAAATAGTCATCAAAAGCAAAAATAGAAGCCATAAGGGCAAGGACAATGCCAGACACCATCCATCAGTTAGCAACGGGTGCAGCCATTTGCTAAGTCATGTACTGTACCAGAAGAAAAGCATTCCATGACCTCCTGAGAGGCTGTTAAAAAAAAAGAAAGCTCTTCCTTGAATTTATTTTTATTCCTTTTTCGAGCTCCAACCAAAGTAGATTCGAAGACGAGTCACTTCAATTATTCTTTAAAGTTCTATTCTATCTTCTGTCTTTCCCTATTTCATCTCGTAAAATTCCACGCTCACAGTTTGGTCAAGAAAGTTAGACCTAATCCAATAAACAAGTCAAGGATTAATTACGAATTATGAAAGGATAGATTTCACATATACTTGTCCTTGTATTGTGTCAGTATGAGAATACCCTTCCTAAATTATTTATCCAAACCTATTGATCACGAACTTAGATTTTCCCAAGATTTTGGCTGCTATTCCGAATTACTCTATTATTCCGAAGCCAATGAAAATAAGTAGAACCTAAAAAATGGGGTTTTCTATTGACGCCTTGAATAACGTATAGCTTACCTATTAGACAAAAAAAAAAGTAATTATGTTTCGGAACCAGGCAAAACCAGATTGCAACAAATCTTGCGCATTTTGCTCTTGAACTACCTGATGCTCCTAAAGCAACCTGCTGTTCTGCAATTTGTTTGGCCTCATATAATCATATAGAATGCCTATACCATATTCCGGATGGTAGGTTGGTCTTAATAACTTTTAATGGTACTCTCATTTTACATTTTGTTTTTCGTGCTCCAGAGATTGAAAGTATGAGGATATTTACATGACTTCATAAATGTCAGAACTTCCTCTATATCTCTTGCTGGGCGTGTTTTGTGGCGTGGTGTCAATCACCCTATCTAGGTGTACAGCACTAACTATGGACATGGTTGAGCGCTTACAAAAGACAACAGGATTGCCGATGGCTGTATCCCCTGCCTTGGGTGGCCTTATTGTTGGTCTTCTCGCTCTTGTATACCCTGAAGTTCTGTATTGGGGCTTTGAGAATGTTGATATCTTGCTGGAATCGCGGCCATTCACAAGTGGTCTCTCAGCAGCTGTGTTGGTTCAGCTCATTGGAGTAAAAATATTGGCGACATCTTTGTGCAGAGCTTTTGGATTGGTTGGAGGTTATTATGCACCATCCCTTTTTATTGGTGCAGCTACAGGCATGGCATATGGCAAGTTCATGAGGTTTACATTTACTGGTCCTGAAGCACTGTTTCATATCCCCTTGCTAGACGTAGCATCACCTCAAGCATATGGTCTGGTAATGCTCAGCGGCACATTCTTACCTTCTTATTCTCAACTAATTCTTCCGTTGTGTTTTGGGAAAAACTATTACATCTCAAGAATCAAACTTTGACTTTGACCAATAATTAGTCCAGCAATATGCACCTTTCAATTTACTTACAGAAAAGTGTTACTGTTAGATCAATTTTTAAAACACTTGGATATGATCATGCTTTATGTAGTTATCAGCGAATACCCTAAGAAACAAATGACCATTGTTTATTTTGTAGACCATGCCAAGTCAAATCCTGCTTTCCATTTTATAACAGAGGAAGCAGTTCAATGTCTCTTTGTATATTTTTGTAGTGTTATGATATTGTACCCGTATGTGGGCATTTCCATCTCCTGCTCTTGTTTACTAGTCACTTCTCAGCGGTTTTTAGTTTTAACTTTGTATTCATTTGTTTCTACCTTTGCAGGTAGGTATGGCAGCTACACTTGCCGGTGTATGCAAGGTGCCTCTGACATCTGTCCTCCTACTGTTTGAGCTAACGCAGGACTACCGTATAGTTCTGCCTTTGCTTGGTGCTGTTGGACTATCATCTTGGATCATTTCCCCACAAAGGTTCTCTACCAGCAGTAAGGGTAAACTTGATTCTTTGGAGCAGAAAATAAGCATCGTTCAAGAGGCGAAAAATGTGCCCACTCAAACCCAACAACTCACTTCCGTGGGTAGTGTTGATGCTACTGCAGAATTATGTAAACTTGAAAGCTCACTTTGTGTCTATGATGCCAGAGACGATAGTATGCTGGAAAATCTTACTGTTGCGGTGACTATGAAAACTAGATATATTTCTGTCTCACTGAAAACTGCAGTAGTTGAGGCACTAAACCTTATGCTTGTGGAGAAGCAACCATTTGTTATGGTAACTGAGAGAAATAAATCTCTAGTAGGCTTGCTAACAGTCAAAGATTTCCAAGATTTCTGCAAAACTGCAAAAAGCACCAGGACGCAACCTGAGGTGAGAACTACCATTTTTGCACTGGTTCGTTTCCTCAATTTGTATAACCTTCATGTTTTAGTTTATGGGAAGACATTCTTTTTCTTATCTGTGCGCACTTCTTTTTTGTCATTTTTGGTTTTCAAGTAAAAGAGCACCACCTGCCCCAGTTTCATTACAAATACATAGTGTTTGAAGTACTTGCAGCCGTATGGCTATTCTGAATGCAGAACCAAAAGGGGACATACTCAGTCTAACCCTGTAAACCACATCGCAGTTCAGATACATCAAAGAAACAACTCACAAACTATCACATATGACGAATCCTATTTTTGTTATGGATCGGAACATATCAAATATATTCCACACAAATTAATTTCGAGTTCTTGACCACTTTTGGTCTCTCATTCTGTGATAGAATAATCAGGACACTAGCAAAATGTTGATGAAGCCATCTGCAAATTCCTTAGTCACAATCCAAAAGAGTGCAAGAGATTTGCATTCTCTCTTACAACCTGCTTTAACCGTAGGACCTTTAGATCCTTGCCTTATACAAAAGTCTTGTGCTAAAGAATTAACCTAGGTTCTAATCCTCTCTGACTCCCTAATTATTTCTATTTTGGTTGGATGAGAGTGCGTATTGCTTGATTACTTGGGTGGGGTGATCCCTCTGTTTCTTTTGCAGGGGGTATTTTGATTGGTTTAAGGAAAATCTTTTACCAATAATTACTCTGTTAGTATGTAATTTATGTGACATAAAATTGATGCGTTAGTTTCGTATTCAGACGTATTTATGATTGTGATTTTGTATCACTAAACCACATATTAACCAAGTAATTCTTGGTCAAAGTCTTGTCTTAACCAATAAAAACACGCATACAATAAGAATCAGAGAGGGATTTTTTTAGTTCCCTACCTGTCCTCCCTCAGTGAAAGTAGGATCCTGTCTGGTTGGAATTAGTACAAGAGCCCTTTAGTTACACCTCTCTAAGTCGTAATAGGTTTAATATATTTGTCATATTTCTCGACATTGAAGTTTTTTTTGGTTCATACGTACTTCAAACTCTTTCATAAACAGAGGAAAAGATGGGTTTCTTAAATCCTTAAGAGGACAAATTGTAATCCAAAGGGTGTTTTATGTGGTTCAAATATTTAGTTACTCATTTCTGGTCATGCTGGAACAGGTAGATGAATGTCTGGTATCTCATGTTTGTGGAACCGTAAGATGTAAAATATGGTCTGTGACACCTCAGATGCCACTTACTATTGCTGAAAAGATTATGGATTCTCATGGAGTGGACCAAGTTCCTGTAGTTTCAGAACATGTTAATCATCAGGATGGAGGAATCTTGATTGGTTTTGTAGATAGAGAATGCATCACTATTGCTCGAAGGTAAAATTAAATGTTTGGATAACTACGTTTCCAGTTTTCAACCCTCAATATGAATAAGGTGACAAATTACCTGTTTTCCAACTTGTAACCAATGTAGTGATGTTTTCCTTCCATGCTATGTTCTCTTTCAGAGCTTTGGCAGCAAAAGAATTTTTCAGTTTCACATCGGAGATCAGAAGGGAAGAGAGTTGATGCGGATTCACATAGTATTTCGTTTTATATTCCGGAGCTTTGAAATTTCGTTTGCTCATGTCGGCCTATGTGATTAAGCTTGTCAACGGCCGAGAAATCATAATCGACCAGGTTTGTTTGGTAACTTAACAATTCAGAAAGTGAAGTAACTGGCTGAAGTTTCTTCCAGTTCCATCAAGACTGTAAGAGCAGTGCATAGCTGCATTATTATTGTAAGATCGCTGCACCTTGCATCTAACTTGTGCATACCACTGTTCTCCTTTTCTGCAAAACAAAATGGAGTATGTTCCTTTAGGAACTGGGCCAGCGCATTGGCACTTGAGCGTGCCAACTACACATTATAATTCTTCAACTGAAAATTAAACTATTCGTGAATGTAGACACTCTGAAAGATAGGCAACAAGATCAGGCTATGTCACACTCATATTTCTCTTTGCATGATGTTAGTAGTTTGAATGAAATGAACCGAATTTGCATAAGGGAGCGTTTGTTTGGCGGAATCTTCTGATAATCATCGTGTATTCTTTGCAGTCTTATGTAGCAAGTTGTTTGGTAAAACAACCTTCCCATAGAAAAAACAGTTTCTATTCGTATCGTTGTGACAAATGAACCTTTATTGTTGTACTTATATCACATGTTTCGAAGCTAGTTGCAAATTTTGAACAACAGCAACAGCAAAACCTTTTGTCCCAAGCAAGTTGGGGGTATGCTTAAATTTTGAACCTAAATTTAAATTAGAATATTCCTTTATCTGCATACTTGAACTCTAAATTTATATTTGAAAATTCAAATCTTGAAATTTATATCACAATTGTGAAATTTGGAAATTTAAATGCCAAAAATCTAAATTCTGGCATGTCCAACTTTGAAAATTTGTATTTGGAACACTGAATTTTGATAATTTGTACTCCCCCTGTAAAGAAATATAAGAGCATTTAGATCACTAAAGTAGTTATCTAAATGCTATTATATTTCTTTACAGAGGGAGTTTTTTTGTTTTTCAGATTCAAACTCGACAATTGTGTGGTACTTACAAAACTAAATTTTTTAAGATTTTGATATTTAAAAAGTACGATCCTGAACTTATAACTTTAAAAATTGTAAAGCTTCAGTGTTCAAACTATGTAATTTAAACTCGAATTATACTAGTAGAACACAATTCGTTGATCTCTGTTCAAGATTCGAAATGCTCGAACTACATTTAGTTACTTGTAATTTATATATCGGGAAAATCCAAACGTCACATGAGATCCATGCAAGCCGTACAGAAGGTGGACGTAAGCGTGTCACTCGGTGAATCAGGTATTGTGCACTTGCTCCTGAGATCTGGGCAACCATGAGGCTAGTCATAGTGAGGAATAACTTAGACTAATAATATGCTATCTTCATAGTGGGTAGTGTCATATGTGTGATAACATAAATTCTTTCATTTATTGTTTTCTAGAGTCATTTTTTCATTAGGAAGCGCTATGTGATGGTTGTTGAAAATATTAGCACATTTTTGACTAATCTAATCCACAAGTAAAGGATAAGCATGGCAAATATGGTATGCATCTCATACCGATACCTAAGCATGTGAGTACGTACAATACATAGAACCAAAACATTTATGAACAACATATATACGACCAGCACATGTATGAGTAAATAGGGGATGAACAAGTCATACCCTCCGGTTGGCCAGGCCAACGCGGCGGCGACGGCGGTAGCCTCGGCATCGGCCGATGCCTTCTTCTTGGCGACTTCGTCGTCAGCCATGGAGTCGATGCAGGGGAAGTAGTGGAAGCAGAGGCGGACGGAGACGGGGACGGATCGGGAGCAGTCGTGTCGAGACGCTCCTCAAAAACCTTATTGCCGTTCTCCGGGCAGGATCTCGTACGACAGGGTTCCGTAGGCACTTGCTCTCCCAACCAACCGTACACGCGGTCGTCTGGATGGGATCGTCGGAAGCAGCACATAGAGAGGAACGGTAGGTGACGGCTAGGTTTGTGCTAGAGGGAGTGAGTGAACTGAGTAGGATCGTAAATCATAGAATCTTCACTATCAGAATCGTAGAAACGTAGATTCTATGAAGTAAAATCGTAGAATCATAGGGGTTAGTTTGGATCGTAAAGTCATAGAATCGTATAACAGAATCGCGATTCTGACAACCTTGCTCTACTGGCCAGCGCCTTCTTATATAGGCCGTCGGGTAGATGGGCTTGGGCTCAGGCCCACGACGGAGTCCGCGAACAACCCACGGTCCAACGTCTCGGACAGTGGCACTTCCGTAAACGACTCGTTAATTAATCCGAGATTAATTAACCATTCATGACCGGCAAAAATAAGCTTTGGCTCGGCTCATTCCCTCAACCCGCGGCGCGTGAGCGTGTCGTGACGAGCCGAGGCGTGGCGAGGCGGGCGGCGGAGGAGGAGGAGCGCGTGTGTACAACTCATATTCCCAAGCTCCCAATAGCAAGTGGTAGAGCAGCCCTTATAAAGAGGTATAACTCTTCTTACTATAGCAGTATGGTACTAAACTTCCTACACTTCCCACCACTTGTCGTGCACATTAATGGGCCTTAGAGATTAACGAGGTATTATTTCTTACATGGGCCTAAGCCCATCCATAATCCATCAATCCCCCACCAGATCTCGATGCACATAAGTTTGTCAACTGTTCCAAACAATGTTTGATATACCAGAATTTTCAGTGGAGACTGTTAAGTTGAACTTCCACCTACAGCAATGGGATTAGACTTCTTCACAACTAAAAAATGGACTATGCCTTGAATTGTCAGTTTGGCGTGCAGAAGTTTCGCCCATTGTCAGCTGATACGTGGTTGCCGAAGGCTAAACCCCAAGGGGTGGAGCTTATTAGTCATATTCCTTACCTTCTCATGGGCTTCCTAGAGATCACCCAATCTCATAGACTATGACCAGCAGTCGGGCTCACATAGGTGTGTTCCTCCAAAGAATGCTCTGTAGGTTAGCGTCTTGCTTACATAAGCTTTGGAACACATTAAGACAAAAGTCAGCCTGCCTTATAGAATTGAGAGTATTATTGCATCTCCAACGGAGTGGGATAATTAAGGATACTCTCCTCAGTTGACTGCTGGATTGTTCTTTCAGGTCTTAATTCACGGGATCTCCGGTCACATAGGTTGGGTTACCCCATGGCAACTTACGTGGGTCTCATACCCATCTCCCTCGATGCATTTTCTATCACAATCCGTGATAGCCCTTTCGTAAAAGGGTCTGCCAGATTTTTAGCCGTCTGGATATAATCTAACGCTATCACTCCGGAGTTTATTGATTTTCTGACAGATTTTAATCTTCTTCTTATGTGCTTTGTGGATTTCATGTTATCCTTTGAACTCTTAGCCTTGGATATCATAGTTTGATTCTCACAGTTCATAAGGACATCCGGGACTGGTTTATCAACCACTGGCAAATCCATCAAAAGCTCTCGAAGCCATTCTGCTTTGACGCATGATGTGTCTAATGCTGTGAGTTCTGCTTCCATAGTCGATCTTGTTAAGATCGTCTGCTTGCAAGACTTTCAGGAAACAACACCACCACCAAGTGTGAAGATATATCCATTTGTGGCTTTCATCTCATCAATATCAGATATCCAATTCGAATCACTATACCCCTCAAGTACCGTCAGGTACCCGGAATAGTGAATTCCGTAGTTCACAGTACCATGCAAATAACGCATCACTCGCTCAACAGCATGCCAATGCACATCTCCCGGATTGGAAACAAACCGTCTCAGTTTGCACACAACAAATGAGATGTCAGGACTAGTAGCGCAAGCTAGGTACATGAGTGAACCAACCACTTGAGAATATCTCAATTTATCTACAGCCGTACCTTCGAACTTTCGAATCCGTACGCTAGGATCACATGGTGTTGCAGAAGGTTTGCAGTCCGAATATCCAAAATGGCTCAAAATCTTCTCAACATAGTGGGATTGCAAAAGTGTAATTCCACCCTCAGTATTTCTCAGTAGCTTGATGTTCAAGATAACATTGGCCACGCCCAGGTCTTTCATCTCAAAGTTATGAGATAAAAAGGCCTTGAGCTCCTCAATTACTTTGAGGTGGGTCCCAAATATCAGTATGTCATCGACATACAGACACAGTATAACTCCTTCGCCCCCACCATAGCGGTAGTATACACATTTGTCAGCTTCGTTAACAACAAAGCCAACATATGTCAAAGTTGTATTAAACTTCTCATGCCATTGCTTAGGCGCTTGTTTCAGGCCATACAAAGATTTCACTAGTTTGCACACCTTTCTTTCCTGACCATTTACTACAGAGCCATCTGGCTGTTGCATGTAAATTTTCTCGTCTAGCTCTCCGTTAAGGAAAGCCGTCTTATTGTCCATCTAATGAACGAGAAGACCATGCGAGGCAGCCAAAGCGAGTAATACTCGAATGGTTGTCAGTCTAGCCACAGGTGAGTAAGTATCGAAGAAATCCTCTTCTTCTTTTTCGGTATAACCCTTGGCCACAAGCCTAGCCTTGTACTTCTCAACAGTACCATCGGGCCTAAGCTTCTTCTTGAACACCCACTTACATCCCAATGGTTGGCAACCATAAGGACGATCAGTGATCTCCCATGTCTTGTTAGCCAAGATGGAATCCATCTCGCTACGGACCGCATCCTTCTAGTAGTCAGCATCCGGAGATGCATAAGCTTCTGAAATGGAACTAGGAGTGTCATCATCCACGAGGTACACGAGGAAATCATCACCAAAAGACTTTGCAGTCCTTTGTCTCTTGCTCCTAACAGGAGCTTCCTCATCATCCTCCGTGAAACTTTCATCACTTTTATGTTCATAATATTCCATCGGAATGGCAGGTTCAGGAGTCTCATCAGATTCCAGTCTAGAAGTGCTTTGCATATCTCTCATGGGGAAAATATCCTCAAAGAATATAGCATCCTTAGACTCTATAATTGTATCGACCTTTTGGTCAGGTACCTCAGATTTCACTACTAGAAATCTATAGCCAACGCTGTTCTTAGCGTAGCCCAAATTAACGCAGTCCACGGTCTTTGGTCCAAGCTTATGCTTTTTGGGGATCGGCACATTGACTTTTGCCAAACTACCCCAAGTACGTAGGTAAGAGAGTGTAGTTTTCTTTTCCCATTGCTCATAGGGAGTAGTCTCATTATCCTTCACGGGTACTTTATTCAGGGCATGACATGATGTCAATATAGCCTCCCCCATCATGCCTTGGATAAACCCGATGTATCTAACATGGCGTTAACCAAATCTGTTAGAGTACGGTTTTCCCGTTCGGCAACCCCGTTTGACTGGGGTGAATAGGGAGGCGTCCTCTCATGAATAATACCATGTTCCACACAGAATAAATCGAACTCACTAGAAAAGTACTCTCCACCACGATCAGACCGGACTCGTTTTATTTTCTTCTCAAGTTGGTTCTCAACTTCAGCCTTATAGATTTTAAAGTAGTGTAGAGCCTCATCCTTTGTATTTAACAAATACACATAGCAGAATCTAGTGGAATCATCAATCGAAGTCATGAAGTATTTCTTTCCACCTTTAGTCAACACACCATTCATCTCACAGAGATCTGAATGTATGAGCTCTAGTGGTGCTAGGTGTCTCTCCTTCGCAGGCTTGTGAGGCTTACGAGGTTGCTTTGCTTGCACACACGTATGGCACTTAGAGCCTTTGGCTAAGGTGAAACTCGGGATTAAATCCATCTTAGCCAGCCGCGTCATACAACCGAAATTTATGTGACAAAGACGTGAATGCCAAACCTCAGATTCGTTCATATTAGAATGAATTTGGTTCACGACTTTATTACAGAAATCCTCCAGGGAAAGGCGGAACAAACCACCGCAATCATATCCTTTTCCAACAAATAGTCCATACTGAGATACGACTACTTTGTTGGATTCAAATACTAACTTAAACCCTTCTTTACATAGAAGGGAGCCACTAACGAGATTCTTATTGATGACGGGGACATGCTGCACGTTCTTCAGTTGCACGATCTTTTCTGAAGTAAACTTCAGATCTACCGTGCCAACACCATGAACAGAAGCATGCGAGCCATTCCCCATCAGGGCGGGACAATGTCGTGCGACCTGGTAAGAAGAAAACAAAGACACATCAGCACACACATGAATATTGGCCCCAATGTCAACCCACCAATCGGTGAACTGACAAACTGAAAGTACGGTAAACAGATTATCATACCCAGATGCCCCATCATTGTTGCTCAGAGTGACATTGACAGACTTGGACTCCTGTCCTGGCTTCTTGTACTTGTTTGGGCACTTATTTGCCCAGTGTTCCTCTGAACCACAAGTAAAGCAGCTGTGACGCCCCCGGCTCAATCATGCACTAATCATACACGCAAATGCACACGATCAAGCCTAAGGACTCACGGGAAGATATCACAACACAACTCTAAAACATAAATAAAGTCATACAAGCTTTATATTACAAGCCAGGGGCCTTGAGGGCTCGAATACATAAGCTTGCGTACAAGCGTCAGCGGAAGCATCAGATATCTGAGTACAGATATGAAACAGAAACATATAAGCCTCTAGAAAGGCGGGGCAAAACAAAAGCTACGATCGAAAGGCGCAGGCCTCCTGCCTGGGACCCTCCGAACCTACTCCTGGTCGTCAGCCATCTCGTAGTAGTATCCACCCTCGGGGTAGTAGTAGCGATCGTCGGCGGGGGCAGCTATATTCGGGGCTCCGTCATCTGATTGCATCAAATGGATATGGGGAGAAAAAGAAAGCAAAGCAACCGTGAGTACTCATCCGAAGTACTCAGCAAGCAAGGATCTACACTACATATGCAACATTATCAAAGAGAGGCTGTACATGTGGACTGGGCTGCAGAAATGCCAGAATAGAGGGAAGGCCTAGTCCTATCGGAGACTAGCATCTTCAGCGGTCTTGCAGCATTAAAAGAGTGTAGATTGGAACAATATAAAGTAGTAGTTTTAATAAGTCTCAACCTCACCCAGAGATCCTTTCTCGACTCCCTGCAAGAAAGCAATCCCAGAGCCATAATATCCAAGTAGCAACCTCGGCCAGAGATCCTTTCTTGACTCCCTGCGAGAAAGTAATCCCAGAGCCATACTAATCACAAGTATCCAGTTCTAGTTGTATTGATCGGGATACAACTCCTAGTGTCCGTTACCGAGGATCCGGCTATGCATAGATTAGTTCTTCCCTGCGGGGGTGCACCAACTTACCCACCACGCTCGCTTAACTCCGGCCGGACACACTTTCTGGGTCATGCCCGGCCTCGGCCAAACGACACACTGCAACCCTACCTAGAGCTCAGTAGAGAGGTCCCCGCCGGTCTACATCCTAAGCGCTCAGGTGTCTTGGGCCGTCGCCCTATGCACTCCGGGTCATTGCGAGCAGGGTGGATACCAGCGCCAACGGCACGATCCGACCCGGCCACAATGCTGAACTGGACGTCTGACAAAGCTTTCGGCTGATGCATACGATGCAGAGTGCCCATAACTTTTCCCGCGTGATGGTTAGTGCTATCGGGCCAAAGGCCCACTCAGATCAAATATCCAAATCATAGTGTGTTGGTAGTGCGGTAACGAGCAGAGACTCACGATCGATGTGACCCCGTCGCCCCGTGTCGAGGACTTGCGGCAAGGGCCAAGAATGCCCGGCCACGCCTCGTATTCTCACTCGGGAACCATCCAGGTCAACCCGTCTCCATATCACTCGCAGGTACCCCTCAGGGTCGACCCGCCTTTCCAAGTATCAGTTGTAAAGTCCAAGTATCCGTGTGTCCATAACATCAGGGGAATCCGAGGTATCACCCTCGTTGGATTCCTACTCGATGTATCCGTCAAGGCGAACTCAAAGGAATCACCCTCGACGGGTTCACACTTGAGGTGTTGCACGACGGCGTCGTTATCGGGAGAGGTGAAGGAGGAATCACCCTCGATGACCACGACCGAATAGCTACTCTGCAGAGTTAACATCAGGAGTGCTATACGAGGTATCACCGTCGGCACTCGATAGTAACGCTGCAGTGTCGTACAACCAAGGGGGGTGTAGTGCAGTGCCGGGGGTCTGGTCTTCAATCCCATTAACCGGGTCTTCTGATAATCCAGCGGGGCAGTCGGGACAAGTGGGGTCACTGATAGGTCTCTACCCAGCCTATACTAAGCAGTTTAGGATAAGCAGGTACGATTTCAATAGCAGGTTACAATAAACAGGCTATGCATCAGAATAGGTTAAACAGTAGCAGCAGCAATTTCTAATGCAAGCATGAGAGAGAAAGAATAGGCGATATCGGTATGCTCAAGGGGGGGGGGTGCTTGCCTGGAAGCTTTGCTGAAAAGGAAGAAGAGTCATCATCGACGTAGTCGATCACAGCGGCATCAGCAGCGGTCTCGGGGTCTACCGGAGAAGAAGAAGGGGAGAGAAACAGTAAATACGGAGCAAACAAAGCATCACAAAATACAACAAGGCAATACGCGGTGTCAGGGGTGATCTAACGTAGGGATAGGTAATACCGGCGAAGGGGGAAAACATCCGGGAAAGTATCCCCGGTGTTTGGCATTTTCGGACAGACGAACCGGAGGGGGACGGTTGCATGTTCGCTATGCTAGGGACGTGTGGCGGACGAACGGACCGCGTATTCGGATTCGTCTCGTCGTTCTGAGCAACTTTCATGTACAAAGTTTTTCGATCCGAGCTACGGTTTATTTTCTACGAATTTCTAAAGATTTTAGTATTTTCTGGAATTTAGGTAATTTAACAGAAATTGAAATATGATGTCAGCATTATGTCAGCGGTCAACGGGGCCCATGCAGGGCCCACTGGTCAGTGACTGGGCGTTGCCCAGTCAGCATTTGACTTGGTCAACGGGTCCCAGGGGCGCGCGGGGGCCACCGGTCAGCGACCCAGCTGGTGGCCCCGAGGCGGCCACGTCGGCGCGGCCGGCGGTGAAGCTCCGGCGACGCAGATCGCGGCGGAGGGGCTCGGGAGTTTGCCGAAATCACGCCACAGTGGGTAGTTTCGAGCGCGGTCGTGCTCGTTCGAGAGCGGAAGGAGCGGCGCGTCTAGCGTTGGCCTCAGCTCGGGCTGGGGCGGGCTACAACGACGGCGGTGGCGAGCACGGACGACGGCGGCGCTCGGGCCTCGATCAAAAACGAAGCAGGGCGACCAAGTGGGCTAAACGCGGGCACGGGGCGGCGCCGCGGGCGCTCTGAAGCGCGCCCGAAGCAGTCACGGGCGCCCAGGGGTTAGGACGGCCCGCAGGCGGCGGCCATGGCGGGTGGCGGAGCTCGGTAACGTGGCGGAACGGCTACGGACACGGAGCTACGAGAAGAAAAGGGCGGAGAGGAAGGGGAGCTCACAGCGGAGGCGCAGGGACTAGGCAACGGGCTCGGGGAGGCTCGGGGCGGCCGAATTCGACGCCGGCGTCCGTCGGAGCAGAGGAGGAAGAAGAGGTCGAAGGCGGCGCTGTAGTGCTTCCCGGCTCGGCCTCGTGAGCAAGGACGACGTAGCGGAGGCCGGCGCGTCGTTCTGGCAAGGAGACGAGGCGCGACGAGGTCATTGGCCACAGCCACGGCGAGGCGGCGACGACGAGCTCGCTCGGCAAAGGAAACCAGATCGAGAAGAGGGGCGAGGGAGAGCCAGGGGGTGCGGGGCTGCCTCTTATCCACGGCACGGGCGCGGCATCGCGCTGTCGAGCGGCGAGAGAGGGGGGCCAGGCTCGGGCGAGGCGCGTGCGGCAGGTGTTCTACAGCGGCGCAGGGGAACAGTGCGGGAGGTGGGAGGAGGAGCTGCGCGGGCTGGGCCGGCACTGTGCCACTTAGGCCCAGGCGCTGCAGCCTTTTTCTTTTTCTTCTTTTCTCCTTTCTCCTTTCTGTTTTCTTTTCTTATTTCTGTTTTGTCTTTTCTTTTTAAACCAAATGACTTTTGTAAAATCAGTGAACTAGCCACATATTTATAGTGCTATTTCTAGCTCTGTTATAAAAAGGTTTGGAGGCAATGAATTTTATTTGGATTTTAAATAAATAAATATGGATTAATTATCTCTATTTTGTTGCTATTAGAGTCAATTAATTAATTGTGTGAATGTTGGTTATAATTTTAGAATTGTCTCTGGAATATTTACAATATTATGAACATTTTAGTTTCTGGATTTGAACAACTTTTATTTGCACTTTCAGTTTGAATTTCCATTTGAATTTGAATTTGAAAAGAGATATGATCCAAATGATGTTTAAGCACTGTTGATCATGATGACATGGCATTATCAAAAGGGGGATTACTGTGGCTAACCACTGGGGGTGTTACAGCAGCCATCTCTCTTTTTGTCTTTCTTCTTAAAGGTAGCATTCTGCTGGACAGAGTTCTTTCCCTTGAACTTGTGGGAATTCTTATGCACCATATTGGCGCTAGAAGAACCCTCTGCCCCTTTCACGTGTGAGTCCTTTGCTCTCGAGTTCTGCTCAACACTTAGATGACCAATGCTATCCTCAACAGAGAAATCACGTCTCAAGTGCTTGAGAGAAGTAGCAAAGTTCTTCATCCAGGAGGGAGTTTTGCAATAATGCAACCCGCGACAAACTTGTCCGGTAACTCACACTTCAGGAGTTCCAGCTCCTTAGCGATGCTTTGTATTTCATGGGCCTGGTCCAATACAGAACGGTTATCAACCATTTTGTAATCATGGAACTGCTCCATAGCATACAACTCGCTTCAGCATCAGTTGCGCCGAACTTAGCTTCGAGCGCATCCCACAAATTCTTGGCAACACGCATATGGAGATACGTGTCAACTAGCTTGTCTCCGATCACAGTAAGAACGGCTCCCACAAAGATGGTGGTTGCCTCCCTAAACGCATTCTCCTGTTCAGGAGCAATCGTTACAGTGGGAGACACACCACCAACACAGAACACATTCATTGCTGTGAGCCACAAGGTAGTCCTCGTCTGCCAACGCTTATAATGCGTCCTGGTAAATTTTTCCGGTTTCAGAGTAGCGGCGAAGCCATGAGTCGAAAAGTGCCTAAAATAAGGTTTTTGGATTGTTGGAAATATTAGCACATTTCCGACTAATCTAATCCGCGAGTAAAGGATAAGCATGACAAATACGGTATGCATCTCATATCGATACCTAAGCATGTGAGCACGTACAGTACATAGAACCGAAACATCTATGAACATCATATATACGGCCAGCACATGTACGAGCAAATAGGGGATGAACGAGTCATACCCTCCGGTTGGCTAGGCCAACGTGGCGGCGGCAGCGGCAGCCTCGGCATTGGCCGAGGCCTTATTCTTGGCGACTTCGTCGTCAGCCATGGAGTCGATGCAGGGGAAGTAGTGGAAGCAGAGGCGGACGGAGACGGGGACGGATCAGGAGCAGTCGCGTCGAGACGCTCCCAAAAAACCTTATTGCCGTTCTCCCGGGCAGGATCTCGAACGACAGGGTTTCGGAGGCACCTGCTCTCCCGACCAACTGTGCACGTGGTCGTCGGGATGGGATCGCCGAAACCAGCACAGAGAGAGGAACAGTAGATGACGGCTAGGGTTGTGCGAGAGGGAGTGAGTGAACTGAGTTAGGGCGAGGCGAAGCGTGGCGTGGCGTGGCGAGGCGAGGCTGGCGGTGGAGGAGGAGGAGCGCGCGTGTACAGCTCCTATTCCCAAGCTCCCAATAGCAAGTGGTAGAGCAACCCTTATAAAAAGGTCTCATTCTTCTTAATATAGCAGTATGATACTAAACTTCCCACACTTTCCATCACTTGCCGTGCATATTAATGGGCCTTAGAGATTAACCAATCATTATTGTCTTATATGGGCCTAAGCCCATCCATAATCCATCAATGGTAACATATTAGTATGTTACTCCATTTGTGTCTTTTTTTAATTACGTGCCACATCATTTTCTTCTTCCTATGTGACATCTCTGTTACTACCTATATTACTCTCACTATGACTAGTCTGAAAGGGTTTGTACATGCCGCAAAACTGAATTATTGGACGCGGAGTTTCTGCACCCGAGCTCATTTGAGCTTGGGTGAACAGTAAAATAGAAACAAAATCAGAAAAAAATTCAATTTTTTTTGGGAGAAACATTGACAAAAGTTTTAAATGCTTGCAAAAATTCGTCATGAAATCGCATTCCTAGAAGGCGTGGCAAAAAAAAAACAAAATCGGTACTATGAAAATGCTACTTTTAAAAGCATTTTGAAGCACTGAATTTTTTTTTGCCACGCCTTACAGGAATGTGATTCCATGACGAATTTTTGCAAGCATTTAGAACTTTTGTCAATTTTTCTCCCAAAAAAAATTTAGACTTTTTTTTGAATTTTTTCGATTTTACTGTTCACCGAGCTTATTTGAGCTCGGGAGCAGAAATGCACTTTCGATTATATGTAGCCAATTCACACTGCCATGATTAGCCAACTCACACAGCTATGATAAGAGTCTTCCGCGTGCAAAGAAATTACTTCCCCAGTGTGTACGATCAGGCAAAATTGAACTGCAGTTATGCAGGCTGCCTGCTTCCGTATGCATGTGAGGACATTTTGTTCAGCGAAAGGTTGCGAAGTCTTGCATTCATAAATCACCTTGGTAGAGCTTGGGTTTGTGGTGCTGCCGACGGGTCCTTTTCTTTCTTTTCTTTTTGTGCTGCCTTACGGTGCTTTCCTCCTCTGAGGACTCTTGTAACACCTTCTTCTGATCAATGAATTTGGCAGTCCTCCTGCCAACATTCAAAAAAAATAATCAGGAATGACTATAGCTCAACCAATTTAGAAGTTATTTTTTGGTTAACATCGGTTGCCTTGTGATCAAGACATTTTTCATTCATTTGCACTCAGCACAAAATTTCATTGTTCAGACTGAATGGTTGTTAACGTCAACTTAGGAGTTAGGTCAGTTATTTCTTATTGGTACTCCGTCCATCTCATAATAAATGTTGCTGATTAGTACAATGTTGTACTAAATCAATGACACCTATTTTCGGACGTAGTGACTACTTCCTCCGTTTTTATTTGCTCTGCATATTAGATTTGACTAAACTTAAATTTTATAAATTTGATCAAGTTTATAGGAAACAATATACATATTTACCATAACAAATCTATATAATGTGAAAGTACATTCAATAATGAATCTAGTGGTATTGATTTGTTATTGCATATGTCAATATTTTTGTTTAGAAACTTTGTCAAAGTTTACAAAGCTTGACTTTGACCAAAGCTAATACGCGGTCTAAATAAAAACGGAAGGAGTATAATTTATGTGCCATGTGTGAATGGCAAGGGTATTAAGTCCAACCTCATTATGAAGTCTGAAGAATAAAACAGATAGATGGACCAAAATAAACTTGAGTGTATATAATATTTTTGCGGGAAACTTGACGAAAATTCTGAGGGACCGAACTATGCAGTTCTAGGATTCCAATTTACTTGCCATAAAACTTGAACTCCTGTTAAGTATTTTTTGAGGGAAACTCCTGTTTACTACTCCCTCGGTTTTAAAATAAGTGTCTCAACTTTGTACTAAATTTAGCACAAAGTTGTACTAAAGTTGAGACACTTATTGTCGGAGGGATTGACCACGGGTAGCCTCACCAGCACCCCATAGCTTTTCAAGACAACAGAGCAAGCCAAGCCCCTTGCGCCTCCCGGACGTGTGGCCGGCTCCCTTGGGCCGGCTGGCCCAAGAGGCCGACTCCCAGATGGCGGTGTACCCTCAGAAGGCGGCTTCGGGGGAGGCCGGGTCCTAGCAAACGGCCCCTTCTCCCCTCGGAGTCTGCGCCCATTCAATACGATAAGATGGTGCGTGGCTACAGGGCCACCCGTACCCCCAAATCCAGGCGGGGCGTGGCTACAGGGAGGGCTGACCAAGCGGACACCCCTCTGCCAGGCACGGCACTGTAGCCACGCGGCCGGTGACGCAGCCCTTGACAGTGGGACCATGCTCCCACGACGGGCGGTTGGTACGGCCCGCAGGCGGCGGGCCCTACCCATACGTGAGTAACCGGAAGACGGCGCACCTCAAGAAGTCGGCCTCGGCGACAGACCGGCTTCCAGCAGCCGGCCTCTCCCTCCACTCGGAGTCAACGCGCCGTTACTCCGATGAGACGGGGTGTGATTACAGTGTGCGCCCGCCAGGTGACGGACTGTAGCCATGCCTCCCCTGACGAAGCCCTCGTCATCGAGGGCGAGGCTACAGCAAAAGGCAATCAGCGTGGCCAGCAGGCGGCGGGCCCCACCTGTCGGCCGAATCCTCGGCAGCCGGCAGGACCCACCAAGCGGCGGGCCCCAGCAGCCGGCGGAGAACCCGGCGCCCATAGACGCTGACATCCGGGTCCTACACCCGGCCCAATTACCATTGTACCCCTGGGGGTAGGCCTATATAAACCCCCCGGGTTCGCCCATGCAAAGGTTCAGAGGATCCCCCACGCCATTACACACACACATAGCTAGAGAAGCACCTGGGCTAGCCTTGCCTTTCTCCTTCCTCTAGCGAACAGCTCAAGGAGCAAGCTTGTAGCTACGAGATTGATCATAGTCATCATGTGGAGACCCCGCAGAGCAGGACTAGGGGTGTTATCTCCTCAGAGAGCCTCGAACCTAGGTAAGACTCGTGTTCGTTCGAGATCTCGCTCACTCCCGCTTCCAGGGCCCGATGACGTACTCCTGTCCCCATCCATGATAAGCCACCCCCTGGCATATGTCGCGAGATTACCCCGACATTTGGCGCCCACCGTGGGGCTAAGCGCACCGTCGGCCGGAAACATGTTCTGGACGGGAACCATCTTCCGCTCCGACGAGCACGTCGTGCCTGGCCTGATCAGCCAGTGCGGCGCGCCCGTTGGCGCATGCATCAGCACGCCGCTTGGCGCAGGGGCGGCCTGCCCCACAAGCTGCCTTGCCGACCTCCTCGACCAGGCCAGCCTCTCCGACGAGCCCGCTCCCGGCGCAGGAGCAGCGTCCCCTGCGAGCTGCCTCGTCGACCTCTTCGGCAAGCTCGGCATCACCAACGAGCCGGCCCCTGACACGGAGTCCGTCGGCTCCACCGACCCCTCCATCGAGCCCGTCGCGATGCTCATCGACTCCGACGCGGCCTCCACCAACGAATTCCCCACCGATGTGGTGGTCATCGACGATCCGCTCCCCCTTATCGCCAGCGACACCGACGCCAGTAGCATCGCAGAGGTGCTGGTAACTGGCCACAGCGACGATTCCGCAGGGGCGGCCCAGGACCCGCTGCGAGCGGCCATGCAGGGCCTGGCCACCCCAGTGGTTGCTAACGCTGATGGGGCGACACTGGAGGCATTCCGTGTCTCGCTCCTTGAAAGCGCCAACAAGATGGCGGTCATGAGGCGCCGCGCTGAGGCTTGCCAGCGCGAGATCAACCGCATAGCAAGCGGCACGCCGGCTGCTGCCGAACCCAGCCGAGCTGGCGCCGTTCGGCGACGCGGCGCGGCCATAGCCAGCATGCTGGGAGTCAGACGCCCAGTCTATGCCACTCCCATGGAGAACCTGCGCGCCGCCCAGGTGGCAGCAGATGAGCTGGATGACCTGGAGGGCGACGAGCGTCGTAGCCAGATGGCACGCCTCCAGGAGCTCCTTGACGCTGCGACCACGCAGCAAGATGCGCGGCATCGCGCGATGACAGCCGGCAAGCAAGCCGAGGACCATCCCCCCCCCCCGCCATGAGCATGGAGCGACCTCCCGGTCCCCAACAGGCGGGGACCGCGGTCAGCAAGACCCGGAGCCGGCTGCTAGCCGCAGCCGGCGCACTCGCCTTACGGTTGTGCGCAGCCATGACGGCCACCCACGAGTGGAGCACCGGCGGGACGAGCGTCCGCCTCCTCCTCGCAGGGAGAGGCTGGCCTCTCCGCCGCCTGTGGACCACCCGACTCTTGGAGGCCGGCTTGGCCCCCGTGAAGGAGTCGGAGAGAACGACGCGCACCACCGGATCGAGCGGCTTGCTCGGTCCCTGACCGTAGAAGAATAAGATGCAGTCGGCCCGGCCTGCTTCGGCCCCTGCATTCACGACGAGCCCTTCCCCAAAGGGTTCTCGCTTCCCCGAGATACTCCCAAGTACAACGGCTCCGTGAAGCCGGAGGACTGGCTGGTCGACTACTCCACGGCCGTCAGCATAGCAAACGGCAACAAGCGCATTGCCGTGAAGTACGTTCCGCTCATGCTCCAGGGCACGGCCCGGACATGGCTGAACAGCCTCAAGCCGTACAGCGTCAACAGCTGGCTTGACTTCGCCGATGTCTTCATTCGCAACTTCACCAGCACCTACAAGCGGCCCCCCAAGCCACGCCAACTCTCCATGTGCGTTCAGGGCCCAACCGAGTCCACCCGCGACTACCTAACGCGCTGGGCCGAGTTGCGCAACTCCTGCGAAGGGGTGCACGAGGTGCAGGCCATCGAGTACTTCACCACCGGGTGCAGAGAGGGCACCTTGCTCAAGCACAAGCTCTTGTGCGACGAGCCGGCTACACTGGACGAGCTCCTGGTCGTGGCCGACAAGTACGCCACCGCCGACTCCTCCATGAAGTCAGAGATTCGAGTGGACACGTCCGGGAAAATGCTCCCGCCGGCTCCTCACACGCCGGCTGGTGACACCAACCGGCGCCAACATCCAAATGACAACAAACACAAGGCCCCGTAGCCGGCTTCCAGCAGCCGGCAGGTGGCAACAGTCGAAGACCAGCAGCCAGAAGGGCAATCCGGCCCCAAGCGTCAGAAGGGCGGCAAGGCTGCTTGGTTGCCCGCTTTCTCCTTTGAGCAAGCACTTGACGCCCCGTGCAAGTTCCACAGCGGTGCGAGGCCGTCCAATCACACCACTCGGAAATGCCACTGGCTCACCCGAATTGCCAAGGGCGAAGGCCTGCCGCCTCCGCCTGCCGGCCCACCGGTTCCGCCTCCACAGCAGCTGGCGGCCCGTCCAGCCGGCATGCTCCAAGATGAGTTCCCCGAGCCCAATGATACATACGTCGTCTTCACCAGCCAAGCTGACGACAAGCACAGTCGGCGGCAGCAGCACCGCGAGGTCAACGCTGTCGCCTGAGAGGTCCCCCCATTCATGCACTGGTCCGAGAAGCCCTTCAGTTGGAGCCGTGAAGACCACCCGGCCGAGATGCCCTCGCCGGGTGCTTATGTGATGGTGCTGGACTCCACCTTCTCAATAGAGAGGCGAGCTTGCCGCTTCTCCCGGATCCTGATAGACGGCGGCAGCAGCATCAACATCCTGTACCGCGACACCATGGAGAAGCTGGGCATCAAGGAAAAGCAACTCCTGCCCAGCCAAACCGTGTTCCATGGCATAGTCTCTGGGCTTTCCTGCTCTCCAATCGGCAAGATCAAGATTGATGTCCTGTTCGACGACAAGACCCACTTCCGCCGCGAGCCAATCTGGTTCGAGGTAGTCAACTTGGACAGCCCCTACCACGCGCTCTTGGGCCGACCCGCCCTAGCCAAGTTCATGGCGGTGCCGCATTACGCCTACCTGAAGATGAAGATGCTGGGCCCCAAGGGCATCATCACCATTGCCGGTGACTAGCAGAAGTCGCTCTCATGTGCCACCGCCAGCAGCCAGCTGGCCGAGTCCCTCGTCATCGCTGAAGAGAAGCGCCTCCTTGCCCGGGTGGTAGCCATGGCCAGCAAGCAGCCGGACGTGCCATCCGACCCCAAGGACGCGGACACCCAGGGCTCCTTCCAGCCGGCCAAGGAAACCAAGAAGATTGCCTTGGATCCGGCGCACCCGGAGAGATTTGCTGTCGTGGGGTCAATCCTCGACAACAAATAGGAAAGCGAGCTCGTCGATTTCCTCCGTGAGAATCGGGACATCTTCGCTTGGTCTCCCAAAGACATGCCGGGTGTTCCGACGGATTTCGCCGAGCACAAGCTACATGTGAGACCGGATGCTAAACCAGTCAAGCAACCCCTCCGCCGCCTGTCAGAAGAGAAGAGAGGGATTGTTGGTGAAGAGATCGCCCGGCTTCTGGCAGCCGGCTTCATCATGGAACTATTCTACCCGGACTGGCTTGCCAACCCAGTCCTCGTTTTGAAAAAGAACAACAAGTGGCTCATGTGTATCGACTACACTAGCCTCAATAAAGCCTGCCCCAAGGACCCTTTTGCCTTGCCCCGGATAGATCAAGTGATCGACTCCACAGCCGGATGCGAGCTGCTATCTTTCCTGGATGCCTACTCCGGCTACCACCAGATCAAGCTGAACCCGGCCGATCGGCTGAAGACCGCCTTCATCACACCATTCGGAGCCTTCTGTTACCTGACCATGACGTTCGGATTGAGAAATGCCGGCGCCACTTTTCAGCGTTTCATGCAGAAGTGCCTCCTCAAGCAACTTGTCCAAAATGCCCACGTCTATGTAGACGATATTGTGGTAAAGACGGAGAAGCACGTCACCCTTCTGGAAGACCTCAAGGATACATTTGACAACCTGCGCCGCTTTCAGATCAAGCTCAACCCGGAGAAATGCATCTTCGGAGTACCAGCCAGCCAGCTCCTTGGTTTCCTTGTCTCTGAGCGCGGGATCGAGTGCAACCCCGTGAAGATCAAGGCCATCGAGCGGATGCAAAGGCCAACCCGGCTGCGGGACAGTCAGAAGTTCACCGGGTGCTTGGCATCACTCAGCCGGTTCATCAGTCGGCTGGGCAAAAAGGCCCTCCCACTGTACCAGCTGATGAAGAAGACCACATGCTTTGAATGGAACGACCAGGCGGATGAGGCTTTCCTCCAGCTCAAGCGGATGCTGTCCACACCGCCTGTTTTGGCCGCTCCGACTGCTAAAGAACCCATGTTCCTCTACATCGCCGCCACAAGCCGGGTGGTCAGCACCGTGATCGTGGTCGAGCGCCCAGAAGACGGCAAGGCCCAGCCGGTCCAGAGGCCAGTATACTATCTGAGTGAGGTGCTGTCCGTCTCCAAGCAGAACTACCCCCACTACCAGAAGATGTGCTACGGCGTGTACTTTGCCGCCAAGAAGCTGAAGCAGTATTTCCAGGAGCACACCATCATGGTCGTCTGCACCGCCCCCCTTGCCGAGATCATAGGCAACAGAGATGCATCAGGCCGGGTGGCGAAGTGGGCCATTGAGCTGGCTCCACACACCATCCTCTACCAGCCCCGCACCGCCATCAAGTCCCAAGCGCTGGCCGACTTCCTAGTCGACTGGGCCGAGACCCAGTACTTGCCGCCAGTGCCGGATTCCACTCATTGGCGGATGCATTTTGACGGCTCGAAGATGTGCACCGGTTTGGGAGCCGCCATCGTCCTCACCTCTCCCAAAGGTGACAAGCTCAAGTACATGCTGCAGATTCACTTTGCCGCCTCCAATAACGTGGACGAGTACGAGGCGCTCATACACGGACTCCGGCTAGCCAAGGAGATTGGCATCCGCCAGATTCTGTGTTACGGCGACTCGGACTTGGTGGTCCAGCAGTCATCTGGCGACTGGGACGCCAAGGATGCAAACATGGCAAGCTACTGCTTCTTCGTCTAGCAGATCAGCGGGCACTTCGACGGGTGCAAGTTCCTTCATGTGCCAAGGGCCGACAACGAGCCAGCCGATGCCCTGGCCCGAATCGGCTCCACCCGGCAAGCCATACCAGCCGGCATCTCACTCTAGTGCCTGCGCAAGCCGTCTATCAAGCCTTCGCCAGAATCAGAGTCCATCTTCGTGCCGGCTGACCCCGGAGCAGTCGGAACTGGCTCGGGGACTTCAGCAGTCGGCCCGAGGACTTCGGCAGGCGGACCGGGGGCTGCAGCGTTTGAACCTGGCCCAGGGACTTCAGAACCCGGCCCGGGGACTACAGCAGTCAGCCCGGGGACTTCAACGACGTAGCAAGCAGCGGCCGGCTCCGACCTGCCGCCTCCCAACCCGACCGCCCTGGTACCAGTTGCTGTCATGACAGTGGTTGAAGCACCATCTTGGGCGCAGCCCATCCTCAACTTCCTGGTGAGCCTAGAGCTACCAGCCGACGAGGCCTTGGCCCGGCAGGTGCAACGCCGGGCGCCAGCCTACACAATAGTCAACGGAGAGCTTGTCAGGCGCAGTGTGACTGGTGTCTTCCAGCGCTGCGTGGAGCCGGAGAAGGGCATGGCAATCCTCAGAGATATTCATCAAGGCGAGTGCGGCCACCACGCCGCCTCCAGATCCCTTGTTGCCAAAGCTTTCCGCCATGGATTCTTCTGGCCGACTGCTTTGGACGACGCCAAGGAGTTGGTCCGCAAGTGCAAGGGATGTCAGTGCTTCAGCTCCAAGCAACACCTGCCGGCCTCTGCACTCAAGACCATCCCCATCAGTTGGCCGTTTGCCGTCTGGGGATTGGACATGGTGGGCCCATTCAAAACAGCACACGGCGGCATGACCCATCTGCTGGTCACTGTGGATAAGTTCATGAAGTGGATCGAAGCAAAGCCAATCAAGAAACTGAATGGTCCGACTGCTGTCACATTCATTGCGGACATCACCGTCCGATACGGCATTCCGCACAGCATCATCACCGACAACGGCACAAACTTCGCCAAAGGCGCCTTGGCCCGTTTCTGCGCTACGCAGGGCATCTGACTGGACTTAGCGTCTGTTGCCCATCCGCAGTCAAACGGCCAGGTGGAGCGAGCAAACGGCCTCATCCTGTCCGGCATCAAGCCCCGACTGGTCGAGCCGCTAGAGCGCTCAGCCGACTGCTGGATCGAGGAGCTGCCGGCCGTCCTTTGGAGTCTTCGGACTACGCCCAACAAAGCAACCGGCTTCACTCCCTTCTTCCTCGTGTACGGGGCCAAGGCCGTCATCCCCACTGACATCTAGTTCGACTCACCTCGCGTCATCATGTACACAGAGGCAGAAGCAAAGGAGGCGCGAGAAGACGGCATCGATCTGCTGGAAGAGGCCCGGCTGTTGGCACTCAGCCGGTCCGCCATCTACCAGCAGAGCATACGCCGCTACCACAGCCGGAAGGTCAAGCCGCGTGCTTTCCGCGAAGGGGATCTTGTGCTCCGGCTGATCCAGCGAACAACCGGCTAGCACAAGCTCTCGGCCCCTTGGGAGGGGCCTTTCATCATCAGCAAGGCCCTGGGCAACGACTCCTACTACCTCATCGACGAACAAAAGCCCAGGGCACGCAAGAGGGACGATTCCAGCAAGGAGACGGAGCGCCCATGGAACGCAAATCTTCTCCGCCCATTTTACAGTTGATGCAGTGTATGTACCACGCTACCTTTTGTATTAAGCAAAGACAACAGGTCCCCCGAAGCACACTCGGGGACTACCTTTTTATCTATATGATAAGCTTGCCTATGAATGTATTATTTCATTCTTTCGCCCTGCACCGGGTACGGTCAGCCGGCCCGGGGGCTCGCCGCCTTGACCTAAGCTGGCACCACCCGCAGTCGGCCAAGTAGTGTGCCAACATCTAAGCCCTCTCTAGCCTAAAGCCGCAGCTCGCAGAGCGACTGTCCGGCTGGCAAGAGCTAAAGGCAGGAAATGATGTCCACACGAAAAACGACTAAGGAAGAACGCCATTATAGGCCAAGCCGGCTACTCGCCTCATCTGTCCGGCTGCCCAGCAGCCGGCCGACCGGCTTCTAGCTTGACTAGCTATGCTCTAGATGGCCGAAGTAACTTGCCTATCCTAAACGGCCAAGTCGTTGTTCCGCTGGCAGGGCGGCAGCCAAAGGAAGGCGGCAAAGGAAAAAGCCAAACAGAGCAAAAAGCAAAACCAAGCTGGAACCCGACAAGAGCACTAGCATGTGTGAATTAAATTATTTACATAGCAAAAGGCCCGTGGCCAAGCATTCAACAGAGTTTGAACTACACCCCCAGCGGGTGGAACTGCGCGCAATTAACTTGTTTGTTCAAAGCATAAGACAGAAAAAACTTGAAAGATAAGCGGCCGCCTAGGCCAAGGGCGCTGCAGGCGGCGTGGACAGGTCGGCGGTGGCAGAGGCACCGGCTGGTGGAGCTTATGACTGGCGGGTCTCGGCTTGGTCGGCGTCGGCGGCAGTCGACGCGGTCTCCCGCGGCTCGCTGGTCGAAGCCCGATCGGGCTGAGACTGGCAGGTCGCTCCGCCATCCGGTGCGATGCCCTCGCCTACCTCGTCTTCATCATCCTCGCCTTCATCGCTGGAACCGATCTCCTCCGCCGAGTCCTCCCCCTCTGTCGGGTCCAGCCCGAACCAGGAAGGCAGCACCTCAGCACCGTCCTCGTCCTGCTCCAGGATAAAGACGGCGGTGTCAGCGTACTCGGCAAGGGTCGCTGCGCGATTGACGAGCTCGTCGCGCACCGCATCCAGCTCGGGTCCGGCCTCCTGACGGAAGGTGGCCAGCTGGGCCAGCTCCACCCCCGGGTACCATGCCTTGACAAACTCCAGCGTCGTCTGAGTACCCGCTCGAGCCGCAGCGCCCTTCCAGGCCTCAAACCGTTCGGCCGCCACCTCCAGCCAGTCGGCAGTCCGACTGGGAGTGCGAGGAACCTGAGTGTTCGGCCAGAGCACGGCCAGGACCTGCGACCCGGCGCGCTGAAGACGGTGAAGCAGACGGCGCGCTGGCTCAAGGCGCATCTTGATGGCCAAAAGCTGCTCGCCCAGGTTGCGGGGTGCATTCGGCGGAATGTCGGCACCCGTCCTCCTCCGCTGTTCGCGTTGCGTCTCGATGGCCTGGCAGATGGCGACGGAGCGACCGGGAAGAAATTCTGTCCAAAAGAAAACCAAGAATTTAGAAGCTGGCCCCCCGAAGCAGTCGACGACTAAGCAACAAAGAAGAAAGGACATTATCTTCAACCATGTCCTCAATCACCCCATAGCCGTCCGACAGCTACTTTTCCCTCTCGACCCAGTCCGAGCGCTGAGTCTCGAACTTGGCCTTGAGGAGCGTTTCCCTGTCCTTCAGCTGCTGGACCTCCGCCTTGTGCTTCTCCGCCTAGTCCGCCAGCTCCTTCGCAAGCCGGTCGCACTCTTTGGCGGCTTGGCTGCACTCCTGCTCCTTGGCACGGAGCTCGGTCTCGAGCTCGCCCACGCGCGCCCGCAGCCCAGCGGCGGCCCCTGCCAAGACAAGAAAGAAACATCAGCATCAACCAAAAACAAGAAGTTGCCGGAAGATCTGGCCCGATTGCTCAGCAGTCGGCCTGAATCTCGGGGGCTACACCCAGCGGACGCAGAAAGACGGCCGTACTCACCTCGACTCTCATTCAGGTCGGCAGTACGCTTGGCCTGCAGCCTGTTCTGGGAGTTGAAGGCGGCCGCGCGCAGATTGTGATAGTTCTGCAAGAAGAGCAACACTTCAACATACGCCTTGAAGTTCCAACCCACCTGCTCAGCAGCCGGCTCGGAACTCGAGGGCTACAACCAGCGGGTGCGCTTGCGCGCCCCCACTGAAGACTGCAAAAAAGCAAAAAGGATAACTGAAGCACGTACCCGGACAGTTGCCTGCATCGCCGTCAGTTCTTTCCCCGCCTGCAGGAGGGTGGCGCCATGGGCCTTGAACGAGTCAAGGACGTCCTGCACCGCAACGTTGAGGACACCCGAGCCGGTCCCTGACGTCCAGTCAGGCGGAGCGGCGCTGGTGGCCTCGGCGTCGGGCGCCGACGAGCTCGCAGCCCCAACTTCCATCGGCCTCGGCGCGGAGACCACCTGCGCTGGGTGCTGGCGCGCAGGGACGCGGGTCGCCACCGCACGGCTCACCACCAGCTCAGCACTGGATGGCGGCGCCTCTGGTGCTTCGGGTCGGCTGCCTTGCTCGCCAGCAGTCGGCGCGCGTAGAGGCATGTCCGTCTCCGGGATGATGGGGTCAGCCCTTCGCCTCTCCAGCGCCGTCTGGTCAGCCCCTGCTCCTCTGGTCGGCGCCTGGCCCTCCACCACCGGCGGCTCCGTTTGCTGCGGATCGATGGCCTCCGGAGCTCCGCTGCGCTCCGGCTCCTCCGCCCGTGCCTTGGCCGCCGCATCCGCCTGCTCCTTGGCCGCTGCGTCGGCCTGCGCCTTGGCCGCTGCGTCGGCCTCCGCCCGCGCCGCGTCTGCTACTTTCGCCTCTGCCTGAGCCGCGGCGTCCCGCTCCTACTGCGCCTCTCGCGCATTCCTCTCCGTCGCCTCCCGAAGGGCGGCGGCCGGGTCCACATGGCGGGCGTCTTTGGGGCCGCCTGTCGACCCAATCACCGAGGCAGACGGGGCCCGCGACACAGAAAGCGGAGCCCTACATAGCACGACAAACGAAGATAAGAAGTTTGGAAAGGAAAAACCAAGACAGAAAGGATCAAGACGAAAAGCGGCCAAAATACTTACGCGGACACCATCGGATGCTGCTTTGGGCCCTTCCGGATGGCGGCCGCCTTCGCGGCCTCTTGCCGCTTGGTCGCGGCGACCGCAGACTTGGCCTTCTTGGACGGCCGGCTGCCGAACATCCCGACGTCGGCACGACGCTTCGACGCGCCGGGTGCTCCAGTCGGCGCCGCCG
Organism: Thinopyrum elongatum; assembly: GCA_011799875.1. Classification (NCBI taxonomy): domain Eukaryota; kingdom Viridiplantae; phylum Streptophyta; class Magnoliopsida; order Poales; family Poaceae; genus Thinopyrum; species Thinopyrum elongatum. The sequence goes on along the minus strand of CM022299.1, from coordinate 367,954,711 downwards.
AGGAGCCGGCGCCTGTCCTGCCGGCGCCTGGGGCGCGGCGGGGCTCATCATCTTCCTCGTCGTTGTCTGGCCATTCCCCTATGCTGCCACCTGCGGCCCCGCCTGCCGCATCGCCGCCTCCAGCGGCATCATCCTCTTCCAATGCGGCCGCCCCCAGCTCGGGGTCGTCCACGTCACTCTCCACGCGGTCCGCCATATACCGATGGCCTGGATCCGGCGTGTCAACCGCCGTCTGGCCTTGGAAGCACTGCATCATAGCATGCCGGTCAGCGGCGCGAAGAACTTGGTACAAGCAAAGAATAAGAATCAGAACTAACCGGAGGCGGCGGATTGGCACGGCTGTACGGCTCTTTGCCGAACTTCCAGCTCTCCTCGTCGAGCTTGCAGTCAGAGAAGTAGTTGACAAGCCGGACCACCTCCACAGTCGGCAGCGCCTTGGTGGACATTCGGCATGGGTCCCGGCGGCCGCTCATGCTGGCGATCAGATGAGGCCGGGCTTGGAGGGGCAGCACTCGGCGTTCGACGAAGGCGGCCAGCAGATCCGACGCCTTGAGGCCCTTCGACTCCGTCATCTCTTGGAGCCGGGTGAGGGCGGTGGTGATGGCGGCCGACGGCGACTTCGGCCAAAATTTCCAGTTGCTCCGAGGCTCGAGCGGTGGGCCGGCTGCATAAGCCGGCAAGTTGACGTAGTCCCTCAACTCGTGGATGTTCCGGACATAGAAATACGATTTCTGCCAGAATTTGGCCGACTCCAGCAGAGCGATGGCTGGGAAGCGGATCCCAGAGCGGGTGCACCGCACCGCCATGCAGGCCCCGCACTGGGCCGCCTCGCCTTTGACGGCGGTGCCAAGCTTGAGGTAGAAGAGCTCCCCCCACAGCTCGAGTGTGGGCAAGACACCGAGCTACCGCTCACAGAGGGTGACAAAGACGGAGAGCAGCACCACCGTATTCGGCGTGAGGTGGTGAGGTTGGAGATGGTAAAAGTCAAGAAAAGAGCGGAGAAAGCCGCTAGCCGGCAGGCCGAAGCCGCGGAGGAAGTGAGTCCTAAAGACGACGCGCTCGTCGTCCCTCGGCGCCGGTGAGATCTCCCTTTCGGGGGGAACACGCACCTCCATGTTCGCCGTGTGGGGAAGCCGCCGCGTTAGGCGGAGGAACTCGAGGTGGTCGTCGTGGACGTTCGAACCATCCCAATCGCCTCATGCCATGCTTTATGGTTGCTTGGTGGCGGCGCGGCGAAGTCACGCAAGGCGAGGCCGCGGTGACGCAGAGGAGTCGAGCAACGGCGAGCGGCGGCGGTGTTTCGGTGGCGGAGCGGCGCGGCAGCGCGGCAGCAGAAAGGGGGCAGAAGAGGAAGAAGATGGAGAACGGGGCGGGCGCGTGTGCGTTCTGCCGCCCCCTCCTCCCCCTACTTATAGGCCCGCGGCGGTGGAGCCGAAGAGGCAGGACGTGGGGGGCGTGGGGATTAACTGCGCCCGCGCCCCGCACGACCCTGTGTTTCTCGCGCCTTCAACGCGCACATTCATTGCGCGTGGGGAGGGCAACCGCCCACCTCGGCCGCAGCGGATCCACGCGCGCGCCGAGGCCCTGTGGTGGTGAGCCCAGGCCTGCGGCGACGTCCCGTCTCGCGCGTGGGCTGGCAAGCCGGCCTGGCCTGCTGGCGCCGCATGGCACGCGATCAACGGGCGGCAGGCACGCCACCCGGCGCACGCGATGACTATTCGAATTCGACGAGCAGCTGGCCTAGCCTTGGCCGGCTCCTGGCAGACGGCTTCTACCAGACGGATGAAGCAGGAGATACAAGACCTCTCGGAGTAGGAAGCTACTGAGGCACTCCGACTTGAGCCGCGGCGCCTCACCAGCTTCGGGGACTACTGTCAGAGGGATTGACCATGGGTAGCCTCACCTGCACCCCATAGCATTTCAAGACAACAGGGCAAGCCAAGCCCCTTGCGCCTCCCGGACGTGTGGCCGGCTCCCTTGGGCCGACTGGCCCAAGAGGCCGACTCCCAGATGGTGGTGTACCCTCATAAGGCGGCTTCGGGGGAGGCCGGGTCCTAGCAAATGGCCCCTTCTCCCCTCGGAGTCTGCGCCCATTCAATACGATAAGATGGGGCGTGGCTATAGGGCCACCCGTACCCCCAAATCCCGGTGGGGCATGGCTACAGGGCGGGCTGACCAAGCGGACACCCCTCTGCCAGGCATGGCACTGTAGCCACGCGGCCGGTGACGCATCCCTCGATAGCGGGACCATGCTCCCACGATGGGCGGTCGGTACGGCCCACAGGCGGCGGGCCCTACCCATCCGTGAGTAACCGGAAGACGGCGCACCTCAAGAAGGCGGCCTCGGCGACAGACCGGCTTCCAGCAGCCGGCCTCTTCCTCCACTCGGAGTCAACGCGCCGTTACTCCGATGAGACGGGGTGTGGTTACAGTGAGCGCCCGCCAGGTGACGGACTGTAGCCATGCCTCCCCTGACGAAGCCCTTGTCATCGAGGGAGAGGCTACAACAAAAGGCAATCAGCGTGGCCTGTAGGCGGCGGGCCCCACCTGTCGGCCGAATCCTCGGCAGCCGGCGGGACCCACCAAGCGGTGGGCCCCAGTAGTCGGCGGAGAAACCGGCGCCCATAGACGCTGACATCCGGGTCCTACACCCGGCCCAATTACCATTGTACCCCTGGGGGTAGGCCTATATAAACCCCCCGGGTTCGCCCATGCAAAGGTTCAGAGGATCCCCCATGCCATTACACACACACATAGCTACAGAAGCACCTGGGCTAGCCTTGCCTTTCTCCTTCCTCTAGCGAACAGCTCAAGGAGCATGCTTGTAGCTACGAGATTGATCATAGTCATCATGCGGAGACCCCGCAGAGCAAGACTAGGGGTGTTATCTCCTCGGAGAGCCCCGAACCTGGGTAAGACTCGTGTTCGTTCGAGATCTCGCTCCCTCCCGCTTCCAGGGCCCGACGACTTACTCCTGTCCCCATCCATGATAAGCCACCCCCTGGCATATGTCGCGAGATTACCCCGACACTTATTTTGGGACGGAGGGAGTATTTAGTAGAAGTAATCATTACATCTTATGTATGCTCTTTTTTGTTGAAGTGTATATGTGGATTGCCTAGCTCTTTCCATTAGTTTAGACTTTTGATTGCATTGGCTAGTGCATGAAGCTTAACATGGTATCAGGGCTTAAGGTCTTGAGTTCAAATCCAGGCTTTCACAATTTATCCATCAGTTCAGACTTTTGATTGCATTGTCTAGTGCATGAAGCTGAACATTTTTTGGCCCGTCCATCCCCTCCTATAGGTCATGCTTTGGATCAAGCTCTAGCCATGGCACACATCCCCGTGTAAGCTCATACTTGCCCAGCGGTCTAACACAGGCCCTACACTTGTTTACGCATGCGTCCGCGGTAGATCCGGTGTGACGCCCCGATTCAATCATACACTAATCATACACGCAAATGTGTACGATCAAGACCAGGGACTCACGGGAAGATATCACAACACAACTCTAGACACAAATTAAAGTCATACAAGCTTTATATTACAAGCCAGGGGCCTCGAGGGCTCGAATACATCAACTCGAAACAAACGAGTCAGCGGAAGCAACAATATCTGAGCACAGACATAAGTTAAACAAGTTTGCCTTAAGAAGGCTAGAACAAAAGTATCAACGATCGAGAAGGCAAGGCCTCCTGCCTAGGAGCCTCCTAACTACTCCTGGTCATCGGTGGTCTCCACTTAGTAGTAGGCACCCTCGGGGTAGTAGTAGTAGTCGTCGGTGGCATCTGGCTCCTGGGATCCATCATCTGATCTCAACATCCGGAAAGAAGAAAGTAGGGGGAAAAAGGGTAGCAAAGCAACCGTGAGTACTCATCCGAAGTACTCGCAAGCATCAGATCTATACTAAGTATGCATTGTTATCAAGGGAAGGGATGTATCTGTGGACTGTACTGCAGAATGCCAGAATAGAGGGGAAGACCTAGCCTATCGAAGACTAGCATCTTCAAGCATCTTGCAGCATCACAAGAGGTAAGAGTAACATATTATAATAGTATTAAGTATGTTGTAACATCGCCTAGAGATCACTTCCTCGACTCCCTGCGAGAAAGCAATTCCGGAGCCATCATATCCATCTCATGCCTCATCATCCAGTTCTAGTTGTATCGATCGGGATACAACTCCGAGCGTCCGTTACCGTGGACACGGCTATTCGAATAGATAATACTTCCCTGCGGGGGTGCACAAACTTACCCAACACACTCGATCAACTCCGGCTGGACACATCATCAGGTCATGACCGGCCTCGGTCGATGAACACATCGCAGTCCTACCTAGGCTCAACAGAGAGGCCAGCACGCTGGTCTAAATCCTAAGCGCGCAGGGGTCTTGGGCCCATCGCCCGTTGCACTCCTGCATGTTGCGTACGCAGCCGGTGAGCAGACCTGGCAATCTCCATTACAAAGGCAGGTGCTTTACGCGGTCCAACCCGGCGCGCGCCCATCAGTCGCTGACGTCTGGAAAGCTTCGGCTGATACATACGACGCAGAGTGCCCATACTTATTCCCGCGTGGTGGTCAGTGTGAAAAAGGATAGAGGCCTACTCAGATCACATATCCAAACCGTTAGTGCCTTGGTAATGCACGGTAATGAGCAGAGACTGACGATCATGTGTCCCCGTCGCCCCTTCTCGTGGACTTACGGCAAGGGCTAAGAATGCCCGGCCATGCCATGTAATTATCTCGCGGGTACCCTCCAGGTCAACCCAACTTCACATCACTCGTCACATTTCACTCTCGGGTACCCCTCGGGGCCGACCCGGCTTCATCATGGTTCTGTGGTAAAGTCAAAGTAACCGGGTGTCCAAAACAGCAAGGGGGAAACCCGAGGAATCACCCTCGATGGATTCCCACTCGATGGAACCATCAAGGTGGAATTGGAGGAATCACCCTCGATGGTCCACACTTGAGGGGTTGCACGACAGAGTCGTTATCGGGAGTGGTGACGGAGGAATCACCCTCGAAGACCACGACCGATTAGCTACACTACAGAGTTAACATCAGAAGTGCTATACGAGGTATCACCCTCGGCACTCGATAGTAGCTCTGCAGAGTCGAGCAACTAGGGGGGGGGGATGTGCTGTGTCGGGCCCTGGACGTCGATCACATTGATCGGGTCATCTGATAATCCAGCGAGGGCAACAGGGACAAGGTGAGGGGTCACTGATGGATCACTAGCCAACCTATACTAAGCAGTTTTGGATAAGCAGGTAAGGTAACAATTGCAAGGTACAAAATCAGGCTATGCATCAGAATAGGATCAATCAATTACGGTAGCAAAATTTATTGCAAGCATGAGAGAGAAGGAACTGGGCGATATAGGGATGATCAAGGGGATTTTGCTTGCCTGGAAGCTCTGCTGAAAAGGAAGAAGGGTCATCGGTGATGTAGTCGATCACAGGGGCAACATTGGTCTCGGGGTCTACCGGAGAGAGGAGGGGGAAGAAACAGTAAATATAAGCAACCAGAGGAAGTAGTGGGTTATTGGAAGTATAGGATTATTTCTCAAGTGTCACCAGATGCATCACTAAGCATGACATGACGATATGCAGTGCTAGGGTTGACCTAACACAGTACTACACGTTGCAGACGAAGAGGGAAAACCTGCGTTTGGCGTTTTCCGGACAGACGAAAGAGAGGGGACGGTTCCATGTTCAGCATGCTAGGGGCATGTGACAGATGAATGGATTGCATATTTGGATTCGTTGGATTTTTCTGAGCAACTTTCATATATAAATTATTTTCATCTGAGTTACGGATTATTTTATATTAATTTTCAAAGATTTAAACATTTCTGGAATTACTGGATTTAAAATAAATCTAGGAATTAAATAGCTAAAAGCTAAATACACCAAAAACTGTACCCAGCTGTACAGCACAGAGGCTGACAATGGGCCCAGTTGACTGGGTCAACTGACAAGTCAGCAGAGGCAGATTGGTGGGCCCAGGCTGCTGCGTCAGCAGGTCTTATCCAGTTGAACAGGGGGTCGGGCACACCTGTCATACACAACAGTGTTAACCAGGGTTTATTTATTTTTAAAAGGTAATTAGTGGGTGTGGGGGGGGGGGGTCCAGGAGTCAGTGACTGTTAGTGGAGGTTATTTTTTTTTTGAAAAAAGGGTGTCACCCTCGATTTCATTAACAAAACCATGAATCTGTTATTACAGCCCCAACGCAAACCAGCCACTCGACATAGCAACCAACACCAACCCAGTTTTCAAACTCCCCTCCCCCCATTGCCCTCTTACACAGAAGCAAGGCTTTTTAAGGAAGAACATTTTTCTATGTGATCATCACACAAACCACCAGAAACTCTACTAAAACCTGCATCAACCTAAACGGCTATACAAGAATTTTTTCTTCCACAACATAACCACTGCTCTTGATTCACTCTTCAATCCTCGGAATCCAAGATGCCCAGCTTCTTCGTGCCTGAAATATGTCACTGGCGACTTGTTCCAGTAGCCTTGCGCCCTGTTGCAACTCCACCTTTGCGTCCTCCCTCACCTGCAAAATACTCCAATCATTAATCCAATGTGCCATCTTAAACATAACCACACTAGGATCAGCAGGCCAAACATGTTGAAAACAAGCTAAATTTCTAGTTTTCCAGATGCTCTAGATCAGAGCAGCCACCCCCACAAAGATCACTTTCCTTTTCTTGTCTCCAAATTTACCCAGCCAAGTGTTCAAACAAGTTTCCATGTCGTAGAAGTCACATTGGATCCCTGTAATATGACTTACCACACTCCACATGTATCTGGCCAGGGGCATTGGAAAAAGAGATGATTAATTGACTCATTTTTTCCACAAAAAAGACAAAATTTCTCACACTTCCCACCTGTGAAGTAAAACATCTCTGGTTAAAATAGTTTTTTAGTAACTAACCAGATAAAAGTTTTTATTCTAGGAGGTATTTTGACTTTCCATAAAAATCTGTTTGGACATTTCTCCCCAACTTGTAACACAGAATAAAAGGATCTAACACTATATTCTCCCGATCCCTCTGGGATCCAGGAAAGTTTATCTTCTTCTCTGTTCAAAACAACCTTTTCACACAACTTCAGTAACTCCTGCCACTGAGTTGCCCTATCTCCCACCAAATTTCTTCTGAATTTTAGTAGGGTAAGATGAGAGGACAAAGCACCAGCTACAGTAATATGTTGATCTAATGAAACATTATAAAGATCAGGGAAAATAACTGATAAACTTTTATTACCAATCCAATTATCTTCCCAGAATCTAGTTTTCTCCCCATTTCCTATTTTAAATTTGCAACAGGCCAGAAATAGGTTTTTGCATTTCAGCACACCCTGCTAGAAATGTGAGTCCCCCTGCTTCTTTTGGACCTGTCCAAAGGTGCTTTTCCCAATGTATTTATCCCACGAAACTCTTTGCCATAAGCCTTTTTCATTAAAAAGTTTCCATAACCATTTAGAGAGTAAGGCAATGTTCATAATATCTAGGTCCAAAATCCCTAAGCCTCCAAGGGTTTTAGGTCTGTAGACTCTCTCCCACGCCACTAGGTGGTACTTATGTTTGTGCTCCTCCCCACTCCATAAGAAACTTGCCCTTGGTCTATCCATTTTCTTTTTTACTCCTCTTGGGATCTCATAAAAGGAGAGCATGAAAAGGATTAAATTGGTGAGGGAAGATTTTATTAAAGTGGTTCTTCCAGCAATATTTAGTAGCCTACCTAGCCAGCTCCCCATTCTCTTCTCCATTTTGGAAACAGAAGGGTTCCAATGAATTCCTCTCAATCTTTTCTCGTCCAAAGGTATTCCCAAATATTTAAAGGGAAGTTTCCCTTTTTTACATGTTAAAATTTCTTCAAATTGTTTTATTCTATCTTCCTCCATTCCAACACAGATCACCTCACTCTTGTGAAAATTGATTTTCAGCCCTGACATAATCTCAAATAAGCTCAAAATCCTTTTCACATTTTTTGCTTGCACCAAATCATCTTGGAAAAGAATGATAGTGTCATCTGCATATTGCAGAATAGAAACATCATTTTCTTTGTGGTTTTTAGCAAGACCATTGATCAAATTCTTCTCTACAGCTATGTCAAATAAAATTGCTAAGATATCTACAGCTAGATCAAAGAGTAAAGGAGACATCGAATCTCCTTGCCGTAAACCCTGATGAGTTTTGAAAAAAGGACCAATCTCTCCATTTACCTTAACAGCCACCCTACCCCCAGTAACTGTCTTCATCACCCAATTGATCATTTTGTCTGGGAATTTTTTCATCTCAAGAACATGAAGAATAAAAGGCCATTTAACTTTGTCAAAGGCCTTTTCAAAATCAATATTAAAGAGAACCCCGGATCTTTTTTTCCTTATGCATAGAATTCAAAGTTTCATGCAGCACCAGCGCACCTTCTAATATGTATCTGCCTTGGATAAAAGCCGTTTGAGATGCCCTAATCACCCCGGATATAACCAATATAAGTCTGTTAACCAATATTTTTGTAAAAAATTTAAAGACCACATTCAGCAAGCAAATTGGTCTATATTTTTGAATTCTATCAGCATCACTCCCTTTTGGGATAAGAGAAATAACCCCATATTTTAGTCTGTCCAAGTCTAAATTATGAGCGTAAAATTCCTCCAGTAATGCGAGTAAATCATTCTTCACCAAGTCCCAATAATGTTGGTAAAATTCAATATTAAAGCCATCTGGTCCAGCAGCCTTATTTTTTCCATTCCAAACACCGCTTTTTTCAATTCCTCCATTGTGAATTTTCTTGTGAGATATTCTTGCTCCTCCTCAGTGAGTGTTTCCACCCCACTAGAGTCTATTTTAATATCATTACTCTCTGGTTCACAGAAAAGTTTCTTATAAAAATTGGTAATATATTCTTTCAGGTTATCCTGCCCCTCAATCATCCCTTCCTCTTGATGTAATTTTATAATCCTGTTTTTTGTCAATCTGCATTAGCCTTAATATGATAAAATCTGGTATTTAAATCCCCTTCAAGCAACTCAGTATCATGAGATCTTTGTAACCATCTAATTTCTTCCTCTTTTAGGATTTCTTTCTGTTCATCTTGACAAGTTTTCTTATACTTCCTATCAATGTTACTCAACACCTCATTTTCTTCTAATTTATCTAGTCTGTCAATTTCTTCAAGCAAACCTTTTTCTGCCTCCTACTATTGGCTTCAAAATTAAAATTCCACCCCTTCAGAAGTTTCCTCAATTCTTTCAACTTATTGTGAAAATTATCAAGGACAGAAATACCAGGGTAATCATTTTTCCACACTTTCTGAACTACTTTATCAAGATCTGCTCTCTGAAACCAGCAATTTTCAAATTTGAAAATGTAAGGTTTCGGTTGCAGTTCCACAGTTTTTATTAACAATGGTGTATGATCTGACAGTCCTCTGTCCAGAACTTCAAGGTGGACTAAAGGAAATTTTTCCTCCCAGGTAGGTGAAATCAAAAATCTATCTAACAATGCATAAGTGGGGTCCTCATGATTGTTAGACCAAGTGTATTTCCTACCCACCAACAGCAGCTCCATCATTTCACCAAAAGTAATAATGGAGTTAAAAAGCAAACTCCATTTGTTATAGCCTCCGGGTTTGTTCTTGTCACTACTTTTTCTAGTTAGGTTAAAATCTCTTGCAATCAGCAAGGGATCTTTGGCTTTCTTAAACACATGAACCAGTTCCACTAGGAATTTGGGTTTGCCTGAAGGTTGAGCATCCCCATATACTATCACCAGGTTCCAAGTAAAACCATCACTTATATTATGAACATTAACTCTGACGAAATATTCACCATATTCAACCTCCTTTTTAACTAAAGTGGGCTTATTAATTCCATCTAAAATTCCACCAGACCTCCCCCCTAGAAGGTAAAAAATCCCAGTCAAAATTTTCCTAGGCACTCAGAGCTGACAGCTCCAATGAGGTAAATTCACCCTTCATTGTTTCTTGAATGCCCACAAAATCAAGACTGTCTTTAGCAATTTGATCTTTAATAAAATGTTTCTTATTCTTATCTCCAATTCCTCTACAGTTCCAAATCAAACCTCTCATCGATTTATCTAATTTCTAAAAGCCCAAAGATAGAAACAATGTGTAAGGAGGTTTATATAGAAAAATATTATTAATTTTTCCTTTTTTTCTTCCTCCTTAGCACAGTTTTCACGGGGGTCTTGACCGCAACAGCCTCAAAGGAAGTACTGTTTGCTTTCAGACCCTCCCTAACACCTCCTAGCACATTTTCCATTCTAATATCTACTTGTTCATCATCATCATTTTTACTTAGCAGTAGCAGGTCCTGAAGTATGCTGTTAACATCCTTAGTTTCGAGAATATGCTCTTCTTCCTGAGCATTTTTAACTTCCATGGAACTTGCTAAATAAATTTCTCTTCCAGCATGTTCTAAAGAGTGTACAAGATTCAAATTATGTTCCACCATATCTAGAGTAACCCCTAAGTCTATTCCTATCAAATTAGCAACATCAATTAACTCAACATTATCAAGATAAGAATCATTGGTGTTTTCAGACATACCTTCAGATAGAGCTAGATTTTTGGCCCTGGCCAAAGTCATAGCTCTGTCTAGTATAGGGATGTCATCTCTGTTCTTTGAGGCAATCCTCCCACTGTATCTTGGTAACTCTTGATTTTGTTCAGCACCTTTTTCATTCCCCAAGGTCACCCCATCTGCAACATCAATCCCAGGTCTTGTGCCAATGCTAACTGATTGAGATGGCAGTTCCTCATCAGATTTACCTTCAGCATTGTTGTTTTGTAACTCATCATCATATTCCTCTCCTTCCACCCCATTGACTGATGTAGATCCTGTTTCCACATCACCCTTTTTCATCTTGTCAGTGTCCATATTCTTACTATACAGCAACTTGTCAGTAGCTTCTTGTTCCTTGATGGCAGCATCCCTCTCCTCTGAAACTAACTTAGTTCTAGTGCTTGCACAGACAACCTCATTAGCTCCTGTTTTTTGCTTTCTTTGCATCCCTGCATTCATCCTCCTCATGTTGGAAGTCCATCCACTCTTCATAACCTTGAGATAGCTCATCCTCAAGTTTTGCCCATCCTTCCTCTACAACTTCTTCCACCTCAAAAAATTTCTGTATACCATGAGATTAGGAGTTGTCAACTTAGTCCACCTGGGAATCTTTGTGTGATCAACCACTGCAATCTTCAGTCTGACAAGACCACTTTTATTTACCAAATCCACGTCAATAGTTTGTATGTATCCAATAGTTGATCCAATCTCGCATAGACCATGGTAATTTTTCATTGTTTTCAGAACCCCTTTAGCTTTGACCCATACCACTGTTAGTTTGCCCACAGCCATAGCATCATCGTTCCAGATTTTCACCTTGACCATTATGTTGCCACCTTTCAAAGGAACCCAGTCATATATGGCAGCCTCATTAATCCTTGCAACAGATGGAAAGTTCACCAGAAAAACTCCATCAGACACCTTCTTCGCTTTCCAATCCCACCTCCAAGGGTAAGTTTTTGCCAAGCTTTTAATAAGATCATCTGAATCAATCTCCAGATCACAGCCATCTCCGAGCCTAACCAAAGCCACTGCCTCACTCTTGTTATTCCCAGTTAAATCCTTTGCATGTTCTGCCACAAAAATACCTAGCCCTTCTCCTCCCAAACCTACCAAGGATGCCACCGGCTTTTTTTGATGCAACCAAGCACAAAATTCAGCAATATGAGTGTCCTTAGTACAGATGGAACACTTGACTTTTGCTTCACATCCTTTGGAATTATGACCTTTCTCTCCACATTTGTGACAAATGATTTTGTCAGTTGCCAGCTGCTTGCTTTCAGTGCCCCCTCCCACAGAACCTTGATTACCGATCAGAACCGCCCCTGCAGAATTAGCTTTGGATGTCTGGACTTCACTGCCACCACCTCCCCCACTTTTTGTTGCTGCACTAGACTTCTGCAGGTATTTGCTAGCAGCAGGAGGCAAGTTGATCTGAGCTGGTGGTCTATATTGGAACTGGTGCATGTCACGACCTCCACCCTCACAATTCCAGCCTCCATAATTATCTCTACCAAAGTGGTTCTGGAACTGGTTACCTTGGAAATTCCTAAAGGGGGGTCAAGGGCGAGCTTGATAACCCTGATCCTGTTTGTCAAATTGCGCATCTCTTCCATATCCAGTTCCTGGTCTCCAATTGCCTCCTCTCTCCGCACCTCTTCCACCTCCACCCCTTCCTGGATCAAAGCGGTCAGCCATCGCCAAGGATCGAGGACTGCAGGTTCCCACGGTGGCGGAGGGGGCGAACACCACAAGTGGGAAACCCTAGAGCGTAGAAATTGGTTCGTCTCAACCCCCAGGGCCAAACCTTGGTGTATATAACTTCCCTCTTCTGTGGGCTTAAAGGTTTCTCCACTTTAGTCAGCTTTTCTCCCCTTTAGCCCAGTTTCTCCACTTTCCTGGCCCGTTTCGTTTCTATTTAGCCCAGTCCGTTTTAAAGTACGAATGGAAATAAAGCAATCCCCCTTAATTTCAAAATCCTGCCTTGTTTCACCCTCTCGACGTGCTGGCGATCGTACAGAGAGAGGAGCATCAATCAGCGAGCATGCTGATGAATTACCTTTTCTCCTACCACGCCCTATACGTATCCAATCAGGTTTAGCTCTAGTACCTAAATCAATTTTCCTCCCTCCAATAATTTGATACCATCTATCATCCTGCATCAGACCGCATCTAGCAGATGGCCTCCTGTCTATCCTATGACAAAACGAAACACTTACATGTTTTTTTGCCGAATCCTCAAACACTTCGTCATTATTGCTGATCTTCTTGGCAGTCTGTCCTTTGTTTTTCAATCTCTTATCCTTTTTCCTCCCACTCTTCTGCACTTGCTTGGCACAGGCAAAGGCGTCTGCAAATGTGGCCAGATAAGGACTGCGATGCTCTGTATCTTCTGTTGAAGTGTCATCTTCTTCATCATCTAGTTGCCCTAGGACCCAAAATCTTCCCCCAGATCTTGTTTCTTTTAATTCACCTCCAAATTCAGCTTCATGGCCTGACAGAGTACCACCAGGATCAAACAGTACCCGCTTATTCTTCAGTATAACTCCATGATCCGAAGCTTCAAATAGAATCTCCCCCAATCCCTTCAGATTTCCGATGACAGAAATGGCAACGGATCGACCGACTCTGGCTCCGGTGGGCAATCTGATCGCAGCCCCACCATGGATATCCATCTCGCCTTTCTTCTCGGGTCATTCGAGCGCCACTCCCCCCTCGCCCAATGAATGAAAGTCACCGGCAGCGAGTCCGGGAACGGCGGCATCTGTGCTCTCTCCTCTGGTGATCCCTCGAAGTAAATCCGCCTCGCCAGATTCATCATCTCCTGATCTGTTTGGATTCGGCAGGTGTGAACATACCGCTCCTTCATGAGTTTGACTGCCGGATCCGATTCTGCCCTCGCCGCTTCCATTGCTTCCCTCCATTCCTTCTCGCACTGCCCCCAAGAGAAGGAGTCACCGCTGATCCGCTGCGCACGCTCCGCCCATCTCCTTTCCCTTGTCGCTCGCTGCTCTGTCTCCGGTATTGACTGGATCTAGCGAAGTGTCTCCGGGAACACATCGTACATGAAGGGAAGGTGGAAGCCCAGATTCGATCGGTGCGCGCGCTCCTGATGAGAGATCTGCCTTGCAGACTCACGCCGGCGGGGAGGCATGGCCGAGAACGACGGCAAGGTAGGGGGCGGTGGCGTGGTGGGTGGGTGCGGGAACGGCCGGGCCCACATGTCAGTGAGCCACGGCGGCTGAGACGCACGCGCGCATGCGGTGGTGCACGCTGGTGACCACCTGACGCGGCGGCGACCACCGTTCTCGGCGCTCCGGCGACCAAACGCCGCGCGGAGATGTTCTACCGAATGGGTACTACAGTCCGCATCTTCCGGTGGTTGCGGTTTGAGCGGGGATGGCTGGAGTCACGGGCAACGGTGACATCCCGCGGCAGCGGCGACTGGACCCCAGCGGGATCGAGGCTAGGAGCACGCACGCGAAGCATCAAGAGGCTAGGCAGCTCCCACGTGATGCAAGGAGCACCGTGGTGTGTTCTCCCGAGCAAAAGGGGCACTACAGCGGCAACTACGGGCACGACGGCGGCGTTGAGCTACGGCAGCTAAGGCGAGGCAAGCTAGAGGTTACCGAAGAGAGGGGGAAGGGAGCATCGGGCATGAAGGCTCACCGCGATGCTCGAGGAGGGACTCGACGAGGTCGTGCATGCCAGAGTCGAGCGGATCGAGATGTTGGCCGAGGTGGATCCCGACGATGGGGACGGGCGTGGGCGGCGTTGTCGGGGCTCCCGTCATCGACCTCCTGGCGCAGGAGAAGCAGACGACCGCGGCGAAGCCGCCGGACATGCTCCAAGCCAGCGGGGAGTTTGGTGGTCGCGTGTGAGCTCGGGAGAGAAAGGGAGAGCGCGTGGAGAGGGGAAGTGGGGATAGGGTTCGCCTGGGGTGCCCTGGAGGTCGACCTTATCCCCTCGGCGCACTGCAGCGGCACGGGGCAGCGAGGTAGTGCGGTCGAGACGGCGGGCGGCGTCGGGCGTGCGTGCGCGCGCGGTCGGTTGAACAGGGTGGAGGGGAAGACGACAGGGGAGTGGGGCTGGGCCGCTGGCCGGCTGGGCCTGTACAGCTGGGCTAAGGCCCAGGGGGCAGGGGGATTTTCCTCTTTTCTTATTTTTTTCTTTCTTGTTGCTTTCTGTTTTTCTTTCTTTTTATCTCTTTTCTTTTTCCTAATTTCCTTTTATTTGTTTTAGCTTATAAAAAATAAATTTAGCACCTATGTTAGCACTAATAAATAGGGGCACTGCCACAATTAGTTTGGGCCCAAATAAAATAGTTTAATTTTTTATAATTTAAAAAGGAATTAAATTATTATTTTAGCCACTGTTTTAATTAGTTTAGGGCATTCAAACACTTTGTAAAAGGTTGGTTCCACCACAAAAATTAGTTAGGGATTATTTTCCACATGATGAACATTTTAGTTTTCATGTTTGAGAAATTTTGAATTTCACTTGTTATTTGAATTTGAACTTAGTTTGAAACAAGTGAGGTTTAGCAATCTTTTAACCATGATGACCTGGCATCATTAATAGGGGTTTACTGTAGCTTAACTATCGGGGTGTCACAAATCTCCTCCACTACAAGAAATCTCGTCCCGAGATTTAAGAAGTGGAGTAAGGGGGAAAGTTCTGGTTGCGAAATTCTAACGGATCTTCTCGTTCTTGGTTGCTTTCTCGAAAAAGTTGATCCCTTTCATTGATGTCTTCATTTCTCTGCTTCAGGTCAGCATGATGAAGTCGTCATCCTTTCTTCGGAAACTCCATCGTACTTACGAAAAGGATAAGGGGTAACTTTGGAAGAACGGACCTCTACAAGGTTGATTAACTGGTAGATAACTCAGGGAATGCGGTAGAAAGTAACTCTCGAATTGATCTTAAGAAAACATTGAGAGAAAAATAAGAAGGAACAATAAGAAGTTTCGAGCGGGCATGCAATCGGTTGATGCCTAATGAGAAGGCGAAAAGGGTTCAGAGCAACGAAAAGAAATATTGCGTCTGATACCAGACTAGATCATCCATAGGACGGTGGCTCGTGAATTTCAGACGAAGCCAAGTGCAAAGGATACTTCAGAATCAAGGTTGTACAGGAGAGTCAGGTTTCGATCCTGTGGAACTGTGGGTTATGGGCCCACCATGTGGGTTAAAAATAGAAAGGGCGCTGACATCTTGCATGGTCATGATAGCAAGGCATGTTAGAGGATAGCCTGTCAGTTATGTTGGCAACAACGTTGCTTTCTGCTCGTTGAAACAAGGCGGACCAATAGGCAAAGTTCTCGTCCACCGGCGGTTACCGGAATGTTAACAACAATAGTAACAGGGTCTTACTGACATAGCTGTACACCGAGGTGTTTACCTACACAGGGAATTACCTTTGCTCAGATAAGTTAGATTACGAGAAAGGTCAAACAAAACAATGGAAAGGAGAATGCGATTACTAATTTAATCAGAACAATGGAAAGGAAAATGTGTTTAAACACAAATATCAGGAGTATATCCTTCCCAAGGACAAGCAGAGGATGACATCCATGACAGGGTAGTAAGTAGATTACCATTTAGGTAAAGGGGAGAGGAAATTCATGACGTTACTCATACAACAGAGTTTGGATAAGTGATCAAGAAACATTTAGCATTGCACCTCCAATGTTCTTAAAGATGTTCGGAGTACCACAGTCATGGTTTGGGGTAGCATTGACATGGTCATCAGGTAAAGGTCGGACCTTGGGAACACAAAGGATCCATCGGGAATTTTTAGAACATCTCATGCAATTTTATCAGGGAAAAGATGAGAAGCTGGCCGATGGGTTCAGCAGCAATCCATTGACATGTCAAAAAGGATGTATTTCCAAAATTTATATGAACAAGTTTGTGTTGGGGGGAGACAAGAATGTTGTCGATGCTAACATAAATCATCGAGGGGCAAGGAGGGTATTTCTCATCATGAATTCAATTGATATCCTGGAAGAGCTCAGAATGTTGATGATGATCACGACACATTTGTTGAGAGATTTCATGAAGATGTAATCGATCGACGATGACATCATGTCAAAGGAATGATGAAGCGAAAGGTTATTGGAACCACGGGTACGACACAAACTCGAAACCAAGCTTGCTGTTCAAGGAGAAATGATATGACGAGGAAGAGCGACGTAAGCTTACCTCATTGTCGAAAATTGTGCTCCGAGAAGAAGGACCAGGTAGCACAGTTAAATTTTAGCACGATAATGATATAGCCGACCAGGCTAGGAATGAATTAAAGGATTATTAAACTTGTAAGCAATGAAAATTACTTAGAGTTATTGAATCGGAGTGCGGAATCGATTCACCTATCGGTGTTCTCGAGTGACTAATAACTCAGAACCCCAGGGAAATCTGAAATCGGTGAGACGCAATACTAGATGAAGACTCATAGGAAGCAACACAGTTCTTTGATATTCTCGAGATACCGGAGGGTAATACTTGAAGGAAGATCAAAATAGGGGTTGCGGAGAAGTATTGATCTGCAGAAGACAAGTGCTTTAACTTGTCTAAGAAATGGAATCAAGGAGAAAATATGGTCGGAACCAGGATTGCAAAGGATCAATTCACAGATACTAGATGATATTTTATCAAGGAAAAGTTATTATTACAAGAAGCTTCCATGGTAGGATCTACATCATGTCCATGGGCATGAACACAAAGTTCAAGGCCGACTCCCACTTCTTCAATGCCTAACCTTTCATTCACTTCTCGTCTTCGAAGAAGTTGTAGTGTTGAAATTTTATCTGGCATAACACCAGTAGGGTATGAACCATAGAAGTTTCCGGGTTCACACAGATTAGAAAAGGCATAGGTTCAATCCACCGGGGCATCTTAGGAACATATACCACAATCTTCAGAAGTAATTAGCACAAGCTTGAAAGCATAGAATGGTTAACAAAAGCAGAGGATACAGTTTACCAAAGGCATTATGTATCCGAGGAAAGGCTCACAAGGTTATTGAATACGAAGGACGCTGTCGGATAAAATCCAACAAAGGATCTGGTAGTCCACAAGGGATCTGATGTGAGCATCGGTACTCAACCAGAAGGAGAAAGAATGCAAGGAGACCAGATTATAGAAACAACTGACTAATTCAAAGCTTAAATGCAAAGGAATTATGATTTCCAAACCGGGGATCAGAAGCAGAGGCTCTGATCAAAGGCAAGTAAGTTGAATAGACATAGATCGACAATCAATCAAGGTTTGATTTGCCGAACACCAGCTCATGTCCGGGGTGACATCTGAGCCGAAGGAAAGAATTCTAATTGTGAATGATGATTGCGAGCATTCACGAACATATCGAATCAAATATTCCAAATGACGATGACAAAGGATACTAATGAATATTGCCAGACATATGGAAAGTATCCATAATGCAAGCAAACAAGTATTTGCAGAGCAATAGTTGGAGAGGATTATTGGAAGATCGGATAGTATTTCAAAGTATCTTGTGAATCACATGATCAACTAGGAATGAACAAATCCTCGATAAGTGTGAGGAATTATTCGTAGATGTATTCATGTGGAAATGGAGCTACAAGGCAGCAGGCACAATGAATTCTGGAAACATCGGAGTGTATTACGTGGCATCTTGTAATAACAAGAGCAACTGGAATATGATGTAAGAATGACAAGTGTATGTAGTTATTCATATGGGTTGACAGTGGAAGGGAATTGCAAAAGCGATGAGCACATGTTCTCGGGAGAACATCGGAGAGTAACTTCAAAGTCTTTTAGTGAAGCAGGCGATCATCTGGAATGAAGGGGCTCTATGCACTACTGCAGGATGCTACTAACGCGATACTATGATCAGCGACCCTTTGACGAAACTGTGTGCGATGCATTAATCGCAAACGGTGATGTAAAAAAACCCGTCAAAAAAGATGCAAAACATTTGCGATGAAGGATACATCAAACACGGTTCCGATTTTAGTTGCATGTGCGATGCCGGGCATACGGTTGATCCATACAAACTGTTTGCGATGAGACAGAACAACAGAAACGGGCAGCCATATCAAGGTGTGTGCGATATACTGCATACAGTTCGCTCCCATGAACCGTTTGCGATGCGACAGAACAACAGAAACGGGCAGCCATATCAAGGTGTATGTGATATACAGCATACAGTTCGCTCCCATGAACCGTTTGTGATGATTGAGTTGAACACAAACGATTCATTGTAACAAGATGTGTGTGATACCCAGCAAACAGGTCGGTAATCAGAATTGTGTGCAATCATTACAGACAACCCATACGGTCTTTTTTTTTGTGAATTGTGTGCTCGTCAGGGCACACAATTCAAGAAACCAACCTATGGGCGATAATGTAAAAGATCTCTGTCGAATACGTATTACTAACCATCTACGATGAGATTGACAGGGGAAACAGAGATAACGAATCAATATGACCGAACGGATACAGAGATATATACAGTCTGCTTAATTTAGTCCTTCTTGTTGTTGTTGGATGGCCCCGCGACATCGTCTTGGTGAGGACGCTTCTTGCCGCTGACCGTTGGCTTTTCATCGCTGCCGCCGTCGTCATCGTCGTTGCTGTCGTCGTCGCCCTCCTCCTCAGTCGACCATTCCTCCTCCTCATCATCGTCGTCCTCTTCTTCGTCCTCCGATGGCTCCTCGTCCATCTGGTTGTCGTCTGATGACTCCGGAGGCGGTGTCCCTTCCATGATCCGGATATAATCGAGGTCTGGGCTCGACGCCGGACTCATGGAAGATGAGCGGGATGATTCCGATGTTGACTTATCATCGGGCGCCAGACTGCTGGCGGAACTGTTGTCCTCGCTGTCGCTAGACATGGCTGCGGTCGTATAAAAACCGCAAGAAAGCGAGATTGCAGAGTGTGTGCAAGTGTGTAGCGCGGCCTGCCGGGGACGATGAAGATGGTGGACACTTAAGCGGGGTATGCGGAGAAGAGGAATGACAATTGATGCGGCGGTTGACGTATTATCTAACCGCTGATATAATCAACCGCAATTATTTGTACCCAGTCGCTCCAAATTCCCGGGGTTGCGCAGTTCTCAATGTGATAATTAATTACGCACACGCGTTGGAGCGTCCAAATATGAGACAAACATTTTTCATAGTACTTCTACTCCCTCCGTACCGGCGACCTAGGTGGGGGAAAAACGAGAGAACTTGATGATTATTTGGTAATCAATACCATTGCATGTAGAGAATTGACCATTGCATGCATGTTATGGTAAGTAGTCTAAAGTAATTGAATGCATACTAGCCGCATGACTCCTATTGACTGATTTCTTTTTTGAGGACAAAAACAAGGAACGAGTTTTGGGATTATTTGGTTTTCGTAATGTGACTTATGCACCAGTACGAATGGAGTAGGATAGTTGGCAAGCAATACATTGAGCTCTTCTTATTGATGAAGCCAGTAATAATCAAACTACAAAGGAAAAAAAAGGAAAATATCTGCACGAATCTTCGTGTAACATCAATGGCATAGGACCTAGATGTGCATTACTTAGAGCACATCTAGATGTGCTTTAGCAATACTGTCAAACAAAACCCCTAATCATCATTGCAAACAGCGCATAGAACATGGCTAATGCGACAACCACAACTACACATGCTAGTTCCTTCTTGTCTCTTGCTTTCATCTGTTGCCTGTGATTGATTCTTTCTTGCTTCATCATACTGATTGTACATTCCAGATCAGCCAGTTTCTTCTTCAGCTTTACGTTATCTTCTGCGAGCTTGGTGATAACACTCTGAGCCCTGCCATGCCATTCTTCATCCAGCCAGTTAACAAAGGCACAAGCCTCATATCCCTGCCAATGTTAAATAGTATTCAGGATGAGCGGTGGCATTAACTCAAGTAAAATGATGAATTTAGCACTAACCTCTAAGGGGCAACTGAGAAACCGCCTGCCAATGTCGAATCCCTCCGTGCATACACGTCGAGCGGGAGTGTGCCCGTGTACACAACTCAGCGTTTCATACTTCTCGGTGGCGCAAAACTCGGAGTCGAACTCGTGTTGCGGGAGTCTGGAGTCATGCTCCGGATCTGGCGGCAGATCGCTTTCCTGGGGGAAGGACGGATTCAGCAGGGAGCTACTTTGGACATGCTAAAAAAGATCGGGATAGATTGGAACTTGACAGGATGATTCGGATCCGTAGTACACCTGCCTTCTGATGACCTTAGGCAAGTGCTCGGCGGTGACCGCCGTCGTGGAGGCGCTGCAGAGAGCGGCGATACAAGCAGGAGCAGCTGCACCGAAACCATCAGCACCACTCGTCCGCATTCCCCCAATGTCAGCGCCATGCGAGGGAATTTGGGGGCTATCTAGGGATTTGGGGGAAATGGGGAAACTGTGGGGATAAGCTAACGTTCGGGAACTACTTATCGCACTATATGTTGTATTTGTATACGTCACACTGTTTATACATGTCGTTTGTGTTAGGTATTACAACTTCACACACGATTTCTGCACCAAACCGTGTGAGAAGACAATGTAGGTGAGACACGGTTGCTGTGACATAACCGTATGTGATGTACTACCCTGTACATATAATTGAGTTACAGTAATACCGTGTAAACAGC
Organism: Thinopyrum elongatum; assembly: GCA_011799875.1. Classification (NCBI taxonomy): domain Eukaryota; kingdom Viridiplantae; phylum Streptophyta; class Magnoliopsida; order Poales; family Poaceae; genus Thinopyrum; species Thinopyrum elongatum. The sequence continues at coordinate 367,933,465 of CM022299.1, read as the reverse complement.
CGCTCTGCGGATATATCCATCAAAAAATAAAATAGCCGCTCTGCAGATAGAGATGGCGGCGGCGGTCGAGGCAGTGGCTACCGGATAAGAGGTCAATCCTCGGTCGGTGGGCGGTGGCGGTGTCATAGGAGGTCAATCCTCGGTCTACGGTGGAAGATAGGAGGAGCTCAACCATCGAGGTCGGCGGCGGCGTGATTGGAGCACATCCATCGCGGTCGATGGCGGGATAGTAGAGGTCGATCTTCAGGCGGTAGCCGCACTAAGCTTTGCTCCTCGACCCTGCTGTCTCGGCGTGCCGCCGCATCGCACTTCTCTGTCTGCTAGGTGGAGGTTGCCGCACGGCTAATTAATTAAGGTATTCTTTTCGTGAGTGGCTTAATTAAGGTATTCAATTCCTAAGGGTAGTGCTGTAGTACTCCGCGTGTAAATTGACTGGCCATTAATTTTTGTCATTGCACATCTGGATAACAATATGGAGCGCCCTCAGTAATTATGAAAATAAAACCTTGTGATTTATGCATGCATCTTTGGGCATCAGTTAATCCGTGTATTAATGTTGTTGTTTTGTTTTTAATTACCCTCCGTGTGGTGGAGATGGAACAATCTGAATGGATGAAGAAACGGAGAAGCACAGATTTTATGAGTGGCGTGGCGGAGTTCATGAATTTGGCTGAAAGTACAAAGAAGAGAATTGGTGATGAGGATTACATCCTGTGTCCATGTAGTCATTGTGCCAATACAGAGTCACATGAAGTTGCAGATGTCGAGTGGCACTTACTCTCTCGGGGATTCATGGATGGATATACACGTTGGACCAGACATGGTGAAGAGCAGGTCATGGATGAATATACCCAGGGCTGCGAGATGCCAAACCCCGGCCAGTGTGACATGGATGTTGAATATAACATCAGGGCAGAGGCGTCAAGCTACCAATTGAACACCGGAAAGCCAAAACGCCCATTGGAAAACCAAGACGGCGACGCAGATGACGATGATCTTGATATGCTAGATTTTGCTGCTATGATCGCAGATTTCAAGGGTCCAAAAAAGGATATGATTGGGTACAAGGATCTGCCAACCATTGCTGCGGACTCCAAGAAAGAATTGTATCTAGGTTGCAAAAAGAAATATTCCAAGTTGAGTGCCACCCTGGCGCTTCTCAGATTTAAAGCAGCAAACGGTCTATCAAACAAGGGCTTCACAGAGTTGTTAGGTCTTTTCAAAGAAATTCTTCTGGAAGATAATGTGCTCCCCAGAAGCACGAACGAAGCAAAGAAAATTGTTTGCCCATTGGAACTTGAAGTACAGAAGATACACACTTGTGTGAATGATTGTATATTATACCGTGGTGAGTACAAAGATTTGCGTGCATGTCCCACATGCAAGCATGCACGATACAAGCGCAGGAGAGCAAAGGACAAGTACAAATTGGACGACGAGATCAAGATAGGAATCCCATTCAAGGTTGTTTGGTACTTGCCTTTAATTCCAAGGTTGAGGCGTTTGTTTGCAAACCCTAGAGAGGCAAAGAGGTTGCGGTGGCATCATGATGAGCAAACTGCAGATAAATATATGAGGCACCCGAAAGATGGGGCTTAGTGGGAATTAATCGACAACAAGTTCTTTGCCAAGGATCCTAGAAGTATAAGGCTCGGGGAGTGTACTGACGGGATGAATCCTTTTGGCGATATGAGCACCAATCACAACACATCGCCGGTGCTTCTGTGCATATATAACCTAGCTCCTTGGTTGTGTATGAAGAAAAAATACATTATGATGTCAATGATTATCCAAGGCCCGAAGCAAACTGGAAATGACATCGAGATTTACTTTCAGCTACTGGTAGAAGAACTGCTGACAGTGTGGATAGAAGGGCCTGCTGTAAAATGTTATGATGCTTACAAAAAGGAGATTTTCGATCTACATGCGATGCTGCTGCACACCATTCAAGATATGCCGGCATTATGCAACACATCGGGGCAGAAAACAAAGGGAGATGTAGTGTGTGTCACATGCATGGATAGGACAGCTAGCAGATTTCTTCCCAACTCACGCAAAACCATGTATTTGCGTCATCGTAGGTTCTTACAGAGAAATCACCCATACCGAAAGATGAAAGCTGAATTTGATGGTACGGCAGAGGAAGGTGTTGGCCCAAGACCCTATGCCAGGGAGGTGGTCCACAACATGGCTAAACAAATTAATGTTGTGCTTGGCAAGAAGCACGCTTTGACGGTGAAACAAACACCCAAGGGTCAAGTGTTTAAGAAGAAATCGGTGTTCTGGAAATTACCTTACTGGGAGATTCTACGTGTACGTCACTGCATCGATGTCATGCACGTAGAGAAGAACATATGTGAAAGCATCCTTGGTACTCTGCTCAAGATTAAAGGTAAAACAAAGGATGGTGATAGTGCACGGCTCGATATGCTTGCTGATCAATCAAAACGCAAGAGTGAAGCAGAAGATGATAACAAATTCATCCACTCTCGCCAAAGTTACAATTTCAGTACAAAAGAAGCAATAGAGTTCTTCACCTATTTGTTGTCAGTTAAGACACCCTCTTCCTACTCCGCAAACATCAGAAGTCTCGTGGATGTGAGCTCAGGTAAAATGAAGTTGGGACACATGAAGTCACATGATTGCCACGTAATGTTGACACAAATCCTCCCGGTGGCCATCAGGAATCTGATGGACAAAGATATAAGAAACACACTCATTGAGCTCTGTGATTTCTTCAACCAACCATGGCAGAAAGTTGTAGATCCTGAAGAGTTGGATCATATGCAAGAGGATATTGCAAGAATATTGTCCAACCTAGAGATGTTTTTCCCACCATCATTCTTTGATGTCATGGTCCATCTCACCGTGCACCTTGTCGACGAGATAAAGTATTGGGGTCCTGTGTTTCTTCGCAACATGTATCCCTTCGAGCGGTTCATGGGAATACTAAAGCGCTATTGTTGAAACCGAAACCATCCAGAGGCAAGCATCCTACAAGGTTATACCGCGGAGGAGGTGGTTGAGTTTTGCACCGAATACATGAAACAAAGGCCTATAGGTTTGCCCCTCTCTCGCCACGAGGGAAGGCTGAAAGGTAAGCCGGTCCTTGCTGGCACACAAAAGGCTGCACCCAGAGAATTGGCAGAGAAAGTCCATTTGACAGTACTGCTTAACAGCCCAGTTCTCAGCACTTATGCTGAAGAACACTTGGCGGAGATACGCCAAAGCTTCTTACCAATGGTGTATCCATTAGATGCGGAGATGAAGGAGTGCACTAAGAACTATGCTGAATGGTTGAATAATCGTTTGGCACAAGGATCCATGGATGACATTGCTACGTGGTTGGCACAAAAGCCATCACCTACGGTGTTGACGTACCAATCATATGACATAAATGGCTACACATTCTACACTGAGGAACGTGATGAGAAGACCTCATATCATAATAGCTCTGTTCGAATAGAATGCATGACTGTAGATGAAGCTGATAAAAGGGTATACTATGGAACCATCAGAGAGATTTGGGAGCTTAACTATGTGAAAGTTAAGGTGGCATTATTCAGGTGCACATGGATCCCTCTTAGTCAGGTAAATGTTGATCATTACAGGAAGACCTGTGTTAACAGGACAAAGTTGGCATATCACGCGGACCCATTCATTCTTGCCAGCGATGCTACCCAGATTTTCTATGCGGAAGACCCCTTGCATAAGAACTATCATGTAGGGATGCATGGGAAGAGGAGGGTACTGGGTGTCGAGGATGTTGCCGATGAGGACGAGTACGATGAATTTGCTGAGTTGCCAGCCAAGGGATCACACACCCCTCAAACAGAGAAGCGTAAAATCATCAGAAAACCCAAGTTCATTCGGGGTCAACGTAATGATCCCAGTTCCCCCATGTACATGGGAATTACGCCGTAAGACTAGTTTTTATGCCTACCCTGCAACTTAATTCGTTCAATTTAGAACTATCGCGTGTACTGAATTTGTGAGTTATGCCCAGTTTTCTGTTGATGTAAGAACCATTAATATGGTGACCTTGATATGCTGTCAGCTCAGGCAATGAATTTGAATAGATTATTATCATTATTATACCATAGAGGTAGCACACTCAATTGATCTCACTCTAGTATGTATGAACAGAAGATATGCAATCTGGTTTGCGAATAGCACACGGTTCGTTCATGAAAGCCGTGTGCCGACCAAACCGCGCACGCGATCTGAGTTGTGCGTTCTGATTGGCCAGAACCCAAACCCCATGGATCGTACGTCTGCATCGTTGGATGCTCCCTGATCGAACGACAATCCTCATTCCTTTCGACAGCAAATGCAGTTCCGGTTGTAATTTTATTTATATGCACAAAATGCATGTTAAATTCAAAAAATGTCTTAAATATAGCAAACGATACCTGAAATACGCCAGGAAATCAAACCCGTGGTATAATGGTGATTGTGTACCGTGGAAATTTTTATGAGGCCAAATGATGAAGGCACCGGCCACTGGAGTTTGAATTGACATGTCTCCTTTGGAAACCATGATCCTTCTTGTGAGATGCTCCGGTTTGGAAGGAGCGGTCATCAAAACTTGTGACAAACTTTACCAAAAATTTTCCACGGGGTCATGAGAGCACGCCACGGGCACACACCGATTTTGATGATGTCCGGACTCCATCTGAATTTCCTGTAATTAAAATACCAACTAGGCCTACGCCGGTGGCCGTACCTCGCGACCGAAATGTTTGAAACTTCTCCCCGCTTATCGGGCAACAGATGAAAACTCGCAAAGCGAAGCACAAATGATTTGTACACCTACTTTGCTAACTAACACCCACAAGTAGTTGTAGTAGGGTTTTGACTTATATGCACTAAATGCAAGGTAAGTGCAAAAAATAACTTAAATATAGCAGATGAGACTTGAAATGGGCCAGAAAATCAAACCAAGGGTATATCCGTGATTGTTTACCGTGAATTTTTTCCCGAGGCGGAACGATGTAGTCACCGATGATTTGGAGTCCGAAGTGTCGCGTCTCCTTTTGGAAACTATGATCCTTCTTGTGAGATGCTCCGGTTTGGAAGGTGCGATCACCAAAACTTATGCCAAACTTTACCAATTTTTTCCATGGGATCGTGAGAGCACGCCACGGTGACACAATGATTTTCGTTATTTTTCCGGAATCTGTATGCATTTCCTGTAATTAAAATACCAACAAGGCCTACGCCTCTGGCCGCACCCTACGGCCGAACTGTTTGAAGTTTTTCCCCGTTTCTCGGACAATGAATGAAAACTCGCAAAGCGACACACAAATGATCTTGCTAACACCCACGTGTAGTTGTGACTATATATATATATATATGCATGGTAAAGCAAACGAGATGTCAAATGCACCAGAAAATCGAACCATAGGGTACAATGGTGATTTCTTACCATGGAAAAAATTCGAGGCGAAACGATGAACTCATGTTTTCATTCAAACGAAAATATGATGTTAGTTCATGTAAATGTTTTCAAATAGCACACGGTTCACTCACGAAAGCCGTGTGCCTACTAAACCGTGGCCGATGCCCACCCTGCCGCGCGCGCGATCTGAGTCGTGCGTTCTGATTGGCCAGAACCCAAACCCCACGGATCGTACGTCTGCACTGTTGGATGCTCCCTGATCGAACGGCATTCCTCATCCCTTTCGACAACACATGCAGTTCCGGTTGTGATTTTATTTATATCCACAAAATGCACATTAAATTCAAAAAATGTCCTAAATATAGCAAACGATACCTGAAATGCGCCAGAAAATCAAACCCGTGGTATAATGGTGATTGCGTACCGTGAATTTTTTTATGAGGCCAAATGATGAAGTCACCGGCCACTGGAGTTTGAATTGACACGTCTCCTTTTGGAAATCATGATCCTCTTGTGAGATGGTCCAGCTTCCAAGGAGCGATCATCAAAACTTGTGCCAAACTTCATAAAAAAAATTCCACGGGATCGTGAGAGCACGCCACGGGCACACGCCGATTTTGATGATGTCCGGACTCCAACTGAGTTTCCTGTAATTAAAATACCAACTAGGCCTACGCCGGTGGCTGCACCTCATGGCTGAAATGTTTGAAACTTCTCCCTGCTTCTCGGACAATGGATGAAAACTCGCAAAGCGACACACAAATGATTTGTACACCTTCTTTGCTAACTAACACCCACATGTAGTTGTAGTATGGTTTTGATTTTATATGCACTAAATGCAAGGTAAATGCAAAAAATGACTTAAATATAGCAGACGAGACCTGAAATGGGCCAGAAAATCAAACCTAGGGTATATCCGTGATTGTTTACCATGATTTTTTTTCGAGGTGGAACGATGTAGTCACCGACGATTGGAGTCCTAAGTGCGCGTCTCCTTTTTGGAAACTATGATCCTTCTTGTGAGATGCTCCGATTTGGAAGGTGTGGACATCAAAATTCACGCCTCTGGCCAGACCCTGCAGCCGAACTGTTTGAATTTTTTTCCTGTTTCTCGGACAATGAATGAAAACTCGCAAAGCGACACACAAATGATCTTGCTAACACCCACGTGTAGTTGCGACCTAGGATATATGCATGGTTAATGCAAAAAATGACTCAAATATAGCAAACGAGATGTCAAATGCACCAGAAAATTGAACCATAGGGTACAATGGTGATTTCTTACCGTGGAAAAAAAAATTGGAGGCGAAACGATGAACTCATGTCTTCATTCAAACGAAAATATGTTGTTAGTTCATGTAAATGCTTTCAAATAGCACACAGTTCACTCACGAAAGCCATGTGCCTACCAAACCGTGGCCGATGACCCCCCTGCTGTGCGCGCGATTTCAGTCGTGCGTTCTGATTGGCCAGAACCCAAACCCCACGGATCGTACGTCTGCACCGTTGGATGCTCCCAGATCGAACGACAATCCTCATCCCTTTCATCAGCACATACAGTTCTGGCTAGGATTTGATTTATATGCCAAAATGCACGGTAAATGCCAAAAAATGTCTTAAATATAGTACACGAGACCTGAAATGTGCCAGTAAATCAAACCTGTGGTATAATGGTGATCGCTTATCGTGGGAAAAAAATAGAGGCGAAATGATGAACTCACGTCTTCATTTCAAATAAAATTATGCTGTTTGTCCATACGAGCGCTTAGAGGCAACCGTTTGCATAGGCCTTTCCGCGCGGCGACTGAGGATATTTTTCACCCTTTTCACCTAGGCCGCCAACACCCCCCCACCACCCGCTCGCGTTTCACTCAATTAGTCCACCCAATCTCCATCCCCAGCTCTCCCCTCCCCCAGATCCACAGCAGAACCCTCTCCGGCTCCGGCGTACTCATCCTGGCCGTGTGCCCGCTCTTCGGCGTCAACCCTACCTCCACTGCCATTCCCAACACGCGGCTGCCCGCGCCTCACCGTCTTCATTTGCTCGTCAGCCACCCTCGAGCATATCGATCCTGTAACCCTCGCCTCTCCTATGGTCCTGTCAGGTTTGCATTAAGAAACCTGTTAGTTACTGCTCTCCATCGCGGTGAGGCATATTTCCTCGCAATCCCTCTTCCTATTTCGTACCGTATGTTCCCAAATTGGCTATAAAATAATGAAGAGCATATATATGTTCATTATCTACCTTCCTAACTAGTACATATAAGCTGTATTTGTTCCAATAACTTACTGTCGATTAACAGATCGTGGGCGCCTGAGTCACACAAACTTAACAAATTAGCCGTACAATTTCTAAATTATTGCATGACATGTTTAGACAGCTTGATACCAAGTTGTTAGCTTCATTCTTATCATCCTTTCCTGAGTTTCGCATGTGTTATCTGTAGATGCCGAGTAGCAGCGACATCACTCATGCTCCAGGCGATGTATCTTCATCTGATTCCGGCAACCCTAGGTCTTCAGCAGATGGTGAGGGATCAAGTAATTTGGAACAGGATAGAGCTGCAGCAATTACCCTTCCGGTCAGGACATGGAGGAACGCTCCAAGGCAGCCCACACACCAGCCTAAAGGTGTATATGAAGCAACCGACATCGATTTAAATTCTTGGGCTCCAACTAAACCAGATAAAACACGCACGAGGTTCAGGAGTGTGTGTGGATTTATTGGCAGGGCAAGGCTCAACATTAATCTGCCAGGGTTTCAGAAGGCTGACACGGAAACACGGCAAAGGATAGTTCGGGAGATCATGGATCACTTCAATGTTCCAGAGCAGTGGAGAATGTAGGTGGAACACGCTGCAGTGAAGAAGGCTAGGGATGCTTGGAGAAACTGGAAGCACGTGCTATACAAGAAGTACTTGAGTGAAGGCAAGGACCCAATCCCCGCATACCCTCAAATTACAAAGGCAGACTGGGTAAAATTCAAAAGGGTCAGGGAAACTACAGAGTTTGCTACAAAGAGTGTCAAGCAATCGGAACTTCAGAAGAGGAACACACACCCCCACCGTATGGGTGTGGCAGGATACTACGTCATGAAACCGATATGGGACCAGGAGAACAAAGAAGCAGTAGCTGCATGTGGGAAACCGGCCTTTAGTGAAATCAGGGCGAACGCGCTAGAGACTACTTGCGGGCACGTGCAAGGAGGCGTGATGACAGAACTTATTACTTTGAAAACTCACATGATGAAAAACTGTATCGCATGATGTTAAAGGCTTCCAAGATCCCTGGAAGGTTCTACAGGAACTCAGGGCGATGTGACATTCTGTCCGGTGCTCTGGAAACAAGAGAGCCCCCTGGCCGTGCAAGGGGTATAGGTGTTAATGTCCCGCACAAGAGGGCTTTCATACCCAGCAAAGAAGAGAGGCTCAACATGAAAAAAGCGAGGAGTGAAATGAAGCAGAATGAATTGTATGAAAGGTTGAGGAAGGACATGTATCCGACTGTTCGAAAGGAAATTGAGGAGTCAATGATGATGCAGAAGACTCTAACACTGACAAATAGCCAGCAGATGGGAGGGGAGGCGGGCATGGAGGATGCTGATTATTGCGCGACAACGCCGCACAAGAGTAGTTGTGCATCAGCTGACCCCAGCGACACTGATACTGCAACTGCTCATGATTGATGCTATATCTGATCTATTTGGAATGAAAGACAGACTGAAGGGCGTGCTTACACATTATGAAGGTACATTAAAATGAGCAACAGCCTGGGTTTTCCCACCCTTCTTGGAAGAGGGCCTCTTGTTGGACAATGTGCCATTGAAGCCGGGCTGTGTGAAGTGCTACGTGACTGAAGTAAAGCCTGGATTCAATGAATTTTCCCTGAAGAATGTTCTAGGGGACTTTGATGAGCATAGGACCTTGGGAGAAACACTGTTACATCACATCCAGTGCCCACGAAAGGAAATAGACTTCATGGATGAGATCCCTGAAGCCCCCGCCAAGAGCAACCAATGTCACCCCTCAACCAGTGATGCTCTCCTTGCCACAGCAGCTCTCGCGTGCTTCCCCCAAGGAACCTAATACTCGTAATCCAACGGCTGATGCATCAACCTGTGATCAGCCCGCCCGACTTTGTGCCGTACAAGCCATGTCACCGTCCGCCCTAGAGCAGCCAGTGGCAAGGCCTACAATTGCTGAAGAAGCACCACCGGTTCAGATGCCGGCCGCTGAAGCAGCGGGGGGGAGACCCAGCTGCACCACATGCTCAGCAGACCAACCTGGTGGAATGGACTGCCAAGCAGTCTGATGCTTCAGAACCGCCTGCTAAGCAGTCTGTAGGTCCAGAACCGACTGCTCATCAGTCCATCGGTCCGCAGCCGCATGATCAGCATACCAATGCGTCAACACTGCTTGCTCGGCAAACCAACGCGTTGGCACGGCCTCCTCAGCACACCGACAAGTTGGCACCACCTGCGCAGAAACCCGACATAGCTTCAACGCATGGTCAGCAGTCCGATGCCTCTGCTCCTACAGCCCAGCAGTCCGTCACAGCAGCACCGCTAGCTCAGCAGTTCGGCATAGCTAAACCGTCTGCTAAACAGTCTGTCAAAGCTTTACCGTCTGCTCGGCAGTCTGCCTTTCAGCCAAGCAGACCTTGGACCAGAAGTGCTTCAAGTACCAAGAAGGAAGTAGGTAAAAAGGCTGCACCCATGAGGAAGCGTGCCCTGAGAGCGAAGAGGAAAGAGAATGATTGCCTCTTACTTAAAGCACTCATCGCCCAGAACCAAATTAACAGCAAGTTGTTCGAATCAAAGAGTAATATTATTTCTGACGGCATGGATGATGAAGAAATAGCTTTGCTGCTTGCTAAAAATAAAGCAGACGTACTTGAAGCACGCAATTACGTCCATGGCCAGCCATTTCTTGTTGGCGAATACTTTGATGAGTGCAGCTCCAGTTGCCGCGAGTTACATAAATATTGCATGGATCAAATCTTAGCAGGTCATCATGTTCTGCTAGTATGCTACAACAGAGATCATTTCCGACACGATGTTGGTTCCATCAGTGTGAGTTTCAAGGACTTACATCTCTTCTTCAACTTAAACGAGCTCGATGCCACTCTTGTTAGATGCCTGATTTTGTAAGTACATCACAAACTCTGATCAACTTCTCCATACAAGGCTGTAAATGATAAACAACTAACTACATTTTATTCCTCTCAGGGGATTGAATGCACAGAGAAGAAAAAGGGAGAGTGTGTATTTCATAGATCCTGCATTAGCAAATGGCACAACATTACATGGTAAGGATGAACAGGAGTGGGCCATTAACACGGTCGCCCGTATCTTCGAAAACATGTCCCATGCAGAATCATTTCTCTGGCCATATCATGAACGGTAAGTCAAATAAACAACCATGCATACACTGATTGTCTTTTAGATTTCGACATAATTCATAAGTTCATGGCTTTCTTAATATGTAGCAATCACTGGATCTTGGTATTCATTGTTCCAAACAAGAACACAGTTTACTACATGGATTCTCTCAGAGAGTTAACAAACGCTCAGGATCTGACGCATCTTCAGCTCATGGATAGGTATTGAATTCTATGATGTTGAAATTAATTTGCATTCATATCTGGTTCAATAATTGCTGTTGTCAAAATTCATCTTTATTTGTAGTGTGTTCGCATTGTGGAAAACTAAACCAGGGAACCTGTTCAAGAAGGAACTACCTCTGCAGCACGAGATCGTTTCTCCGGTAACACACCAAAATCCATTATTTTCGAAAAATGTATCCAATAGTCTGCAAATAACTTTTCTTATGCTAGTCAAATGTTCAAGCTTCTAGATAAACCTCTTTCTATTTCTGTCCAAAGAAAAAAAAATACATCTAACACCGGTTAGGTTGTTCCTAACAGGACAAATACATGACTAATTCTGTACAAAATATTTTAGTGTCCTCAGCAACAAGCAGGGACCAACCTTTGTGGATATTATGTTTGCAGACACATTATCTCCATCTACAAATCTATTGATAGTTGTGAAGATGCTCGCGAATCAGTACCAGTATGTCTATCTTAATTAATATCTTCTACTCCACTCATATGGCACATTCTGATCTTAAAAATATTGTAGCTCATCTTAGAACCGAGGACCACTGAACCGCTCCCCGTTGGTGAATTGCTGATGGTTCGGAGATTTATCAGCGACTTCTTCCTGAATCACTACATCAATCCCACTGGTGATAATGAAGATTTCAGCATGCCTTCTCCTGAAACATTGAGTAAGAGTTAGCCGCTAAACATATACGCATGGATCCAATGTTTTCCATCTGATGAGGTCTTTGTATTTCGTACACTATGATTAATTATGTAATGCATATATATGTCGACAAATCATTGGAATTTAGCTACCATTTGTTCAATTGCAATTGTTCCGAAATCTGATGAATGTTCTTCCTGTGGACACTATTTGTTCAATTGCATATTGTGGCGAATTTGCTTTTTGCATGCCGATTCAAATGGGATATTTTTGCTTTAACCTGGCAATTGCTCTGCACACGGTTCAACTAAATGAGTGTGTGCGATCCACATCGGAAAGCATACGTTAATCGTAGCGGAACCGTCGGTGATACACAGCAGATCGCAGACGATTTGCAGCACTACTACGTGTCCGTAGGGGCTCCGGAACCGTTTATGATACCACATTATCGCACATGAGAGCTTGGAGTAAACCGTGCCCAATGTAAAATACAATCCCAGTTGTAAATTTTTCAGGAAACGTGTGGGATCCCAAACGAAAAGCACATGTCACTCTTACCGCAACCGTCGGTGATACACAACAAATCACAAATGGTCTACATCACTTGTATGTGTGCGAAGGGGCTCTTGAACCATTTGTGATAGAACATTATCGCACATAGTTAATTGTTCAGAAACGTGTGCGATGGAGTCTTGCATGGCAGACGAGTCCCGCAGAAAACTCATGTGCGATGGGACACATATCGCACACAGTTCATATGTTGGCCAGTGTGCCTTACATACTCTTTCCCAAACGGTTCATTACGACACACCGTTTGGTTTCACTGCGTCATTAGAAACGTTTAATCACTGATCCCACATGTGTGAAATAATTTAGTGTGTGCTGCATCGGATACGATTACATTTGGCAAGGCCTCTGCATCATGGCTCCCTATCCCCGATGGTTTTTGGGTCGTGTGGGAAGGACCCCCCCTATTTGGACACACTCACTTGGCGACGGTTCAGAATGCCGTCGCGGAAAGGGGTTAAAAACCGTTTGTATAGCACCTCGCTGTACCAGTGATGGGAGGAAGTGGTTACGAGATCCTAGAGTCAGAGTTATCAAAATCATTTAACCCGAATAGAGGAGAGATCAGAGTCCCAGAGTAAAGATCGAGGAATAAAGGATCCTAATACCACCCAGCCCGTAAGCCACACAATAATGTTAGTAAAAGTTTTCCAAAGACTAGACTCAACTTCAGCCAAGGAGTTGGAAAGGGGGCTACCTACAGGCAGTCGGCTCTGATACCAACTTGTGATGCCCCGATTCAATCGTACACTAATCATACACGCAAATGTGTACGATCAAGATCAGGGACTCACGGGAAAATATCACAACACAATTCTAGACACAAATTAAAGTCATACAAGCTTTATATTACAAGCCAGGGGCCTGGAGGGCTCGAATACATCAGCTCAAAACAAACAAGTCAGCTGAAGCAACAATATCTGAGTACAGACATAAGTTAAACAAGTTTGCCTTAAGAAGGCTAGCACAAAAGTATCAATGATCGAGAAGGCAAGGCCTCCTGCCTGGGAGCCTCCTAACTACTCCTGGTCGTCGGCGGTCTCCACATAGTAGTAGGCACCCTCGGGGTAGTAGTAGTCGTCGTCGGTGGCATCTGGCTCCTGGGATCCATCATCTGATCACAACATCCGGAAATAAGAAAGTAGGGGGAAAAAGGGTAGCAAAGCAACCGTGAGTACTCATCCAAAGTACTCACAAGCATCGGATCTATACTAAGTATGCATTGTTATCAAGGGAAGGGATGTATCTGTGGACTGTACTGCAGAATGCCAGAATAGAGGGGAAGACCTAGCCTATCAAAGACTAGCATCTTCAAGCATCTTGCAGCATCACAAGACGTAAGAGTAACATATTATAATAGTATTAAGTATGTTGTAACATCACCCAGAGATCACTTACTCGACTCCCTGTGAGAAAGCAATCCCAGAGACATCATATCCATCTCATGCCTCGGCATCCAGTTCTAGTTATATCGATCGGGATACAACTCCGAGCGTCCGTTACCGTGGACATGGCTATTCGAATAGATAATACTTCCCTGCAGGGGTGCACAAACTTACCCAACACGATCGATCAACTCCGGCCGGACACACCATCAGGTCATAACCGGCCTCGGTCGATCAACACACCGCAGTCCTACCTAGGCTCAACAGAGAGGCCAGCACACCGGTCTAAATCCTTAGCGTGCAGGGGTCTTGGGCCCATTGCCCGTTGCTCTCCTGCACGTTGCGTACGCGGCCGGTGAGCTGACCTGGCAACCTCCATTACAAAGGCAGTTGCTTTACGCGGTCCAACCTGGCGCTCACCGCTCAGTCGCTGACGTCTGGAAAGCTTCGGCTGATACATACTTATTCCCGTGTGGTGGTCAGTGCGAAAAAGGCCAGAGGCCTACTCGGATTACATATCCAAACCGTTAGTGCCTTGGTAGCGCGCGGTAACGAGCAGAGACTCATGATCATGTGACCCCGTCGCCCCGTCTCGTGGACTTACGGCAAGGGCTAAGAATGCTCGGCCGTGCCACGTAATTATCTCGCGGGTACCCTCCAAGTCAACCCGACTTCACATCACTCGTCACATTTCTCTCGCGGGTACCCCTCGGGGCCGACCCGACTTCATCATGGTTCTGTGGTAAAGTCAAAGTAACCGGGTGTCCAAAACAGCAAGGGGGAAACCCGATGAATCATCCTCGATGTATTCCCGCTCGATGTAACCATCAAGGTGGAATTGGAGGAATCACCCTCGATGGTCCACACTTGAGGGGTTGCACGACAGAGTCGTTATCGGGAGTGGTGAAGGAGGAATCACCCTCGAAGACCACGACCGATTAGCTACACTACAGAGTTAACATCAGAAGTGCTATACGAGGTATCACCCTCGGCACTCGATAGTAGATCTGCAGAGTCGAGCAACTAGGGGGGGGGGTGATTGATGTCTACTACACATCTTGTTCTTGTAGACTCGTGTTGGGCCTCCAGGCGCAGAGTTTAGTAGGACTGTAGCAAATTTCCCTCAAGTGGATGACCTAAGGTTTATCAATCTGTGGGAGGCATTGGACGAAGATGGTCTCTCACAAACAACCCTACAACCAAATAACAAAGAGTCTCTTGTGTCCCCAACACACCCAATACAATGGTAAATTATATAGGTGCACTAGTTTGGCAAAGAGATGGTGATAAAAGTGTAATATGGATAGTAGATATAGGTTTTTGTAATCTGAAAATATAAAAACAGCAAGGTAGCTAGCAACAAAAGTTAGCAAACACAATGCAAATTCTTGGAAACAAGGCCTAGGGTTCATACTTTCACTAGTGCAAATTCTCTCAACAATGATATCATAATTGGATCATATAACAATCCCTCAACATGCAACAAAGAATCACTCCAAAGTTTCTATCGGAGAACGTAGGACGAAAACGTGCATCAACCCCTATGCATAGATTACCCCAATGTCACCTCGGGAATCCACGAGTTGAGTGCCAAAACATACATCAAGTGAATCAATAGAACATCCCATTGTCACCAAAGATATCCCATCGCAAGACATACATCAGGTGTTCTCAAATCCAATACTCAATCCAACATAACGAAACCTCAAAGAGCAAGACTCAATTGATCACAACAAGAGATAGAGAAGGAAGAAACACCATATGATCCAACTATAATAACAAAGCTCGCGGTACATCAAGATAGTGCCAAATCAAGAACACGAGAGAGAGAGAGAGAGATCAAACACATAGCTACTGGTACATACCCTCAGCCCCGAGGGTGAACTACTCCCTCCTCGTCATGGTGACCACCGGGATGATGAAGATGGCCTCCGGTGATGATTTCCCCCTCCGACAGGGTGCCAGAACGGGGTCCCGATTGGTTTTTCGTGGCTACAGAGGCTGCAGCGGCAGAACTTCTCATCTAGAGTTCTTTTCGGGTTTTTTGGCATTTATAAGATTTTTTGGCGTCGGTCTCATGTCAAGGAGGTGCCCGAGGGGCCCACAAGCTCGAAGGGCGTGCCCTAGGGGGGTGGGCGCCCCCCAGGCTTGTGGCCTCCTTGTGCACTTCCTGGCCCAGCTCCGGTGCTTCAGGGGTCTCTTTTGGTCCATAAAAAATCACCGTAAATTTTCAGCCCATTCCGAGAACTTTTATTTCTGCACAAAAAATGACACCAAGGGAGTTCTGCTGAAAACAACGTCAGTCCGGGTTAGTTCTAATCAAATCATACCAAAACTATATAAAATTGTTGTAAACATGGCATGAATACTTCATAAATTATAGATACGTTGGAGACGTATCAACATCCCCAAGCTTAATTCCTGCTCGTCCTCGAGTAGGTAAATGATAAAAGAAAGAATTTATGAAGTGTGAATGCTACCTAACATATTTATCAATGTAATTTTCTTTATTGTGGCATGAATGTTCAGATCCATAAGATTCAAAACAAAAGTTTAATATTGACATAAAAACAATAATACTTCAAGCATACTAATAAAGCAATCATGTCTTCTCAAAATATCATGGCCAAAGAAAGTTATCCCTACAAGATCATATAGTCTGGCTATGCTCTATCTTCATCACACAAAATATTTCATCATGCACAACCCCGATGACAAGCCAAACAATTGTTTCATACTTTTAATGTTCTCAAGCCTTTTCAACTTTCACGCAATACATGAGCGTGAGCCATGGATATAGCACTATAGGTGGAATAGAATATGGTGGAGGTTGTGAGGAGAAGACAAAAAGGAGAAAGTCTCACATAAACTAGGCAAATTAATGGGCTATGGAGATGCCCATCAATTGATATTGATGCAAGTGAGTAGGGATTGCCATACAGCGGATGCACTAGAGTTATAAGTGTATGAAAGATCAAAAAGAAACTATGTGGGTGTACATCCAACTTGCTTGCTCATGAAGACCTAGGGCAATTTGAGGAAGCCCGTCATTGGAATAAACAAGCCAAGTTCTATAATGAAAAATTCCCACTAGTATATGAAAGTGACAAAATAGGAGACTCTCTATCATGAAGAACATGGTGCTACTTTGAAGCACAAGTGTGGAAAAGGATAGAAACATTGTCCCTTCTCTCTTTTCTCTCATTTTTTCTTTCTTTCTTTCTTTTCTTTTTTTTATTTGGGCTCTTTGGCCTCTGTTTTTTAAGTCTGGAGCCTCATCTCTAATTGTGGGAGAATCATAGCCTGCATCATCCTTTCCTCACATGGGACAATGCTCTAATAATGATGATCATCACACTTTTATTTACTTACAACTCAAGAATTACAACTCGATACTAGAACAAGTATGACTCTATATGAATGGCTCATGCATATGAGAACAATATGACAATGATGGTGTGTGTCATAATAAAATGGAACGGTGGAAGTTGCATGGCAATATATCTCGGAATGGCTATGGAAATGCCATAATAGGTAGGTATGGTGGCTGTTTTGAGGAAGGGTAAATGGTGGGTTTAATGAACCGGCGAAAGTTGCGCGGTACTAGAGAGGCTAGCAATGGTGGAAGGGTGAGAGTGCGTATAATCCATGGACTCAACATTAGTCAAAAAAGAACTCACATACTTATTGCAAACGTTTATTAGCCATCAAAGCAAAGTACTAATACGCATGCTCCTAGGGGATAGATTGGTAGGAAAAGACCATCGCTCATCCCCGACCGCCACTCATAAGGAAGACAATCAAAAAATAAATCATGCTCCGACTTCATCACATAACGGTTCACCATACGTGCATGCTTAGGGAATCACAAACTTTAACACAAGTATTTCTACCAATCCACAATTACTCACTAGCATGACTCTAATATCACCATCTTTATATCTCAAAATAAATGATAGGAACCAAACTTCTCATATTATTCAATGCTCTTATATGAAAGTTTTTATTATAGCCCTCTTGGATGCCCATCATATTAGGGCTAAATTCATCACCTAAGCAAATTACCATGCTGTTTAAAGGCTCTCAAAATAATATAAGTGAAGCATGAGAGTAAATGACAAAGTACTCCAAAAAGATATAAGTGAAGATCAATGAGTAGTCAAATAATTAAGTGGCTATGTGAAGACTCTCTCTCATATATTTTTTCCAGATCAAAGTATTTATTAAAACAGAAAGCAAAACAAAATAAAATGACATTCCAAGGATAGCACATATCATGTGAAGAAGCAAAAACTTAGGCTCAACCGAGGCTAACCGATAATTGTTGATGAAAAAACATGGGATGCCTACTACGGCATCCCCAAGCTTAGATGCTTGAGACTTCTTGAAACATTAAATAGGGATGCCTTGGGCATCCCCAAGCTTGAGCTCTTGTGTCTCCTTAATTCCTTAGATATCACGGTTTCCCTAATTCTTAAAAACTTCATCCACACAAAACTCAACAAGAACTCGTGAGATAAGTTAGTATAAATCAAACGCAAAACCTTATCATTCTCTACTGTAGAAAATCGCTAAAATTATTATTTAACATTGCATACTAAACGCCTATGCATATTTAATACTCCTATCCTCAAATAGAATCATTAAACAAGCAAACATATGCAAACAATGCAAACATAACAGCAATCTGTCAAAACAGGATAGTCTGTAAAGATCGCAATTATAATCATACTTACCTAATTCCAAAAATTCTGAAAAATTACCACACTGCATAAAATTTGTTATTGCTAAACATGTAAAAATTTGAAGATTTTATCATGTTCTGACTTTCCATAAGAATTCAGACAATAATAGAAAAATTTCTGTTTTCAAAACAGCAACATATAGACTTGCAAAATAAGCATGGTAAAGGCTACACTTGACCTTTTTATTGAAATAAAAGATGCAAAACGTTAATATAAATAATAGCAAGAAAATCCTAATAAAATAAAATGATGCTCCAAGCTAAACTCATATCATGTGATGAATAAAAATTTAACCGTAAGTAAGGTTACCGATAATGTTGAAGACGAAAGAGGGGATGCCTTCCGGGGCATCCCCAAGCTTAGTTGCTTGGATCTTCCTTGAATATTACCTTGGGATGCCTTGGGAATCCCCAAGCTTAGGGTCTTTTCACTCCTTATTCTCCTAATATCGATATCTCACCCAAAACTTGAAAACTTCCATCACACAAAACTTAACGGAACTTCGTGAGATGGGTTAGCATAGTAAAACAAATCATTCACTTGGGTACTGTCAAAGACAAGATTCATAATTGTTTCCACATAATTCCTAATTTACTCTATAATTTCCACCAATTATATTAAGCAATATAAGTCATAGAAACTAGAAAACAAGCAAACTATGTATCGAAAACAGAATCTGTCAAAAACAGAACAGTCTGTAAATATCTGAATTATGCTCATATCTCTATTACTCCAAAAATTCTGAAAAATTATTACAACGTATAAAATTTGTATATAAATATTTTGTAAAAAAATTCAGAGTTTTTCCAAGTTCCAGTGAATTTTAACAATTCTGTTACTGGATGCAAAAGTTTTTTTTTTTGCACAGAATCAAATCAACTATCAACCACACTATCCCAAAGGCTTTACTTGGCACTTTATTCAAACAAAAGCTATAAAATATGATTACTACAATAGCTTAATCATGTGAATACACAAAAATAGTAGGGGTAAATATTGGGTTGTCTCCCAACAAGCGCTTTTCTTTAATGCCTTTTTAGCTAGGCATGATGATTTCAATGATGCTCACATAAAAGATAAGAATTAAAACATAATGGGAGCATCATGAAGCATATGACTAGCACATTTAAGTCTAACCCACTTCCTATGCATAGAGATTTTGCGAGCAAACAATTTATGGGAACAAGAATCATCTAGCATAGGAGAGCAAAACAAGCATGACTTCAAAACTTTCAACACATAGAGAGGAAACTTGATATTATTGCAATATGTAAAAGCATATATTCCTCTCTCATAATAATTTTCAGTAGCGTCATGAATGAATTCAACAATATAACTATCACATAAAGCATTCTTTTCATGATCCACAAGCATAGAAATTTTATTACTCTCCACATAAGCAAATTTATTCTCATGAATAGTAGTGGGAGCAAACTCAACAAAATAACTATCATGTGAGGCATAATCCAATTGAAAATTAAAATCATGATGACAAGTTTCATGGTTATCATTACTCTTTATAACATACATGTCATCACAATAATCATCATAGGTAGCAGCTTTGTTCTCATAATCAATTGGAACCTCTTCCAAAATAGTGGATTCATCACTAAATAAAGTCATGACCTCTCCAAATCCACTTTCATCAATATAATCATCATAAATAGGAGGCATGCTTTCATCATAATAAATTTTCCTATCAAAACTTGAGGGACTAAAAATAGCATCTTCATCCAATATAGCATTGATACGTCTCCAACGCATCTATAATTTTTGATTGTTCCATGCTATTATATTATCTGTTTTGGATGTTTTATATGCATTAATATGCTATTTTATATTAT
The DNA here is from genome assembly GCA_011799875.1 of Thinopyrum elongatum. Taxonomy (NCBI): domain Eukaryota; kingdom Viridiplantae; phylum Streptophyta; class Magnoliopsida; order Poales; family Poaceae; genus Thinopyrum; species Thinopyrum elongatum. Next base: position 367,913,255 of record CM022299.1, on the reverse strand, counting down.
TTTTGGGACTAACTTATTAACCTAGAGCCCAGTGCCAGTTTCTGTTTTTTCCTTGTTTTTGAGTTTTACAGAAAAGGAATATCAAACGGAGTCCAAACAGAATAAAACTTTACGATGATTTTTCTTGGACCAGAAGACATCCACGGAACTTGGAGAGGGGGCCAGAAGAGTCCCGAGGGCTCCACAAGCCCTCAGGGCGCGCCCTAGGGGGGGCGCCCCCTGGCTTGTGGGCCCCACGGGACTCCTCCAACCCGAATTCTTGGCCTATAAATTCCCAAATATTCCCAAATGACCAGAAGCGTCCACCAAAATACTTTTTCGCTGCCGTAACCTTCTATACCCGTGAGATCCCATCTTGGGGCCTTTTCCAGCACCCTGCCGGAGGGGGATTCGATCACGGAGGGCTTCTACATCAACTCTATTGCCCTTCCGATGAAGCGTTAGTAGTTTACCACAGACCTACGGGTCCATAGCTAGTAGCAAGATGGCTTCTTCTCTCTCTTTGATCTTCAATACAATGTTCTCCTCGATGTTCATGGAGTTCTATCCGATGTAATATTCTTTTGCGGTGTGTTTGTCAAGATCCGATGAATTGGGGATTTATGATCAGATTATCTATGAATATTATTTGAATCTTCTCTAAATTCTTATATGCATGATTTGATATCTTTGTATTTCTCTTCGAATTATCGGTTTGGTTTGGCTAACTAGATTGGTTCTTCTTGCAATGGGAGGGGTGCTTAGTTTTGGGTTCAATCTTGCGCTGTCCTCACCCAGTGACAAAGTAGGGGTAGTGAGGCACGTATTGTATTGTTGCCATCAAGGGTAAAAAGATGGGGTTTTCATCATATTGCTTGAGTTTATCCGTCTACATCATGCCATCTTGCTTAAGGCGTTACTCCGTTCTTATGAACTTAATACTCTAGATGCATGCTGGATAGCGGTCGATGTGTGCAGTAATAGTAGTAGATGCAGGCAGGAGTCGGTCTACTTGACACGGACGTGATGCCTATATTCATAATCATTGCCTTTGATATCGTCATAACTTTGCGCTTTTATATCAATTGCTCGACAGTAATTTGTTCACCCACCGTACTATTTTCTTTCAAGAGAGAAGCCTCTAGTGAAACCTATGGCCCCCGGGTCTATTTTCCATCATATATTTTCAGATCTATAAACCAAAAAACCCAAAAATACCTTGCTGCAATTTATTTACTTTTATTTTGTTTTACGTTTTAGTAATCTTTTATATCTATCTCTATCAGATCTCATCCTTACAAGTGACCGTGAAGGGATTGACAACCCCTTTATCGCGTTGGGTGCAAGTGTTTGATTGTTTGTGCAGGTGCATAGATTGGAGACTTGCGTGTACCACCTACTGGATTGATACCTTGGTTCTCAAACTGAGGGAAATACTTATCTCTACTTTGCTGCATCACCCTTTCCTCTTCAAGGGAAAAACCAACGCAAGCTCAAGAAGTAGCAGCCGCCGCCACGCTCTATCCTCCTCACGCCGCCGCCGCAAGTCCTTGCCGCCGTCACACCATCCTCCTCGCGCTGCCATCGCACCCCTGCCGCCGTTGCATCTCCTGCCGCCGCTGCACTTCTTCTATATCTCCATCGTTTTCTGCCATTGCCCTTCTCCTTCCTTCAGCTCACGTACGCGCAGTATACGGCGAGGCGTGTAGGCACGTTCATCCATCCAGCTGTGGGCACGTGTGCTTGCTAGCTTGTACGTGCACGTGTGCTTGTTAGCCACCGCCGCCGCTACCCTACCTCCTGCACTGCTGCTGCATCCTTCCCTCGTCAGCGCCACTAACCCTCGCTAGCCAGCCCGATCTCAAGCTAGCCAGCCCGATTGGAATCCATCCAGCTGTGTGCTTGTTTGCTTGCTAGCTGGTAAGTGCTTGTGTGCTTATTAGCCACCGCTGCCTTTTCTTTCCCTAGCCACCGCCGCACCACCTAGCCGTCGCTGCTATGACAATCACTAGCTCCTCCGTGTCCGGCGCCTCCAACGTGTTTGTCGGTCCTGCACCATCGGCGCCGTTCTACAAGGCATCACCCTACCTGCAACACCAACCGCAGCGTCCCGCCGAGCCGACGCCGTCGTGGTCGGCCGGGCCAAACCCTTGGACGGGCATGCCACTGCTCTACCTCACCGGTCCACAGCTGCAGGGCGCCTACCCCATGCTGCCCTCTCCTTCGATGCTGCCGGCCGGCACCCACTACTATTGGGAAACGTAGTAGAAAACAAAAAAAATCGCACCTACGATCACCAAGATCAAATATGAAGATGCATAACGTGTTGGGATCAACGATCATTACCAACTCCGGAGTGCGGCGAAAGAAGAAGAGTCGGTGTAGATCGTGCACGAAATCCCTCGAACATTGATGACGATCCCGCGAAGCGCCCTTGAATGATCCCTTGAACCGAAGACCTAAAGCACGGCCTCTCTACTTGGTTGCAAGCGTACGGTCTTCATGATCCGGCAGCGCTTCACCGTCCAGAGCTAATCGTCACCGGAGAATTAGAGGGAGGAGATTAGAACCACACTGGGCTTCTAATTATGAGGATTAGAGGTGGCTAGGGCTAGCTCTTATTAGTCTAGGACCAACTAGAACTAGAACTAGATCAACTAGAAGAGGCACCCAAAACTTGTAGTTCAAAAGGGTGCAAAACATCTAGTATGTATAGGTTTAGGAGGGACGAGAGGGCAGCCACCAAGGGGAAAGTTTCCCCTTGGTGCGCCGGCCTAGGGAGGGGGAGTTGGACTCCCCCTCTTAGTTGGATACGCCCCCCCACTAGGAAAGGGGGGCGCCTCCTCACTTGGGCCTTTATGGCCCAAGTCTTCCTTCTCCTCTTGGCCTATTAAGGCCCGTTGATATTTATTTAATATGTAAAATACTTTAAACATTTTTAGAGTATTATATATATAATTTAACATCTCCAGAAAGATTTTCCACATATATATATTTAATCGGTAATACCCGGTATTACCCGATATTCACTGAAACCCTTCCGGTGACCCCGAAACGCTTCCGGAACCTCTCGAAACTATTTCGAATATTAATGAAACTATTTCATGAATATATTCTCATCACTCCTGTTCCACTAACACTCAGCAGATCGTGATTACCTTAAGCTTGTGACCCCGTAGGTTTGGTAAAGCATAGACATGAACGAAACTCCTTCGTTCAATGACCGATAGCGGAACCGTGGACATCCATATCGGTCCCTATGATTACATGAATGATATTCGAGTGAACCTTTGGTTATCATGTGATGTTCCCTTTGCTTTGTGATACTTTACAAAACCCGGTGCGCATCGGTATCCTCCTGGGTCATCACCATGCTCACTATATCGTTGCTCCCTTTACCGGTTTTGTTCTTCTTTCTTGTTGACGTGTTCCGGCATCCCCGTGACGTAGTCACATGTGCCTGGCCAGACGATGATGGATGCCATCACACCGAGAGGGCCCTAAGAATATCTCTCCATCGTCGGAGGAGCAAATCCCACTCTCGAGTTGTTCGTTCACTTGTCAAACTTTTCGGTGAACCTGAAAGTTGTCGTTATGATCACCTTGTTACAGATGACGTTTGAGCAACCCCAAAGTCCACCGTATGGTAGGAAGTAACCGAGACACTCTCATGGTTTGAGGAACTAAATTACACATGCTAACACTCCGTGTTATAACAAATGATTTCAGACGATATGATCACAAAGTATAACATACAAGATTGGGTCAATTCAATATGATCGTTCTTCTAACGTCATACCGTCAATGTTGTTTTAGGACTATCATTGCACCTAACAATATCCTAAGATCCAAAAAATGTGATCACCAACAACACTTGAGCCAGTCCTAGAGGCTGGACCGGGAACCTATTGTTTGACCGTTTATCATTCCACACGTGCATGTGAGTTTTCCACTGGATCACATATTCCAGGATCATATCAGTTATAGCATGAAATATAAACTCTTAATTATGAATAATGGAAATATAATAATACAATATTATTGCCTCTAGGGCATATTTCCAAAAGTCTCCCACTTGCACTAGAGTCAATAATCTAGTTTACATAGTCTCTTTAACACCTATGTCTATCCGGTGTTGCTCATGTTTTGCTCGTGGTAAAGCCTTTGTCATCGGATCAGACACATTCAAATCCGTGTGAACCTTAAGCACCTTCACAAAACCCTTCTCGACATGTTGTCGATTAATGAGATACTTGCACTCGATGTGCCTGGTCTTCATGTGGGATCTTGGTTCCTTTGCTTGAGAAACGGCGCCACTATTGTCACAATAGAGTGCCATTGGGTTCATTGCACTGGGGACCACACCAACTTCTTCAAGAAATTTCTTGATCCAGACTGCCTCCTTAGAAGCTTTCGAAGCCGCAATGTATTTTGCTTCTGTCGTAGAATCTGCAACAGTGTTTTGTTTGAAACTTTTCCAAACTACCGCACCACCATTAAGGGTGAAAACATAACCCGATTGAGATTTATAGTCATCTATATCAGTCATGAAGCTTGCATCGATATAACCATTTAGAACGAGTTCTTCATCTCCTCCATAGTCTAGGAGCATGTCCTTTGTCCTCCTAAGGTACTTAAGAATATTATTAACTACTGCCCAGTGAGCTAATCCCGGATCACTTTAATATCTGCTACTAACACTTAGTGCATAAGAAACATTCGGTCTAGTACATATCATAGCATACATGATGTAGGTTATCCCAAAGAAACATTTGGACATTGATTTTTGCTAAGTGTCATGCCATGTGACATTGGTAGAAAACCTTTCTTTGCATTCTCCATTTTAAACCTCTTTAAAATCTTGTCAATGTATGTGCTTTGGCTTAGTGCAATTAGACGTCTTGATCTATCTCTATAGATCTTTATGACTAGTATATATGCAGCTTCGCCTAAATCCTTCATTGAAAACACACTTTTCAAATAGTCTTTTATTGTGCTAAGATACTTTGTATCATTTCCAATCAATAATATGCCATCCACATATAAGATGAAGAATGCTACAGAGCTCCCACTAAACTTCTTGTATACACAGGCTTCTTCATCATTTTTAATGAAGCTAAACTCTTTTACTACTTCATCAAAATGCTTATTCCAGCTCCTCGATGCTTGCTTCAAACCATAGATAGATTTTTGAAGCTTGCATACCTTTTCAGCATCCTTTGGATTGACAAAACCTTCTAGTTGTAACATGTATACATCCTCTTTCAGAAACCCATTTAGGAAAGCAGTTTTGACATCCATTTGCCATATCTCATAATTGAAATATGCAGCTATTGCCATCATAATCCGCACAGACATTAGCATTGCTACTGGAGAGAAAGTTTCGTCATAATTGACTCCCTCAATTTGCGAAAACCCTTTTGCTACTAGCCTTGCTTTATAGATAGTAGGATTACCATCAACATTTGTTTTTCTTTTGAAGATCCATTTGCACTGTATGGGTTTCACACCCTCTGGAGGATCGACCAAGTTCCAAACTTGATTTTCGTACATGGACTCCATTTCGGATTGCATGGCTTTATGCCATTCTTTTAAGCTGGGCGCCGCCATCGCTTCTTTGTAGTGCGCAGGTTCATCTTCTTCTAAGATGAATATTTCATTGTGAAACCATTCATGTGGTTCGACAACTCTTCCTGACTTGCACGGTTCAGGTATAGTTTTAACCGGTGTTGCTACATTGGGTGTAGTAACTTCTGGTTCAGTTGTGTGAATAATTCTTGGAATAGTTTCCATTTCGTTATTCCTTTCAACTTCTGAAGATTCAGTAATCTCATCAAGCTGTACTGTCCTCCTACTTACTTCTTTGTCGAGAAACTTTTCCTCAAGAAAGTGTCCATTTCTAGCAACAAACACTTTGTCTTCGGATTTCAGATAGAAGGAATACCCAATTGTTTCTTTGGGATAACCTACAAAGCAATATTTATCTGCTTTGGGATCGAGCTTATTTGGTTGTAAATGTTTTACATAAGTCTCACAACCCCAAACTTTGAGATGTGACAAGTTGGGTTTCTTCCCATTCCATATCTCATATGGTGTCGTCTTAACAGATTTAGACGGTGCTCTGTTTAGTGCATGTGCTGCTGTTTCAAGTGCATATCCCCAGAATCATAAAGGCAGATCAGTAAGAGACATCATTGACCTTACCATGCCTAACAAACTTCGGTTACGTCTTTTCGATACTCCATTCCTGTATGGAGTTCCGGGAGGAGTAAGTTGTGAAACTATTCCACAATCACTTAGATGTTTGCTAAACTCATGACTTAGATATTCTCCTCCACGATCTGATCGTAGAAATTTTATCTTTTTGCCACGATGATTCTCAACTTCGTTATGAAATTCTTTTAACTTTTCAAATGTTTCAGACATGTTTTTCATTAAGTAAATATAACCATATCTACTTAAATAATCAGTAAAAGTTATGAAGTATAAGTATCCACCACGCGCCGGAATACTCATTGGACCACATACATCACTATGTATTATGTCCAATAATTCTTACGCCCATTCAGAATGACCTGTGAACGGCGTTTTGGTCATTTTACCCATCAGTCAAGCTTCACATGTTTCAAATGATTCAAAATCAAAAGATGTTAATACTCCATCTTTATGAAGTTTTTGCATGCGTTTCTTTCCAATATGACCAAGACGGTAGTGCCACATATAAGTGGAATTATCAGTCTTCTTAAGACTTTTAGCATTAATGTTAAAGACATCCTATTCACGTTCAAGATCCATTATGAATAAACCACCTACAATAGGTGCAAATCCATAAAACATATCCTTATAATATATCGAACAACTATTTTTTTTTAATTTATAAGAATATCTGTCACTTATCAAACATGATCCGGAGATAATGTTCTTACACAACTTTGGAAAAAAATAACAATTATTTAGTTCTAAAATAAATCCTGAAGGTAAACTTAAAGACATGACACCGACGGCTTGAGCGGCAATCCCGTTACCATTCCCAGCCCGCATCACGACTTCATTTCTGTTCAGCTTGCGAATCTTCCGTAGTCCCTGCATCGTGTTGCAAATATGAGCAACAGATCCGGTATCAAATACCCATGACTTAGAATTTTCAGCAAGTAGAATGTCAATAACATTAACTTGTATAACTTTTGCACCTTTACTAGAAGAGGAGTTCTTCTTATCTGCAATATACTTCAAGCAATTTCTCTTCCAGTGTCCTTTTTCTTTGCAGTAGAAACATATAGTCTCACAGGATTCTCCACCCTTGTTCCTTTTGGTGTTGTGTTTCCTTTTGAAACTGTTTGTTTTGTTTATCAACAACTTTTGTTGATTCTACATTCCAGCCTCATGGTTTTTGAGCATAGCTTCATAAAGCAATGAGAACAATAAATCATTCTCAGGTGTTTTAGGTATTTCAACCCGTGTTGCAGATATACTATCATAATAGTCTGCAAATCTGTCACCTTGCTCTTTATCTATCTTTCACTCATCCATTGCTTCAGTCATCTCATGAACTTCAGCTGATTCTTTGTGAAACAGAACATCCAGTGCCTCGACAATCTCGATGGGACTGAGCTTTTGATAACGCTTCTGTAACACTTCATCCATACAAGATAGCATGATGCTTTTGACAACACCGAAATCATTCTTGCGAGATAAGTATACATTGATGATGTCCTGATTTGCTCCAAGCGTCGGGACTTCACCAAGTTGTTGATCCAGCACATATTCTTTATTAGCACTTTTAAGAACTTTTCTCAAAGTGTGGATCCAATGCTCATAGTTCTCACCAGTTGCAATTAATTTTTCTTTCTCAAACAGGGGTGCCAAATTCAAACTATTGCAAGCCATAGATCTACAACAATAAACACAAGATTCATTTAGACATAATCACTACTACAGGATGCTGCTAACGCGACACTAAGATCAGAGACCCTTTGACGAAACTGTGTGTGATGCATTAATCGCAAACGGGGATGTAAAAACCGTCAAAAAGATGCAAAACATTTGCGATGGCGGAGACATCAAACACGGTTCAGATTTTAGTTACGTGTGCGATGCAGGGCATATGGTTGATCCATACGAACTATTTGCGATTAGACAGAACAACAGAAACGGGCAGCCATATCAATGTGTGTGCGATATACGACATACAGTTCGCTCCGATGAACTGCTTGCTATTAGGGAATGCAACAGAAACGGTCAGCCAGATCAAGGTGTGTGTGATATACGGCATACGGTTCACTCGGACGAACTGTTTTCGATTAGGGAAGAGAACAGAAATGGTTCAACTTAACAAGATGTGTGTGATATGCGGCATACAGTTCACATAGATGAACTGTTTGCGATGAGCCAAAAGAACACAAACGTTTCGTGTAAACAAGATGTGTGTGATACGCCGCAAACAGCCCACTCGGATGAACTGTTTGCGATGAGAAATTATAACACAGACGGTTACTATAGTTAGTTCGTGTGCGATTCTGTTTGTACAAAAAACTTTGAAAAATGCAAACTAGTTGTTTGTGGTGGCTAGGAGTATCACACACGATGTGTCTGCGAGTACTCGTGTGTGATGATTAGTAAGTTACACATATGTTTCCTTATGTTAACACATGTGTGATAAATAACACGTGGCACCGCATACGGTATTCGGGTTGTGTGTGTGCTCCACTTAGTCTTTCCGCGCTCCAGCGAATGCTTCCCGCGCTCCACATGGGTGAATTGTAAAATCCACACCTCTTCCCTCATCGGTTTCCTGCCACCAGCTAATGGATTGCTGCATATAACCCAGGCGGCAACGCACCGTCGCGACACTCTGCGCAGATCTAGTCCTCTGTGATGCCCCCGGCCTAATCGTGCACTAACCATACATGCAAATGCACACGATCAAGCCTAAGGACTCACTTGAAGATATCACAACACAACTCTTAAACATAAACAAAGACATACAAGCTTTATATTACAAGCCAGGGCCTCGAGGGCTCGAATACATAAGCTCGAAGTCATACAAGCATCAGCGGAAGCATCAGATATCTGAGTACAGACACAAGTTAACAGAGAAGCCTTAAGAAAGGCGGCGCAAAATAAAAGCTACGATCGAAAGGCGCCGGCCTCCTGCTTGGGACCCTCCGATCCTACTCCTGGACGTCGGCTAGCTTGTAGAAGTAACCACCCTCGAGGTGGTAGAAGTAGTCGTCGGCGGGACAGCTGTCTCAAGGGCTTCGTTATCTGGTTGCATCAAATGGATATGGGGGAAAAAGAAAGCAAAGCAACCGTGAGTACTCATCCGAAGTACTCAGCAAGCAAGGATCTACACTACATATGCAACATTATCAAAGGGAGGCTGTATATGTGGACTGGGCTGCAGAAATGCCAGAATAGAGGGAAGGCCTAGTCCTAACGAAGACTAGCATCTTCAGCATCTTCAAGCATCTTCAAGCATGTTACAGCATTTAGAAGAGTACAGAATAGCATAATATAAAGTAGTAGTAGTGTTATCAACCTCACCCAGAGATCCTTCCTCGACTCCCTGCGAGAAAGCAATCCCAGAGCCATAGTAGTAGTGTTATCAACCTCGCCCAAAGATCCTTCCTCGACTCCCTGCGAGAAAGCAATCCCAGAGCCATAGTAGTAATGTTATCAACCTCGCCCAGAGATCCTTCCTCGACTCCCTGCGAGAAAGCAATCCCAGAGCCACATATCCAGGTATCATCTCAAGTTCTAGTTGTATCGATCGGGATACAATTCTGAGTGTCCGTTACCGTAGGACAGGCTATCGATAGATGTTTTCTTCCCTGCAGGGGTGCACCAACTAACCCACCACGCTCGCTTAACTCCAGCCGGACACACTTTCCTGGGTCATGCCCGGCCTCGGTCAAACGATACACCGCAACCCTACCTACAGCTCAGCAGAGAGGTCCCCGTCGGTCTACATCCTAAGCACTCGGGGGTCTTGGGCCATCGCCCCTCGCCCTCCGGGTCGTTGCGCACATGGCTCAGATCCAAACACCACCTCTGTCGTGGAATTCGCCAATCACTCCATGCCGCACTGCTGAATTGGACGTCTGACAGAGCTTTCGGCAGATGCTACGATGCAGAGTGCCCATAACTGATCCCATGTGATGGTTAGTGCTATCGGGCCAGAGGCCCACTCGGATCAAATATCCAAATCGTTAGTACATTGGGGGTGCGGTAACGAGAAGAGACTCACGATCGATGTGACTCCGTCTCCCCGTCTCGAGGACTTGTGGCAAGGGCTAAGAATGCCCGGCCACGCCTCGTATTCATATCTCGGGCACCCTCCAGGTCAACCCGACTCGCGGGTACCCCTCAGGGTCGACCCGCCTTTCCAAGTAACAGTTGTAAAGTCCAAGTATCCGTGTGTCCATAACATCAGGGAATCCGAGGTATCACCCTTGTTGGATTCCTACTCGATGTATCCGTGAAGGTGAACTTAGGAGGAATCACCCTCGATGGGTTCACACTTGAGGTGTTGCACGACAGCGTCGTTATCGGGAGTGGTGAGGGAGGAATCACCCTCGATAACCACGACCGAATAGCTACTCTACAGAGTTAACATCAAAAGTGCTAAACGAGGTATCACCCTCGGCACTCGATAGTACGCTGCAGTGTCGTACAGATAAAAATGATGTGATGTGATGTGCGGTGCTGGGGCCTGGTCGTCGAGTCTTCCGATGATCCAGCGGGGCAACTGAGACAAGTGAGGTCACTGGGGTCTCTATCCAGCCTATTCTAAGCAGTTTAGGATAAACAGGAAATTATCAAAAGCAGGTTACAAGATCAGGTCATGCATCAGAATAGGTAAAGTAGTAACAACAGCAATTCTAATGCAAGCACAAGAGAGAAGAGAATAGGCGATATAGGCATGCTCAAGGGGGGGGGGGGGGTGCTTGCCTGGTTGCTCGGCGGCAAAGGCAGGGTCGTCAGGGGTCGTCGATCTCCGGAGCTGCGTCGGTGCCGGGCTCTATCGAGAGAGAAGAGGGGGAGGAAACAGATAAATACACAACAAACATATGCAACACAGAGCATGCTATGCTAACGTGGAGTGCGGGGTTGCCTAAAGACATGTCTAAATCATTTTAGTTATTTTAGGATTAAAGTTGGAATTATTAACCGGTGTATATGCACTATTCATCTACCAGAAACAGGCTAAAAGTTGCGGGTTCACCTCCGTAGAGGGTCCCGACACAGAAACAGACGGCATGGTCATCTTTGTCTCGTCGTTCTGATCAACTTTCATGTAGAAAGTTTTTCGATCTGAGGTACGATTTAATTTCTGCTGATTTTAAAAGATTTAAACATTTTCTGGAATTTATTTAAATTAACAGAATTACTAAAAGTGAATTATGATGTCAGCATTATGGCAGGGTGATGTCATCAGTCAACACTGGCCGGTCCAGGTCAAACTGACCACTGGGACCCACATGTTAGTGACCCAAAGGTTAACAGAGGGGTTAATTTCGCTAATTAGGTTTATTAGTGCGTGGGGCCCCATTGTCAGTGTCAGAACTAATTAACTAATTCAGTTTTTAATTACAAAACATTGATTAAGTGGGTGGGGCCCGTATGTCAGTGTCTGATTAAGTCGGGTTAATTAACACTTAATCTAATCCGAAACTAATTAAGCGCGGGACCCACTAGTCAGTCTCACACGGGCGTCATTAGCGACCCCCGTTGACTGGCCACGTCAGCACGCCGGCGACTAGTCGCCGGTGGCCATTTCCACGGCGGCGCGGCTCGGAATCGGTCGGAAAACGGCTGTGGTGATCCGTTTGGACCACCGCGAGCACCTACGGGACCAGGGCGATGGCGCGAAGCGATCCGGGGTAGCAGCATTTGACGGGGGTGGCCGGAACAGTGACTACGGCGAGCTCTAGCGGCGACCGGAGTACGGTGAACACGGAGGTGACGGTCTAGCGCGCGCGCAAGCAGTTTGAAGGGCCTAGCCGCCCTACGGGAGTGCCTCGAACACGACGACGTGCTCGGAAGGTCTTGGCAGCAACGGGAACTATGGCAGCGAGCTCAACAGCGGAGCTTGAGAACGGTCATGGTGGCACGACGCGCACAGCTAGCTATGGCCGTAGGAATGAAGTGCTGATGGGGAGAGATGAAGGGGAGCTCACCTAGCAGGCTCACGAAGGCCTTGTGGGTGCTTAGCAGCGCAGAGACGAGGTGAATCGACAGCGGCGATCTCAGTGGCCGGAGGTTGGGGACGGGCTCGTATCGGGAGCTGCGAGGCGCCCTGGCTCCAGCTGAAGACACCAGGCGAAGGGGAGGAGGACGGCGGGGGGCTCCCAGACAGCTTCGCCGGATGCGGGGCCCGCCAGTGGCCGCGGGAACGGCGAGGTCCACGGCAACGACGGCGCGCGGATGCGTCCGAGCAAGAGAGAGAGAGCTCGAGGGATGAATGGGGAGAAAAGGGAGGGGGCTAGGGTTCCAAGGGGGTGCTCGGGGCCATCCTTATCCATCGCGGGGAACCGACGGATGGATGACGCGCGGCGGCTGTCGCCGTGTTGACACGCGCGCGCGACAGCGCGCGATGAGGAGGGAGATGAGCTAGGTAGGCTGGGTCGGATCCTGTAGCAGCAGGCATAAGTGCACAGTAGCACTAGGCCCTTTTCTATTTTCCTATTTCTGTTTTTTCTTTTCTTTTTATTCCAAATGGCTTTTGCCAAATATGAGACTTGCCATGATAAATACTATGCAATATTTACCACTACTAGAAAATGGTTTGGAGGCAGTTGGAGTTCATTTAAATTTTGTATTAGATAAAATGGATTAAACCTTGCTGTTTTGGCACTGTCTCTTACTGTTTGAGTCACTTAACTAATTCCATTAATGTTGGTTACAGTTTTATATTTGCCTCTGAATTATTTGCCACTTAATGAACATTTTTGATTTGCTGTTTGAAGAAATAATTATTTGACTTGCATTTGAACTTTGAATTTGAGTTGAATTATTTCCTGAATGCAATTTATTTAGGATGATCATTATGACATGGCTAATTAATTAGCTTGAAGACAGGGTTGAGATCTGGGGATGTTACATCCTCACCCATCTACCATTAGTTATTCCAAGCATGCCAGGCAACGACCAAAGCTTCAACGTCGAACCCTACCTGCGTTACATCTTCGGCGAGGAGAACGAGCCGGAGCAGGTCGGGGAGCAAGAGCTTGATCGGCTGGGGCAGGCACCATGGCCCATCGGCAGCGATATCGGCGTGACAGTCCTTGGGTGCACAATCGACATATTACAGAGGAAGTGTGATGAGCAGTTTGCCATCCATCATGCAAAAGATCCAGAGCTGCTCGGCGGCATGATCGACGACCCACCCGAAGAGCCGCCGTCACCAGTGCTCATCGAGAGCCTGATGCCCCGCAAGGAATGGGTAGAGGACCTCTGCGATTCAGTCAAGACACAGCCAGCTTGCGGCTGATACGTCTCCAACGTATGTATAATTTTTGATTGTTCCATGCTATTATATTATCTGTTTTGGATGTTTTATATGCATTAATATGCTATTTTATATTATTTTGGGACTAACCTATTAACCTAGAGCCCAGTGCCAGTTTCTGTTTTTTTCCTTGTTTTTGAGTTTTACAGAACAGGAATATCAAACGGAGTCCAAACGGAATAAAACTTTCGCGATGATTTTTCTTGGACCAGAATACACCTACAAGACTTGGAGATGAAGTCAGAAGACCCACGAGGCGACGACAAGCTGTAGGGGCGAACCCTAGGGGGTGGGGCGCGCCCCCTGGGCTTGTGCCCCCCTCGGAGGTCTCCTAACCCTAATCCTTGTCCTATATATTCCCAAATATTCCCAAACCATCAGAGGCATCCACGAAAATACTTTTCCACTACCGCAAGCCTCTGTTCCCATGAGATCCCATCTTGGGGCCTTTTCTGGCGATCTGCCGGAGGGGGATTCGATCACGAAGGGCATCTACATCAACCCTATTGCCCTTCCGATGGAGCATGAGTAGTTTACCTCAGACCTATGGGTCCATAGCTAGTAGCTAGATGGCTTCTTCTCTCTCTGTGATCTTCAATACCATGTTCTCCTCGATGTTCTTGGAGTTCTATCCGATGTAATATTCTTTTGTGGTGTGTTTGTCGAGATCTGATGAATTGTGGATTTATGATCAGATTATCTATGAATATTATTTGAATCTTCTCTGAATTCTTATATGCATGATTTGATATCTTTGTATTTCTCTTCGAATTATCGGTTTGGTTTGTCCAACTAGATTGGTATTTCTTGCAATGGGAGAGGTGCTTAGTTTTGGGTTCAATCTTGCGGTGTCCTCACCCAGTGACATAGTAGGGGTAGCGAGGCACGTATTGTATTGTTGACATCAAGGATAAAAATATGGGGTTTTCATCACATTGCTTTAGTTTATCCCTCTATATCATGTCATCTTACTTAATGCGTTACTCTGTTCTCTTGAACTTAAAACTCTAGATGCAGGCAGGAGTTGGTCGATGTGTGGAGTAATAGTAGTAGATGCAGAATCGTTTCGGTCTACTTGACACGGACGTGATGCCTATATTTCATAATCATTGCCTTGAATATCATCATAACTTTGCGCTTTTCTATCAATTGCTCGATAGTAATTTGTTCACCCACCGTATGCTATCTTTCAAGAGAGAAGCCTCTAGTGAAACCTATGGCCCCAGGGTCTATTTTCCATCATATATTTTTAGATCTATAACCAAAAAACCCAAAAATACCTTGCTGCAATTTATTTGTTTTTTTTTTACATTTTAGTAATCTTTTACATCTATCTCTATCAGATCTCACCATTGCAATTGACCGTGAAGGGATTGACAACCCCTTTATCGCGTTGGGTGCAAGTGTTTGATTGTTTATGCAGGTGCATAGATTGGAGACTTGCTTGTACCTCCTACTGGATTGATACCTTGGTTCTCTAACTGAAGGAAATACTTTTCTCTACTTTGCTGCATCACCCTTTCCTCTTCAAGGGAAAAACCAACGCAAGCTCAAGAAGTAGCAGGAAGAATTTCTGGCGCCGTTGCCGGGGAGGTTCTACATCTAGCCTACCAAGTACCCATCGTAAACTCTCATCTCTTGTATTACATTATTTGCCATTTGCCTCTCGTTTTCCTCTCCCCCACTTCTAAAACATTTTCAGAAAAACACAAAAAGATTTGCCTTTTTATTTTGCCTTGTTTTTGTTTGCCTTGTTTTTGTTTGCCTCTTATGTCTTACTTGGTTTGTTTGCTTGTTCGCTTGGAATAATTATGTATTTATTGAAAATTAGATTGCAAAAAAGTTTATGGATCCTCATCCACTTGCTAATATTTTTAAGAGATTGAATTATGATGAACCAATTGCTAGTGAGTTGTGTGCACTAGATTATCTTTATGAAGTTTTGCTTGAAATTCGTGAATCTGAAAATTGTGATGAAGTGTTAAAAGAAGAAATTTATGAAGTGATTCACGATAGATCCTTGAATAAAAATCATGATTGCAATGATGTTATTATAAATCCTATTAATGTCAATTGTTCTAATAATATGCAAAACCCTAAGCTTGGGGATGCTAATTTTGGTATGTCTACTACTTATTGCAATGATCATGATTGGGGTGATTCTTCTTATGATCTTGAAAATTTATTTAAGCCTCATGATAATAGTGTTCACAATAATATTGGAAGTGGGTTTGGAAGAGTGTCAACTCTAGGTAATAATGATCCCACTACTTTGGAGAATAATCAATCTCATGAAATTTTTGATAAAAGTGGGTTTGGAGAGGTCATGACTTTATTTGATGATAATCCACTATTTTGGAAAAGTGTCAACTTCGCATGCATGTGGATCATGAAGAGAATATTTTATGTGATAGTTATATTGCTGAATTTGATTATGATCCTACATGTAATTATTGTGAGAGAGGAAAATATGGTTGTAGGAATTTTCATGTTACTAAATTACCTCTCGTTATGTTGAAATCGCTATTGTTTCTTTCTTCTTCCTTGCATATGCTAGTTTTTGCTTGCCTTGATAATTTGTTTACTTATAAAATGCCTATGCATAGGAAGCAAGTTAGACTTAAATTTGTTTTTCACATGTTTTATGATGCTCTCTTTGTGTTCCAATTATTATCTTTTATGTGAGCATCATTAAAATTATCAAAGCCTAGCTAAAAGGCTTTAAAGAAAAGCGCTTGTTGAGAGACAACCCAATATTTTTCTTTTCTGTTTTTATGAGTATACACATTATTACCTCTGTAGTAATTGTGTTTTGGTGTTTTAATTAGTGTTTGAGTCAAGTAAGACCTTTGGGATGCCTTACGGTGATAGTTGATTTGATCTTGCTGAAAAACAGAAACTTTTGCGTCCAGTTGCAGAATTTTAATAATTCACAAAAGCGACAATATTCTGAATTTTTTACAAAATATTTATATACAAATTTAATCTGTTTTCCTAATTTTCCATAATTTTTGGAGTTACATAAGTATTAGAACAATTCGTATCTTCACAGACTGTTCTGTTTTTGACAGATTCTGTTTTCTTTGTGTTGTTTGCTTATTTTGATGAATCTATGGGTAGTATCGGGGGGTACGAACCATGGAAAAGTTGGAACAATGTAGATATTACACCAAAGTAAAGAAAGAATGAGTTCACAACAGTACCAAAGTGGTGATTTATTTTCTTATACTAACGGATCTCATGAGTTTTCTGTTGAATTTTGTGTTGTGAAGTTTTCAAGTTTTGGGTAAAGATTTGATGGACTATGGAATAAGGAGTGGCAAGAGCCTAAGCTTGGGGATGCCCAAGTCACTCCAAGGTAATATTCAAGGACAACCAAGAGCCTAAGCTCGGGGATGCCCCGGAAGGCATCCCCTCTTTCGTCTTCAATCCATCGGTAAATTTACTTGAGGCTAAATTTTTATTCACCACATGATATGTGTTTTGCTTGGATCGTCTTGTATGATATGAGTCTTTGATTTTTAGTTTGCCATAATCATCCTTGCTGTACACACCTTTTGAGAGGGACACACATGAATCGTGAATTTATTAGAATACTCTATGTGCTTCACTTATATCTTTTGAGCTAGGCAATATGCTCTAGTGCTTCACTTATATCTTTTTAGAGCACGGCTGTGGCTTTATTTTATAGAAATTTTTGAACTCTCTTGCTTCACTTATATTATTTTGAGAGTCTCTAAACAGCATGGTAATTTTCTTAGTTATGAATTTAGTCCTAATATGATGGGCATCCAAGAGGGATATAATAAAAACTTTCATATAAAGTGCATTGAATACTATGAGAAGTTTGATTCCTTTCATATTGTTTTGAGATATAAAAGATGGTAATATTAGAGTCATGCTAGTGAGTAATTGTGGATTGGTAGAAATACTTGTGTTAAAGTTTGTGATTCCCGTAGCATGCACGTATGGTGAATCGTTATGTGATGAAGTCGGAGCATGATTTATTTATTGATTGTCTTCCTTATGAGTGGCGGTCGGGGACGAGCGATGGTCTTTTCCTACCAATCTATCCCCCTAGGGGCATGCGTGTAGTACTTTGTTTCAATAGCTAATAGACTTTTGCAATAAGTATGTGAGTTCTTTATGACTAATGTTGATTCCATGGATTATACGCACTCTCTCCCTTCCACCATTACTAGCCTCTCTAGTACCGCGCAATTCTCGCCGGTGCATTAAACCCACCATATACCTTCCTCAAAACAGCCACCATACCTACCTATTATGCCATTTCCATAGCCATTCCAAGATATATTGCCATGCAACTTCCACCGTTCCGTTTATTATGACACGCTTCATCATTGTCATATTGCTTTGCATGATCATGTAGTTGACATCGTATTTGTGGCAAAGCCACGATTCATATTTTTTATACATGTCACTCTTGAGTCATTGCTCATCCCGGTACACCGCTGGAGGCATTCATATAGAGTCATATTTTGTTCTAGTATCGAGTTGTAATTCTTGAGTTGTAAGTAAATAAAAGTGTGATGATTATCATTATTAGAGCATTGTCCCACGTGAGGAAAGGATGATGGAAGCTATGATTCCCTCACAAGTTGGGATGAGTCTCCGGACTTTATGAAAAATAAAAGAGGCCAAAGAAGCCCAAATAAAATAAAAGGGGCCAAAGAAGCCCACCAAAAAAGAAGAAAATAAAGATAAAATAAAAAAATGAGAGAAAAGAGAGAAGGGGCAATGCTACAATCCTTTTTCCACACTTGTGCTTCAAAGTAGCACCATGATCTTCATGATAGAGAGTCTCCTATTTTGTCACTTTCATATACTAGTGGGAATTTTTCATTATAGAACTTGGCTTGTATATTCCAATGATAGTCTTCCTCAAATTGCCCTAGGTCTTTGTGAGCAAGCGAGTTGAATGCACACCCACTTAGTTTCTTTTGAGCTTTCATACACTTATAGCTCTAGTGCATCTGTTGCATGGCAATCTCTACTCACTCACATTGATATCTATTGATGGGCATCTCCATAGCCCATTGATATGCCTAGTTAATGTGAGACTATCTCCTTTTTTGTCTTCTCCACAACCACCATATTCTATTCCACCTATAGTGCTATATCCATGGCTCACGCTCATGTATTGCGTGAAAGTTGAAAAAGTTTGAGAACATCAAAAGTATGAAACAATTGCTTGGCTTGTCATCGGGGTTGTGCATGATTTAATACTTTGTGTGATGAAGATGGAGCATAGCCAGACTATATGATTTTGTAGGGATAACTTTCTTTGGCCATGCTATTTTGAGAAGACATGATTGCTTTGTTAGTATGCTTGAAGTATTATTGTTTTTATGTCAACATTAAACTTTTGTTTTGAATCTTATGGATCTGAATATTCATGCCACAATAAGGAAAATTACATGGATAAATATGTTAGGTAGCTTTCCACGTCAAAAAAAATCTATTTTTATCATTTACCTACTCGAGGACGAGCAGGAATTAAGCTTGGGGATGCTTGATACGTCTCCAACGTATCTATAATTTTTGATTGTTCCATGCTATTATATTATCTGTTTTGGATGTTTTATATGCATTAATATGCTATTTTATATTATTTTTGGGACTAACCTATTAACCTAGAGCCCAGTGCCAGTTTCTTTTTTTTCCTTGTTTTTGAGTTTTACAGAAAAGGAATATCAAACGGAGTCCAAACGGAATAAAACTTTCACTATGATTTTTCTTGGACCAGAAGACACCTACGAGACTTGGAGATGAAGTCAGAAGACCCACGAGGCGACGACAAGCCGTAGGGGCGCGCCCTAGGGGGTGGGGCGCGCCCCCTGGGCCTGTGGCCCCCCTCGGAGGTCTCCTAACCCCAATCCTTGGCCTATATATTTCCAAATATTCCCAAACCATCAGAGGCATCCACGAAAATACTTTTCCACTGCCGCAAGCCTCTGTTCCCATGAGATCCCATCTTGGGGCCTTTTTCGACGATCTGCCGGAGGGGGATTCGATCATGGAGGGCATCTACATCAACCCTATTGCCCTTCTGATGAAGCGTGAGTAGTTTACCTCAGACTTACGGGTCCATAGCTAGTAGCTAGATGGCTTCTCCTCTCTCTATGATCTTCAATACCATTTTCTCCTCGATTTTCTTGGTGTTCTATCCGATGTAATATTCTTTTGCGGTGTGTTTGTCGAGATCCGATGAATTGTGGATTTATGATCAGATTATCTATGAATATTATTTGAATCTTCTCTGAATTCTTATATGCATGACTTGATATCTTTGTATTTCTCTTCGAATTATCGGTTTGGCTTGGCCAACTAGATTGGTATTTCTTGCAATGGGAGAGGTGCTTAGTTTTGGGTTCAATCTTGCGGTGTCCTCACCCAGTGACATAGTAGGGGTAGCGAGGCACGTATTGTATTGTTGCCATCAAGGATAAAAAGATGAGGTTTTCATCATATTGCTTGAGTTTATCCCTCTACATCATGTCATCTTACTTAATGCGTTACTCTGTTCTCTTGAACTTAATACTCTAGATGCAGGCAGGAGTCGGTCGATGTGTGGAGTAATAGTAGTAGGTGCAGAATCATTTCGGTCTACTTGACACGGACGTGATGCCTATATTTCATAATCATTGCCTTGGATATCGTCATAACTTTGCGCTTTTCTATCAATTGCTCGACAGTAATTTGTTCACCCACCGTATGCTATCTTTCAAGAGAGAAGCCTCTAGTGAAACCTATGGCCCCAGGGTCTATTTTCCATCATATATTTTCAGATTTATAAACCAAAAAACCCAAAAATACCTTGCTGCAATTTATTTGTTTTACATTTTAGTAATCTTTTACATCTATCTCTATCAGATCTCACCATTGCAATTGACCGTGAAGGGATTGACAACCCCTTTATCGCGTTGGGTGTAAGTGTTTGATTGTTTATGCAGGTGCATAGATTGGAGACTTGCTTGTACCTCCTACTGGATTGATACCTTGGTTCTCTAACTGAGGGAAATACTTATCTCTACTTTGCTGCATCACTCTTTCCTCTTCAAGGGAAAAACCAATGCAAGCTCAAGAAGTAGCAGCGGCTTCATCATTGCCGGTGGTGGTCGTGTCAACCTTGATCCCGACGATATGGTGGGCAGGCTCGAGCGCATCCTTGGCAGAGTTGATGTCCCCGACGAAGTAGAACATTGCCAACGTGATATCTTGAGGATGCAGGTGATGGACGGAATTTGCTACCAGGCCAGAGACATGGAAATGGAGCGGTTCCGCGGAGATATCATGCGCGCGATTGCACACTGTCAAGCTCTTCTAGAAGAGGCCCAGCAGCCCCAAGAGCCTCCCAGCGCCAGCAGCTCCGTAGGCGGAGGCGGGTCGGGACACTTGGAATGAACGGCCGCAAGGGTGCTGATCATGGAGTTCGAGAAGACCGTCGTCGGAAGGCCGCCAACTCAGCCTTTTAGCCTATATTTTTTTATAATTGTATGCATATGTTGGTCGCGAGTGTTTTGGGCGTTGCCGCATGTGGCATTTTAAATTATCCTGAATATGTAAGACAATTATTAACCGTTGCCATTGTAAATTTGCCTCAACGGCGAGCAGAGCGCGCGCAGGGACGCCAGAGCGGAGCGCGCCGCGGCCGCCTCAATGGCGAGCAAAACGCGCGAACGGACGCAAGCAGAGCGCGCCACGGCCGCCTCAACAACAAGCAGAGCGCGCCGCGGCCGCCTCAATGTCGAGCAACCACGTGGTCAACCTTCTGGCACCCCGTGGGAGGCGCGACGGCGCATCCATCAGACACGATGGTGATATCTTGACCGTGTGTGATAGTGGGCAGACACGTACACGTACATCCGAGAATGCGGGCCCATGTTTCGGCCTTCCGATGCGTGGCATACGGTTGATCCATAAGAACTGTTTGCAATGAGCCAGAACAACAGAAACGGGCTTTGTAGGCTCATAACCATCAATAAATTTTGACCTTGTTTCTCGTCACATTTCAGATTACAACGCAATAAGTAATTGCAAATCTGTTCACACCGATCAAACCAATATGTGTTCACACTTAGCACCGGGCTATAAAAACTACCCACTCGAAAATTACTTCACAGTTCCTCTCCTCATCACCCACAAAACTGGTCTTTCCTGTCAAGTCGTTTTGCCATGACCGGTAGGAGGAGTTTCGGGTGGACATATAACCAGGGAGCAAAGACCAAGGTCGCGGAAGCACTAGAGAGGTCCCGCCGCCATGCGGCAGCCGCAGCAGAGATGTCCCGGCGCGCCGCGGAGCCCTCGAATGAGCTCTCACCGGCATGTGAGGCCTCTCACAAGTGCACTCGCCGCGTCGGCGATCGCGATGAGCTGGCGTTGCTGAAGTCCTTGGCCGGCGACGACGACATTCTCGCTGGCCTCATTAATCAGCAGGAGCTGGTCAACGACTTGATGAAGCTGCTCGAGATCAGCGATGCCTCGGTTGAGAAGGCGACCGGCCTCGTCGAGCAACTCATGGGTGACAATGCGAAGCTCCTCAAGGCGCTCGCCGAGAAGGAGGAGGAGGCCGCCGGCTGGAAGATGCTGCATGAGCAGAGTAGTGCCTCGGGGATGATGCTGACAGCGGTCATCGGGAACTGATGGGTGACTTGAGGAAGCTCCGGATCGAGCACGAGCAGGAGGTGGAGGAATCCGTGGCTGCTTTCAAGCAAAGTCATGAGGAATTGAAGAAGGAGCTGGAGGATGTTGTCGCCCAGCGATCCATCGAGGAGTAGAGACAGTAGCGACCCAGATCATTGTCTGCGATTTCCTTCTTCTCTTACCCCCGTGTCTTCCAGGCTTTGCCACATGTGGCATTTTAAATTATCCGGAATATATAAGACAATTATTATCCGCGCCATTGTAAATTTTTCATCATATTATCCATTGCCATTTTATTTGTCGTCGTATTATCCGTTGCCCTATGTGGCATTTTAAATTAGGCTGGAATACGAGTTGAAAACACGAACAAAGAAAATGCTAACATTGAGAGGGGCCATGGGATCACAAGCAAACACCCTTCGTCCAGGTGCTTTAATTAACCGCGTGTTAAACAGCGCACTACAAAAAAAAGACACATCCGTGACATTTTGGCCCGAACGAATTTTTTTTTTGTCATGCTTATGACACTTCTATGACGATAATTGTGACAAAACCCGGTATCATCATAGATGTGGTGGGCTCCTACTTCTATGATAAAAAATCATGACAGAAAATGGGCTTTTCGTCCTGGGCGGGCTGGGGACGCACCTGCATGATATTCTTTGGGTCGTCCATGACGGAGAAAATCATGGTCGAAGCAAGGGCGAGGAAACTTTCGGTGAGTTCCCGGTTACGGTGGGTGGTCGGGGCCGAGCGATGCGCGTTTCTCTCATATACGCACGCGCGTGTGTGCGAGGCGTTGGACTCTAACTGAACCCGAGCGAGGTGTTCGCTTACTGAACCCGAGCGATTGCACTAGCTACATTACTGAACCCGAGTGATCGGTCCCTTGGCTGTTAACTGAACCCGAGCGATTCCTTCGCTACTGCTGCTAACGGACCCCGATCGATTGATCGCTGCTGCTTACTGAAGCCGATCGAACCTGCTGCCTCTTGATGAACAGTGAACGTGGGGGTTGGTTGAACGAGTCAAGACGTACAGGGTTGGGGTTGGATGAACAGTTCTCGGTGGGGGTTGGATGAACAGGACCTCGTGGTAGTAGGCCGTTGCCACTGGATGAACAGGACCCCGAGAGGAGGTCGCCACAGCCGAGCTGGTTGGGGGTGGATGAACAGGACCCCGTGGAGGGCTGGTTGAACAGTAGCCGGTGGAGGGCCGGATGAACAGTAGCTGGTGGAGGCAGGAGGAAGACGCGGTGGATGAACAGTGCAGGTGGAGGCTGAAGGAAATCGACGGTAGGTGAACAGTATCCCGTGGAGTCCCGTTTTGCGGTACGCCACACCCCTCTCGATGAACAGGACCCCCGTTTCGACCGTAGCGCTCCAACACAAGTCTGTTTCCTCCATTTTGCGGTACGCCACATCCCTCCCGATGAACAGGATGCCATTTCGACCATAGCCGATCGAACAGAAGGCCGTTTCCTCCGTACTGTGGTACGCCAGACCCCGTTTCGGCTGTTCCGTCCAAGCCGGTTGGCTCCCGTTGAACAGGACGCATTCCAACCTAGTCTATTGCCTCCCGATGAACAGGACATTGTTTCTCCATCCCGACCCAGCCGGTTGGTTGCCCGATGAACAGGACACCATTGCTGCCGTCCGTTGCCTCTCCATGTACACGAGCCCTGGCCGTACGTATGCGCGAGTAGGCGTTCGAGACCCTGCCCGTATGTACGTACATGGCCGTATTTTTTGGCATTTGGCTATACTTACGTGTACACAGTTTAGAAGGGACTTCCTGAACTGCAACGTCGGGGGCTCTACTACTACACGTGCCATTGCTTGCTCGGCCACAGTTCATCGTTGCAGAGAGACTGATCGACCAGTATGTACGTACACGTTCGCGACCAGACAGACAACCCTACGTACGGTTCGACCGGGTGGGTCCCAGCTATCAGGGAGGATAAGGAGGCACTTCCTTGCGTGCGAAGATATAACTGATGGGTCTCAGCTGTCAGGGGGAAACGTTTTTTTCACAAAATACAGCTAAGCCAAAATACGCAGGCCCTTCCGGTAGGTCCCCGCTGTCAGGTGGAGGAATCATTATTTTGCGCGTAATAAGGAGGCACTTCCATGCTGCGGCCGTGAACCCAGCTATCAGCCTCTCCACGTACAGTCCTCTTCCGATGTAAGTCATTCGTTGACCATGTTGACCACGCCGCGGCAAGAGCACCAAGGCGATGTGATACGTCTCCAACGTATCTATAACTTTTGATTGTTCCATGCTATTATATTATCTGTTTTGGATGTTTTATATGCATTAATATGCTATTTTATATTATTTTTGGGACTAACCTATTAACCTAGAGCCCAGTGCCAGTTTCTGTTTTTTTCCTTGTTTTTGAGTCTCGCAGAAAAGGAATACCAAACGGAGTCCAAACGGAATAAAACTTCACGATGATTTGTCTTGGACTAGAAGACACCTAGGGGCTTGGAGTCCAAGTCAGAAGAGCCACGAGGCGGCGACAAGGGTGGAGGGCGCGTCCTAGGGGGGGGGCCTACCTTTTGGGCCCCTCGGTGACTTCTTGACCTAGGTCTTCCTCCTATATATTCACAAATATTCTAGAACCAATGGAGGCATCCACGAAAACACTTTTCCATCGCCGCAACCTTCTGTTCCCGTGAGATCCCATCTTGGCGCCTTTTCCGGCATCTTGCCGGAGGGGGAATCGATCACGGAGGGCTTCTACATCAACTCCATTGCCCTTCTGATGATGCGTGAGTAGTTTACCTCAGACCTACGGGTCCATAGCTAGTAGCTAGATGGCTTCTTCTCTCTCTTTGATTCTCAATACAACGTTCTCCTTGATGTTCTTGGAGATCTATCCGATGTAATCTTCTTTTGTGGTGTGTTTGTCGAGATCCGATGAATTATGGATTTATGATTAGCTTATCTATGAATATTATTTGAATCTTCTCTGAATTCTTATATGCATGATTTAATATCTTTGTATTTCTCTTCGAATTATCGGTTTGGTTTGGCCAACTAGATTGGTTTTTCTTGCAATGGGAGAGGTGCTTAGCTTTGGGTTCAATCTTGCGTGATTTCACCCAGTGACAAAGTAGGGGTAGCGAGACACGTATTGCATTGTTGCCATCGAGGATAAAAAGATGGGGTTTTCATCATATTGCTTGAGTTAATTCCTCTACATCATGTCATCTTACTTAAGGTGTTACTCCGTTCTTTATGAACTTAATACTCTAGATGCATGCTGGATAGCGGTTGATGTGTGGAGTAATAGTAGTAGATGCAGGCAGGAGTCGGTCTACTTGACACGGACATGATGCCTATATGCATAATCATTGCCTTGGATATCGTCATAACTTTGCGCTTTTCTATCAATTGCTCGACAGTAATTTGTTCACCCACGGTATTATTTGCCTTCATGAGAGAAGCCTCTAGTGAAACCTATGGCCCCCGGGTCTATTTTCCATCATATTACTTTCAGATCTACTATTTTGCAATCTTTTATTTTTAGATCTATATACCAAAAAAAACCAAAAATATTTTATCTTTTGTTTATTTATCTCTATCAGATCTCACCTTTGCAAGTGACCGTGAAGGGATTGACAACCCATTTATCGCGTTGGGTGCAAGTGTTTGATTGTTTGTGCAGGTGTTGGTGATTTGTGCGTTCTTCTCTTACTGGATTGATACCTTGGTTCTTAACTAGGGAAATACTTACCTCTATTGTGCTGCATCACCCTTTCCTCTTCAAGGGAACCAACGCAAGCTCAAGAAGTAGCACGGTGGACGACGGCGAGGCCTAGGAAGGGAATGACCCGGAGCCGGGGAAGACTCGACAGTTGTTTCCCACGCGAAGGGGAGTACGAGGGTTTACTGGTTGGGCTGCAGTGTGAGGCTGCCGTCGCCGGAGAATAACAAGAGGTCTGGGTGAGTACAGGGATGTCCAGGCCAACGATGGGAGTAGGGTGGGGCGGTGAGGCCTGGGCGGCAGCAGAGCCGACCACGGGAGGCAGGAGCAGGTGGCACGACCGGTGCTGGTTTGGGCGGGTGGAGCAAGAAGACCAGAGGTTGAGGAAGCACTACGGCCGTTGGATGGACATCGTACGGTCAATGGAGCTAGAATCGTTCATATTGACTAAGTTGACAAAGCCCTCCGTCCACATCAACTTAGGAGGCCCACAAGTCAGCCTCCAACAATGGTGGGTCCCAGCTAGAAGGGGGAGTATTCATTTTTTGGTGCGTAATAAGGAGGCACTTCCTTGCGTGCGAACATATAGCTGGTGGGTCCGAGCTGTCAGCGGGAGGAACGTTTTTTTCGTGAAATACAGAGGCCCTTCCGGTGGGTCCCCGCTGTCAGGTGGAGGAATCATTATTTTGCGCGAAATAAGGAGGCACTTCCTTGCGTGCTGCCGTGGGCCCAGCTGTCAGCCTCTCCACGTACAGTCCTCTTCCGATGGATGTCGTTCGTTGACCACGCCGCGCCGAGAGCACCAGGGCGGTGGACGACGGCGAGGCCTAGGAAGGGAATGACACGGAGCCAGGGAAGACTCGGCAGTTGTTTCCCACGCGGAGGGGAGTACGAGGGTTTACTAGTTCGTCTGCCATCGCCAGAGAATAACAATAGGTGTGGGTGAGTAGAGGGATGGCCAGGCCAGCGATGGGAGTAGGGTGGGGCGGTGAGGCCTGCGCGACAGCACAGCCGGCCACGGGAGGAGGGAGCAGGCAGTCCCGCCGGCGCTGGTTTGAGTGGCTGGAGTAGGAAGAGCAGAGATTGAAGAAGCTGCTCTTGTGTGTTAACTAAGTTGACACGGCCTTGCGTGCGCGTCAACCTTTTTTAGGAAAGCGTACATGTCAACCTAGTAGGCCCACAAGTCAGCCTCAAATATGTGGAAAACAGCATACAACTCATCTGCCATTATTGCTAATAAATGTACAACCCATTGGCTAATTCTTAAGGATTTTTTTGAAGCCCATATTCTTTTTGTTACCATTACAGCCCATATTCTGGCCACGGTTAAAAAATCAACGAAATTTTCATATTTTGGTGCGGTCCGAACTGTTTTTAATCCCGAAATTTTGAATCACGTTCAAACTAATTTAAAAATAATAAATTTATATCAATTTAAAATCCAACATAATTTTCCCCGCAAAAAATAATTAAATTCAAAATGTCGAAATCTTAAAAAAAATGATATTTGAAACTAATTGCCGGTTTGCTGTGTTTTTAAAATTTACATCCCATTTCTTACTACTTCATTTTATGGGCAAGCGAATACATCGCTCTTGTCTTGAAAGATTTGCAGCCCAGCAAGGCTAAGAAAGCAAGTAGGCCTCTGTTGGGTATTTCTTTAAAAAAAGTAGAACTGGGCTAGCCATTTTCAACAAGAAAAAAACACAACTGGGCTCATGATGTGGTAAACATAAAATAAAACCATGGCTAGACGGGCCACAGCCCCCGCACAGCCCCGTTGTTACCAAGATCCGTCTCTAAAACTAGTAAATAACAACTGCTTGTTCCTAAAAAAAAGTAAATAACAACTGCGCGACCTGCTGGGTCCCTGGTGTCAGCCGCTCGTTGTGTAATTCTCTCGTTTATTGACTACGTTGATAATGGCGTGGGACCCAGATGTCCAACCATTAGGAGGAACCATTTTTTGGGTTTGTAATAATGAGGCACTTGCTTGCGTACTGCCATGACCCTGGTGAATCCGTACTGTCATCCTCTCCACGTACAATCATCTCCTTATTCCTCTCGGTTGTTGACCACATTGACAACGCCAGACGGCAGCGCACCGCACATGGCGAGCGAGCCAAGGCGGAGGACGACGGCGAGGCCTCGGACGGAACGAACAGGAGCCATGGAAGATGCGCCAGTCTAGTCGCAGGCGGAGGGGAGTACGAGGGTTGACTGGTTCGGGTGCGGGTGCGTGTTGGGGCTGACGTCGCCGGAGAATAACAGGATGTGTGGGGTAATAGAGGGATGGACTGGCCAACGTTTGAGGGTACGGTAGGGCGGCGGAAGTGCAGCCAGCCATGGGAGGTGGGAGCAGGCGGAATCGACGGGGTGGTTTGGTTTGGGGGCTGGAGGAAGAAGACAAGAGATAGAAGATACACGACAGATGTTGGATGTCAATCCAATGGCTGGTATGCAGAATCATTTGTTGACTAGTAAGTCGACACCACCTTGGA
Organism: Thinopyrum elongatum; assembly: GCA_011799875.1. Taxonomy (NCBI): domain Eukaryota; kingdom Viridiplantae; phylum Streptophyta; class Magnoliopsida; order Poales; family Poaceae; genus Thinopyrum; species Thinopyrum elongatum. The sequence goes on along the minus strand of CM022299.1, from coordinate 367,884,889 downwards.
TAGGCTTTTTCCTCGTGGGTCCCAAATGTCAGAATCCAAATCTGTCACGGCCATGTAGCCTTTCTTATGAAAATTTACATCCCATTTGGTGTGCTAGTTCAAAATAAGTTTGTGGGTGCTGGTGGGGGTTAATCACTTGGGTTCTGTAATGCACAGTGAGCTCAAGAAGCCGGCGAGAGTGATGTTATTTCCCTTGGTTGGGATTTGTTACAATATTTCTCTCTTTAATAAAGGAAATGGCAAGCCATTTGCCTTGTTTCAAAGAAAATATGACAGTCACAGCCGAGTTGAAAAGGGCAACAACATCTAACTCAAGCTTACAAACGGTACAAAAGCCCAAGGATTAATTGTTCATTAGGTTTAGACAAAACCCAGACTGAACATGCATGGCAATAACATCTAACCCGACCACTATTTTTGGCAGTCACAAACAAATGGGTCAGTCTGATCCATAAAATCAACATCCTATGCCAAAAAGTTTACTGGCATATGACGACAAGTTGTTGTAAATAGAAGCCGAGCACATTTAGAAGCCCATTTGTCGACCTGAAACTTCTTTTTTGGCTATTCAACATATCCATCTGTGAGAAATTTCTTGTTGAAAAACTTAAGCCTCATGGACAATAGTAACCTCGCATTCAACAGGAAGAATGTGACGAAGTTTCTGTTTGCCTGATTGGATGCATAACCTTCCATCATTATTGTCCTTAAACAAATGTCATGAGAACTGAGAAAATCCCGGTGCTTATTACGCCACCAATTGGTTATATGTTTTTCTCCATGTGTTGCTGCCTACGTAGACATGAAGATTGAAAACAGTTAAGGTCTAAAAAAAGAGTATGTCGATAGAGCGACAACCGAACGGTAATTCTAGTACAATATATATGGGCTTTCAATGTGCATGAAATAATCACCTCTATATACAAATTCTCCAGACATGGAAAGGATCGTAGCAAGCCAATAATTGTGTTCAGATCAATACTAAACATTCCGATATATAAGATCTTGACAAAATCCAACACCATTGATAGGCTATCGATGGACAAACTTTTCATTGAGCATATAACATAATATTAGTATCCAAAGTGTACTCCAAGATGATATAAAACTTATGCGCACAAATGAAAAATGCAGCTTGTGATTACAAAAGTGTAGATGATAATATACAGTACCTGAATAAGTGTGGAGCCAAACACCATGTCGTGATGTACAAACATATCATGAATTACACCCAAGGCCTCAAGTTTGGGCGCAGAGACGACAGTTATTTGCGAAGGTTTATAACAATAATCAAGGAGCAACCTTTGAAGTGAAGGGGCATCTTCGATGATGAGCTGCTGTCCTTCAAAATAAATTCCAATGCTTTTAAGGTGAGGCGACTTTATTTGAGACAATGGATACGGATTTCTAATCCGAAAACAAGCAGCAAGCGCTCCAGGGCAGGGCAACCGGCTTGGATGAGTTGTGTAGTGAGGCCTCCGACAGATCAACCACCACAAGCGAAAGTCTTTTTAGCAGTGGGAGTCGAATCATTAGTACCAGATTGTCTGGTAGATGGCACCGGGCTATGGTGAGGGTGTGGAGAGAGGAGGAAAACCACGAGATGGACAATGGTGGTGTGGGCACAAATACATGGAGTTGGGATCGCGGCATATATTTTTTCGTAGTAATGGTAGAACTCAAGCTGCTGGAGTTTTTTGAATTCAGTGGATGTCAGCAGGCGTCCACCGTGCGGGGTATGGACATCAGGTAGCCTATCGGGATGCAGAGGCGTTGAACGGGGTCCTGGTGGGAGGAGACGATGGCTCTGAGGAGATCAAATTCAGGAAGGACAGATATCTGACGATAGTCGAGATTAAGAGGCGCGGTGCGCCAGAGAGTGCGCCACCGAGATGCGAGGACTTGTGTGCGGCAGCCATCCTTGGTGGGGAGAAGGGAGATGACCTCCCCAAGGATGTCGTCCGGGAGATCGCTGATGCGGTCCACCGGAGATTCTATGGGTTCCTCAGATCCGGGTGGGGGGGGGGCTCGCCGCTTCTCCCCGCGCTGCCGGGTGCGGGATCTACAACCGGCGTCGCCGCTGGCGGGAGCCTCATCTTCTTGGCGCTAGGGCCAGCCGACTCCATTTTCCTTGCGGGCGTCGCGCCGAGCTCACCGGTTTGAGCAGAGTAGCGAGAGACAAGCCTAGTGGCAATGCGAGTGGGGAAGAAGGATGGCTGGGGTTTTCTGTAGGAGTGAGGAAGAAGAGGAGCAGGCGTTTTCTATACGAGTGAGGAAGAAGGTGAGCGGGGGTTTTCTGTACGAGTGAGGAAGATGGAGAGCGGGGGGAATTGGGGGGAGACGGAAGCGGGAGAGTCCAGCGAGCTGCAGTAAGTGGAGGCGAGGAGGAAGGAGGGTTTTTCTGGGATCGCCCCTCTTCAAGAAATATGGGCTTTTCCTCACAAAAAACAAAAACAAATGGGCTTTAAGATGGATAGGCTTTTGTATCGACCTACTCAGCTGCCCGTGTTTCATACTGGACAACCTTGTACTAGAGGCAGACCATTAGAGACACTCTCCAGCTCTCCAGCTTATTGCCCATTCAAAAGAAAAAAAGAGACGCCTCCAGCTTATGGCTACTCATCAGTAACCTTTTTCAACTTGGAAAAAGGTTATAGATCCTTCTATGGCCGGCTTGGCATCCACCAAATTAGAGGATGCGGTACTGCATGCAGACACTCACACTGGTCGTAGCGCGGTAAAATGAGGTGTCCAATAACAGGCCTACAATATACTTACTAGATTGTAAAGGTTCACAGGCTAGTCAACATTCAAATTAAACTAAGCTTCAGAAGATACGGTATGCATACTAACATTCACAAGCACAAAAGTTCAGCATGTTTATGAATCTCAATGATTCACCATACTATAACCAATACAAAGAAGTGAGAAGGTGTAGAAATAAAGAAAAATGATCGATGCTTCTCTGAGCAAAGGGCCTCCCTGCGCACGCATTAATTTCCTGGGCATGCTTGTTTCTTCTCAATGTTGCGAGCACTTTGAGCATGTTGGCAACTCCACAGCTAGCTGGCTGCCTCATCTTGCAATTGATGCTGACACATTTGCAGCAAACACAGGAGGCAATAGAGATGACTCAACATCAGACCATATTGTGCAGTTCCCCTGAAATCATCTTCATTGTCCTGAATCTGAAAAGATAGGAAAACAATAGCTATACTTAAACGGTGTTGCAAAACAGTAGCACATATCAATAGCTCGGCATGACAAAACACGATCATCTGGACGAAGGGGATACTGACCTACCTGAGGAAGATTATATATAATTTCATAAGTCGTTAGTTGATTTCCACCTCCGGCTGCACTGCTTGTTTGCTCCTCCACACATGACAGGATCGTTCCGCACTGCAATCAGCAAGTCAATGTAGGAATAAGCTTATTTCATCTGGCGGTGGTCATTGTACCTAGTTACGAATGTAGGTATACCTGGAGCACCATGAGGTTAGCTGATAGCAGGTAGATGCAGCCATATAATTTTGTGCGATGCTACCAAAATTGAGGTTTGCGTCCCTTCCCCTTCTTATGAGAATTCTTCTTGAAGTTGGTAGAATGTGACGGCTTGTTCTTTGCATCAAACTTTCCTTTCCCCTGAGATTTGTTCTTGTTGTTTTGGGGCTTGTTGGGCTGGAAGTTCTTCTCGTGTACCATGTGGGCACTAGAAGCTCCCTCAGCGACTTGAGCACGTGTGTCTTTTGCTCTCGCCTTCTCTTCAAAATCAAGAGTGCTAATGAGATCCAAAACGGAAAACTCATGTCTCTTGTTTTTCAGAGAAGTAGCAAAATTGTTCCACGAAGGTGGAAGCTTGGCAATGATGGTCCCAGCAACAAATTTGTCCGGCAACACACATTTAAAGTACTCAAGTTCCTTAGCGAGTGACTGTATCTCATGAGCCTGCTGAACAATAGAGCGCTCATCAGTCATCTTGTAGTCACAGAATTGCTCCATGACGTACAACTCGCTGCCAGCGCCCGAGGCCCCAAACGTGGCCTCGAGCACAGCCCACATGTCTTTGCCACTGTCAAACGACATATATGAATCCACAATGGAATCATCAAGAACACTCAGAAGGGCAGCTTTGAAGAGGGTATCCATGTTCTCAAAAGCTTCCTGCTGTGCAGGATTAAGATCGCCCTCAGGCTTGCCCTTAGTGGCGTCATAGCAGTACATGATCTAAAACCAGTATACTGCTCTCGTGCGCCACCTTTTATATTGCACCCCCTTAAAGGTAGGCGGCTTCAAAAGCGCAGCAAAACCACTCAGAGTAAATTGCCTATAATCAGGTTTTTGGATTGGATTGTTGAATATATGAGCAATTTACTATGAGATTTAATCCGAATCAACAGTAAATAGATCATGGCGACAATTGCAAAGATCAAAGTAATGATGCGGACTAAACCAGGAGGACAGAATCACATACTGTGCAGCGGGAGCAGAACCGTTGTGGTTGATGTTGTCACTCATATCGCTGATGAAGAGGTTACCGAGGTCGGGGAAGAAGGTTGTCATTGAGGAAGTCATCGCTGGCAGCAGTCACACGAGTGTGCTCCCCAAAAACCTGATCGCCCCTCTCCCGTACAGGATCACGAAAGGCGGGGTTCCAAAGGACTGCTGTCCCATCTCGTAGTGCACGCCGGAAGGAGGGATGGAGAAGACTTGCGTGGCGGTGTATGATCTGGAACGGTGAGAAACCATATGATACAGTGGCGGCTAGGGTAGAGCCTGTCAGGTCGGTCGTGCGAGTATAATAGTAGGCCTTTGGCCCAAACCCCACATCCAAGTCAATAATAGCCCCACTATCCAAAAGAATCAGAAACGACTGAGTAATTATGGCGTCAGTTAATTATTAATTAATGACTTAATAAATTTTCCGACCAACAAAAATATAGACCACGTGCATAGCTTTTGTCCTTGGACAAGCTCATTCCCGAAGAGCGCGCGTGTAGGTTTCCTATTATCATGCTCATGCAAATGCTAGAATAGATCACATTATAAAGTGGTGCAACTCACACTCAACTAGCAGTATGGGACTAAACTTTAGTCCCACTCACACCACACCATGCTCTAAGAGCATGGTTAATAGTATAGCCAACATCCAGCTATATGAAGTTGACACATCATCTAGAGCCAACCTAATAGCCTGCTAGTACAATAGTTAGTCCCTTTAGTATACTATATCATTAATACATGGCCCCACCTTTCGTCTCACAAAGTATGTTGGAGCTCGTGCTACAACCGGCTACAAGTTTACAGCCCGCTTCTCTTCTATCTCCTCTTATCTCTCCTTCAAATGCCGGGCGTGCAGCGGGCGGCGCCCTCAGCCGGCGTGCCGCTTCAAAAGCAAACGCAGCGAGAGGTCGCGTCGCCCTGACTTGACATCAATGTGGAGCGGCGGGCTTAGCTGGCGCCGGGCGAGAAGCGCGCGCGGGAGGGGGGAGAGGTTTTTGGTGGGCCAGGAAGGTGAGAAGCTAGCTTGGGATCGGTCCGGACAGGGAAATATCAGGTGCTCCCATACTCCAACTGCTAGTACAATAAGTGTGGGCTATGTAGAGGGTGTAGTAAGCAAGCTTCTCATCGTTCTGCGAGTTGACAGGACACATCAAAGTAGTAGTTTTTTTTAAACATACATCAAAGTACTAGTGTAGTAGTCTCCAAAAAGGGTCGACCATGTCCATGGCTACCATCCCATCCCAGGCTCCGTCATTGAGTATGTGCACGATTCACGTGCCATTCAAGAAAAAAACTGCTTACGTGCCATTGAAGAAAAAAATAAAAAACAAACACGCCACCGCGTCATGGTCGAACTTTGATTCGTTCATGCGTGGTTCCCGACCCTGCACTAAGTGAACAACTACTACACGCGTGAAATTATCATGTGAGCTGCCTCTTCATCCAGAAATGAGCTCCACTATGTACCCGCATGTGTGTGTTAGGGAATGAGGCACAGAGTACGTGCGTCCGTGCGTGCAATTCTTCTCTTCGTGCACGGACTCCTTTTTTTTGCGGGTGATTCGTGCACGTACTCGGCCTATGTTGGTGACCGTTGGTGAGTCTCACTTATCTCTACATCTCTACATGTACATCTACATCTGCATCTACGTCTACACTACATCTACCTCTACTATAGTACAACAAGTTTTAAACATGAGACCAGCCATTTTCTTGCATGACACGACCAACCCGTATCGCTTCTTGCTCCTCGTCTCTCTCAAAGTGCGTCCGGCAGGCGATTTTGTCGTCGATTGAGGTCGGTTCGCTCACACTCGGTCCCACATGTTATAAATCTAAAAAGAATAGTGATATGACAATAGGAAGCGCTCTGACCGGTGGACCAAACGCGACAGGCGTGCCGTGAGTGGGTCCAGTTTCTCGTAAGGTGACTTATGCACCTCGACAGAGGAAGCACCTTGCTCAAATTAGGCACTTTTCCGTGCATTCTCTAGACATTTATTAGCCCAGATACTCCCTCCGTTTTTATTTACTCTGCATATTAGATTTGGCTGAAGTCAAACTTTATAAAGTTTGACCTAGTTTATAAAAAAATATATGAACATTTACAATAGCATATCTATATGATGGGAAAGTGTATTCAATAATGAATCTAATGGTATTCATTTGTTATTGTATATGTTAATATTTTTTTCTATAAAAACTTTGTCAAAGTTTGCAAAGTTTGACTTTGACCAAAGCTAATATGCAGAGTAAATAAATATGGAGGGAGTACATAAAAAACCCAGCTACAGCTACACGGGTGTGATGAGAAGGACGTGGATTGCCGTTCGATCGTGGTGCATCCTACGGTGCACACGCGCAATCCGCGTGCCTGGGGTTCCGGCCAGTCACAACGCAACCCCGGTCGGGTGAGCGCACACAGTTTCCAGAGGCGACGGAAATGAAGCATGTGCGATAGTAAATGACCAAGATTGTAGGGGAATCCGAATTTCCTACGTCGTTTGTCCTTGACCTCTAAAAAACCACCGCACTGTACGGTTGTCCTTCCTGTCTCACAAAATGGCACCCGCTTATCTTCTCCCCCCTTTCTGGTTTACAATCCTACGAATCAAACAATGCACATAGGAAAAATTCCTAAGGATTAGAATCCTCCAAAATTCCTTTGAGAATCCTTTGAATAAAAAAAACCTTATACATGGCTCAATTAACAAATCTCACCAACCATTGGCACCGTGTACTTATGGTTGCTTCGTCCGAGCAACTTACTCTTGGAATATTGGAGTACGAGCGCATTCAACGAAGAGTGAAATGATGGTTGCTTCGCCCGAGCAACTTTTACTAGTACTGCGGGAAAGGTGGGGCTCTGTGATTTGACCGCTCATTAGTCATTATTACTGCGGCACAACGAGCAGGGTGAATATCGCCAGTGGTTGTGCACTCAATATTGGTGCATGGCACGCGGACCCGGATTCTGGCTGTCCCACGTGTGGGCGAAAGGAAGTTTGAATGATTTGTGGCATTGCTATCAAGCTTCCGGGATATGTTTATATGTACACATAATTTTCCAGCATAATAAAATTGTGCTGTAATGCTATGAAGCTTTCAACTTTGGTTTCATGTGTCCTCTTGCCTCCAAAGTTGTCTCGTTACAACATTCCATCAAATACAAATGAAACTAACATGCATGATAATGCATCTCAATGATTCACAGATCAGCGTCAATATTTACATCACAACTGAATACGAAGTTGTGAGAATGTGTACAAATAAAGAAAAATAAAAAATTGAAGGATGATGTTCGCAGGCATGGTTCCATTTCCTGGCATTCATTTGTTGGCAGCTAGTTTCACGCAGCTCTGTGGAACTGAACAAGACATGTTAGCCAAGAAAGGATTCTATGGTGGACATGGACCATCCGATCATTTTGTGCAGGTCCACTAAAATCGAGCTGAGCATCCCTGTTTGCAAAGATATTGAACAAGTGTGATTACATTAATAGTAGCACCATTAGTAGTTGATGAAACATACACACACAAGTAGAAGCCGGTCACCTTTGCAATCTCTCATAAAACTAACCACTTGTTGGAGAATATTAGGCTCGGAGTTGGATGAGGAGGATAGCAAAACCAATCTCCCTTTGTGCAGTCGCACTGAAATGTAGAGACGTTGTTCGTGTGACATTTTAGTAGAACTGCACAAGACACTCTTAAGAAAAAAGTAATTTGTGCAGTTCACCAAAAGGTCGCAATACCAATGAGGTGAAATGGATAGCCCTATTTACAAAAAAGAGGTAGAAAGGAAACAATTACTGGCCAATAACAGTTGATGACACATACGCCAACAAAAAAAGAAGCACATTCCTTGTCCTAAGGGAAGATAGCAGCACGGTTGTTTATGTAAAACGGTGTGAGGACGAGATTGCAACATGGAAAGTACGCCGGCCGAGCTACGTTTTGGGCAAAGAACTAGGGAAGATCCACATGCAGGATTTTCCACATGCAGCAATGTGGGAAGATGGGAAGGAGCAAGGCCGGAAGAAGCTGCACCTGAGGGTCGTCGGGATGTAACTAGGAGGGCGCCGGCGGCCAGGATCTGCCCATACTGCGGCAGCGAGCAAGTGGCGAAGGCCCTGCCGCGCCGGAGCTTGGTCAGTGAGAACGGCGGGTACCGCAGATCGGGACGTGCTGCCTCGATGCCATCGAACGGAGAAACGATGCACATCCTCCCTTTCCGCCGGCGGATGGGATGCGACCGGATCAGTGAGCAATGGTGAGAGAGAGAGGCCACCGCCGCCTTGTGTGAGATAGTGTGACGAGAGACAAACCCCGGCAGGCAGGCTCCATTGTATATAGTGGAGCGAATTTCTTTTTTCCCAATGACAATCGTTTTATATCCTGTACGTGTCATTGAGGAATATAACTTTATTTAATACTAACGCGTCAAGTCGAACTTTGTTCCGTGTACGCATGGTACACGACCCTCCTTCGAGTAAACAACCGCTACACACGTCAAATTATCACGTGGGCTGCCTTTTCGTACAAAAATGAACTCCACCGTGTACCCGTGCGGGTGTGGCCGGGAACGAGACATGAGTACGTGCGTCGTGCGTGCACCTCTTCTTTACGTGCAGGTACGTACGTGGGTGGGTGTGAGAGAGATGGTTTGTGTGAAACAGAGGCAATGCGTCGATGATATCTCAAACAAAAAAATGTAACATATGCTATGTGTGTGAAACAGAGTCATGGATAAATCATATATAGAGGGAGCAATCCATGAGAAGAGAGTGGAGGGATCATCGGCGTGAGATATCGATAGAATAGAAAACAGGGATGAAGTGTGTGGGTGCGCGATCGATAAAGAGTGCCATCAAATTTGAGTTTGCCCACGTCAAAGATATAGGGTGGCTGGCCTACTGGAATGTTAGAGGCCAGAGGTGCAGGTTCTCTCTGTGGCATGGATACCTACCTACAACGTTCAACGATTGGTGTGTGTGTGGGGGGGGGGGGTGGGGGAAAGGGGCAGAGACCTAACTATAGAGAGGTAGATCGACTGGTATATGTGTGGAGAAGGAGAGAGACCTAGCTATGTATTGAGGGAGATCGATCGACATCCATGCATATGTGTAGCAAAGGAATAAGGTTGGGAGAGAGACAAAGGTAGAGTGTCGGAGGGTTGGTGGTGGAGTTGCTTCTCACAAATGGTGGGAGAGGCCTGCTAGACAAATGGAGGGTACGAGTGCAATATCAATAAGAGAGGGGATGTCTACCTGTCTATGCACGTGCGTGTGAGAGACGGGTCGGGAGGTATGCAAGGATGATGAGGAGGGACGATATGGTTGTGGTAAGCAGACGTAACTACATAGGAAGATCAATCATCGTGTGTCGGAGAAAGGGAGAGACATAACTAGTGAGGTACGTCGATCGGTGCGTGGGGAAAAAGACTTATAGTCGACCTAGCTATATGTAGGGAGATCGGTAGGTATAAATGCATGCATGTGTTAGAAGCAAATAAGGTCTAGAGAGACAGACAGGGGGAGAGGGATGCGGCTAGGAGGTGGTGCGAGAGGCCTACTATATCGAGGGGGGAGGAGTGTGCGAGTATGAGATCGATGAAAAGAGGGCCGGAGTGTGCACGTGCGTGGAACCGTATTGGACATAGGGGGGCATGGACGGTGAGAAGAGAAGAGGGAGAGTGTGTGTTTGTGGTACGCACACTTGGCTAGAGAGGTATATCTGATGGAAATATGCCCTAGAGCCAATAAAAAATGGTTATTATTATATTTCTTTAATCATGATAAAGGTTTATTATTCATGCTAGAATTGTATTGACCAAAAACTTAAATACATGCGTGGATACATAAACAAATACCGTGTCCCTAGTGGGCCTCTACTAGACTAGCTCGTTGATTAAAGATGGTTAAGGTTTTCTAACCATAGACATGAGTTGTCATTTGATAACAGGATCACATCATTAGGAGAATGATGTGATGGACAAGACCCAGCCATTAGCATAGCATATGATCGTTCAGTTTATTGTTACTGCTTTCTTAATGTCAAATACATGTTCCTTCGACCATGAGATCATGCAACTCCCGGATATCGGAGGAATACCTTGTGTGCTATCAAATGTCACAACGTAACTGGGTGATCATAAAGATGCTCTACAGGTATCTCCGAATGTGTCTGTTGAGTTGGTGTGAATCGAGATTGGGATTTGTCACTCCGTGTATCGGAGAGGTATCTTTGGGCCCTCTTGGTAATACACATCACAAGAAGCTTGCAAGCAAAGTGACTAAGGAGTTAGTTGCAAGATGATGTATTATGGAACGAGTAAAGAGACTTGCCGGTAACGAGATTGAACTAGGTATAGAGATACCGACGATCGAATCTCGGGCAAGTAACATACTGACACACAAGGGGAATTACGTATGTTGTTATAAAGGTTCAACTGATAAAAGATCTTCATGGAATATGTAGGAATCAATATGGGCATCCAGGTCCCGCTATTGGTTATTGACCGGAGAGGTGTCTCGGTCATGACTACATAATTCCCGAACCCGTAGGATCGCACGCTTAACGTTCATTGACGCTAGAGTAGTATTGGGATATTTGATGAGTGGTAACCAAATGTTGTTCGGAGTCCCAGATGAGATCCTGGACATCATGAGGAGTCTCAGAATGGTCGAGAGGTAAAGATTTATATATGGGAAGTCATATTTTGGGATCCGGAAAAAGGTGCAGTTTTTTTGGTATTGTACCGGGAAGCTTCCAGAAGGTTCCGGAGGATTCCGGAGGGGTCCAGAAGTGCACAAGTGGGTTCACCACAACCCAAGGGCTAGCATGGACTGTGGGGAGGTACCCTGGCTTTATTGGGCTAGGCGCACCAAGTCCTCAAAACCCATGTGGCTAGGGAAGGCAAAAAAGGAAGGAGTCCTAGTAGGAATAGGATTGGACTTGGAGTCCAAGTCCTCTCCCCCTTAGCTGCACCCTAGGGCTTGGAGGGGCTGTTTCCCACGCACCTCCACCTATATATAGAGGGGAGGGGGTGCCCCAAGAGGATACACCAAGCCCTTGGCGCCCCTCTCTCTCCCGTTACTCCGTAGTTCCACCGCCTCGTCCCGGCGACACTTAGCGAAGCACTGTCGGTGCTCCACCACCACCATCACCACCACGCCGTTGTGTTGGTTATGACCCCATATACTTCTCCTCTCCCACTTCCTGGATCAAGAAGGAGGATACGTCATCGAGCCGCACGTGTGCTAAACTCGGAGGTGCCGTCCGTTCGGCACTAGATCGGTTGGATCGTGATCGGATCGCGAAGAGTGCGACTACATCAACCGCGTGATAAACGCTTCCACTAAACGGTCTATGAGGGTACGTAGACACACTCTCCCCTCTCATTTCTATGCATCTCCATGGATAGATCTTGCGTGTGCGTAGATTTTTTTTGTTTTCCATGCAACGTTTCCCAACAGTGGCATCCGAGCCAGGTCTATGCGTAGATGATATGCACGAGTAGAACACAAAGAGTTGTGGGTGGTGATAGTCATACTGCTTACCACCAACATCTTATTTTGATTCGGCGGTATTGTGGGATGAAGCGGCCCGGACCAACCTTACATGTCCACGCACATGAGACCGGTTCCACCGACTGACATGCAACTAGTTTTGCATAAAGGTGGCTGGCGGGTGTCTGTTTGTCCTACTTTAGTTGGATCAAATTTGACTACGGCCAGTCCTTGAAGAAGGTTAAAAAAGCAAACTTGATGAATCACCATTGTGGTTTTTGCGTAGTTAAGAACGGTTCTTGTTAGAAGACCGTAGCAGCCACGTAAAACTTGCAACAACAAAGTACAGGACGTCTAACTTGTTTTTGCAGGGCATGTTGTGATGTGATATGGTCAAGACGTGATGTGATATATGTTGATGTATGAGATGATCATGTTTTGTAATATCGACAACCGGCAGGAGCCTTAGGGTTGTCTCTTTATTGTATGAAATGCAAGCGCCATGTAATTGCTTTACTTTATCGCTATGCGTTAGCAATAGTTGTAGAAGCAATAGTTGGCAAGATGACCCGATGCAACAATGGAGATCAAGGTGTCGAGCCGGTGACGATGGAGATCATGACGATGCTTTGGAGATGGAGATCAAAAGCATAAGATGATGATGGCCATATCATGTCACATATTTTTGATTGCATGTGATGTTTATCCTTTTTGCATCTTATTTTGCTTAGAACGGCGGTAGCATTATAAGATTATCCCTTCACTAAATCTCAAGATAAAAGTGTTCTCCCCGAGTATGGACCGTTGCCAAAGTTCGTTGTTTTGAAGCACCCCGTGATGATCGGGTGTCATAGACTCTACGTTCACATACAACGGGTGTAAGACAGTTTTGCACATGCATAATACTTGGGTTAAACTTGACGATCCTAGCATGTACAGACATGGTCTCGGAACACTAGAGACCGAAAGGTCGAACGTGAGTCATATAGTAGATATGATCAACATAGAGATGTTCACCATTGATGACTACCCCATCTCACATGATGATCAAACATGGGTTAGTTGATTTGGATCATGTATCACTTGGATAACTTGAGGGATGTTAATTTAAGTGGGAGTTCATTAGTAATTTGATTAATTGAACTTAAATTTATCATGAACTTAGTCTTAATAGTTTTTGCATATCTATGTTGTAGATCAATAGCTCGCAATGTAGCTTCCACATTTTTTTGATACGTTCCTAGAGAAAACTAAGTTGAAAGATGATGGTAGCAATAATGCGGACTAGGTCCGTGATCTGAGGATTATCCTCATTGCTGCACAAAAGAATTATGTCCTTGATGCACCGCTAGGTGACAGACCTGCTGCAGGAGCTGATGCAGATGTTATGAAAGTTTAACAAGCTCGATCTAATGACTACTTGATAGTTTAGTGTGCCATGCTTTACGGCTTAGAATCGGGGCTCCAAAGACATTTTGAACGCCATGGAACATATGAGATGTTCCAAGAGATGAAATTGGTATTTCAGGCTCATGCCCGTGTTGAGAGGTAGGAGACCTCTGACAAGTACTTTGCCTACAAGATGGAGGAGAATAGCTCAGCCAGTGAGCATGTGCTCAGAATGTCTGGGTACTAAGATCACTTGAATCAAGTGGGAGTTAATCTTCTAGATAAGATAGTGATTGACAGAGTTCTCCAGTCACTATCACCAAGCTACTAGAGCTTCGTGATGAACTATAATATGCAAGGGATGACGAAAAGGAATCCCAAGCTCTTTGCGATGCTGAAATCGGCGGAGGTAGAAATCAAGAAAAAACATCAAGTGTTGATGGCTAACAAGACCACTAGTTTTAAGAAAAAGGGCAAAGGAAAGAAAGGGAACTTCAAGAAGAACAGTAAGCAAGTTGCCGCTCCCGTGAAGAAGCCCAAAGCTGGACCCAAGCCTGAAACTGAGTGCTTCTACTGCAAAGGAAATGGTCACTGGAAGCGGAACTGCCCCAAATAATTGGCAGATAAGAAGGATGGCAAAGTAAACAAAGGTATATTTGATATACATGTTATTGATGTGTAGCTTACTGGTACTCGTAGTAGCCCCTGGGTATTTGATACCAGTTCAGTTGCTGAGATTAGTAACTAGAAACAAGAGTTGCAGAATAAACGGAGACTAGTTAAGGGCGAGGTAACGATGTGTGTTGGAAGTGTTTCCAAGATTGATATGATCACCATCGCACACTCCCTCTACCTTCGGGATTAGTGTTGAACCTAAATAAATGTTTTTGGTGTTTGTGTTGAGCATGAACATGATTAGGTCGTGTTTATTGCAATACGGTTATTCATTTAAGTCAGAGAATAATTGTTGTTCTGTTTACATGAATAAAACCTTCTATGGTCATACACCCAATGTAAATGGTTTATTGAATCTCGATCGTAGTGATACATATATTCATAATATTGATGCCAAAAGATACAAAGTTGATAATGATAGTGCAACATACTTGTGGCACTGCCGTTTAGGTCATATTGGTGTAAAGCGCATGAAGAAACTCCATGCGGATGGACTTTTGGAATCACTTGATTATGAATCATTTGATACTTGCGAACCATTCCTCATGGGCAAGATGACTAAAACTCCATTCTTTGGAACAATGAAGCAAGTTAATGACTTATTGGAAATAATACATACCGTTGTATGCGGTCCGATGAGTGTTGAAGCACGCGGTGGGTATCGTTATTTTCTCACCTTCACAGATGATTTGAATAGGTATGGGTATATCTACTTGATGAAACACAAGTCTGAAACGTTTGAAAAGTTCAAAGAATTTCAGAGTGAAGTGGAGAATCATCGTAACAAGAAAATAAAGTTTCTACGATCTGATCGCGGAGGCGAATATTTGAGTTACGAGTTTGGCCTTCATTTAAAACAATGTGGAATAGTTTCACAACTCACGCCATCTGGAACACCACAGCGTAATGGTGTGTTTGAACGTCATAACCATACTTTATTAGATATGGTGCATTCTATGATGTCTCTTACCGATTTGCCACAATCATTTTGGGTTATGCATTAGAGACAGCCGCATTCATGTTAAATAGGGCATCGTCTAAATCCATTGAGATGACACCGTATGAACTGTGGTTTGGCAAGAAACCTAAGCTATCGTTTCTTAAAAGTTTGGGGATGCGACGCTTATGTCAAAAGTATTCAGCCTGATAAGCTCGAATCCAAAGAGAAGTGCGTCTTCATAGGATACCCAAAAGAAACTATTGGGTATACCTTCTACCACAGATCCGAAGGCAAAATCTTTGTTGCTAAGAATGGGTCCTTTCTATAGAAGGAGTTTCTCTCGAAATAAGTGAGTGGGAGGAAAGTAGAACTTGATGAGGTAGTTGTACCTTCTCTCGAATTGGAAAGTAGTACATCAGAGAAAGTCGTTCCCGTGATGCCTACACCAACCAGAGAGGAAGCAAATGATGATGATCATGTAACTTCAGATCAAGTTACTACTGAACCTTGTAGGTCGACCAGAACACGTTCCGAACCAGAGTGGTACGGCAATCCTTTCCTGGAAGTCATGTTGTTGGACAACAGCGAACCTACAAACTATGAAGAAACTATGATGAGCCCAGATTCCGAAAAATGGCTTGAGGCCATGAAATCTGTGATAGGATCCATGTATGAGAACAAAGTGTGGACTTTGGTGGATTTTCCCGATGATCGGCAAGCCATAAAGAATAAATGGATCTTTAAGAGGAAGACGGACGCTGACGGTAATATCACTGTTTACAAAGCTTGACTTGTTGCAAAAGGTTTTTGACAAGTTCAAGGGGTTGACTACGATGAGACTTTCTCACCCGTAGCGATGCTTAAGTCTGTCCGAATCATGTTAGCAATTGCCGCATTTATGATTATGAAATTTGGCAAATGGATGTCAAAAACTTGCATTCCTTAATGGGTTTCTTGAGGAAGAGTTGTATATGATGCAACCGGAAGTTTTTGTCGATCCTAAAGGTGCTAAAAAAGTGTGCAAGCTCCAGCGATCCATCTATGGACTGGTGCAAGCATATCAGAGTTGGAATATAGGCTTTGATGAGGTGATCAAAGCATATGGTTTTATACAGACTTATGGTGAAGCCTGTGTTTACAAGAAAGTGAGTGGGAGCTCTGTAGCATTTCTGATATTATATGTGGATGACATATTGCTGATTGGAAATGATATAGGATTTCTGGATAGCATAAAAGGATACTTGAATAAGAATTTTTCAATGAAAGACCTCGGTGAAGCTACTTACGTATTGGGCATCGAAATCTATAGAGATAGATCCAGACGCTTAATAGGACTTTCACAAAGCACATACCTTGACAAAGTTTTGAAGGAGTTCAAAATGGATCAGTCAAAGAAAGGGTTCTTGCCTGTATTCAAGGTGTGAAGTTGAGTAAGACTCAAAGCCCGACCACGACAGAAGATAGAGAGAGAATGAAAGTCATTCCCTATGCCTCAGCCATAGGTTCTATAAAGTATGCCATGCTGTGTACCAGACCTGTTGTGTGCCTTGCCATGAGTCTGGCAAGGGGGTACAATAGTGATCCAGGAGTGGATCACTGGACAACGGTCAAAATTATCCTTAGGTACCTAAAGAGGACTAAGGAAATGTTTCTCGGTTATGGAGGTGATAAAGAATTCATCGTAAAGGTTTATGTCGATGCAAGCTTTGACACTGATCCGGATGACTCTGAGTGTCAATCTGGATATGTATTGATCATGGGAGAAATTAGCTAGAGTATCTCTATGCAGAGTATTGTAGACATAGATATTTGCAAAGTACACGCGGATCTGAATCTTGCAGACCTGTTGACTAAAAACCTCTCTAACAAGAAAAACATGATCACACCTTAGAACTCTTTGGGTGTTAATCACATGGCGATGTGAACTAGATTATTGACTCTAGTGAACTCTTTGGGTGTTAATCACATGGCGATGTGAACTAGATTATTGACTCTAGTGCAAGTGGGAGACTGATGGAAATATACCCTAGAGGCAATAATAAAATGGTTATTATTATATTTCCTTAATCATGATAAAGGTTTATTATTCATGCTAGAATTGTATTGACCGGAAACGTAAATACATGTGTGGATAAACAAATACCGTGTCCCTAGTGAGCCTCTACTAGACTAGCTCGTTGATCAAAGATGGTTAAGGTTTCCTAACCATAGAAATGAGTTGTCATTTTATAACGGGATCACATCATTAGGAGAATGATGTGATGGACAAGACCCAACCGTTAGCATAGCATATGATCGTTCAGTTTATTGCTACTGCTTTCTTAATGTCAAATACATGTTGCTTCGACCATGAGATCATGCAACTCCCGGATATCGGAGGAATACCTTGTGTGCTATCAAACGTCACAACGTAACTGGGTGATCATAAAGATGCTCTATAGGTATCTCCAAATGTGACTCTTGAGTTGGTGTGAATCGAGATTGGGATTTGTCACTCCGTGTATGGGAGAGGTATCTCTGGGCCCTCTCGGTAATACACATCACAAGAAGCTTGCAAGCAAAGTGACTAAGGAGTTGGTTGCAAGATGATGTATTACGGAACGAGTAAAGAGACTTGCCGGTAACGAGATTGAACAAGGTATAGAGATACCGACGATCGAATCTCGGGCAAGTAACATACTGACAGACAAAGTGAATTACGTATGTTGTCATAAAGGTTCAACCGATAAAAGATCTTCGTGGAATATGTAGGAATCAATATGGGCATCCAGGTCCTGCTATTGGTTATTGACCGGAGAGGTGTCTCGGTCATGACTACATAATTCCCGAACCCGTAGGGTCGCATGCTTAACGTTCATTGATGCTAGAGTAGTATTGGGATATTTGATGAGTGGTAACCAAATGTTGTTTGGAGTCCCAGATGAGATCCCGGACGCCACGAGGAGTCTCGGAATGGTCGAGAGGTAAAGATTTATATATGGGAAGTCGTATTTTGGGTTCCGGAAAAAGGTGCAGTTTTTTCGGTATTGTACCGGGAAGCTTCCAGAAGGTTTCGGAGGATTCCGGAGGGGTCCGGAAGTCCACAAGTGGGTTCACGATGACCCAAGGGCTAGCATGGGCTGCGGGGAGGTGCCCTGGCCTTATTGGGCTAGGTGCACCAAGTCCTCAAAAGCCCATGTGGCTAGGGAAGGCAAAAAAGGAAGGAGACCTAGTAGGAATAGGATTGGACTTGGAGTCCAAGTCCTCTCCCCCTTAGCTATGCCCTAGGGCTTGGAGGGGCTGTTTCCCACGCCCCTCCACCTATATATAGAGGGGATATGGCACCCCAAGAGGATACACCAAGCCCTTGGCGCCCCTCTCTTTCCCGTTACTCCGTAGTTCCACCGCCTCGTCCTGGTGACGCTTAGCGAAGCGCTGTCGGTGCTCCACCACCACCATCACCACCACGCCGTCATGTTGGTTGTGATCCCATCTACTTCTCCTCTCCCGCTTGTTGGATCAAGAAGGAGGAGACATCATTGAGCCACACGTGTGCTAAACTCGGAGGTGCCATCCGTTCGGCACTAGATCGGTTGGATCGTGATCGGATCGCGAAGAGTACGACTACATCAACCGCGTGATAAACACTTCCGCTAAACGGTCTACGAGAGTACATAGACACACTCTCCCCTCTCGTTGCTATGCATATCCATGGATAGATCTTGCGTGTGCGTAGATTTTTTTTTTGCTTTCCATGCAACGTTTCCCAACAATATCGACCGGTGTGTGCCGGAAAGAAGGAGCCGGGGGGCCTACACACCATGGGTGAACGACCTAAAGAGAAATAACAAATGTGCGTGATGGAGGGGACACTGAGGGAGGGTGAGAGGGGGCGGGCGTGTGCATGCACGAGAGAAAGTTAGTGCTAGCTACAAAGTGAAGATGATTGTGTGGGTGTAAAAGATGAACAGAGATCATAATTCATTATAAAAAGTGGATTCGGATATTTGAAGAAGATATTATAGTGTTTTAAATTGATTCATGCATGAATATATATAATGGTGATATGCATGGTGTGGTTATGAACATGTTATACTACATATAATATGTAGAACATTTATTTGAATTTGTGATAATGTGTGGCTTTTGCAGCTCAGAGCTAAATACTTGTCATAATGTAGGGGGCGGGGCATTATACTTTGTGTGATAAACACAGTGTACATACGAAACATGGTTTAGATTATGAAGATCTAGTTAGTACATCAAATGTACTATTATTTGGAATCAACATCAAGTGTATTCAAAATTATGAATTCGAGTTCATATAGTACACATAGTTCATATATATCTCTATAGTAATCATGTGGTGTGTTGTTAAGATAATATACGAATGATGGTTTAAGTTGGCAACAATCATGATTATAGATTCTTATTCAAATAAAGAAACGAATTCAAATTTAGTTCGAATTGCAGCGGTAGTATAGAAATTTGGAATGCACTAAAATGTTCGTATGAGTAGGTTACATGCATTATACAGCCAGCGAAAAAATTTAATTGGACATAACATGGATTCATAGCTTTGAATAGCATTTGTACAGTAAAACTAGACAAGACTCTCTCTTTGTGTGGTGCGAATAGTTTTATTTTTTTCTTTTTTCGTTGAGGGAAGTGCGAATTGATTTGGTACGTACATTATTACATGTTAGGCTTGTCCCTAAAATTCAACCCGCGCCTTGTTATCCCGAAAATTCAGATATCGTGCTCCCAAAACTCGTGCCTTGCTATCCCGAAATTACAAAGCGCGCGAAAACTCCCTCCAGCTGCCAAATCCCGACACGCGAAATCCCCCTTCTAACCCTGAGCCGAGAGGGCTGCTAGTTCAAATCGGTGGGGGTACTTTTGTAACACACCCTACATTTTGGACAAGCGCGTCCCTAAGTTATGGTTCCCCCCTCCCATCACCTCCTTTTCACCATTCGAAATCCCAGGCTGCCATAACCTCTCTGCTCCAGCCGCGAAACCCCACCCTCTACCGTCCGCCACCCCACCGCTGCCCAGCCGGAGCCTATTCCCCAACGACGTCGTCCACCGTAACAGCTCGACGTCCCTCATCCACCGCCCTGGATGTGGATCCATCGTCGATCTTGTCATCCCGCCGGTTTAGGCGCCCCGTCCTCCACCTCCAAGGAGCTGCTCCGACCATCGACTCATCTATCACGACTACTCCATCCCCACAGCGCCGCCTTAACCTGCTCCACCGGAACCGCAACATCCTCACCGACTCCTCGGACGAAGCCGAGGCCTACTCGGTGCCACCAAAGAGGTTGTAGACTCATCGCATCGCACCTTCTCCTTAACTTGACCTCCCGGCGCCGCCGGTGCTCGATGCCGCTCCCCCATGGCGCGGCTACCTCGTAGTCGGCGCTGCTGGCGACATCTCCATGATGGCTCTCCCCCGGTGTGAGGCTCCCTCGGCGGCGGCGTCCATACCAGCCGGAGCTGCTGCTGCTGCTCTGGCTCTCGCTCGCTCGCGCTGCTACTCTACTACTACTGCTACTGCTCTGGCTCTCGCTCGCTCGCGCTGCTGCTCTACTCTTCCCCTTGCTTGTGCTGCTGCTCTGCTCTTGCTCTCACTCGTGCTGCTGATGCTGCTACACGGGTTGCTGCAGCTACACAAGTTGCTGCTGTGGCTCTAGTTTGTGCTGCTGCTTCGGCTGCTATTTGCTACTGTGTTCCCTGTCGGTCGCCTGCTGATTTAGATCACTGTTTCTCTACTACTAGTACTCGAGCGGCCTAAACTACATGTGAAGTGCATCTCTGCTACCAGTGCGTTCAGTTTCGACAGTAACATTCAGATTTCACAGTAAATTTCAGTTTTGACAGTTAAGTTCAGAGTCAACAGTTCTTACCTCATTTGTTGTAGTCAGGTGTTTTTTGGTGATGTACATTTTACATCTACCACTTTTTGGTAATGTATTTTACATCATCTATTGGAGATGCTATTAGAATCCCACTTGAGATTAACGATGTCTGTCTTGTGCTGCTTCAGCCTCAATGTCTTACAGCTCGGCGGAGCTGCTCCAATGACGGAACCATCCATCACAATAGAGCAGTACCCTGGACACCGTCTACAGACGCCTCAGATCTTCCACCACACCTCCGACAGCCACCTCTGCTGCAACTTCTTCACCGACCAACCCAATGATGCTGAGGTCGACACGGCTACGCCAAAGAGGTTGTACACTTGTCGCATCACTTATTACTCTACATTCATGTTGATCCATTAGGGCTACTTTGGTTCAAAGGAAAAAGTGAAGGAAAAACATAGCAATGGGAAATTTTCCTATGGTACTATAATATTCAATTATTCGTGCATTTGGTTGAAAGGAATGGAGCAAAACATCCACCTGGAGCTACTTTTTCTATGCATGAAAACAAGACTAAGTGCATTAGTGGCAGAATAACATTCTAACTATACACACTTTCAGATGGTTTCACTTTAATTTGGCCATGTTTCTTTGCATTCCTCTGCTCTTCCAATTCCTGTGAAACAAACACCCAAGTTGACAGAAATCCTGTGTTTACAAATGCTCTGGTTCCCACGTGCATTCCTATCCTATTCCGGTGTTTTTCCTATCCCTGCATTTTTAGAATCCTGCAAGCCAAAGGAGCCCTTACAGAATTACTTCAGTTACAGATAGGTTTCGAAGAAAACTTTGTGTGGTTTGTCCTGCTCCTGCCGCGACGTCGTCCACCTCACCTGAGCTGCTCCATCGACAGAAGCATCCACCATACCAGGCATCACGACTCCCGATGTCTTTCGCCGCCTCAGATCTCCTTCCCTGCTGCCGGCAGCCACCGCAACTGCATCACCATCATCGACTCAGCAGATGAACCTGAGGAGTACACGGGTCCACACAAGAGAGGTCGCACTCTTTTGTTTCTGCTTATGTTATGCATTGCTTAATATTACCTGCTACTTTATCGTCCTGTTCACCTCTTAGACTCCAAGTCAGGTCTGAATTAATGTTCAAACTTAAGTTTTAAAATGCTTGTGGGGCACATATCGAGGCAGCAATGAATAATATCTCTGTCTATATGTTGTTCATCTTGGGTGGGAAACAAACAGTAAAGCAATCATCATCTGTATTTTTATTAAAGTAAAGCTATCATCAGCCTGCTATCATTATTTTTGGATCTATCCACTGGTTATTACCATCACTCTAGATTTCTGCATGCTCTCCTTACATAATCTCACTATATTTTTCTTGTATGCATGTCAGATATTGTACACAGTCATGCTGAACATGTAGAGAAAAAGCGAAGAGTTTTGCACGGCAATACAATGTCATGTAGACATCGCTCCATGGTGGGTGCAATGGCAAACCCTCCCCCCCCTCCAGATTGTAATCCAGAGGAAGATATCTGTTCTGAGGCGGATTCAGACGGAGCTGACCACTCCTATTTACCCCCCGAGGTGTTTGCTCCACCTTGGCATGATGATGTTGGTCATATCATGCATATGTTGCCTTGCAGTGCCTACTTTCGACATCATATATGTCATCTGCTTAGTTTAGACATGTTCTATAATGCCACCTATTTAGTTTCTATATCATATATGTGAATTATGCAATCTCATCTCTTTTTGCCAGCCATAATATATGTGAAATATGCAATGCCATCCTGTTTAACCAGGCATCATATATTTGAAATATATCTTGCCAATCCTTTTCTTCATTACATTTTCATTTGTCGACAATGTTTGTACATTTAACTACTCTTCTTGTGAATCAGCCATTTGAGTGGGTGATGGAAAAATCTGGAGTGAAAACAAGGTCTTCAGAGCAGACAGTGCTACCTGTCGAAGCAGATCTCTTGCTGGGTCCTGATAGCTCCTCAGAGATGGATTCAGAGATAGATGACCAGTCCTATTCCCCCACCGAGGTGTATGCTCTAACTTGGCACGGTTATACTACTCATATCATGCATATGGTGTGTTGCATTGCATAGTTTAGACATCATATACACAATATTCAACACCATGTTCTTAGTTCAGACATCATATATGCGAATGCCCTCTGCTTAGTATATAAATCACACGTGTGAATTATATCATGCGATCCTGGTTACTTAGATAACATGTATGTGAATTATGTCATGCCAACCTGTTTACTAAAGACATCATATAATTATCTCATGCCATCCTGTTTAGTTAGTCATCATATCTTTGAATTATGTCATGCTATGCTATCCAGTTTAGATAGATATCATATATGTGAAATTATGTCATGCTATCCTTTTTAGTTAAACAATATACATGTGAACTATTTCATGCCCTGTTTTTTCCACACCATCTATTGCATCTGTCTCTCATACAAGGTCTGTACATTCAACTACTTTTCTTGTTTATCAGCCATTTGAATTGGAGGGGGTGATGGCAGTATCTAGAGGAGTAAAAACACGGTCTTCAAATAAAACAGTGCTACCTCTTGGTGAGGATAGCACCCCGGTTGTACATGCACAAGAACCAGCCCTACCACACATAACCCAGACTCTCGCAGATTGTACCCCTACTCCAATGGACAGAGAACTAGTTTCACCCAATCTAACCCCAACCACAACAGTTAGTAACCCAGTTCCAGTTGACACGGCACCATCTCCAGCATAGAGCTCCCAAACAAGAGCAGTTAGTATGGCAGCTCCAGTGCCTAAAGTGCCAGTACTACCACGACGAACCCCAACTCCACAAGTTAGTACACCTATTCCTATGGACGAAGCACAACCAGCCATTCGTAGTTTAGCATCTATCGCATTTGATGTTGTTAAATCCTATGTGCGTATCTTCCCATCATGGAAATATTATACTGAAGATGAAGGAAAAAGCCAGTTGCAGGTGTTCGTCCAGGAGTTATGTGTAATTAATGTTATTCATGGCAAATACTTTGCTTTGTCCCAAACATTCTACCTCCATGCTGGTTATAATACAACAAATGTTTCCATTTTTCTCTATAGAGAAGGACCGATTTGGAAACTCAGGATGAGGTAACCTGTGCTAATACCTCTGCCATCTTCAAGAATGCTTGGTGGTAGTATCGGAATTACCTGAAGAAAACATACCACCGGCAAAGAAACTCATCAAATTCCGTTACTTTCTCCTGAGACACATTTACGGCATGATGACTGGGAACGCCTTGTTCTGTACTGGTCCCGAACCAAGAATGTGGTAAGGTCTATGAGCTCATTTTTTATTTTGAAGTACTATATGCCTGCGTCTTACTGTACTCTGTTTGTGTAGAAGAAGTGCTTAAACCTGAAGAAGAACTGTTCTCATTTAAGATTCCATTGCTATGGTGCATACTGCTTTGCTCTTGTATCACTGTATTTACTCATACAAACTTATTTTTAAATTGAAGGATCCAATCAAAACTCCAATGGCACAGCAGGTATGTTTAAACATGTTTCTTTAACAGGTTTGCTCTTCTAAATTGCTCTGTTGATTTCAATTTCAAGTATGTATACAGTTGACTTCTCATATCATGCACATTACTAGCATCACAATACAGCCAATAGTGTTGTTGTACATGTATACCCGTGTTACCCATCTGAAATCTTGTTGTGCCATGTAGTTTCCCACACTTGTATTCTTTCAATGCTGCTTTGTCTTGAACGGATATGATTTGAACCGTGTCTCTATTTTGATTTGGCAAGACAATGCAGTGACCATAGGACATAGATATATGTTTGTTTGATGCTTTTATTATGTACTTACTACTTGGCAATAGAAGACTTGGTAGTTTAATCCTGTCCACCTTACTACTGAACTGGTTCACCAAAATGAGTTTCATATTCTACATGCTAAACCTGTTATGTGTCTGCTTGTTTCTTCTTTTAGGATGCTGACAGAATATTTGGGAAGAGTACCTTATTAAGCAATGGTAAAGGAAGTAATGCAAATAAGGTTCACTATAGTGAGACATCCTTGTTGGTCTCCAACAAAGCTGATAAATTAGCTAAGGAAAACTATCTTGAAGACAGTGAGACAACCCCAAAGTCCTGTCTTGATGTAGTGTTCGAGTTACTGGCCACTACCACTGGCACAAGCTTTTCGAACTCACTGTCTGAATCAGTTCGGTTTCTTGAGTCTCAACTACAAGCTGAAAGATATCGATCAGCTGTGCTGCGGCAAGAAGCCGAAGGACTGAGGAAGTCCCTGGAGAATTCAGATGCATACTTTCTGGTGCAACAGCAAGCGTTGGAGGATTTTAGCGCCAAACAGGAAAAAGCTAATAAGCTTGCTAAGCTTATTGCCAGCATGGTGGATACCCAGGATAACATTTCTTGAGCTCTTGTGAAGTTGTTTCAGTTATGGACTTGTTTTGCTGCCGCTCATTTATTTGCACTGGTGGCCAATTTAGACACCCAGTGTATGTAATATGCTGCTTTGTTCCCTATATTTGCACTGGTGGCGAACTTTGATGCCCAGTGGATGTAATATGTGTAATAGCCGTAATAGCCTAGCGTAAGTTGCTTGCTTATTTATTTCCTTATTGTCTTGTTTATTTGTTTGGTTGTAGTCACTGCAGTTCTTTTTCCGCAGTTTGCTAGTGGCAACAATAAAATATTTTTTTAAACTAGGCCGTAATAACCACAGACCGTTATATAGTGACCATGGGCCTCCTACGATCGTAGGATCAATGGGCCTTGTGCGGGCGTTAGAATCAATGGGCCTTCTACGGGTTCTAGTATTCATGGACCAATAAAGGACCGCAATATGGGCGGTAAACGGGCTAGAGTGGAAATTGTTTGTTTATGGCCCGATCATAACGGGCCGTTAATAGCCGATATGTATAATGGGCTTAAACGGGCCGTATTTGATGATGCTAAGAAAACAGCCCAACGGATTAACGGGCCACAAATGGGCCGACTTTAACCACGGGCTGAATTTGGCCCGCAAGCGGAACATGCGAGTAACGGACCGGAAGTAATCGAATGCTGGAAATGAGCCCAGAATAAATGGGCCCTTAGAAGGCCGAAAGATCATACGGGCTGGAATGGACCCAATGGAATAATGGGTCATTAATGGGTATAAAGAGATACACCGTTCATTATGGGCCAGTGTCACCACAAGCCGTTAATGGGCCAAGAGTTACGTAGGGCCTCATATGGGCCAAAAGACGTCATGGGCCATACATGGGCCGGAAGTTACAATGGGCTGGAATCATATTGGATGGCCTAGATGCCAGTACTGGGCCTAATTCGGATAGGCCATAACGGGCCATGAGTTAGCGGGCTGTAAATGAGCTATATGCGAATAGGCCATTAACAGGCTTTCCGTGGGCCGGCCCGCTACCTTTTGACCAAGTCAAACGGGCTGGCCTTTTCACCTGAATGGGCCACTCTTGGGCCGTGCCACATGTTTACGTATCATAGGCGCCTCCCATCCAATGAGTGGACGACATCTGTCCCAACCCTGAGCAGACACGTGGAAACTCCGGCGAATCAGAATTTTACACGTGGAAAATCCCCATTGGTCCGGCTGCTAACGGGTAATCGGATCCAAACCGGAACCCGATAGCTTAACGACGACCCGTTATGGTGGATGCCACATGTCGGTTACCCTTGATGAAAGGACTTCCATGACGTGCCATTTATCGTCATGGAAGTGGACACTTCCGTGATGATAATTTTGGTATTGTCATGGAACACTTTTACGACAACACAGGTATGACTATCTTGATTCTGTCATAAAATCGTCATCGATGTACATGCATGACAGAAAACGTGACCTACTATGACAAACATGTATCATCACGGAAGTGTATTTTTTTGTAGTGGCGGCTCGGCCGCCATTAATGGAGAAGTTGTGAGAGAGGCGGGCGGCTGGTGGATGGAGGTCAAAGAGCTCGCTTCTCGGTGAGCATGGGCGGCCTGGCTGCTCGCACGTGTCCCGTCGAGCCTGCGAGGTGGACAGGATGCATGCGTCCCGTCGAGCCTGCGTGGCGGACTGCTCGCACGCGCCCCATCGAGCCTGCACGGCGGACTTCTCGCGCTCGTCCCGTCTAATCAAACAGTTGCATGCATGCCACCGAGTATGGTTAAATTTTGGCACAAAATACAAAGATGACCAATGAACAAGGACAGAGGTAGTACTATCCCATAAGAAAAGAGGGACGCGTGGCTGCACTTAAATGGTTACGGGAACACACGGTTCATATAATACAACCATTTGCGATATTAATGTGTCAGCTATTTGTTTGAAAAGGACTTCGTTGGCTATTAATGTGTGCGCCTTGTCTCAAACTGGATGATTTTTTTACCATGGCATATATGTGCCATGTCATGAAACCATGCCAAGTTTCATGTTTTTTGGGTGATTTTTCGATTTACTGGGATTTAAAAACCGAGATTCTCAATGTTTCAGGACGACGAGAAGTTTGTAATTCATTCCCATTCCTTCAATGAGACCTAAACATGCACCCAATGACACATGTATGATTTTCCACCCATTTTGCTTCACTGGAGCATGTGCTTGTAGTTCAAATTTGAATTATGGACTACATTAAATGCCTAGAAAACTCAATTAATATATAAAATGGCCAAACGAACCCTGAACAGTTTCAAATTTCAGCACGACACTCCTATTATTCTTTGTTGCCTGTAGAAAACAAAGTTCAAGGCGAGAAGAGGCAGCGATTATCGTTTCGCCCACAAGAGGGGCATGTTTCCCTACCGGAACCACGAGGGTTGTGAGAAGCTTCGGTTTGTAAGAGGCTTGTAATATAGCTTGGCCCAAATTGGACAATTATTTTACCACGACATATATGTGCCATGTAGTGACACCATGCCAAGTTTCATGATTTTCTGGTGAGTTTTGGATTTACAGAGATTTAAAAACCGACATTCGCAATGTTTGTGGCCGAGCCAGGACACTGAGACGGTTGAATTCATTCCCATTCCTTCCATGGGACCTAAACATGCACCCCAAGGACACATGTACATTTTTTCTAGCCATTTTGGTGCACTGGAGCATGTATTTGTAGTTCGGATTTGAAT
This sequence comes from Thinopyrum elongatum, assembly GCA_011799875.1. Taxonomy (NCBI): domain Eukaryota; kingdom Viridiplantae; phylum Streptophyta; class Magnoliopsida; order Poales; family Poaceae; genus Thinopyrum; species Thinopyrum elongatum. The sequence continues at coordinate 367,856,840 of CM022299.1, read as the reverse complement.
TATGGACATTAAATGCCTAGAAAACTCAATTAATGAATAAAAAAGGTCAAACGAACCCTGAATAATTTCAAAGTTCAGCACGAATCTCCCGTTGTTCCATGTTGCGTGTAGAAGAAAATACAAGGCTAGAAGAGGGAGCGATTATCGTTTCGCCCACAAGGGGACACGTTTCCCTATCGAAACCACGAGGGTTCTTGCGACAGGCTCCGGTTTGTAAGAGGTTTGTAATAAAGCTTGGCCCAAATTGGACAACATTTTTACCACGACATATATGTTCCATGACGTGACACCATGCCAACTTTCATGACTTTCTGGTGAGTTTTGGATTTACAGGGATTTAAAAACTGAGATTCCAAATGTTTGAGGACGAGCCAGGACGCCGGTACGGTTGTAATTCATTCCCATTTCTTGCATGGGACCTAAACATGAACCCAAGGATGCATGTATAATTTTTCTAGCCATTTTGGTGAACTGGAGCATGTATTTGTAGTTCAGATTTGAATTATGGACATTAAATGCCTAGGAAACTCAATTAGTGTATAAAAAGGCCAAACGAACCCTGAATAATTTTAAATTTCAGCACGGGTATCCTGTTGTTCCATGTTGCCTGTAGAAGAAAATACAAGGTGAAAAGAGGCAGTGATTATCGTTTCGCCTACAAGGGGGACACGTTTCCCTATCGGAACCACGAGGCTTCTTGAGAGAAGCTCCGGTTTGTAAGAGGCTTGTAATAAAACTTGCGCCAAAATGGACAAAAAAATTTCCTCGACATATATGTGCCATGTCGTGACACCATGCCAAGTTTCACAATTTTCGGGTGAGTTTTGGATTTACGGGGATTTAAAAACCGATATTCTTCTCATGAAATGTTTTCAAATAGCACACGGTTCACTCACGAAAGCCGTGTGCCTACCAAACCGTGGCCGACGCCCCCCTACTGCACGCGCCATCTGAGTCGTGCGTTCTGATTGGCCAGAACCCAAACCCCACGGATCGTACGTCTGAATCGTTGGATGCTCCCAGATTGAACGGCAATCCTCATCCCTTTCGACAGCAGATGCAGTTCCGGTTGTGATTTTATTTATATGGGTAAGCACTGTGCGCATGCGTCTTGCTAGCTCACGCTTCCTTCTCTACTAAGGTTTCTATATTAATGTTGTTATATATCCAAACACGCTACCGTTTCCCACTACTCCTCCCATCGGTTTCCCGCCTCTTCTCCCATCGTTTTCCCGCTGCCAGTGTCAGTGCTCATTGAAGGCTAGGCGGCGACACACCGGCCATGTAAATATCACACACAGTTTCTAAAAGCACAAATGTGTGTGATAGTAGGGAGTAGGTCCCATAGGGTGACCAGCGTGAAATGCCTTAAAGGCAAGGAGGCAATTCCTATCAGCAAGGGGCGGCTTCCCATCTACTAGCCTAGTCGAATAGAACGTAGAAATTAAGCGTGCTCGGGCTGGAGTAGTCTAAGGATGGGTGACCCGGTGGGAAGTTGCATATCTCAAGCTTCATTTAAACGCTATAATACGGTCATTATAGGGATAAATGTCACTATAGTGACCTGTCATGGCGATTATATAAACCTTGGGATCCTTGTTTTGCTAATTTGTAGACTATGTTTTTTATTGGTTATTTTTTGTTCTAAAAAAACAAAGAATGATCAACTCTATAGTGACCTGTCATGGCGATTATATAAACCTTGGGATCCTTGTTTTGCTAATTTGTAGACTATGTTTTTATTGGTTATTTTTTGTTCTAAAAAATCAAAGAATGATCGACATCTGTAGGCCCACACAAATTATCCCTTTGACTCAACGCACGAGAAGGGTTTACTCTTTGCTCCGTGTGCTATGTTAGAGCAAATCAAGTTTCAGCACATGCGTTGGACGGCACCCGGCCCCTACCACCCCCCACCCGCCTCGAAGTTGCGTTCCCGACATCGTACATCTTTAACCTGGCCGCGGGGGTACGATGTTCAGTTTGTAATGTTACTGATGTAGTTGGTGCCTCATCGAACTTGTGCTTTCGGGATTTGAATAAATCACACACCAGACCCATACATTTTTTTGCGGGTCGCATGCAGGGTATAGGGGGCCGGGTGTTCTGATCGAGCATGTCTCCCTTGTGCAGTTTATAGATGCCGCACATATCTGTGGGCTCCCCGAGGTATATATATTATCCTTGACCGATAACGAGGGGGCCCACACAATCTATCCCTTTGACCCAACATACGAGAAGGGTTTGACCATGATGGTTTCCTATTGCTATGTGTGCCATGTTAGACCAAATAAAGTTTGAGCACATGCATTGGACGACACCCCCCCGCCCCCGCCTCCTCGAAGTTGGGAAACCTACATTGTACGTATTGAACCTGGCTTGGGTCGGGTACGGTGTTCGGTTTGTAATGTAGTTGGTGGCCCATCGAAGTTGTGCATTCGGGATTTAAACACATCACACACCACCGTAGCCATACATATTTTTGGGCCGCATGCAGTGTATACAGGGTCTTCTGATCGACCACGTCTTCCTTGTGCATTTTTTGTGACGACACGCATATCTGTGGGCTCCCCACGTGTATATATATATCATCCCTTTGACCGATAATGAGGGGTATGTGTTGGCCATGAATGGATTCCTCCTAGTTCGTGTTAGGGCCGGTCACCGTCACATGTCGTTCAACCAAAGCTCGAGCTCATGCGTTGTCAGGATTCCCTCCCACATGCTCGGATTGCTGGGTTCGACCGACACCGTACCCTGTGTATCTCGTCCTTAACTACCTGGCTTTCATGGTTGTTGTTTGTATCGAGAGGCAGGCGCCACATCTAAATTGTACATTATTCTATATTGAAACCACACATCACCCCTTCCAACGTACATCATTTTGGGACGCATGCAAGCGGTGCTGGTTTTGTGGTCCCTCTCGTGCGATTTTTTATGATGGTTCAATCTATTGGCCCAAGCGGTTTATCGACAACAACAGTTGTCGTTTGACCAAATGATAGATTCACTGGTCTGTCTTATGGTAGGTCATGGCGACATGCATGTATGACCAAAGGATCATTACATGCATCCGCCCCGCTGACACGAAGTGGGAGGTGGGTCAAGCACCCTAGCTAGCTATGACATTATGTCATTACAGATATATCCAAGGGTGCTTTCGGGTTTGAGAGGCAGGTGCCACCAAAGTTGTGCATTGTGTATTTAAAGTTTTAAACATCACACCCTATATTCCTACATATATTTGGCCACTTCCAGGTGGTTCTTGACTTCTGGCCCCTCTCATCGATCTTCGACGATGCGCCCAACCATGGGCCCGCGCGGTCAAAGTTGTGCATTGGAATTTTGAACATCACATACCACCCTTTTCACTCATATATATTTGGGCCACATGCTGGTGTGGCTGTCTTCTAACCCTCTCTAACATTTTTTTGCTACAAAGACTCTGATGACGCTCAATGGACACGGGTATAATGTCTTAACCGTGTGCGATGCAAGTGCGCTGTGAATCACCACGACTGCGCAAGCGTGAGCAAAGGTGGAGGTACTGGCTTAACCGTGTGCGATGCAAGTGCGCTGTGAATCACCACGACTGCGCAAGCGCGAGCAAAGGTGGAGGTACTGGCTTAACCGTATGCGATGCAAGTGCGCTGTAAAATCACCACCTGCGCAAGCTAAAGGCGGGTAGTTTATTTAGATTGAATTCCACGTCTGTGTCTGAAAATTAGGACGAACCGTGCACGTTAGACCAGCTAGCTAGAAATCTAAAAACAAACTACCCACCTTGAGCGTTGCAAAAATCGGCGGTTCCGCCACTTTTCCTTATTATCATACACGCATATTCTTATTGGACCGTGCGCGATCTTGGCTACTCCCACCTCGCATCAATTCCTTTGCCCAAATTTTAGTAGTCGTCGTACTTCAACCATCGTCCACACTCCTCCAGCACCGGCCTTATAGTAAAATTGCAGTAGCCGGGGCATTTGAACCGTCGCCCTCCCTCGTCCACCACCATCTCCACCCACCATTACTAAAATTTTCAGTACCCACGGCGTATCCTCAAACACCACCCCGCCCCCCCTCCACAGTCCCCCCACCCGGCCCCTCCCCCTCAAACCCTAGCTCGTCATCGCCGCCGCCGCCAACCCCTGCCGGTCTGCCCGTTCCTCCTAGCTTAGATAATAAAGTTCAGGTTACCCAGCGATTCCCATACCGTTGCCCCACTCCCCTGAATTTTTAGATGAGGCCTGTGGTGTCCCTCCCCGCCAGATCCACATCCCCTACTCCAGAATGTCGCAGCCTAAGCTCAACCACATATCCCGGGGAGCCCGATGAGCGTTCGGCCAAGAAGAGGTTTATCATGGCCTCTCCGGCGGACGTTAGTGAGGTGGCCACCGTTCGCCCCGACCTGTCGATCCTGGAGCAACACCTCACCACGCAAGTCGCCGAAGACGTTGACTACATTGCCATGCCGAAGGCTTCACGTCAGCGGGCTAGCGTATTACTGTATCTCGCGAAAGCTGGCTACGACATCAAGCTCGTTGACCGCGACGGCTTCACGCGGGCCATGTCACTGGTTAAGTGGTCCATCCCCAACCCCTCTGGTTCAACCGCCGTCAATCTCTTCGACGGCCCTGCCACTGATATCCTCCGCCACGCGGTCAAGAATTTGCGATCCTTGTACGCCATCAAGCCCATTTTGTCATTTCTGAAGGACACGTTCTACGACGGCGGCTTGGGATCCTTAATTGCCAAGTTAGATCTCACCGACCACGACCACGAGGAGGGCACCCACAAAGGTTCTTCCAAGGTGAAGCAGCCCATCTGTGACATCAGAGAGCGCACCATGGGTTTGTGCTCTTCCAACTGGAAGGATCCCGTCCATGACATGGGAGGCAACATCCTATCAGCAAATCTTACCTTGTCTAGCTTGCCAACCCATACCCTTTGTTGTAGTAGCATTTGCCATGCGGTGTTTTAACTGTGCCGTGTTTAATTATTTCAGTTATGCAAAAATGTATTGTTCAATAGGGCTATGTGATGTTTCAGTATGAATTGTCCACTTCAGTCTCACGAATGGCTATATTTGGTTGTTTATAGTGAGTAGATGCCTTGTTTATCTGTATTTGGTTGTTAGGTTGGTTGCAGTGAGCATTTTTCTAGTTATCGAGTAGATGCCTTGTTTATATGTATTTGGTTCTTAGGTTGGTTGCAGTGAGCATTTGTCCAGTTATCAAGCAGATGCCTTGTTTATCTGTATTTGCTTGTTAGGTTGGTTGTAGTGAGCATTTGTCCAGTTTTCAAGCAGATGCGTTGTTTACCTGTATTTTCTTGTTAGGTTGGTTGTAGTGAGCATTTGTCCAGTTTTCAAGAATATGCCCTGTTTATTTGTATTTGCTTGTTATAATGGTTGCAGTGAGACTCTGTCCAGTTTTCAATGACTATATTTGGTTGTTATACTGATCATTTATGCCTTGTTTATTTCAGCCATTCACAATGTGATGTTCATTATGTGCAAGTCGGAACTATGGCGCTCGATTGCATCAATACCAGTTTGAACGGCTATATTTGGTTCCAGTTATGCCTGGTGTAGTTAACACATGCCCTTTATTTCAGTTTTACACATTTATCCAGTGTGATGTTTAAGCATTACCTACATTCTATTTATTTTCAACATTACCAGTTTGAATTGCAATATTTGATGGCTGTTAAGCCTATTGTAGGTAACATTGCCTTCCATTTTATATCTGCTTTAACAGCATGCTGAAACCAACACATTGAAGCTATCATTTGGAGATGATGTTGTTTACCTTTGCTATATTTGTTTGATGTTAAGGTTGTTGTACTTATCATGCCTTTCCACTACTTAGGCAGGACAACAACGGGAGTGGCCACCATTTTCTGCCGAGGTTAGTTTCATCCCTCGGCTTGTACTCCCCCCGTCGTTCCAGAATGTAGTGCATATAGATCCAGGCCTGAACACTTGTTAGCTTCTAATATTGACTTGTTGCTTTTAGGTACATATGCCCTTGGCAAGGATCCACGCATCGACCCTTTTTGCGTATGGGGCAATGAGATATTCATGAACAAGCATCAAGTGAGGAAACTGATAAGGATTATTAGCAAAAAGATACGAACGGTGGCAAGCAAATTATTTGTTTATGCTCTATCCAACACAACAGTGAGCTGTAGGGTGGTAACTACAAACTCTGCAGCCTTCTCTTTTTACTGCCCATAATGAGTTGTTAGACAACAATGTCTGAATCTTTTTCGTTCGCAGTGGTTCCCGAAGCAATTGACTCAAGATTACCTCGCAAAGTACATGATTGGTGGACACACAATCAATGTTAAGTATTTCATCCAGACTACAATGAGCATCTAGAAGTCCTAATGAAGACAGTGAAGGATGGATGGGCAGCCATCACAAGGGGTTGGCCTAGAGTCGTGCGCGCATTATGCATGGAGGAGGGCACAATATGGGCATTCCGCTTCACCTTCTCCAGCAACCAAAATGTCTTTCGCCTCTCTCTTTACAGTCTTTAGTACAACTATGGTTCATCATTCTTTACTTGGTGCTTCTGTAGTTCTTCAGTATAAGTACCTGTGCATCGAATTATGCATTCGTGGTTGAACCTATATTTGTAATAAACATGGTTGGATATGAAATAAGTGATTGCCTACTTTCAAATTCTAAACATGTGATTTTTAAATTAGGGATTACACTGCACATGGTTTGCGAAAGCGAAACGTTTGTGATAGACATGGAGATCAGACACGTTTCTAGGATACACTACGTGTGTGATCAATCTCTACTGCACACACGATCAGCCAAGAAAAAACATGTGCGATTAACAACAACATCGCACACAATTCTTTCTTATTAAATGTTTGTGATAGTCACCTTATCACACACGCTTCGCAATTATGGACTGTTTATGATGTTGTGCGCATCGCAAATGTTTGGTCATAGAAGAACGCGTGCGATAGGTCTTCATCTGACGCGGGTACGACTGATGAATTGTGTGGGATGTATTCAAGCTTCGCATACAGTTTTATAGCGACAACTATGTGCGCTCTTACATCAAATCGCATATAGTCGAGGAAAAGTAAATGTGTGTGATTGTCTGCTTCTATAATCGTGAACTGTTTGTGATGGGTCGCGCATCATAAACGTAGCACCATAGAATACCGACCGCGATGGCAATGCGAGCACAAACGAGTTGCAAGGATGGAGCGTTTCGGATATTCGAGATATCAGAAACAGTTTTATAGGCATAACTGTATGCATCAAGGCTCCCTATCCCCGACGGTTTCTGGGTCATGTGGGAAGGACCCCCCCTATCGCAGTCACTCACTTGGCGATGATTCAAAACACCGTCGCGGAAAGGGGTTAAAAACCGTTTGTACAGCACCTCATTGTACCAGTGAATTCATAATTAATGGCACTAGTTTTAAATATATATGTAGTGCACTCCCACTCAAATTAATATCTCTCGTAATTAATAGTGGGTGATTCAAGATCCAAGTCGAGTTCTCAGTCATTGATGTGTGCATCATGATGACGAGAATTTTGACTGGTGGGCAATCTTTTGCTGATCATATCTCCATATGACTCTTGTTCATCTTTCGATGCTTTGTGCTCCGAGCTTAGAACTATTCTGCTAGAACTTCAAGATGATCGGGTGTTATCTGCATGCATGGTCTAACCATCCCTGCCTTACACCTCACGATCCGTTTGTGCTCATGTGTACATGTCGCACTCCGGAACGCTACAGGTTATGAGAGATCACCCTAATAATTGATTACTGCGCAATCATAGGGTGCAAACAACAAAGGGATAAACATCTCATACAATTCATAATAGCATGATATGGTATAGCCCTGGGCGCCAGAAGTCCTCCATGATCGTCTTCAATCTCCAGTTGAAGTGACGTGATGGCCAATATTTCATTACTGAGGCAACTATTTCAAAAACATTGCCGTGGCGGCAATCTCAGAAAATGTTGCCATGGTGACCGTTTCAGAAAACGTTGTTGTGACACCAAAATCTGAAATTCTGTCGTGGCACGAAATTATAGCTCCTCGCCCCGCGCCTGGTACACCTTCTCCTCGTTGGGGTCCTCCATGTACGTTTTGCCACCATCACCTGTAACTATCTCAAAGATATTTACATTAAGGTGGCAATCCCGTGGCTCCAGCCATCATGCTGTGACGCGCAGGCCACTTAACATTACAACATATAACCATCTCATACATAAACTCATTATCATGACGAAGGCTATACCACATCATATGCAAACCCTGCAAAACCAAGTTAGACGTCCTCTAATCGGTTTTAGCAAAATTTTAGTTACGCAGTTAACCAGTTTTAATAATTAAGACTAGCTACCTATGCAAGCACAACAAGGCGATGTTCTTGATGCTAGATTAAGTTTCAGGGTGTGTGACAGAGAGACTTAATTAAAAGTCTCGTCCCCCACACTAAACTTCGTCAATACGCGTGACCCCTAGAAGATCCTCCATCTTCGGCACCCTCTTGTGTACGTGACGGCTCACTATTCTCGACTATGATATAGCCCAAGGAACTGTTAGCAGATCGTCGATAGCCAGAGTCGAACGATTGTCAGAACCTTGTAGCAAAACTGCATCATTCTGCCGATGAACTGAACCGAAGCAACACTCGTGGGAAGCATAGCAAGAACATCAACCCTCACATATCAGATGTGATCTAGATTGCAACCTGCATCTACTCATAAACTAGCTCATGATGCCATTGTTGGGAAACATAGTAGAAAAGAAATTTTTTCGCACCTACGCTCACCAAGATCAATATGAAGATGCATAACGGGTTGGAATCAACGATCGTTACCAACTCCGGAGTGCAGCAGAAGAAGAAGAGTCGGTGTAGATCGTACTCGAAGTCCCTCGAATGTTGATGACGATCCCACAAACCGCCCTCGAACGATCTCTCGAACCAAAGACCAAAAGCACAACCTTTCTACTTGGTTGCAAGCGTACGGTCTTCACGATCCGACAGCGCTTCGCCGTCCAGAGCTAATCGTCGCCGGAGAATTAGAGGGAGGAGATTAGAACCACACTGGGCTTCTAATTACAAGGATTTGATGTGGCTAGGGCTAGCTCTAATTAGTCTAGGACCAACTAGAACAAGAACTAGATCAACTAGAAGAGGCACGGCACCCAAAACTTGTAGTTCAAAAGGGTGCAAAACATCTAGTATATATAGGTTTAGGGGGGAGGAGAGGGCAGCCACCAAGGGGAAAGTTTCCCCTTGGTGCGCCGGCCTAGGTAGGGGGAGTTGGACTCCCCCTCCTAGTTGGATTCGGCCCCCCCACTAGGAAAGGGGGGGGGGGCTCCTCACTTGGGCCTTTATGGCCCAAGTCTTCCTTCTCCTCTTGGCCTATTAAGGCCCGTTGATATTTATTTAATATATAAAATACTTTAAAAAAATTCAGAGTATTATATATATAATTTAACATCTCTGGAAACATTTTCCACCTATATATATTTAAACGGTAATACCCGGTATTACCCGATATTCACCGAAACCCTTCCGGTGACCCCGAAACGCTTCCGGAACCTCTCGAAACTATTTCGAATATTAATGAAACTATTTCATGAATATATTCTGATCACTCCCGTTCCACTAACATTCAGCAGATTGTGAATACCTTAAGCTTGTGACCCCATAGGTTCGGTAAAGCATAGACATGAACGAAACTCCTTCGTTCAATGACCGATAGGGAACCGTGGACATCCGTATCGGTCCCTATGATTACACGAATGATATTCGAGTGAACCTTTGGTTATCATGTGATGTTCCCTTTGATTCGTGAAACTTTACAAAACCCGGTGTGCATCAGTATCCTCCTGGGTCATCACCATGCCCACTATACCGTTGCTCCCGTTATCGGTTTTGTTCTTCTTTCTCGTTGACGTGTTCCGGCATCCACATAACATAGTCACATGTGTTTGGCCAGACGATGATGGATGCCGTCACACTGAGAGGGCCCTAAGAATATCTCTCCATCGTCGGAGGGGCAAATCCCACTCTCGAGCCGTTTGTTCACTTGTCAAACTTTCCGGTGAACCTGAAAGTTGTCGTTATGATCACCTTGTTACATATGACGTTTGAGCAACCCCAAAGTCCACCGTCTGATAGGAAGTAACCAAGAGACTCTCATGGTCTGAGGAACTAAATCACACATGCTAACACTCCGTGTTATAACAAATTATTTCAGACGATATGATCACAAAGTATAACATACAAGATTGGGTCGATTCAATATGACCGTTCTTCTAACGTCATACCCTCAATGTTGTTTTAGGACTATCGTTGCACCGAACGATATCCTAAGATCCAGAAAATGTGATCACCAACAACACTTGAGCCAGTCCTAGAGGCTGGACCGGGAACCTATTTTTTGACCGTTTATCATTCCACACGTGCATATGAGTTTTCCATTGAATCGCATATTCCAGGATCATAGCAGTTATAGCATGAAATATAAACTCTTAATTATGGATAACAGAAATATGATAAAACAATAATATTGCCTCTAGGGCATATTTCCAACAACTACACCAACACAATGGTGCCTCCGATGCCTCCGGCGCCGTGGGATTAGGCTCTCCTAGCATCTCTTTCTTCGGCTCCCTCACCGACTAACTACCCCGGTGGCGGTGATTGGTATATGGATACGGGTGCCTCCGCTCACATGGTCGCTCATCCCGGTAACCCCCACACTTTCCACCCCATCAATACTTCCACTTGTATCACCGTCGGTGATGGTCCCCCTCTACCTATTACACATGTGGGACATGCATTCTTTCCTTCGTCATCCATGCCATTGTCTATGTCTAACATACTTGTTTCGCCTGAACTCATTAAGAATCTTGTTTCCATTTGATCTCTTACTCGTGAGAATTCTATTATTGTTGAATTTGACGAGTGCGGCATTTCTATCAAGGACGCCCGTACCCGAATGGTGCTCCACCGAGGTGACAGCCCCGATGAGCTCTACCCAGTCCATCCACTCTCCTCCACCTTCACCGCCACCGCTCCAGTTGCCTTCTCCGCCAGTGTGGATCTTTGGCACGCTCAATTGGGTCATCCCAACCCCGCTACACTTCGTAATATTCTTTAGACTTTCAGTTTTTCCTGTGATAAGATCACCGATCACACTTGCCATCAAGCTTGTCGTCTACGCAAACATGTTCGTCTTCCATTTAGTGCATCATCCACCATAGCATCATATCCCTTTGAGTTAATTCATAGTGATGTCTAGACTTCCCCTGTTGCAAGTAATACGGGCTATCTTTACTACCTTGTCATTCTAGATGATTATTCTCATTATGTGTGGACTTTTTCGTTACGGCGGAAATCCGATGTCCTCTCCACTCTTACGGCTTTTTACTCATATGTCACTATGCAATTTGTTCGTCCCATACATGCGCTCCAAACTGACAATGGGAAAGAGTTTGATAATCTCGCCATTCATACCCTACTCACCACACATGGTACTATATTTCATCTCACTTGCCCCTATACTTCGCAACAGAACGGGCATGCCGAGCGTGTTCTACGCACTCTTAATGATTGCGTCCGCACACTTCTCTTTCACGCAAATGTGCCACCCCATTTTTGGCCGAATACTCTTGCCACAACATCTCTTCTTTTCAATATCCGACCATGCCGAACTCGTGGAAGTTCCTCGGGCCTGGCCAGTCCATCAGTTGGATGTCTCCAACGCCTTCCTACACAGTAATCTTGCCAAGCAGGTTTTCTGTTAGCAGCCCACTAGATTGGTCGACGCTGACCACCCGGATCACGTGTGCCTGCTCTCCCATTCTCTCTACGGGCTTAAGCAAGCGCCACAGGCGTGGTACCAGCGTATTGCGACATTCCTCCAGCAGCTTGGGTTTCGGTCCACCCGCTCCGACGCCTCATTGTTTGTTTACCACCAGGGTGCTGCTACTGCATATCTTCTGCTCTATGTTGACGACATTATCCTGACGGCATCCTCCACTGAGCTTCTTCACCAGCTCACAGCTCGCCTTCGCGCCGAGTTTGCCATCAAGGATTTGGGAGCTCTACATTATATCCTCGGCATTGAAGTTGTCCGGTGTGATGATGGGTTCTTTTTGCATCAGCAGAAGTATGCCATGGGTTACTTGAGCGAGCTGGCATGCTTAACTGCAAGCCAGACCCCACGCCCATCGACATGAAGGCCAAGGTCTCTGCTTTGGAGGGATCTCCTGCACCTGACGCCGTGTTCTACCGCTCCATCATCGGTGCCTTGCAGTACTTGACATTCACATGCCCGGACTTGCAGTATGCTGTTCATCAGGTGTGCCTTCATATGCACTCTCCCAGTGACTCCCACTGGACTCTGGTGAATCGTATTCTTTGGTACATACGCGGCACTATGGGCTTGGGACTCACCCTGACAGCTTCCGCCTCCACCAACATCGTCGCTTACTCCGACGCAGACTGGGCTGGCTGCCCCGACACGCTGCTACTTCTTGAGCTTGCATTGATTTTTCCCTTGAAGAGGAAAGGGTGATGCAGCAAAGTAGAGATAAGTATTTCCCTCAGTTAAGAACCAAGGGTATCAATCCAGTAGGAGGCACAAGCAAGTCTCCAATCTATGCACCTACACAAACTAACAAACACTTGCACACAACGCGAAAAAGAGGTTGTCAATCCCTTCACGATCATGAACAAGAGTGAGATCTAATAGAGATGGGTATAAAAGATAAATAAAAAGGCAAACTAAAGTAAATATAAATAAATTCCAGCAAGGTATTTTGGGTTTTTCGGTTTATAGATCTGAAAATATATGATGGAAAATAGACCCGGGGCATAGGTTTCACTAGGGGATTCTCTCTTGAAAGAAAACATACGGTGGGTAAACAAATTACTGTTGAGCAATTGATAGAAAAGCGCATAGTTATAACGATATCTAAGGCAATGATCATGAATATAGGCATCACGCCTGTGACAAGTAGACCGAAATGATTTTGCATCTACTACTATTACTCCACACATCGACCACTACCCAGTATGCATCTAGAGTATTAAGTTCATAAGAACGGAGTAACGCCTTAAGCAAGATGACATGATGTAGAGGGATAAACTCAAGCAATATAATATAAACCCCATCTTTTTATCCTTGATGGCAACAATACAATACGTGCCTCGCTACCCCTTCTGTCACTAGGTGAGGACACCGCAAGATTGAACCCAAAACTAAGCACCTCTCCCATTGCAAGAAAAACCAATCTAGTTGGCCAAACCAAACCGATAATTCGAAGAAAAATACAAAGATATATTAATCATGCATAAAAGAGTTCAGAAAAGACTCAAATAATATTCATAGATAATCTGATCATAAATCCACAATTCGTCGGATCTCAACAAACGCACCGCAAAAGAGTATTACATCGAATAGAACTCCAAGAACATCGAGGAGAACATGGTATTGAAGATCAAAGAGAGATAAGAAGCCATCTAGCTACTAGCTATGGACCCGTAGGTCTGTGGTAAACTACTCACACATCATCGGTAGGGCAGCAAGGTTGATGTAGATGCCCTCCGTGATCGAACCCCCCTCTGGCAAATCGTCGGAAAAGGCCCCTAGATGGGATCTCACGAGAACAGAAGCTTGCGGCGGCGGAAAAGTATTTTTGTGGACGCTTCTGATGTTTGGGAAATATTTCTAAATTTATAGAGGTAGAATTAGGGTTGGAGGACACCCGAGGGGCCCACAAGCCCTCAGGGTGCGCCCTAGAGGCTTGTGGCCTCCTCGGGACTCTTCTGGCCCTCTCTCCAAGTCACGTAGGTGTCTTCTGGTCCAAGAAAAATCATCGTAAAGTTTTATTCCGTTTGGACTCTGTTTGATATTCCTTTTCTGTAAAACTCAAAAACAAGGAAAAAAAACAGAAACTGACATTGAGCTCTAGGTTAATAGCTTAGTCCCAAAAATAATATAAAATAGCATATTAATGCATATAAAACATCCAAAACAGATAATATAATAGCATGGAACAATCAAAAATTATAGATACGTTGGAGACGTATCACACGCGTCGCTCGACGTCTGGCTACTGTGTCTATCTTGGGCCTTCGCTGATTTCGTGGTCGTCCAAGCGACAACCCACAGTCTCTCGCTTGAGTGCTGAGGCGGAGTACCAAGCAGTGGCCAATGCTGTTGCCGACTGCACTTGGCTCCGTCAGTTGCTTCAGGGGTTGCTTTGTGAGGTTCACAAGGCCACGATTATCTACTGCGACAACGTCTCCGCTGTCTATCTCTTCGCCAACCCAGTTCATCATCGCCGGACGAAGCACATCGAGTTGGGCATTCACTTTGTGCGTGAACAGGTTGCCCTTGGTCGCATATGCATCGTTCATGTTCCGACCACACAACAGTTCATCGATGTGATGACTAAGGGACTGCCTACTTCTGTTTTCGAAGAGTTCAGGTCCAGTTTTCGTGTCGCTGGCGACGCTTCGACTGCGGGGAGGGGGGGTGTTGAGCACATATTGTGGCATGTATAGATTGTTTCTTGTACATCAAGCCCACCTCTTATTTTGTTGTATAGATTGAGGTAGAGGCTGTAACACCCCTGTGTAATAAAGAACTATGACTTTGTGTTAATCATGACAAGTCATCATCATTTGCATCATAATGATCTCAGTGGATAAGCACTTCCATCCAAATTCCTCTCTGAAAACATGTCAAATTCAAGTGCAAAATAAATTTGCCCAAAAGTCGCTAGAAAATGTTCACCTTCTAGCAAATATTCCAAAACAAATTGTTCTTGAGGAAAACAACATCATCATCAACTCAAATGGGCCAGAGCATTTAAAACAGTGCCAAATCAACACTTTAAATACCCTATTCATTTTTGAAAAATTCAAATGAATTCCAAACTTGCCCCAAACTTTTTGTGGCAGCGCACAATATTCCCTAGTATTTGTTTTTGCAGCCCCACATTTTTGCTAAGTCATTTTGATGAGTATTTTAAATGCAAAAGGCGGCTGTAAAAAGAAAACAGAAATAAAAATGAAAAAGGCCTAAACTGGCTGGGTCTAAGTGCACAGTGCACTCAGCACAGCCCAGCCGGCCCTTTTTCCCTCCTCCCGCTCTCTCTCCTCGCGCGTGTCGCCTCGCCCGTGGCTGCGAGCGCACGCGCCAGCCGAACGCCGACATGGCGACGCCACCGACGAAGGGGAGGATAAGGCCGAGACTCATCCACACCCCCTGGTCGCCTCGCCACTTCCCCTCCTCTCTCCAGCGCTGTGCTCGCTCTCCTCTCCTCTTCCCTCCAGATCCACCGCCACCGAACATGCTCGCCGCCGTGCCTCGCCGTTGCCGCGGCCACCGATGCCTGCTCCTCCCTCCATGGTGTCCAGAAGGTCCGCCAGCGACGGCATCATCGTCCGGTGCTCTCAGCTAGAACGGGGAGGCCCTGCAGCTGCCGATCGCTGCCGCCCCTTTCGTCTCTGTCTCCGGTGCTCGCCGGCGACCCCGAGCTCCTGCTGCTGCTCCTAAGCTCACAAGGGCTTTTCTTAGCCGCTCGATGAGCTCCTCGCCCTTCTCCCTCTCTCTGGTTTCTCTCGCGTGCCTCCTAGCTACCTTCTCCACCATGGCCAAACGCGGCGCCGCGCGAGCTCGTCACCGGCGTGCCTCCGGTGACCAAAAGGTCACGGGCCCGAGTCCATCGTCCTCGCACGCACGCGTAAAGCACGCCTAGCCCTTTAGTTTGAGCTGTTGCGTGCTGCCTCGCCGTTTTCGCTGTCACCCGATTCCAGCGCCGCCTCCGCCGCTCGCCGTTGCTGATTCCGGTCATTTTCGGTCGCGCCACCACCGCGGTTGGATGCGGCGGGTGCTCCTCGTTCGAACGCACGTCACCGCGCTCGTTTTGGCCCTCTGTGGACAAAACCCGACGCGCACCCGAGCCCTCCGCCGCGTTTGGAGGTCGCCGCCGGCCACCGCCGACGTGGCTAGCCTGGGGCCACCCCAGGGCCACTGCCATTGGGTCCCGCGGGCCCAGTTGATAGGGTTGACCCAGTCAACTGTTGACTGGGCACCCACTGTGCCACTGACATGCGGGCCCCACTCACTTAATCAACGTTTTAAATAATTAAAATTAATTAGTTAACCTAATTAGACACTGACATGTGGGGCCCAGCCTCTAATTAGCTCAGTTAGTTTAATTTAATTCACTGTTAAGCCCCACAGTGGCTGACAGGTGGGTCCCACCTGTCAGTGTGACTGGTCAGCCGACTACTAACGCAAGCATGATTTCATGTTCCATTTCTGTTAATTCTAATGAATTAAATAATTTCAGAAAAATGTTTAAATCTTTTAAAAATCCGTAGAAATTAAACCGTACCTCAGATCGAAAAACTTTATATATGAAAGTTGCTCAGAACGACGAGACGAACCTGGATGCACTAACCACATGCCAGTCAGGTGCCCTAACTACCTAAACATGGAACCTTCCCCTCTGGTTCATCTGTTTGACAGCCGCCCGAAACCTGGAAAATTTTCCCGTTAAATTCCCGCTCCGTCTGTAACGTGTAGCACCGCGATAGGTCACCCCTAACACCGCGTATTACCATGCCCTGCTTTGTGATTGCTTTTGTTACCATGTATTTATATTGTTTCTTCTCCCCCGCTTCTTCCCGGTAGACCCCGAGACCGCTGACGATGCCCTGGTGATCGACTGCTTCACCGTCGGAGTTTCCTTTTCCATCTACTGAGCAACCAGGCAAGCACCCCCCCTTTGAACATGCCGATATCGCCTATTCTTTCTCTCTTATGCTTACATTAGAAATTGCTGCTGCTACTGTTTATCCTATTTCTGATGCATAGCCTGTTTTTGTAACTGCTGTTGATACCTACATGTTTATCCTAAACTGCTTAGTATAGGCTGGATAGAGACCCACCAGAGACCCCACTTTGTCCCAAGTTGCCCTCGCTGGATTATCAGATGACTCGATCAACGTGATCGACAACCAGGCCCCGGCACCGCACATCACCCCCATTCATTGTACGACACTGCAGCGTTACTATCGAGTGCCAAGGGTGATACCTCGTTTAGCACTTCTGATGTTAACTCTGTAGAGTAGCTATTCGGACATGGTCACTGAGGGTGATTCCTCCTTCACCACTTCCGATAACGACGCAATCATGCAACATCTCAAGTGTGAACCTCGAGGGTGATTCCTCCTAAGTTCACCTTGACGACTACATCAGGTGGAATCCATCGAGGGTGATTCCTTGGGTTTCCCCCTGGTGTTTGGACACACAATTACTATGACTTAAACCATGAACCATGATAAAGTCGGGTCGACCCTGAGGGGTACCCGAGCGAGTATAAGATACGAGTGATGTGGAGACGAGTTGACCTGGAGGGTGACCGAGAGATAGTTACGAGGCGTTGCCGGGCATTCTTAGCCCTTGCCGCAAGTCCTCGAGACGGGGCGACGGGGTCACATCGATCACGAGTCTCTGCTCGTTACCGCAAACCCCCAACACACTACAATTTGGATATTTGATTCGAGTGGGCCTCTGGCCCGATAGCACTAACCATCACGCGGGAATAAATATGGGTACTCTGCATCGTTCGTTTCTTCCGAAAGCTCTGTCAGACGTCCAGTTCAGCATCGTGGCACGGCTGGGCCGGCGCCATCCTGTAGTGGTGGTACCGAGATTCGCCCTGCTCGCAACGACCCGGAGTGCACAGGGTGATGGCCCAAGACCCCTGAGCGCTTAGGATATAGACCGATGGGGACCTCTCTGCTGAGCCTAGGTAGGACTACGGCATGTCGTTTGGCCAAGGCTGGACATGACCCAGAAAAGTGTGTCCGGCCGGAGTTAATCGAGCGTGGTGGGTAAGTTGGTGCACCCCTGCAGGGAAGAACTAATCTATGCATAGCCGGATCCTCGGTAACGGACACTCGAAGTTGTATCCCGATCGATACAACTAGAACTTAATGATGAGATGAGAAATGGATATTAGGGCTCTGAGATCGCTTTCTCGCAGGGAGTCGAGGAAGGATCTCTGGGCGAGGTTGATACTTAATTCTGCTACTACTTTATACTGTACTAATTTACACTCTTCTAATGCTGCAAGACCGCTGAAGATGCTAGTCTTCGATAGGACTAGGCCTTCTCTCTATTCTGGCATTTCTGTAGCCCAGTCCACATATACAGCCTTTCTTTGATAATGTTGCATATGTAGTGTAGATCCTTGCTTGCTGAGTACTTCGGATGAGTACTCACGGTTTCTTTGCTTCCTCTTTTTCCCCATACCCGATTGATGCGACCAGACGACAGAGCCCCGGAGCCAGCTGCCCCTGTCGGCGATCACTACTACCACCCCAAGGGTGGTTACTACTTCGAGTTGGCTGACGACCAGGAGTAGGTTCAGAGGGTCCTAGGCAGGAGGCCTGCGCCATTTCGATCGTAGTGTTTTCTTTTGCCTCGCCTTTTAAAGGCCTATCTGTTTTATCTTTTATATCTGTACTCAGATATCTGATGCTTCCGCTGACGCTTGTAAGCGAGCTTATATATTCGAGCCCTCGAGGCCCCTGGCTTGTAATATAAAGTTTGTATGACTTTATTTATTTTTAGAGTTGTGTTGTGATTCCTTCAAGTGAGTCCTTAGGCTTCATCATGTGCATTTGCGTGTATGATTATTGCACGATTAAGCCGGGGGCGTCATAGGTTGGTATTAGAGCCGACTGCCTGTAGGAACCCCCTTCCCAACTCCTTGGCCGAAGTTGAGTCTAGTCTATGAAAACTGATTTACTAACTTGGCTGTGTGGCTTACGGGCCCATGTCGCCAATCGGGTGGTATTAGGGTCTTTTATTCCTCGTCTATACTCTGGGACTCTGATCTCTCTTCTATTCGGGTTAAATGATTTTGCTAACTCTAGGATCTCGTGCTCACATCCACTCGGAAATTTTTCCATGCCTCTCTTGAATTCGAAGCCCGAATTTGCCTCGCACAGTTCACGAACCGCAGGATCCTTTTATCGAGGGCACCCTGCGTCGTCCCTTGCAGATTCCTCCCTCCAGCAGTTTTCTCCGATGTTGAAGTAGCTTTTGCTATGTCTCGTTGTGTACTTACTTACCGCGTGCCTGCGCGCCGCCTAGCATGTCTAGCTTTTAAATTTGCGCTGTTATGCTGTCCGCATGTACCCGACTTTGTGTATGGATCAGTACGTCTTAAATGACTGCTGATAAGAATCTACTACACAGCTTAACTATTGTTGGGTTACATCATGCTTGTCGCTAAACACTCGCAATTACTTTTACTAAACTACCCCTGTTGAAACTTAGCAGGATGGTTAGACCAGGTGGTCGTTGTAGTGGTCGTGCCCCAGAGCAACCACCACCGCCAGATTATATGGCAGCTATGATGCAACAATTCGAGCTCAACTGTCAGTTCATGACTGGGATTATGGCTCAGTTCCCGCATGTGACGCCCCCGGCTCAATCGTGCACTAATCATACACGCAAATGCACACGATCAAGCCTAAGGACTCACGGGAAGATATCACAATACAACTCTAAAACATAAATAAAGTCATACAAGCTTTATATTACAAGCCAGGGGCCTCGAGGGCTCGAATACATAAGCTCACATACAAGCGTCAGCGGAAGCATCAGATATCTGAGTACAGATATGAAATAGAAACAGATAAGCCTCTAGAGAAGCGGGGCAAAACAAAAACTACAATCGAAAGGCGCAGGCCTCCTGCCTGGGACTCTCTGAACCTACTCCTGGTCGTCAGCCAACTCGTAGTAGTATCCACCCTCGGGGTAGTAGTAGCGATCGTCGGCGGGGGCAGCTGTATCCGGGGCTCCATCATCTGGTTGCATCAAAAGGATATGGGGAGAAAAAAAAGAAAGCAAAGCAACCGTGAGTACTCATCCGAAGTACTCAGCAAGCAAGGATCTACACTAAATATGCAACATTATCAAAGAGAGGCTGTGTATGTGGACTAGGCTACAGAAATGCCAGAATAGAGGGAAGGCCTAGTCCTATCGAAGACTAGCATCTTCAGAGGTCTTGCAGCATTAGAAGAGTGTAGATTAGTACAATATAAAGTAGTAGTATCATTAAGTCTCAACCTCACCCAGAGATCCTTTCTCAACTCCCTGCGAGAAAGCAATCCCAGAGCCATACTGTCATCAACCTCGTCCAGAGATCCCTTCTCGACTCCCTGCGAGAAGCAATCCCAGAGCCATAGTATCCAATTCTAGTTGTATCGATCGGGATAAAACTCCGAGCGTCCGTTACCGAGGATCCGGCTATGCATAGATTAGTTCTTCCCTGCAGGGGTGCACCAACTTACCACCACGCTCGCTTAACTCTGGCCGGACACACTTTTCCGGGTCATGCCCGGCCTCGGCCAAACGACACACCGCAGCCCTACCTAGAGCTCAGCAGAGAGGTCCCCGCCGGTCTACATCCTAAGCGCTCGGGGGTCTTGGACCATCGCCCCTCGCCCTCCGGGTAGTTGCGCACATGGCTCAGATCCAAGCACCACCTCTGTCGTGAATGGTGCCAATCACTCCATGCCGCACTGCTGAACTGGACGTCTGACAGAGCTTTCGGCTGATGCTACGATGCAGAGTGCCCATAACTTTTCCCGCGTGATGGTTAGTGCTATCGGGCCAGAGGCCCACTCAGATCAAATATCCAAATCAAAGTGCGTTGGTAGTGCGGTAACGAGCAGAGACTCACGATCGATGTGACCCCGTCGCCCCATCTCGAGGACTTGCGGTAAGGGCCAAGAATGCCCGGCCACGCCTCGTATTCATCACTCGGGCACCATCCAGGTCAACCCGTCCCCACAACATTCGCCACCTAGGCTCACGCGGGTACCCCTCAGGGTCTACCCACCTTTCCAAGTAATAGTGTAAGGTCCAAGTATCCGTGTGTCCATAACATCAGGGGAATCCGAGGTATCACCCTCGTTGGATTCCTACTCGATGTATCCGTCAAGGTGAACTCGAAGGCATCACCCTCGATGGGTTCACACTTGAGGTGTTGCACGTCAGCGTCGTTATCGGAAGTGGTGAAGGAGGAATCACCCTCGATGACCTCGACCGAATAGCTACTCTACGGAGTTAACATAAGTAGTGCTACATGAGGTATCACCCTCGGCACTCGATAGTAAAGCTGCAGTGTCGTACAGATAAAAGGGGTGTGATGTGCGGTGCTGGGGCCTGGTCTTCGAGTCTTCCGATGATCCAGCGGGGCAACCGGAACAAGTGGGGTCACTGATAGGTCTCTACCCAGCCTATACTACACAGTTTAGGATAAGCAGGTAAGGTTTCAATAGCAGGTTACAATAAACAGGCTATGCATCAGAATAGGTAAAGTAGTAGCAGCAGCAATTCTAATGCAAGCATGAGAGAGAAAGAATAGGCGATATCGGTATGCTCAAAAAGGGGGTGCTTGCCTGGTTGCTCGGCGGCAAAGGCAAGGTCGTCAACGGTGTCGTCGGGCTCCTGAGCTGCGTCGGTCTCGGAAACTGCGTCGGTGTCGGGGTCTACCAAGAGAGAAGAGGGGGAGGAAACAGTAAATATAAAGCAAACAAGAGCATGACATGACAGTACGCCGAGCTAGGGGTGTTCGGACGCGGTGCTACACGATATAGGTGAAGAGGGAAAACATCCGGGAATGTTTTCCCGAAGTTTCATATTTTCGGACAAATGAAACGGAGGGGGACAGTTGCATGTTCGCTATGCTAGGGACGTGTTGTGGACGAACGGACCGCGCATTCGGATTCTTCTCGTCATTCTAAGCAACTGTCATGTACAAAGTTTTTCGATCTGAGCTACGGATTATTTTATATGATTTTCTAAAGATTTTAGCATTTTCTGGAATTAATAAAATAATTTAGTTCAAAAATTAATTAATGCATCTGCCTGACGTCAGTATGACATCAGTAGTCAACGTTGACCGTTGTCTGGGTCAACCTGACATGTGGGGCCCTACTGTCATAAACACAGTTTAGTTAAACAGTATTAGATTAACTAATCTAGTTAATTAGGTTATTAAGCAGGTTAATTAAGTTAATTAATTATATTACTAATTATTTATTTATTTATTTATTTATTTTACTTTTTTTTAATTTTCTTTTTCGTTCTTCTTTTTTTGTTCTACAGGGGGCTGGGCCCACCTGCCAGTGGGCCAAAGGCCTTAGCAGGGCGGGCGGTTACAGGCGTAGGGGGCGTGCGGGCGCCGATGCCGCCCGTTAGGGCGCCTGCCCAGGCCACCAGGGGGGAGGGCCGGCCACAGCGGACACGGCCGCTAGCCGAGGAGGTCGGCGAGCACGAGCGCGTGCGGGGAGGCGAACTGCGTGAGGGCGCGGCAGGCATGAGGGAGGGCCGAGCGCAGGCACGCACACACGTGGGCGTTGTTGCGGGCGACGCGAGGACGGCGCGTCGAGCAAGCGAGGTCAGCGGGCAGCGCGAGCCGGGGCACGTGCGCTCACCGGTGAGCGGCGATGGGAGCAGTAGCTGCGGGGCAGCACGGTGGAGCGGGCGAGGCCGGCGGGTGAGAAGATAGGCGCGGGGAGCGCGGCCGGGGACGCGGGCACAGCGGGGCGAGCGCGAGCGGCAGGGGGGAGAGGCAGGGCGAGGTGAGCGTGCCGGGAAGGGCAGCAGTGTACTGGTGTGGCCGGCACTGCACGGGCGCGACCGGTGCATGGCCTCGTTGGGGTGAGGCGCGGGGTGTGGTGGCCGCATCGGGGCACAGGGGGGAAGAGGAGGACGGACGGCGGCTCACCCCCGTTGCAGGGGAACACTGGCGAGGCTCGTTGGAGCCGCGGGTGAGGAGGAGGTCGAGGACGGCACGATGATGAGGAAGAGGCGGCGGGGCGACATCGGGGCGAGGTGGCGCCGGCGATCCGGTGACGGCGTACAGCAGCGGGGGCTCACTGCCCCGATCTAGATCGTGGGGGCGAGAGGGAGGAGAGAGTGGGGGATCGTGGAGGTTATGGGGTGGGTTTCGGTCTAGGGTTACGGTGAGTGGGGGGGATAAGCAGGGGCGGTTGGGCCACTGGCCAGTTGGGCCTGTCTAGTGGGCCAAAATCCCAGGGGAACAGGGGGGGTCCCTGTCCTCTTTTTCTTTTTATAGTTTTCTGTTTTATTGTAAAACCACAAGCATTTGGCTTTTAAATAATATGAGACTTGGCCGTATAATCACAATGCAAATTTTAGTCACTGCCATAAATGATTTGGTGAGCATCTAAAATAGTTTGGATTTTTTTTGTAATTAAAAAAAGCATTTAAATTATTACTTTAGCCACTGTCTTATTTATTTTAGGGCATTAAACCAATTTATAAAAATGTTGGTTCACCATGACAAATATCCAGGCATTATTTGCAACACCTTGAACATTTTAGTGTTGACATTATGAAAACTTTTATTTTTGACTTTAACTTAAATTTGAATTTGAACCGGATTGAATCAAGGGGGGATTTAGCAATAGTGAAAATGATGACATGGCATTATCAAAAGGGGATTACTATAGCTAACCACTGGGGGTGTTACAAGTCTCCTCCACTAACAAGAATTCTCGTCCCGAGAATTAAGAGGTAGAATGGAAAAGATCGGGGTATTCAGCACGGAGGTTATCCTCGCGTTCCCAAGTGGCTTCTTCTTCAGTATGATTTGACCACTGCACTTTGAGGAACTTGGTAACCTTCTGGCGAGTTCGACGTTCAGCTTCATCGAGGATGCGGATCGGATGCTCCTTATAAGAAAGATCATCACGCAATTCGAGCATCTCATGATCCACTGCGCGGTGCGGAGATTCCGTGAAGCATTTACGAAGTTGCGACACATGGAAGACGTCGTGGATATGAGAGAATTGCGGTGGCAACTCCAATTTATATGCCACCTGACCACGTCTGGCAACAATGCGGAAAGGACCAATATAGCGTGGAGCTAACTTGCCCTTGATTCCAAAGCGGTGTGTGCCCTTCATAGGAGTGACACACAGATAAGCTTGATCACCAGGTTGATAAGTCAAACCCCATCGTTTGCGATCATAGTTTCTCTTCTGGCGGTTCCGAGCTGCCTTGAGGTTTTCACGGACGATACGGACTTGCTCTTCGGCGTGTTGAATAATATCCGGACCCACGAGCGGTCATTCCCCAGTTTCTGACCAATTCAGAGGGGTTCGACACTTACGTCCATATAGAACTTCGAAGGGAGCCATTTTCAAGTTGGCTTGATAGCTGTTGTTATAGGTGAACTCAGCATACGGGAGAGATTCTTCCCATTTCTTGCCGAAAGATATAACACAAGCCCGAAGCACATCTTCAAGTACTTTATTTACTCGCTCGACTTGGCCTTGGGATTGGGGATGATAAGCTGAACTCCAGGTAATATGAGTTCCCATAGCTTCTTGGAAACTTTCCCAGAACTTTGAGGTGAAAAGACAGCCACGGTCCAAACTGATCTCATTCGGAATACCGTGGAGTGAAACTATTCTGGAGATATATAACTCTGCTAACTGACTAGCAGTGATAGTTTCCTGGACAGGCAAAAAGTGTGCAACCTTGGAGAGTTGGTCGACGACGACAAGAATAGCATCGCGACCCTTCTGTGACTTGGGAAGGCCGGTAATGAAATCCATTTGAACTTTATCCCATTTCCATAGAGGAATAGGAAGTGGTTGTAGAATTGAAGCAGGCTTCTGATGTTCTGCTTTAACGCGACGGCAAACATCACATTCAGCAACATAGCAAGCAATATCCTGCTTCATTTTAGACCATCAGTACCTTTGACGGAGATCACGATACATCTTGGTGCTACCCGGATGAATAGACAATGGTGTGTCATGTGCCTCCTTCATGACTTTATCAGTCATAAGCTCGAAGCGAGGTACGACAATGCGGTTTCTGAAATACAAGGTTCCATCTTCAGACAACGAGAAATCCCTGTACTTTTCCAGGTGAAGATCTTTCTTCATCAGATCAACTTCAGCATCTTTAGCTTGCGAATTCTTAACAGCTTTCTCAAGATCTGGTTGTATCACAAGGTTATTAAGAGAACCCCGTGGAACAATACACAGATTCAGCTTGCGCAGTTCTTCAAAAAGACGAGGTTGAGCTCGCCTAACCATGAGGTTGTCGCAATAGGACTTGCGGCTTAAGGCATCAGCCATCACGTTAGCCTTGCCAGGGGTATAAGAAATACCCAAATCATAGTCCGTAATGGCCTCCATCCATCTTTGCTGATGGAGGTTTAGAGATGGTTGAGTGAACAAGTACTTCAGACTTTTATGATCCGTGTAGATCTCGCAACGATTACCGAGAAGGTAATGTCGCCATAACTGCAATGCATAAATAACAGCAGCTAGTTCTAGATCATGTACCGGGCAATTCTCTTCATGCGGGCGCAACTGTCGAGAGCCATAAGCAATCACTTTACGCTCTTGCATTAGGACACAGTCTAATCCTTCACGGGATGCATCACAATAAATCACAAAAGCTTTGCGAGAATCTGGAGGAGCAAGTACTGGGGCAGATGTCAGCTTGTCTTTGAGTGTTTGAAAACTTTCCTGACATTTTTCTGTCCATTCAAACTTAACGCCCTTGTGAGGCAGATCATTCAAAGGCTTAGCAATTTTTGAGAAATTCTCGACAAAGCGACGGCAATAACTTGCAAGGCCGAGAAAACTTCTCACTTGCTTGACGTTCTTCGGAGGAGTCCAATCAAGAATAGCCTGAACTCATTCTGGGTTAACAGCAATTCCATCCTTGGAAATCACATGACCAAGGTAGGTTACTTCAGAAAGCCAGAATTCACATTTGGAGTATTTGGCATACAACTGGTGTTCTCGGAGCCTTTCCAGTACAAGACGAAGGTGTTCAGCATGTTCTTCCTTATTCTTTGAATAAACCAGAATATCATCCAGATATACTACGACGAATTTGTCGAGATAATCCATGAAGATGTAGTTCATTAACCGGGAGAAGGTTGCTGGAGCATTGGTTAAGCCGAAAGACATGACAGTGTACTCATAAGAACCATAGTGAGTGACGAATGCTGTCTTCGGAATATCCTCTTCACGAACACGGATCTGATGGTATCCCAATCTCAAATCAAGCTTAGAGAATACTGAGGAACCGGCAAGTTGATCATACAGATCATTGATTCTGGGAAGCGGATACTTGTTCTGGATTGTGGCTTGGTTAATGGGCCGATAATCCTGAACCAATCGGTTAGTTCCATCCTTCTTCTTAACGAAGAGTGAAGGTGCTCCCCAAGCAGAGGAACTGGGGCAGATGAAACCCTTCTTAAGTGACTTGTCGATTTCTTCCTTAAGCTCGAGAAGGTGGTGCGGAGGCATTTTATAAGGACGCTTCGCAATAGGAGTTGTGCCTGGTTTCAAGTCGATGACAAACTCGACAGCTCTAGCAGGGGGTATTCCTGGAAGTTCTTCTGGAAAGACATCTTGAAAATCATGAACAACTGGAACGTTCTCGATGCCTTCAAGAGGTGAAGCATTCAATGCATTCAGAGCATATATCTGGCTCTCGGCATTCTGAGCTATTCGGGCTGAGTATTTGACTGTCTGGCCAGAAGGGTGAGTGAGCTGGACTGTCTTAGTAGCGTAATCAATCAAAGCATTATGGGCTGTCAACCAGTCCATACCGAGAATGATGTCTATGTCGGAAGGTCCAAGTACAATGAGAGAAACCGGAAAAAGTAGACCTCCAATCTCGATGTGGTTGTGAGGGCTTAGCATTGTGGTTTGCCACTTGGATCTCGGGGACTGAACCATTAGAGGAGTGGGTAATTCTTCCAGGTATAACTCATGTGACTGAGCAAATTGTTGGGACACAAAAGCATGCGATGCTCTTGAATCAAAGAGAACAGAGGCTGGTCCTGAATTCACAGAGAGTGTTCCCAGCATGATAGTCGGTTCCTTCTGAGCCTCTTCAGCATTGACGTGATTTGCATGGCCAAGTACAACAGCAGACCGTATGATATTATGGTTTCTGAATCGGCGGTTTCGACAACTCTTCTTACTACCAACAGGAGGACATGGTGCATGCTGATCATCATGGGATGGAGTCACAACATTGGACTGTCCACCCTGAATAGTTAGCTGTCTCGGTGGCGGAGGCAGACGAGGTGCAACATATGACGGCCTTGGTGTTGGAGCAGGTCGGTGGTAAACATTGTGGGGAATCTAGACTTGACGTTTCTGAACAGGTCGACCCGAAGGCGAGCCGACATCTCGAGTACGCTTGAGCGACTCCTGGTATTTAGTCAGAGCAGTTTCAACTTGGAAAGATTGGCTGACAAGCGTTGCGAAGTCTGTGCAATCATGGACAGCAAGTGCAAGGTTTATATCAGTACGCAGTCCTTCACGGAATTTCTCCTGCTTGCGTGCGTCAGTGCAGATGTCATCTTCAGCATAGCGGGACAATTCAAGAAATCTCCTCTGATATTCATCCACAGTCATTGTGCCCTGTGTAAGTTTGCGGAACTCCTGCTTCTTCTGGTCGATCAGACCTGGAGGAATGTACCATGCATGAAAGGCTGACTGAAATTTCTGCCAAGTGGTTACAGATTCAGCAGACAACATACTCTTGTGGCTTTCCCACCATTGAGCAGCTGGACCCTTTAAATGGAATGTCGCAAAGATGACATAACTGTCAGGGGCAACATTAGCTGACTCCATCTCAAACAGGATGTCACGAAGCCAATCATCAGCATCCATAGGATTGGTGGAGTTGCGGAAAACAGACGGGTTGAGGCGCACGAATTCTAGCAGGGTTATTGGAGCAGACTGTTGCTGAGCACTCTAGTTTGGGAACTGAGCCAATATCCCGGTCATAACCTGACGGTTCAGTTCAAACCGCTGCATCATTGCGGCAATATAAGGTGGAGGTGGGGGATCGTCAGCCATCCTGCCAAATCAACAGGGGCAGTTCAGCAAGAAAAACTGCAGGCGTATGAAGTTATTCATGATGTAACACGGGAAATGAACAGGAAAGGCATTAGATATATGATAGTAGTCGTTAAATACATACCTATCCATGCACAAGGCTGGATTCAAATGGATAGTACGCGCCCGGGAACACTCGCAACAAGACAAACTAGGCGGCGCGCAGGCACGCGGTAAGGAAGCACACAACAAGACATAGCAAAGGCTACATCCACGTCAGAGAAAACTGCTGGGGCGAGGAATCTGCAAGTGACAACACAGGGTGCCCTCGATAAAAGGATCCAGCAAGCAGAACCTGGCCCGCAACCTTGAAGGAAGGGGGGAAAATTTCAGAACACCGCGTGGATGTGATCACGAGAACCTAATGTTGGAGTTAGTAAAATTCTAACCCGAATAGAAGAGAGATCAGAGTCCCAGAGTAAAGACGAGGAATAAAAGATCCTAACACCACCCATTTGGCAACGTGGGCCCGTAAGCCACACAGCCAAGTTAGTAAATTAGTTTTTCGATGTCTAGACTCAACTTTGACCAAGGAATTGGAAGACGGTTCCTAGAGGCAGTCGGCTCTGATACCAACTTGTGACGCCCCTGGCTCAATCGTGCACTAATCATACACGCAAATGCACACGATCAAGCCTAAGGACTCACGGGAAGATATCACAACACAACTCTAAAACATAAATAAAGTCATACAAGCTTTATATTACAAGCCAGGGGCCTCGAGGGCTCGAATACATAAGCTCGCATACAAGCGTCAGCGGAAGCATCAGATATCTGAGTATAGATATGAAACAGAAACAGATAAGCCTCTAGAGAAGCGGGGCAAAACAAAAACTACGATCGAAAGGCGCAGGCCTCCTGCCTGGGACCCTCCGAACCTACTCCTGGTCGTCAGCCAACTCGTAGTAGTATCCACCCTCGGGGTAGTAGTAGCGATCATCGGCAGGGGCAGCTGTATCCGGGGCTCCGTTATTTGGTTGCATCAAAAGGATATGGGGAAAAAAAGAAAGCAAAGCAACCGTGAGTACTCATCCGAAGTACTCAGCAAGCAAGGATCTACACTACATATGCAACATTATCAAAGAGAGGCTGTATATGTGGACTGGGATGCAGAAATGCCAGAATAGAGGGAAGGCCTAGTCCTATCAAAGACTAGCATCTTCAGAGGTCTTGCAACATTAGAAGAGTGTAGATTAGTACAATATAAAGTAGTAGTATCATTAAGTCTAACCTCACCCAGAGATCCTTTCTCGACTCCCTGCGAGAAAGCAATCCCAGAGCCATACTGTCATCAACCTCGTCCAGAGATCCCTTCTCGACTCCCTGCGAGAAGCAATCCCAGAGCCATAGTATCCAATTCTAGTTGTATCGATTGGGATACAACTCCGAGCGTCCGTTACCGAGGATCCGGCTATGCATAGATTAGTTCTTCCCTATAGGGGTGCACCAACTTACCCACCACACTCGCTTAACTCCGGCCGGACACACTTTTCCGGGTCATGCCCGGCCTCGGCCAAACGACACACCGCAGCCCTACCTAGAGCTCAGCAGAGAGGTCCCCGCCGGTCTACATCCTAAGCGCTCGGGGGTCTTGGGCCATCGCCCCTCACCCTCCGGGTCGTTGCGCACATGGCTCAGATCCAAGCACCACCTCTGTCGTGAATGGCGTCAATCACTCCATGCCGCACTGCTGAACTGGACGTCTGACAGAGCTTTCGGCTGATGCTACGATGCAGAGTGCCCATAACTTTTCCCGCGTGATGGTTAGTGCTATCGGGCCAGAGGCCCACTCAGATCAAATATCCAAATCGAAGTGTGTTGGTAGTGTGGTAACGAGCAGAGACTCACGATCGATGTGACCCCGTCGCCCCGTCTCGAGGACTTGCGGCAAGGGCCAAGAATGCCCGGCCACGCCTCGTATTCATCACTCGGGCACCATCCAGGTCAACCCGTCTCCACAACATTCGCCACCTAGGCTCACGCGGGTACCCCTCAGGGTCGACCCGCCTTTCCAAGTAACAGTGTAAGGTCCAAGTATCCGTGTGTCCATAACATCAGGGGAATCCGAGGTATCACCCTCGTTGGATTCCTACTCGATGTATCCGTCAAGGTGAATTCGGAGGCATCACCCTCGATGGGTTCACACTTGAGGTGTTGCACGTCAGCGTCGTTATCGGAAGTGGTGAAGGAGGAATCACCCTCGATGACCTCGACTGAATACCTACTCTACAGAGTTAACATCAGTAGTGCTACACGAGGTATCACCCTCAGCACTCGATAGTAATGCTGCAGTGTCGTACAGATAAAAGGGGTGTGATGTGCGGTGCTGGGGCCTGGTCGTCGAGTCTTCCGATGATCCCGCGGGGCAACCAGAACAAGTGGGGTCACTGATAGGTCTCTACCCAGCCTATACTACACAGTTTAGGATAAGCAGGTAAGGTTTCAATAGCAGGTTACAATAAACAGGCTATGCATCAGAATAGGTAAAGTAGTAGCAGCAGCAATTCTAATGCAAGCATGAGAGAGAAAGAATAGGTGATATCGGTATGCTCAAAAAGGGGGTGCTTGCCTGGTTGCTCGGCGGCAAAGGCAAGGTCGTCAACGGTGTCGTCGGGCTCCTGAGCTGCGTCGGTCTCGAAAACTGCGTCGGTGTCGGGGTCTACCAAGAGAGAAGAGGGGGAGGAAACAGTAAATATAAAGCAAACAAGAGCATGACATGACAGTACGCCGAGCTAGGGGTGTTCGGACGCGGTGCTACACGATATAGGTGAAGAGAGAAAACATCCGGGAATGTTTTCCCGAAGTTTGGTATTTTTGGACAGATGAAACGGAGGGGGACGGTTGCATGTTCGCTATGCTAGGGACGTGTGGCGGACGAACGGACCGCGTATTCGGATTCTTCTCGTCGTTCTGTGCAACTGTCATGTACAAAGTTTTTCGATCTGAGCTACGAATTATTTTATATGATTTTCTAAAGATTTTAGCATTTTCTGGAATTAATAAATTAATTTAGTTCAAAAATTAATTAATGCCTCAGCCTGACGTCAGCATGACATCAGCAGTCAACGTTGACCGTTGTCTGGGTCAGCCTGACATGTGGGGCCCTACTGTCATAGACACAGTTTAGTTAAACAGTATTAGATTAACTAATCTAGGTAATTAGGTTATTAAGCAGGTTAATTAAGTTAATTAATTATATTACTAATTAATTAATTATTTATTTTACTTTTTTTAATTTTCTTTTTCGTTCTTCTTTTTTTTGTTCTACAGGGGGCTGGGCCCACCTGCCAGTGGGCCAAAGGCCTTAGCAGGGCGGGCGGTTACGGGCGCAGGGGGCGTGCGGGCGCCGATGCCGCCCGTTAGGGCGCCTGCCCAGGCCACCAAGGGGGAGGGCCGGCCACGGCGGGCACGACCGCTGGCCGAGGAGGTCCGCGAGCACGAGCGCGTGCGGGGAGGCGAACTGCGCAAGGGCGCGGCAGGCGTGGGGGAGGGCCGAGCGCGGGCATGCACACGCGTGGGCGTTGTTGCGGGCGACGCGAGGACGGCGCGTCGAGCGGGCGAGGTCAGCGGCAGCGTGAGCCGGGGCACGTGCGCTCGCCGGTGAGCGGCGATGGGAGCAGCAGCTGCGGGGCAGCACGGTGGAGCGGGCGAGGCCGGTGGGTGAGGTGATAGGCACAGGGAGCGCGGCCGGGGACGCGAGCACAGCGGGGCGAGCGCGAGCGGCTGGGGGGAGCGGCAGGGCCCGGTGAGCGCGCCGGGAAGGGCAGCAGTGTACGGGCGTGGCCGGCACTGCACGGGCGCGGCCGGCGCGTGGCCTCGTTGGGGTGAGGCGCGGGGTGTGGTGGCCGCATCGGGGCAGAGGGGGGAAGAGGAGGACGGACGGCGGCTCACCCCCGTTGCAGGGGAACACTGGCGAGGCTCGTTGGAGACGCGGGTGAGGAGGAGGTTGAGGATGGCGCGATGATGAGGACGAGGCGGCGGGGCGACGTCGGGGCGAGGTGGCGTCGGCAATCCGGCGACGGCGTACAGCGGCGGGGGCTCGCTGCCCCGATCTAGATGGGGGGCGAGAGAGAGGAGAGACGGGGGGATCGTGGGGGTTGTGAGGTGGGTTTCGGTCTAGGGTTACGGTGAGTGGGGGTATAAGCAGGGGCGGTTGGGCTGCTGGCCAGTTGGTCCTATCCAGTGGGCCAAAGCCCAGGGGAACAGGGGGGGTCCCTGTCCTGTTTTTCTTTTTATAGTTTTCTGTTTTATTGTAAACCACTAGCATTTGACTTTTAAATAAATAGGAGACTTGGCCGTATAATCACAATGCAAATTTTAGTCACTGCCATAAATGATTTGGTGAGCATCTAAAATAGTTTGGATTTTTTTTTGTAATTAAAAAAAAAGCATTTAAAACATTACTTTAGCCACTGTCTTATTTATTTTAGGGCATTAAACCAATTTATAAATATGTTGGTTCACCATGACAAATATCCAGGCATTATTTGCAACACCTTGAACATTTTAGTGTTGACATTATGAAAACTTTTATTTTTGACTTTAACTTAAATTTGAATTTGAACCGGATTGAATCAAAGGGGGATTTAGCAATAGTGAAAATGATGACATGGCATTATCAAAAGGGGATTACTGTAGCTAACCACTGGGGGTGTTACACCGCATATGAACAACCAGAACCAGGACCCTGCTTCTATAACTCTGTCAGAATTTGTGCATCTTGACCCCGCTCAGTTCCGCAACACTGATAAGCCACTTGATGCTGATGGCTGGATTCGCGACATCACCCACGAGATGGAGTCTGCAAATGTCTCCCCTGCCAACTTTTTCACCTTCGCGTCCTTTTTCTTAAAGGGTCCCGCTACTCAATGGTGGGACACACACAAGCGTACGTTGCCTGCTGGAACAGCCGTTACTTGGCTTGCGTTCCAAGCTGCTTTTCGTGCCCGATATATTCCTCAGGGAAGCATGGAACGGATGAAAACCCAGTTCCGCAACCTCACTCAGGGCAACAAGACTGTCGAAGCCTATCAGCGGGAATTCCTTGACCTATCCCGCTATGCTGAAGAAGACATTGCCACGGATGCTCGTAGACAAGAGAAGTTCCATAATGGACTCCACCCAGACATCGATCTTGCACTTGCTACTCAAGACTTCACCGACTTTGCTACTCTTGTGAACAAGGCTATTCTGGTTGAGACTGCTCAAATGAAGCATAAGGAGTCACAGAAGCGTTATCGTGATGTTGGCTCATCATCGAGCTCAGCACAGAGGCGCCGTATCTGGATTCCCCACAGCATGTATCGTCCAACTGCACCTGCATCGAGGCCGTACCATGATGCACCACGTCTGCCTCCTCCACCACCGAGGCAGCCTCTTCGAGCTGTACCACCCCGAGCACCTGCTCTCAATCCCAATGATGGGTTGTGTTACAAGTGTGGCAAACCAGGACACCTTGCCAGGAACTGCTACCTGAATCAGAATCAACTGGCTCTGCCTGCTAATGCCCGTGGCAACAATCATCCCCGCAACAACAATGCCAGACCTTATGGTCATGGTCAGGCTTATCATGTCAACATGAGTGAAGATCCAGACCAACCAGCGACTGTGATGGGTACACTTCTTGTTAATTCAGTACCAGCTTCTGTATTATTTGATTCAGGAGCATCGCATTCATTCATGTCAGCACGTTTTGCACTCATGCATGACGTTAAATGTGAAATTCTACACCATACTTTAAGGGTAAACACTCCCGCGGGTCAGTGCCAAACCTCCTTGTTCAGCTCCGATGTCATAATTGATATCGAAGCATTGGAGTTCCGAGCATCTCCCATTATTCTGAACTCTTCTAAAATTGATCTTATTCTGGGAATGGATTGGTTGAAGGCTCATTACGCCTCAATCAATTGTGCCACTAAAGTCGTACACCTTCTGCACCCGTCAGATGAGCTAGTAAATTGCCATGCTCAAATCACTCTAAACGCCGAGGCTCAAATTTACGCTTTGAATGCGTTGAATGCTTCTCCGCTTGAGGGGATCGAAAACATTCCAGTCGTTTGTGACTATCCGGATATTTGTACAGAAGAACTTCTAGGAATACCCCGACCTCTTTCCTTCTACCTCCTGAATTCTCGGGACGACAATTTCTTTTAGAGGAGGAGAATTGTAACACCCATGTGTAATAAAGCACTGTGACTTTGTGTTAATCATGACAAGTCATCATCATTTGCATCATAATGATCTCAGTGGGTAAGCACTTCCATCCAAATTCCTCTCTGAAAACAATTCAAATTCAAGTGCAAAATAAAGTTGCCCAAAAGTTGCTGGAAAAATGTTCACCTTCTAGCAAATATTCCAAAACAAATTGTTGTTAAGGAAAACAACATCGTCATCAACTCAAATGGGCCAGAGCATTTAAAATAGTGCCAAAACAACACTTTAAATGCCCTATTCATTTTTGAACAATTCAAATGAATTCCAAACTTGCCCCAAACTTTTTGTGGCAGTGCACAATATTCCCTAGTATTTGTTTTTGCCAGCTGATACGTCTCCAACGTATCTATAATTTTTGATTGTTCCATGCTATTATATTATCTGTTTTGGATGTTTTATATGCATTAATATGCTATTTTATATGATTTTTGGGACTAAACTATTAACCTAGAGCCCAGTGCCAGTTCCTGTTTTTTTCTTGTTTTAGAGTTTCGCAGAAAAGGAATACCAAACGGAGTCCAAACGGAATGAAACTTTCGCGATGATTTTTCTTGGACCAGAAGTCATCCAGAGGGCTTGGAGTGCATGTCAGGAAAGCCACGAGGTGGCCACAAGGTCGGGAGTCGCGCCCAGGGGGGTAGGGCGCGCCCCCACCCTTGTGGCCCCCTCGTGACTCCACCGACGTATTTCTTCTGCCTATATATTCTCAAATATCCCAAAACCTACCAGGGGAGCCACGAAACCACTTTTCCACCGCCGCAACCTTCTGTACCCGTGAGATCCCATCTAGGGGCCTTTTCCGGCGTCCTGCCGAACGGGGATTCGATCACGGAGGGCTTCTACATCAACACCATTGCCTCTCCGATGAAGCGTGAGTAGTTTACCACAGACCTACGGGTCCATAGCTAGTAGCTAGATGACTTCTTCTCTCTCTTTGATTCTCAATACAAAGTTCTCCTCGATGTTCTTGGAGATCTATTCGATGTAATACTTTTTTGCGGTGTGTTTGCCGAGATCCGATGAATTGTGGATTTATGATCAGCTTATTTATGAATATTATTTGAATCTTCTCTGAATTCTTTTATGCATGATTTGATATCTTTGCAAGTCTCTTCGAACTATCGATTTGGTTTGGCCAACTAGATTGGTTTTTCTTGCAATGGGAGAAGTGCTTAGCTTTGGGTTCAATCTTGTGGTGTCCTTTTTCAGTGACAGTAGGGGCAGCAAGGCACGTATTGTATTGTTGCCATCGAGGATAACAAGATGGGTTTTTTTTTATCATATTGCTTGAGTTTATCCCGCTACATCATGTCATCTTACTTAATGCGTTACTCTGTTCTTATGAACTTAATACTCTAGATGCAGGCAGGAGTCGGTCGATGTGTGGAGTAATAGTAGTAGATGCAGGCAGGAGTCGGTCTACTTGATACGGACGTGATGCCTATATTCATGATCATTGCCTTAGATATCATCATAACTTTGCGCTTTTCTATCAATTGCTCGGCAGTAATTTGTTCACCCACCGTAATATTTTCTATCTTGAGAGAAGCCTCTAGTGAAACCTATGGCCCCTGGGTCTATTTTCCATCATATAAGTTTCCGATCTACAATTTTAGTTTCCTATTTACTTTCTTTGCAATCTTTTACTTTCCGTTCCATAAACCAAAAATACCAAAAACATTATTTTACCGTTTATCCATCTATATCAGATCTCACTTTGCAAATAACCGTGAAGGGATTGACAACCCCTTTATCATGTTGGGTGCAAGTTGGTGTTTGTTTGTGCAGGTATTCGGTGGCTTGCGCGTTGTCTCCTACTGGATTGATACCTTGGTTCTCAAAAGCTGAGGGAAATACTTACTCTACTTTGCTACATCACCCTTTCCTCTTCAAGGAAAAAACCAACGCAAGCTCAAGAGGTAGCAACAGCCCCACATTTTTGCTAAGTCATTGGATGACTATTTTAAATGCAAAAGGCGGCTGTAAAAAGAAAACAGAAATAAAAATGAAAAAGGCCTACACTGGCTGGGCCTAAGTGCACAGTGCACTCAACCCAGCCCAGCCGGCCCTTTTTCCCTCCTCCCGCTCTCTCTCCTCGCGCGTGTCGCCTCGCCCGTGGCTGCGAGCGTGCGCGCCGGCCGAACACCGACACGGCGACGCCATCGACGCAGGGGAGGATAAGGCCGAGCCTCATCCACTCCCCCTGGTCGCCTCGCCACTTCCTCTCCTCTCTCCAGCACTCTGCTCGCTCTCCTCTCCTCTTCCCTCCAGATCCACCGCCACCGAACATGCTCGCCGCCGTGCCTCGCCGTTGCCACGGCCACCGACGCCTGCTCCTCCCTCCGTGGTGTCCAGAAGGTCCGCCGACGACCGCCTCGTCGTCCGGTGCTCTCAGCTGGAACGGGGAGGCCCTGCAGCTGCCGATTGCCGCCGCCCCTTTCGTCTCTGTCTCCGGTGCTCGCCGGCGACCCCGAGCTCCTGCTGCTGCTCCTAAGCTCAGAAGGGCTTTTCTTAGCCGCTCGGTGAGCACCTCCCCCTTCTCCCTCTCTCTGGTTGCTCTCGTGCGCCTCCTAGCTACCTTCTCCATCGTGGCCGAACGCGACGCCGTGCGAGCTCGTCGCCGGCGTGCCTCCGGTGACCAAAAGGTCACAGGCCCGAGTCCATCGTCCGCGCACGCACGCGTAAAGCACGCCTAGCCCTTTAGTTTGAGCTGCTGCGCGTTGCCTCGCCGTTTTCGCTGTCACCCGATTCCGGCGCCGCCTCCGCCGCTCGCCGTCGCTGACTTCGGTCGTTTTCGGCCGCACCACCACCGCGGTTGGATGCGGCGGGTCCTCCTCATTCGAACGCACCTCACCGCGCTCATTTTGGCCCTCTGTGGAAAAAACCCGACGCGCACCCGAGCCCTCCGCCGCGTTTGGAGGTCGCCGCCGGCGACCGTCGACGTGGCTGGCCTGGGGCCACCCCAGGGCCACTGCCAGTGGGTCTCGCGGGCCCAGTTAACTGGGTTGACCTAGTCAACTGCTGACTGGGCGCCCACTGTGCCACTGACATGCGGGCCCCACTCACTTAATCAATGTTTTAAATAATTAAAATTAATTAGTTAACCTAATTAGACACTGACATGTGGGGCCCAGCCTCTAATTAGCTTAGTTAGTTTAATTTAATTCACTGTTAAGCCCCACAGTGGCTGACAGGTGGGTCCCACCTGTCAGTTTGATTGGTCAGCTGGTCAGCCGACTGCTAACGCAAGCATGACCTCAGCATGACATCATGTTCCATTTCTGTTAATTCGAATGAAATAAATAATTTCAGAAAAATGTTTAAATCTTTTAAAAAATCCGTAGAAATAAAATCGTAGCTCAGATCGAAAAACTTTATATATGAAAGTTGCTCAGAACGACAAGATGAACCTGGATGCGCTAACCACATGCCTGTCAGGTGCCCCTAACTACCTGAACATGGAACCTTCCCCTCCGGTTCATCTGTCTGACAGACGCCCGGAACCGAAAAAATTTCCCCGTTAAATTTTTGCTCCGTCTGTAACGTGTGGCACCGCGATAGGTCACCCCTAACACCGCGTATTACCATGCCCTGCTTTGCCCCGAGACCGTTGACCATTGTTGAGGAAATTGTTAACTGGTAGTTGCTCGGTAGGCTGGTGAGTAGGGCATTAATAGGCTAATCGGCAAGTTAATCGGCCATTTAATCACTTAATTGGATGATTTATTGGTTTATCGGCTACTTAGTGACCCGACGAGCAGGGATTAATCGGCAAGTTAACTGGTTAATCGGATGAATTCTTGAACATGGCAATTGACGATGCCCTGGTGATCGACTGCTTCACCATCAGAGTTTTCTTTTCCATCTGCCGAGCAACCAGGCAAGCACCCCCCTTTGAACATGCCGATATCGCCTATTCTTTCTCTCTTATGCTTGCATTAGAAATTGCTGCTGCTACTGTTTATCCTATTTCTGATGCATAGCATGTTTTTGTAACTGCTATTGATACCTACCTGTTTTTCCTAAACTTCTTAGTACAGGCTGGATAGAGACCCACCAGAGACCCCACTTTGTCCCAAGTTGCCCGCGCTGGATTATCAGATGACTCGATCAACGTGATCGACAACCAGGCCCCGGCACCGCACATCACCCCCCTTGGTTGTACGACACTGCAGCATTACTATCGAGTGCCGAGGGTGATACCTCGTTTAGCACTTCTGATGTTAACTCTGTAGAGTAGCTATTCGGACGTGGTCACTGAGGGTGATTCCTCCTTCACCACTTCCGATAACGACGCCGTCGTGCAACATCTCAAGTGTGAACCTCGAGGGTGATTCCTCCTAAGTTCACCTTGACGACTACATCAGGTGGAATCCATCGAGGGTGATTCCTTGGGTTTCCTCCTGGTGTTTGGACACACAATTACTATGACTTAAACCACGAACCATGATAAAGTCGGGTCGACCCTGAGGGGTACCCGAGCGAGTATAAGATACGAGTGATGTGGAGACGGGTTGACCTGGAGGGTGCCCGAGAGATAGTTACGAGGCGTGGCCGGGCATTCTTAGCCCTTGCCGCAAGTCCTCGAGACGGGGCGACGGGGTCGCATCGATCGTGAGTCTCTGCTCGTTACCGCAAACCCCCAACACACTAACGATTTGGATATTTGATCCGAGTGGGCCTCTGGCCCGATAGCACTAACCATCACGCGGAAATAAATATGGGTACTCTGCGTCGTACGTTTCTTCCGAAAGCTCTGTCAGACGTCCAGTTCAGCATCGCGGCACGGCTGGGCCGGCGCCATCCTGTAGTGGTGGTACCGAGATTCGCCCTGCTCGCAACGACCCGGAGTGCACAGGGCGATGGCCCAAGACCCCTGAGCGCTTAGGATATAGACCGATGGGGACCTCTCTCCTGAGCCTAGGTAGGACTACGGCCTGTCGTTTGGCCGAGGCCGGGCATGACCCAGAAAAGTGTGTCCGGCCGGAGTTAATCAAGCGTGGTTGGTAAGTTGGTGCACCCCTGCAGGGAAGAACTAATCTATGCATAGCCGGATCCTCGGTAACGGACACTCGGAGTTGTATCCCGATCGATACAAATAGAACTTAATGATGAGATGAGAAATGGATATTAGAGCTCTGAGATCGCTTTCTCGCAGGGAGTCGAGGAAGGATCTCTGGGCGAGGTTGATACTTAATACTGCTACTACTTTATACTGTACTAATCTACACTCTTTTAATGCTGCAAGATCGCTGAAGATGCTAGTCTTCAATAGGACTAGGCCTTCTCTCTATTCTGACATTTCTGCAGCCCAGTCCACATATACAGTCTTTTTTTGATAATGTTGCATATGTAGTGTAGATCCTTACTTGCTGAGTACTTCGGATAAGTACTCACGGTTACTTTGCTTCCTCTTTTTCCCCATACCCGATTGATGCGACCAGATGACGGAGCCCCGGAGCCAGCTACCCCTATCGGCGATCACTACTACCACCCCGAGGGTGGTTACTACTACGAGTTGGCTGACGACCAGGAGTAGGTTCGGAGGGTCCCAGGCAGGAGGCCTGCGCCATTTCGATCGTAGTGTTTTCTTTTGCCTCGCCTTTTAAAGGCCTATCTGTTTTATCTTTTATATCTGTACTCAGATATCTGATGCTTCCACTGACACTTGTAAGTGAGCTTATGTATTCGAGCCCTCGAGGCCCCTGACTTGTAATATAAAGCTTGTATGACTTTATTAATGTTATAGAGTTGTGTTGTGATTCCTTCAAGTGAGTCCTTAGGCTTGATCGTGTGCATTTGCGTATATGATTAGTGCACAATTAAACTCGGGGGCGTCACAGAGGCCCACATTGTACATCATATATACGTGCATATGTGCCCGATCAATACATCGTGAGTTGCATAGTCAAACGTATTCTCCTACACTTCTTAAGCCGCTTCAAGGGCAGGTGTTTTTGTTGCCTCAGCAAAGACCACCGCCGAAAAGACTGTCGTGATCCCTTCCGCTAAATCATTTGCAAGGTGCCAGGGTTCTTTCGGTAGAGAGTGCCCTCAAAATCCTAGAAACGGTGGCCCAGGGGGGCTGCCCCGTGCTAGGTTTGGTCTGGTGCAACCCAGGGAGTCGGTTCAAGAGCACGTTAGCTTCCCTCTGCCGTCGCCCCCACCTGCCCCTGCTCCGGCCATGTATCGCTTCCTCCACACCGACTCGTCGAGGCGCCCATATACCAGCCACAAGATGGTGGTCACCTCCCCCGCTCTAGAGCTCGCCGAGTTCATTATGTGGCAACACGCGACTATCCTGTTTGCCACGGACATGACACACGCCACCAACCCTTAGCCGTTGGCAAGGCGATCGAGGAGCAGCTCTGCACCCCGCCACACCAGCTGCGCGTCATGACGCACCACCCGGGGGCCTTCCTGGTGCACTTTGATCTCGTGGCGCACTGTGACAATGCCCTGCATCGTGACATCATCAAGGTGGACGGCACCAAGTTCTTCGTCAAGGCCGGAAGATCACGCGACGATCCTCAAGCTCATCTTGCATGTCCGCGTCATCGTCGAGGACCTGCCAATGCAGTTATAGTCCCAGGAAGGCACGGAGGAGTCGTTCGGTGATTTCGGCCGCGTCGACCTCCTCGACAGCCGCACACACGAGCGTGGCCACAT
Organism: Thinopyrum elongatum; assembly: GCA_011799875.1. Taxonomy (NCBI): domain Eukaryota; kingdom Viridiplantae; phylum Streptophyta; class Magnoliopsida; order Poales; family Poaceae; genus Thinopyrum; species Thinopyrum elongatum. The sequence continues at coordinate 367,815,934 of CM022299.1, read as the reverse complement.
GATGACCTTCGTGTGCTGGCTGTGGGTGTGGGATATTGCCCACATCCCGACGAAGCGTGCGCTCTATGTGCTAAATAGGGGTGCCGACCACTTGAACGCGTCGCCACTCCTCCTCGCCACCACTCCGGTGCTCCACGCCACGCCCTCAAAGCAGACGTGCTTGCGTTGCGTGTATGGATTTGGCATAGGAATCGCAGGAACGAACTAATCGTCGTTCAGATGGTTAGGTTTTTGGTGGAACCAACTCATCAAGAGTTTAAATTCTAGACTTAAGATTGATGATCACATTTTGTGAATTGATTTCAGGCCTTTTGGTAATGTGCGTTTAGTAGGCGTATGTGTGAACATAAAAGGACAAAGGAGGTACTCATAGGGATAAAATATGTGCATGCGTCTATATGGTTGAGTCTATGTACGATGTTTTTTCAAGACAATGTGCGTGCGATGTGAACGTCGGATGACAAATGGGCAGCAACTGATGCTGGTAAAGGTCGTCTCCGAGGGAGTTGTTGGGCTGTAGACGTAGAGACCATGTTTATTCTAGCCCAGCGGGCAAGAAATGCTAGGTTATCAAACTTTGACCGGCAATTATAAATTGCTAACGATAGAAAGACAAGCTATAAATCAAATCAAGCAATGGATGTAAGGTAGCGTTCGGTGACGGAAGAAATTCGGGCGTCCGGCCGGTGGTATAATTTACATTGGGACAGGCGGACTTGCGATGCAACTTCATGTCCGGCGTGTACGTACGTATAGGGTGAGGTGTGGCGAGGCGGAGTGGAGACGCGTTCAAGGCATGCGCGCTTGCTAGTTGCGACGTTGGACCGCATCGCGTCTTCGATCGGAACTGTTCGGACCGTGCAATGAACAGCATTGGCTCTTGGCAAGTCAGCGTGGTACATATTTTCTGTGTTGTGGCGGCGTACTTATAAAAGTTTAAACTAATCAATCATTACCCAGAATGATATTGTTATTGTTCCATGAAACAAATTATCAGAGTGATGAAAGAGTTGATGATTGCAGCTAGAATAATAAGGAACGTAAAAGCAAAGAACATAAGTATAGCGACTGAAAGTATACAGTTTGTTGTATGTAATGAAGAGGTTAGGCACGGAGAAACTTCGAACCATGGTGGTGTACATAAATGTATCAGTGCGACAGTAATATCAGATGCCTTGTATTGTAGTTGTAATGAATACATTGTTTGTTTTGTAGGCGGTTCACTCTTTAGTGGTTGAACTCCTCCATGTTGAAATTGTTCTCTTTTATTGTTTTGCATCAACGTTGTCATAGCATGGTTGTCTCCGCAATCAAGGGCATACGGCTGGTCCAACACATTAAGTGCCGTGGATCCCCGTTATCCCCATATTGTCTTCGCTCCTCGTAGATACCAAGACCTGTCACCTGGAGGTCACAGATTTGTGAAACAATATGTGTTACTTATGTAGGTCTTTGGATCATGTTGCCCGAACCCTTAAATTGGACAACACACATTACGCTCACCAAATAAACAACTTACTGATCACTCATTAACTATTATCACAAATGATGACATACACAATAGACACAAAATGAATCTCGCCAATCCCCTACATCTCCCATGCATATGGGGGATTTCTCACGCTTGAGAGGGAAATAACCAAATAACTCAGAGATCAAACAAACGGAAATCAACTCAGTAATATGACAAAGATCCGCAATAAGATGAATGATTAAACAAGTCTCGAACTCAAAGTGAATACAAATAGAGTTACAAACCTTAATCTTACAACTTGGAATTTCTCTCTCTATGGTGATGTTTGCGACGAATGAAGTGGGGTTGTAGCAGAAGAGACAGAATGGATCTTCGGGAGTGTTCCTTCTCTGGATCTCTTCTTTCTTTTTTCTGGTGGTTGTGGCGGCAGCTCCTCTCAGTATCCTTCTACCTCCCCTTCACTACAGTTAATTGTATAGTCCAAGGGTAGGCGGCGCCATGTGGTGGTACGGCCACTGGTACGAGCCGACACACTCGTACTAGACACCGTCTTTTGATCTGGTGCCTCTGATGAATATTCTCCCAAAAGGGAAGTTGCTCCATTTAACTTCATTTGTTGGGATATTGATTGGTTTCCTTCCAAAAGCATATAATTACGCACATCACTAAGAAAACAAAAATTTCTTCTTTCTTGAAAGATTAGCGTTAGAAAAATATGAGAATTAACGAAAACCTTTTGAAAACCCCATCAAAATATCCCTGTAAAAGAAACCAAATATCAAGCCATCAACTCCCCCAAGCTTAAGTCTTGCTCTTCCTCAAGCAACCAAGAAATAAGAAGAATGAAAGGAAGATTGACACATGAGTAAAATCGTTTACCGGCTTGTGAAGGTGTAGTATATCCATTCACACAAATCCTGCAATATTAATTAAGATAATACTCGCATTTGAATGGTTGCACTTAAAATTGCTTCCTAGCAACAAATAGTTTCATAGCACTAGTTCTAGCTCACAAAATAAACCTTGATAGATAAATATGTGTAGAGCAAGCGAAAAGATATTCTCTCACGAGAATGGATTTTTGCATCTTGGCTCTTTTTCAAAACATAAACATGATCTAGGGGTTTTGGTAGAAGAAAACATAGTAATCAAGGATGTCATTAACACCCACTAGGACCACTTAATCATGTCTCTCAAGTACTTCCTTCAATTATTGTCCATGGGAACTTCTATCTTTGGTGACGGGATTATGCCAAACAAATGATACATGCATATTGAGGCTTTTTGTTGTGGCCTAAGTTGAATACTATGGACCAAAGATTGTCTCTTTTGAGCGCATCGATCAATATTCGGTATTACCACATACACACACTCTCAAGAGAAACCCGAATAATATTCGCTGCAGTGTTGCCATTGCGAGCATTAACCAACTCATAGCTGAGATCCGAGCGAAAACTCTGGTGGATCGTTCATTGGCCAATGGAGTCGTTGGCATAAACTCGAGCGGGGTGATGACATCAAGCAACATATAGTGACATGCCATGAACACGCATAAAGCTATATACCATGCATTGCAAAACTGTTATTTGGCATAATCTCGCTCACCTCAAATTTCCATTCCTCTAGACAACTCTACTAGTAGGTACTATCAAGTCAATCAAATTAAGTCTTTTGGAGTTGAGTGTCTTAAGTGCTAGTTCTCATAAAATTATGACCCCCAAAGTTTCTTTAAAACTTTTTCTTTCTCCCCAATTTTTACAAAATTAAAACAATGCTTAACATCAAAGTTTCACTTACAAGACTCAGAATGGGAGCTAGAACTAACTGATATTCAACTAACGTGGGGAACGTAGCTTAAGTGCAACCAACTGAATGAAAGTATTGACTTAATTAAATTTGTGAGAAAAGTAAGTATGCATATATTATACCTGCTCGTGTTGGCTTGCTCTTTTCTCAAGACACGATTAGGCAAGATATTAATGAGATGCACGGCGGTAAGGAAAGCTTCATCCCAAAATTTTAGTGGGATGGACGCAGCAGCAAGCAAGGCGATGATGCCATCTATCCAATAACAGTTTGATGACACCGAGGACTTGTTTATTGAACCTCCTAAACTTGGGAATCAATGGGTAGAGTCCATCTGAGGGAGTCCTGGATTAGGGGTTCCTCGGGATGCCAGCTCATGTCACGTGGGCCGGACTATTGGGCCGCACCGTATCCGGACCGAAGACCTTTTGTGCCTTGGTGTGTACCCCAAGTCAAGATGGAAGATCCGGAGTTTCATTGATGTAACCGACTATGTGTAAACCCTAGCACCCCTGGTGTCTATATAAACCAGGGGGCTTAGTCTGTAGAGGCTAGAAGAACAATCACCATCCTACTAGTTAGGGTTTAGTTCGTCTGATCTCGTGGTAGATCTACTCTGTAACCTCCTTATACACAATCGATATAATCAAGCAAGACGTAGGGTTTTACCTCTTAGAGAGGGCCCGAACCTGGGTAAACATCGTGTCCCATGTCTACTGTTCCCCATCGATCCAAGGTCCACAGCTCGGGACCCCCTACCCGAGATCCACTGGTTTTGACACCGACATTGGTGCTTTCATTGAGAGTTCCGCTGTCGGATCGCCGAAGGGTCGATGGCTCGCCTGATCATCGGAGACGGCATTAGCACCGGGGAAGTCTTCATCCCCGGGCAACTTTTCACGTTCGGCAGCATTGTTTTGCACGCCGACTCGACCGGTCATCTTAACCCGGTCGACAGCTTCGCCCCTGAGCGTCAGATCAGGTTTGGCAACTTCGAATACATCACCGACGCTTGGGGCGATCTAATCTTCACTGGCTTCTTAGCCTCACCTGGAAACACCACGGCTCCCGAAGCATTAGCTTCGGCTCCTCTTCGTGATCTGATCTTTGGATCGGCCCTTACCACACTATCAGCTTCGAGCTTGGGTGTAACTCTTACATCCGAAGACCGGGAACCCATCGCTTTGACCTCGGGGACGGAAACCAATGATGTGCGGAGCCTGGCCTTAGACCCGGTGTCCGTCAATACGTCGACCGCGCATCGCTCGAACATTGTCTCGAATAGACCCGGAGCGACCGCACTTCGAGTCAGCCCCGAATACGCGGGCGGCATGGACCCGACGGACCTCTTGTCCGTAATCGATATCCTAGATCGGATTCGGGCCATGGGAGTCTTTGATGGTCAGCCCTCGGTCCACGACCGGATCGGGTTTAAGCCCGACAATAGGGAAATTTACACCCCACCTGCCACGCACCTCGTCGCCACCATTGAAGAATTCACCGAAGGATCGTCATCGCCGAAGCTCAAAACGAGTTACATTCAGATTAATGATCGGGCCTCGAGCCCCGAAGAAGGTCCCAAGCCAAGTTCTGACCTAAAACACGACTTCAAGTCCCTACCACCATCCGCTGACAATATGGATGCCGCAGATACCACCGCTGGAGTTCCGTACACACAGCCTGGGACAGTACAAAATTTTATCCCACCCACCACCCATGTCGCATACTCCCCAGACAATTCGGGTCCTCCGAACATCTGGGATTTGATGTACGTGAAGCAGCAGCCTGGAGAAACGGTCCATCGTTATTGGGCCAGATTCCTCTTGGTAAAAGAACAAATCACAAGCTACTGTGACCAAGACATAATTACGACCTTTCGATCTAACTGCCGAGACGAACGGATTTTGAACGCCCTCGCCCGTCGCCACATGCAAAGCATCATCGAGTTATCAGACCTGGTACGCAAATACTGCGTCATGGAGAGCACCTGGAAGGAACATCAAATACGCGTGGAGTCAAACCACGCCACACAGTCAAGTATAATCCGGGACAAGCGCGCATACGCATAGCGGTCGCCCGAACACGAGCCCGCTGAAAAAAGAAACAGATCCCTCGCCGGACCCAGATCGGTCCTGGACGAGCTACTGGATAAGCCATGCCCCATACACTCGGCCCTGCTAAACACAAATCCGACTCACAGGCTTCGAGCTTGCTGGGTTGTTAGACAGGTCGCCAAGAGTGGCGAAGCTATACTCCGCCTTCAAACTCCCAGTAGAGGATCAGAAACACCTTCATCTAATGACCATAACGTCTTAAACATCTACGAAACCTTCTCCTCGAACAATCAGAGGAAAAGAGCCCTTCGAGAGCTCAGCCAAGTCCACTAGATCACAACAGCAAGCACCTGGACGTACACCCCGATCACCTTCAGTGCAGAGGATGAACCAAGGGCGCGACTCATTCGAGCACCCGCCGCACTAGTCCTTGATCCCATCGTGGACGGCTTCAGATTAACCAAGGTGCTTATGGATGGAGGCAGTGGCTTAAACCTCATCTACGAGGATACCCTTGACAAGATGCAATTCGACCGATCTCGAGTCGAACAAAGTTACGCCACGTTTCGGGGAATCATCCCCGGCAAAGAGGCACGCTGCTCCGGACGAGTAACTCTAGACGTAGTGTTCGGCACTCCGGTGAATTATAGGACCGAAGAACTACTCTTCCACATCGTGCCCTTCCATAGCGGATACCACGCCCTATTGGGGCGTGACGCATTCTCAAAGTTTCAGGCTATACCCCATTACAGGTACATGAAGCTCAAAATGCCAGGGCCCAACGGTGTGATCACAATAACCAGTGACCCGGACAAAGCCCTCCGAGCCGCAAACAAAATAGCATCCCTGGCCCTTGAGGCACTATCCGAGGCTCTCGCAGCCGAAGAGCTGACCACACTACGTACAGTAGTAGATAGGGATGATATCACCCTCAGTAAGAGACCCGAGTCTACTTCTTTCAAGCCAGCTGACGAAACCGTCAAGTTCCAAGTGCACCCGACGGACCCCAATAAGACAGCAACCATCGGAGCCTAGCTGGACCCGGAGATCGACAAGGTACTGCGCGCTTTCCTGCGCGAGAATTGGGACATATTCGCCTGGCACCCTTCGGACATGCCAGGTATCCCACGCAGGCTGGCTGAACACAGTCTGAACATAATTAAGGGCTTCAAGCTAGTCAAATAGACGCTGCGCCAATTCTCGGAACCCAAGCGTCAAGCCATGGGAGAAGAATTAGCCAAAGTTACTCGAAGCCGGATTCATCAGAGAAATCAAACACACAGAGTGGCTGGCAAACTTGGTCATGGTACCTAAAAAGGACAAATCCTGGCGGCTGTGTGTCGACTTCAAAGATCTCAACAAGACTTACCCCAAGGATCCCTTCCCTCTGCCCCGAATAGACCAGATCATCGACACCACCGCCGGACATGACTCGCTATGTTTCCTCGACGCCTACTCGGGATATCACCAAATAAAGATGAAGGAATCCTACCAACCAACAACCGCATTTATCACACCCTACGGACCATTCTGCTTCAACACAATGCCCTTTAGGTTAAAAAACGTAGGTGCAACATATCAGCGCATGATTCAAACATGCCTGGAAACCCAAATCGGTAAAACAGTCGAAGCCTATGTGGATGATGTGGTCATCAAGACCAAACACGTCAGCCAGTTGGTCGACGACCTCTGCCAGACCTTTGAAAACTTGAGAACATATGACATACGGCTTAACCCGGGTAAATGTGTCTTCGGAGTCCTCGCCGGAAAACTGCTCAGATTCATTGTCTCCCATAGAGGGATAGAAGCCAATCCATCTAAAATCCGAGCTCTGTCCCAACTGGCAATACCCACAGAGCTCAAACACATCCAGAAACTAGCCGGTTGTGTTGCAGCTTTGAGTCGCTTCATCTCTCGCCTCGGCGAAAAGGCTCTGCCGCTCTACAAATTGCTCAAGAAAACCAAACACTTCAAACGGACGGACGAGGCAACTGCCGCACTAGAGGAGATAAAGACTCTACTAGCAGGCAACCCCATTTTGACAGCACCTGGCATAGCCGAACCCATGATGCTATACATCTCAGCCACAAACCAGGTTGTGAGCGCTGTCCTCGTGGTAGAATGAGAGGCAAAACGACACAAGTTCAAGGTGCGAAAGCCTGTCTATTACGTTTCGGAAGTACTCATCCCGTGTAAATCCCGATATCCGCACTATCAGAAGATCGCCTACACAGTTTTCATGGCATCCCGCAAACTCCAACACTACTTTCAAGAGTGTTCGGTCACCGTGGCATCCGAAGTACCCTTAAATGATATTATCAACAATAGGGACACCACGGGCCGCATAGCCAAATGGGCAATAGAGCTCCTGCCCTTTGAAATTGTGTCAAGCCATGCTGCACTATTAAATCTTAGGTGCTAGCTGATTTTCTGGCCGAATGGACGGAAGCCGAACTTCCTCGGGAATATAGTACATACTCTCACTGGACAATGTATTTTGACGGTTCCAAAATGTTGGCCGGACTGGGGGCCGGAGTAATCCTCACGTCCCCCACGGGTGACACTATTCGGTACGTACTACAGATCATGTACACAGACTCCAACAACGCAGCCGAATACAAAGCCCTGTTGCATGGTCATCGGATGGCAACCTCAATGGGTGTTCGGCGGCTTGAGGTGAGGGGGGATTCCAACCTCGCCATCTCCTAAGTCAATGGCGAGTTCGACGCCAAGGACCCAAAAATGGCGGCATACTGGAATGCCGTCTTAAGAATATCAGCCCGGTTTGAAGGGTTAGAATTCCACCATGTCTCTAGAGACAGTAACCAAGCTGCGGATATCCTCGCCCGTATGGGCGCTAAACGTTACCCTGTCCCTAAAAACACCTTTCTAGAGCGGCTTTTTAAGCCATCTGTGGTGTGGCAGAATGGAGACCAGGATGCAACGATCAACGGGCCCGAACAAATCGTCCCTCCGGCTATCGAGCCATACGACGACATCATCGACGGCTCGACAGTTGAAGAAACTGCTTCGGCTCACGAGGTCATGGCCATAATCGCGCCATGGACATAGACTTTCCTTGCCTACCTCCTGCGGCAAGAACTCCCCGACGATCAGACAGAGGCGCGGCACATAATCCGGCGCTCCAAAGCCTATAAGGTGCACGAGGGAGAGCTATACAAGAAAAGCACTACCGGAGTCTTACAACGGTGCATATCGGAAATAGAAGGGCAACAACTTTTGGCCGAGATTCATGCAGGCATGGGCGGCCACCACGTGACAGCTCGGGCCCTGGTAAGCAAGGCTTTCCGAGCAGGGTTTTTCTGGCCCACTGCTCACGCAGACGCTCGCACTCTAGTTCAACATTGTGTTGGATGCCAGCTTTTCGCTAATCAAAGCCATATGCCCCCCACGGCTCTTCGAACTATACCAATTACCTGGCCCTTCGCAGTCTGGGGATTGGACATGGTTGGACCACTTAAATGGGGAACCAATAAAAAGAAATACCTACTGGTCATGGTCGACAAATTCACTAAATGGATTGAAGCAAAGCCAGTAACCTCAGCAAAGTCCAGACCAGTTATCGACTTTATATCCATCGTAGTACACCATTACGGTGTCCCTCACAGTATCATCATAGATAATGGATCTAATTTCACAGCCCAGGAGGTCAAGGACTGGTGCGCTACCATGGGCATCAAGCTTGACTATGCTTCGGTGTACCACCCGCAGACCAACGGACAAGTTGAGCGGGCCAACAGACTAATCATGAGCGGCATCAAGCCTCGCCTGGTCCGTTCCTTAAAACAATCTGATTGTCACTGGGTGGAGGAACTTGACTCCGTGCTTTGGAGATTGCACACTACCCCCAACCGATCAACGGGATATACACCCTTTTCATGGTGTACGGTGCAGAAGCAGTCCTACCTTGTGATATTATACACGACGCACTCGAGTATGCATGTATGAGGAAAAGGAAGCCGAGTTGGATCAGCAGGATAACCTAGACGCTTTGGAAGAAGAGTGGGACGTCGCTCGGGCTTGTTCTACATTTTATCAGCAGTAGGCTCGATGCTACCAGAGCAGGGAAATTCATGCGAAGGCATACAACGTTGGAGAACTCATCCTCCGCCTCCCAGAGAAGCAAAAGTACAGGCTCTCGTCTAAATGGGAGGGCCCTTTTATAATTGATCAAGTACTAGCAGGAGGAGCATATCGTCTTCGCAACCCGGCCAACAACTGCCTCGAACCGAACCCCTAGAACGCAGCTCAGCTCGGTCGTTTCTACGGCTAAAAATGCCCACGTCAGTACATTACCCCTTTCATCATTGTAAAAAAAAAATTCAGGAGAATTAGCACCTCCCGGGCCCTGTTCAGATAAACCAAATTCTGTTTAGGCCCTCTTCATCGTACATTTTCAAATGTAACACCCAGATTTTACCTGGGGGCTCCTTTAAAGCAGCCAATCAATATATTTCGGTGCATGTAATCGTCTCTGTCATGTTTGCACCCCCTGAATACCTTTCCCCCATTATATGCACCGATTTGACTTAAGTTTTTGCCAAGCTGGGTTGCCTGGCTCCTGTGCTTACTCCCTACGTTCCCGATCGTTCAGCTAAGGGGTAAAGGGAGCACCTCTGCGATTGTTACGACCCGGTCAGCCGTGTACGTACCTCAGACGGGTGAAGCCGAAGGCTAGCGTTCTTAAGAACACAATGGGTCGGCAAAGAGGAAAACTATAATACTTTCGGTGTTCGTCACCAACGCTTGGGGATTCGACCCCCGCATCAATTATTTGCATACCTCGGATATCCGAATACAAATGTCGACACTTGGCATGACAAACCTGCGGAAAGGAACCCATCGAGGAACTATTTTCTTCAGAAGATGTTTCTTATGTTACATAGTAATATAACATAACTCTCCGCATGCGTTTTTATCTGTTCGTACCTAAAGGCTGGATTGCCTGGTTACCGGAAGCGATTTCCTGCTTACATTAGGTCACATAGTACGGAACACTCCCCGACCCCTGGTCAGGGAGGTCGAAGCCGATGGCTGGTTATGACAACGTCTTTAGTGCGGATCGAGCATGTTTGATGTAAAGTGCATAGATACATAAAATCAAACATATCACTCTTTGTCCACATTGTCTATTATGCTATCCAAGGCGCAATCCTTCTGGGAGAACCAAGCTGCAGGCATCACTTGGTCATAAACCAAATGAAGAGGTATTTCCTATCCATCTGGCCCTACTGGTCCAACACGAGCCATATGCTCCGGCTCAGGTTTCCTGAATCGGGTCTTCACCATGGCCAATGCTTCTCGCGCCCGTTCACGACAAGCTGATATTTTCCATACTTCTAGCCGTCGCCGACCTCCCTTAAAGTACTTCGCTAGTTCGGCCATGTCGTCTGGCGCCGCTTCGGTCGGCCATAGCACCTTGGCCATACTTTTCATAGCTTTTCGAGCTATCTCATGAATCACGGACAGTTCTTTTAAAAGATCTCCGCCAAAGGAATTGGCCTCTTCTCCGGGCCGACCAGTCAGGAGACCTAGCATTAAACATGGCACATGTGTTATAATTGAGCATTACGGATGGCCATTTACACCCAATGCTTAAAAGACACTTACTGAACATGCCGCTTTTCAATCTCTGGTTATCTCCCAGAGCCTGCGCCAGCTGAGCTTTTAAACTCTCCAGTTCCTCGGCCTTTTGCTGGTTCTCCACATTCAGCTTGTTGTTTTCCTCGTGGCTTCGTTTTAAAACCCGCACACCGGCTTGATGCTGTGATTCAGCATACCGTTGGGATTCTTTGGTGGCATCCAGGTCCTTTTTAAGTTGACCTATGGATTCGACTGCTATAAATAAGGCTGGTGTTAGACAGGGTGCTTTAGCATCATTAATACATGTCCATAGCTTTAACTCACCATGGGCCTCGCTGGTGAACTTTTTCACCGCCTCCAATTCGGCCCTCACATCAGCCAATTGTGTTCGGCTTGCCTTAAGGTCCTCGGACAACTTTTTATTCTGGTCCTTTAAGGCCTACAGCAAGCGATACATGATTCTCAGACCCTTAACTCGGCCGTCCTGCCCGAGTCAATGCTCGGGGCTACTGGGTTAGTATTTACATTTGGCTGATGGAAACCATTCCCTACCTACATATCGGTTGACAGAAGATTGGCAATTCCCTCGAGTCCTGTTCCGGCCGCTCCGAGATATGCATCGACCGAATTAAAGGCATTAAATTCTTGGTCGGTAAAGTCTGCCTAGCGCAGGGATTCCGTCCGTCGCCGGTGATTCATCACACTTTCAACTTCCGAATTGGTAACCGAAACATCCTCAGAATCTTCCGTAGGCTGATGTGTTGTAAGATTCCCCACATTAACCTTCGCCCACACTGAGGGTCTTTGGCCACTCCTTGATACTTCCTTGATGTTTTCAGACGGTTGGGGTGGTACCTTCTACCTGTTAACCCGGATTGAATTTCAGCGGAGCCCTCATAGATAAGGCCGGGGATGAACTGATGGAAATTCTAGAGCATATTAGCTTTTTCCTGAAGATGCGATTGGCATGGTCGCTTTCCGTTTGGAGGCTGGAATCGGCGCCGCCCCCATTGGTGCTCGGCGTGAGGTTCGGCGGCCCTTGGGAGTAGAAGTTAGCATAGCCGGAATAGCGCAAGGCGAGCGCTTTGTTGGAAAGGAGGCCTTCTCGCTACTTACGGTGGAGGAGGGGAGGAGCCCAGGATGATCGACTGTGATGGCCACCTTAGAACCATCGAGGCTTTCCTGGAAGAAAACCCCATCCTCAAAGTCAATCGATGTCTCTGGGTCCTCGTGAAAGCTCGGATCGTCGTCACGAGAATGATCCTCCAGTTGAGGAGCGGGGCAGCTAATGCCTTCAACTTGGCGTCTCCAGCTCTGTTCGAAAAAACGGTTGAACCGATCAGTATTCGGGTGTAATATCCGCGCTATGAACACAAGTTTAAACTTACCCATTCAATAGGGTTGTAACCCGAGTAGCCTTTCCAGTTTCTCGGGCGGGCGAACTCTTCTTCCTCGCCTTTGAATAGATCTGCCAATATGGCGGCCATTGCGGCTGGATTGTCCGGCCCCTGTCGCTTGTAGCGGGACGCGTCACTTGTCCCGTTATAGCTCCACAGGGGGTGCGTCCTTTGTTGGAGGGGTTGCACGCATCGTTCGATCGCCGGGGCCATTACGTCGACCATGGTCAATCCTCCATGGGCCAGCACCCTTACCTTCGCGGCTAGGCACTGTACCTCAACAAACTCTTCCTGGGAAGGGCCCTTGGGCCGCCAGTTAAGTCGTTTCTTAAGTGGGGCATCCGAATACACGGGCAGACCCCTCCGAACTCGTTCGAATAGGGGGACATCTTCAATTAAAACCACTCCGAAGACCACTCTTCGGAGTCTTTCTTTGGAGTCCGAATGGGATATCCAGTGCCGGCTATGCGACACACCTCGGCTCCGCCTACTTCAAAGATTGACCCTCCATGGGTGCAAGGGATGAGGCAGAAAAACTTCTTCCACAGTTCGAAATGGGCCTCGCAGCCCAGGAACATCTCGCAAAGAGCAACAAAGCCGGAAATATGCAGAATTGATCCCGGAGTGAGGTGGTGGAGTTGGATCCCATAAAACTCTAGCAGGCCCCTTAAGAAATGGGTGAATGGGGAGTCCTAGATCTCTTAGAAGGAAGGATACGAAACATACCCTCTCATCCTTATTTGGATCTGGAAAGTTCTCTGCGAAGGCTTCGCCATTGTCTGAAGCCAGCTCGTCGCGAACGGGCATGAGATCTGCGGCTAGGAGAAACCCTTGCCGTTGGAGGTCGCATAACTGAAGCCGCGACACGAAGCAGCTGGGCCAGTCGCCCGGGAGATGGCCATGCGGACGCGATGATGAGCCAGGGACGCCGGCCATGAAGATTTTCTCTGGGCAGGGTGGGGTTCCTTTCCTGGGTATGGATGGACCACTTGATGCGCCCTTGGCCTATTTAATAGACATGTTTCTGGTCCCGGGGGGTGTCCTTGTAAAAAGACACAAGACTGCTCATCTTCTGGCGGCTACACAAAAATCGAGGGTCGCCTCTGACAAAGTTAATGGTAAGGGGGCCCGCCATGATTTGATGGATCAAGGAGTCGTCGGAGACCGAATTGTTGAAGTTAACCGAACAGGGTGAAGATAAGGAAGTCGCCTCGCAAGCCAAAGATTTTGGGAATCACGGAACGACCGACGGTTGTGGGCTCCGGCGTTGAAGGCTAGTTCGGGGGCTACTGAGGGAGTCCTGGATTAGGAGGTCCTCAGGATGCCGGCTCATCTCACGTGGGCCGGACTATTGGGCCGCACCATATCTGGACCGAAGACCTTTTGTGCCTTGGTCTGTATCCCAAGTCAAGATGGAAGATCGGAGTTTCATTGATGTAACCGACTATCTGTAAACCCTAGCACCCCTGGTGTCTATATAAACCAGGGGGCTTGGTCTGTAGAGGCTAGAAGAACAATCACCATCCTACTAGTTAGGGTTTAGTTTGTCTAATCTCATGGTAGATCTACTCTGTAACCTCCTTATACACAAGCAATATAATCAAGCAGGACGTAGGGTTTTACCTCTTAGAGAGGGCCCGGACCTGGGTAAACATCTTGTCCCACGTCTACTGTTCCCCATCAATCCAAGGTCCACAGCTCGGGACCCCCTACCCGAGATCCGCCGGTTTTGACACCGACACCATCCACACATCTGCCGCGATAAAATGATTTTATTTGTGACTTGATCCTTGATCAAAATAAAAAACAAGTGAAATTCTAGAAACACATGTTTGTCAAGGGCAATACAATGGATTGAAAGAAGATTTTTGGAGGTACTAGGAACATGTAGGACATTGTTTAGATGAATTTTACGATGAGGGATTTTAATAATTGAATGACCAATGTGATCTATCCTCATACCTGCAACATCCGCGTTTTGAACTTGCTGTTAACCGTGGTATCTTTCATGCATGGTGAATTTCTCGAGCTCGCCAGTGATGTGATCCATGGCAACAGAGTCCACGTACCAACTTGTGTCTACCCCGTATGATGTGTCTACGGCAGCTGCAAATTTTCGTTTGCGTGTATTGTCCTCGGCATAGCGCCAGAGACAATCTTTAGCAATATGGTTCTTTTTTAGAAGAGATAGAAAGATAACGGGATTCTTCCTAACAACTTATAGAGATAAAAGCTTTGCAACGCAATGATACATATGTAACGTGTCAATGGACTATATGTTTAAAAAAATTCAAATCTTGAAATCTACACAAGTGTTCATTTTGATCGAATTGTTCATTGCAAACCTCTCATATTGAAGTCTACACTATTATTTAAGCTTGGGCCTCATGTTAGATATTTTCATCAATGTCATGCATGCTAAATATGACCCAATGCCAAATTTCTCATTCTTGAACATTTTAAGATTTGTTTACATTTTCTTGCTAAAATGTGAAATATGCATGATTCATCCCAAAATTTGCCAAATATCATTAGAATTTTCATGCCCATTGTTCCCATCCTATATATAATATAACTAAATAGTTGATCCCCACTAATTCAAATTCTCTCAACATGCAACTATGCCAACTCAGCATGCTATCATGCATGGAATAAAACACACATTTTTAATACAACTATATCAACTCACCATGCAAACATGCATGAAAAGGATCCACCTCTAAAATGCACCATGCATGCTACTTCGTATTCAATAAATATTTTATAACTATGCAATTATTTATTTTAGTTTCTATTCTCGTATTGTTAATCTAAATACTAATATTTCATACAACCAAATCACATTGAAATCATTGTAATCGATTTCCGCAGCAACACGTGGGTCATCTCTAGTTAATCCTAGCGCATGAACAAGATGCCTTCGATCGATCCCATACATGGATCACATTGTACAAGTCAACTGCACGCCCGACGGTCAATCGATTACTTCCTATTTAATTATTCATACACCACTCCCTAATTAATGATTTTGATCGCAAGGTCATCCTACAAAAGATAATCTGAAAAAAAAAATTGACAAGGATGTACTAAGTGTTGCTTTTGTAGTGATGAGGAGTCGATTCAACATCTATTCCTTCACTGCCCACTTGCCAAGCTATTATATACGGTGATCTGTTCATATAGTTTATATCTACCACTGCCCACGAGTAGTAAGAATATGTTCGAAAATTGGTTACTGGGTGCATCCGAAGTTGAAGTCTCAGATTCGTGTGGGAATTTGCGCTTTACTTTGTGTCATTTGGAACATTCGTAATGATTGTATTTTTAATAGAATCGAAGTTTTAATTTTTTTGCAGGTTATCTCCAAGGCTATCAACTGGATCCATACGTGGTTGTTACTACGCAAGGAGGAGGATCAGGCGTCGTCTTTGGCTGCAGCCGATGGAAGATGGTCCCTCGGGATTTGTTCAATCAATTTGGTTGGCGGCCTACTAATGGGATTTGTGATGCATGAGACTCATGTATCTATGATTTTATTTTATTTTTCTAATTTGCCTTTGGGGCAGCAGCTATGTGTGATAGTTTTTGTTGAAATTTATTGTCGTTGGATGTTGAACTTAAATAATCAATAAAAGATGTGCGCGTCACTCGATGGAGAGGCCAAGGAGTATCCCTCTTTCTTTCTTTCTTTCTTTTTTTTTTTTGTGCCACGAGCTCCGTTTTGCAAGCGACACAGAACTTTGACAACACCGATCGATCGAAGTCGTCGTATCCGACCGATGGGTACGGAGGATTTCAAAATGTTAGAGCTCTCATCGTGATGAAGTAGATGTGGCTAAAGGAAGGTGGCTAGGCGCAGCCGGACTTGGCAAATCCGGCCCTACAAACGCCTGCGGACGCGTTCGGGCGCGTTCGTAGGCACTGACCGAGCACCCCTCATATTTGCCATTCTGTATCCGCGTATCTCATATTCGACGCCTTATATCCATACTATCCATGCATCAGAGGACTCGAGCGCCCGGCGAGCCAACACTATGGCGTCGCGGCGGACGGATCCATCCGTCGGCCCGGCGATGTCCTTCCGGGAGCAGTGGAGTGCAATGCTGATTGCCATTGCCTCCTCGAACCCACACGAGATGACACCTCAGTCGACGGATCGGCTTGTTCAACAAAGTGCTCGCCATGCTCGCCTCCAGGGATCAAGGTAACGTGTACCACGGAAGTAGAACAAAACCAGAGCAATTAAGTGCACGCATGGCGCCATGGCTATGCAAACGCGCTGACCGTACTATCTCCTACCATATCATCACCGCATCACGGCCATGCAGAGAGGAAGGAGATGATGGCGAGCTCGCTGTTCCTGGTGGGGGAGATCGGCCTCAACGACTACAAGTCTACAACCACCCCTTCTTGCCCCTGGAATGGGTCAGGCCCCTCGTGCCCCAGGTCATCAGGCCCATCGTTCTGTCCATCGAGGCTCTGATCGAGCTGGGGGCCAAGACCATGTACGTGTAGGGCATCTTCCCGCTGGGGTGCACCCCGCTGTACCTCTTCCTCTTCCCCGGCAACGACCGCGACCCTGCCACGGGCTGCGTCCGGGGGCTCAACGACCTCATCCTCGTCCACAACCACATGCTGGAAGCCAAGCTCGAGGAGCTCCGCCGCGATCACCCCGGCGTGTCCATCACCTACGTCAACTCCTACGACAACGTCCTCGGCTTCATCACAGCGCCCACACAAAACGGCAAGCCCTAGCAAGAATCCTACCATGGCAACACATCATGTCCAGAACGGCTTTGATCTTACTGTATTATTTTCGTGCTGTGCATGCAGGGTTTGACAAGGAAACGGTGCTGGAGCCTGGAGGCGTGCTACCCCGTCTTCACTTCCGGGTCGGCAGCGGTGCCGTGCATGGACCCGTCGAGGCACTTGAATTTCGACGGCCTGCACATGACGGAGGCGGCGTACAAGCTCATGGCCCGTGGGATGCTCGACGGCCCGTTCGCCGCGCCGCCCATCATGTCCACATGCAACCGCAGCTGCTAGACCTATGTCTTGCTTTGGCTTTTCTCAACAAAAAAAAAATGTCTTGCTTTGGCAAATGATCTATATGTTCAGATAGTGCTTGTTGCATCTGATTGTCAATAATACTAGATCATGATGGCGCAGGTTGCAGCACCTCCATTTTTCCAATAAATTGATAGTATTTTTTGTAATATATGAAGTGACATGTACAGTATATATTAAAAGAAGAAACGATAGTTTAGTTGTTCTGTGGATATGACAAATTACAACCTGGTGTGCACGCTTATTGTAAACTACTAATTGGACTTGGTAATGTTTGAAATCTTCATCCAGCTAAAGATTTGTTTTGAAAGGAGCGCTACTCTGCATTCCATTAGGCAGGTATGTTGGACAGATCGCCAGTACATAGGTCGATTACAGAATGAGGTGGCCAACCAAAACATTTGGTTGCCATCCCTTAACAGAGCGCCATGCCCTTCTAACTCATGCGCTACATAGCTACAGGACCTCCGCTGCACAAAGAGAATACAACCATCATAAGCAACACACAAGGCTTTAATTTCTTTGTTGTAACTTCAGCTTTGATGCATCCATTTCCAGCTCCACCTTCCTACATGCATATATACCATGGCTGAAGTGATTCGCGCAGCTTGAAGTAGTACCAGGGCTTAAGAATGTGTAGGAATGTATCTCATGCAATCACGTAGAATGTTTTACTTCCATACTTAGCCTCAGCTGATCTCTTTCCTTTTAGCTAGAGATATGGTCTTGGAGATCAATTATACTTGTGTATATATGTAACTGTCCTATGGATCAATACAATGCGCTACAATATTCCCAACTATCCTATCTTACATGGTATCAGTTTTTCCCGTTCTCGTGACCTCTTCCGCTGCTCACGCGTGAACCTTCCTCCCCTAGCCAAACGCCCTAGCCTGCTGCTGCCGCTGTCCTAGCTAGCCGCCGCTGCCATGGAAGACTTCGGCGACTTCTTCTCCCACCCCTCCTCCAACCACTCCTCCACAACCTCCGGCTCCAATCACTCACCCCGCCCAGCCGCCCCTAGCGCCACCGCCGTACAACTCATCAACATCCGCAGCCATGTCCCCATCACCCTTACCTTCGAAGAGTCAAACTTCTCGATCTGGCAAACCTTCTTCAACCTCACCTTCCGCAAGCTTGGTCTTCTCGATCATGTTGATGGGTCGATTGATGCTCTCATGATGTTCGGCGACGTCGAGTGGACCCAGATCGATCAGTGTATCGTGTCTTGGCTCTACACCACCGTCTCCAACGACATCCTGCACATCATCATCAAGCCCTCCAACACGGCCGCGAACGCATGGACGGTCATCGCCGAGCTCTTCCTCGACAACCGTCTACAGCGTGCTATCTTCGCCAAGCGGGAGTTCCACAACGTCGTCCAAGGCGACCTGTCCGTCACCGCCTTCTGTAGCCGCCTCAAGTGCCTCTCCGACACTCTTCGCGACGTCGGCTCACCGGTCTCCGATCAGGACATGCTGCTCGCCCTCATCAACGGGCTGAACGACGACTTCGGCCATTGCATCGCGGCGCTCACCATCAACCCGGCTGGCCTCACCTTTGCGCGCGCCCGTGGTGCCCTTCTACAGGAGGAACGCCGCCTCTCCCGCGGCGGTCATCGCGCCCAGCTGACGACTCTCATGGCCGGTCAGTCCCGGCCGCCGGCTGCCGCTCCGAGCCTGCGTCCCGTCGCCCCTGCTGCTCCCTCCTCTGGTGGTGGTCGCACCTGCGGCAAGAAGAAGAAGCAGGCCGCCTCTCCTGCTGGCCCTCGTAGCACGGCCGCTCCTGCTCCTGATGCTCGCAGCACTCCGGCGTGGCCTCTCGGAGGCTACCCGCTGTCGGGCATGTTCGCGGCGTGGCCACCCAACTGGCGCGCGCCTGGTGCCAGCCTGCTCGGGCCTCGCCCTGGAGCCTCGTCACCGCACGCCTATGCGGCCCAACTCGGGCAGGCGGCCCCGCTAGGGTTCGGGCAGATGGCCCCGGCCGGTCCTGCCTACAGCCCGGTCTACCCCTACGGTTCCATCTTCCCAAGCTATGCGCTAGTCCCGCCTCATCATCAACCCACGGCATGGGACCAGACGCAGCTTCACGCCGCCCTCAACGATCTCTCCATCCACGGCGGCGGCAGCGGGAATGACTGGTTCCTTGACACCGGTGCTACCTCACATATGGCGAACAATCCTGGTATCCTCTCTCACTCCAAACCCTACTCCACTTCCACCCGTGTCATCATCGGTAATGGGGACTCTCTTCCGATCACCCACACCGGTGATGTTTCTTTTCCCACGTCTTCTTTTCCTATTCATCTTCGTGATGTTGTTATTACTCCTAACCTCATAAAAAACTTGATTTCTGTTCATCGTCTTACTCGTGAAAATCCCATTACTGTTGAGTTTGACATGTTTGGTTTTTCTGTCAAGGATCTTCTCACACGACGAGTGATTCTACGATGTGACAGCCCGGACGACCTTTATCCTCTCGTGTCCGGACCTCAAGCCCTTCTCGCCGAAACCTCCGATCTTTGGCACCACCGGCTCGGACATCCGGGACACGCTGCTCTCTCCAAAACATTGTCATATTTTGAGTTTTCTTGTAATAAAGCCATGTCTACAACATGTCATGCTTATCGTTTGGGCAAGCACGTTAGGTTACCTTTCAAACAATCAGATTCTCAGGCTAGTTTCCCTTTTGCTCTTATGCACTGCGACGTATGGACATCTCCAACAAAAAGTGTCTCGGGTTTTCTTTATTATCTTGTCATTCTTGATGATTTCTCTCATTATACTTGGACCTTTCCATTACATCGCAAATCTGAAGTTTTTCCGCTTATCTCTCATTTTCATGCGTTTGTTGCTACACAATTTCAGCGCTCCATCATGAGTTTTCAAACGGATAATGGCAAGGAATTTGATAATAATGCCTCTCGTGATTTCTTTGCTTCTCATGGCATTCACTTTCGGCTTTCTTGCCCATATACCTCTCAACAAAACGGCCGCGCTGAACGCATCCTTCGGACTTTAAATGATAGTGTCCGTACTATGTTATTTCATGCTCATCTTCCTCCTCGATTTTGGACTGAAGCTCTTAATACTGCCACATACCTACTCAATCTTCGTCCATGCCGCCCTCGCCACAACCAAACACCCCATGAACTTCTCTTTGGGTTTCTTCCTGAGTATCAACATCTACGGGTTTTCGGTTGTTTGTGCTATCCTAACACTTCTGCCACCGCTCCACATAAACTAGCTCCTCGCTCCGTTGCATGCGTCTTCTTCGGTTACCCTCCTGACCACCGTGGCTATCGTTGTTATGATCCGGTCTCCCGTCGCATACTAACATCACGCCATGTCATCTTTGACGAGCGTGTTTTTCCTTTCAGGGACCAGGAGGAGGCATCTTCGTCGCCGGCCGACCGGCCACTTCTTCCTGACGTGGGCATGGCGCCCCCGCCAGTGGCCGCCCGCCGCCATGGCCGCTCCAGGCCGTGCCTTGCCGGCCGGGAGCCCTTCTGTGGCCGCCCCTTCACCATCTCAGGCGGCCGCCCTATCGCCACCTCGGGCGCCCTCTACGTCGCCACCATCGGCTGCCCTGTCCGTGGCTCCCTCGGCTGAGTCGGCCCGTTCCACTGCCACGCCCGCCGAGTTAGCAGCTCCCACGGCAGCTGCTTCGGCTGCCACAACGGCCGTTTCTCCCGGGTCATCGGGTGATCCCTCCGTCTCGGCTGCTACGCCCGAGGCTGCCACTGCTGCTGCAGCCGACTCTCTAGCTGCCTCGTCGTCGACGTCCTCGGCATCTTCATCACCAGCGCCTGCACCGCCTATTGTCCATGGTGCTCCGTGGCTGCGGCCCTCTGCCGTGTCCGTTCATACCATGGCCACACGCGCACGCCAGGGCATCATCCAGCCCAACCGACGCTATGAGCAGGCCAATGTGGCCTCCGTCGCATTATCCCCGGTACCTACATCTGTTCGTGCAGCTCTTCGAGATCCTGCCTGGCGTGCTGCTATGCACGAGGAGTTTGATGCTTTGCAGGCCAACCGTACATGGACCCTCGTACCTCGGCCTCGTGGTACCAACATCGTCACCAGCAAGTGGGTTTTTCGACACAAGCTCAAACCCGATGGTTCCCTGGATCGCTACAAGGCTCGTTGGGTCGTACGAGGATTCACTCAGCGTGCTGGTGTTGATTTTGGAGAGACATTCAGTCCTATGGTGAAGCCTTCTACTGTCCGCACAGTGCTCCATCTTGCCGCCTCTCGTCATTGGCCCGTTCATCAATTGGATATCTCCAATGCGTTTCTTCATGCAGTACTACAGGAACGGGTTTATTGTGCTCAACCTTCAGGTTTTGTCGACACGGATCACCCGGAGCATGTGTGTTTATTGTCTAAGTCTCTCTATGGACTTAAACAGGCTCCCCGCGCCCGGTACACACGCATTGGAGATTTTCTTCGACGGCTTGGCTTTTCCGCGACCCTCTCTGGCACGTCACTTTTCATCCTTCGTCGTGGTTCCGACATGGCTTACTTGCTCCTGTATGTTGATGACATTGTGCTCACGGCTTCCTCAATGATGTTCCTTCAGTCGATCATCACCTCTCTCAGTGCCGAGTTCAAGATGAAGGACCTTGGACCTCTTCATTTTTTTCTTGGTGTTGCCGTTCAGCGCACAGCGTCAGGATTCTTTCTCTCGCAAGAGCGATATGCCGAGGAACTTCTTGATCGAGCTGGCATGTCTAATTGCAAACCTGCTACTACGCCTGTTGACACTAAGTCCAAGGTTTCAGCTACCTCTGGCAACCTAGTGTCCGATGCCACCTTCTACCGAAGCATTGCCGGTGCTCTTCAGTATCTTACTTTGACTCGCCCGGATATTGCCTATGCCGTCCAGCAGGTTTGTTCGCACATGCATGCTCCGCGGGATACTCATTGGGGGATGGTTGTAACATCCCCAGGTTACCCCACTCTGGTTAAGCTACTTACCCTGCCATGTCATCATGATCATTCTAATAAAATTGTATTAGAAAATATTTCAACCTCAAATTCAAATTTCAAATGGGAGTCAAATAAATATTTCTTCAAATGGCAAAACTAAAATGTCCATAATACTGGAAATAATCCTAAGGTAATTATAAAATTGAAACCAACCTCAGATAAATTCCCAGAATGCCCCTGGACATTTACAACAGCAGTCCATCAGCATTTAAATTTGTCTTTTCAATTCCTAATAATACCTAATCTATTCCCTTGGCCTCCAAAATAATTGTGGCACTGCCTAAAATTGTGTTGGATTTATTGGGTCTAGTCCCATATTTTTCCAACACTGTTTGGATGCCCAATTAATTCTTTCTCTCTCTCTGTTATCTAAATAAAAAGAAAACAGAAGAAAAAGGAGAAGGGCGAGCCCTTACCTGGCAACTGGACCGAGCCGGCCCAGCCCAACTTACCTCCTCGCCTCGGTGTCGTCTTCCCTGTGGACGACCGCGCCGCGCCGGTCGCCGCGCGACACCGCGACGAGGGCAGGCAGCGAGAGGAGATAAGGACGGGGCCATCCATCCCCCCTGGCCATCCCCTTTCATTTCCCCCTCGCTCCGCCTGCTCATCTCCCGCCTCTCGCTCGATTTCAACACCACCGAGCGGAACCGCCGAAGCCCCTCCGTCGATTCCTCGGCCACCGGCGACCTTGCGACCACTGGATGTGGCTGCACGCTCAGATGGCCTCGTCTCCTTCGACTGGCAACCTTAGCTCGAGGCCGGACCCGCTGTAGCTGCCGCGCTCCCTCTTCGTCTTCTCCGGCCACCGTGGAGCTCCGGCGACCCTCCGCCGACCGCTGCGGCTACTAAACTGACCACCGGCCTTCGTGCGCCCCTCAGTGAGCATCTTCCCTCCTCCCTGACCCCTTTGTTTGCTCACGCGCGTGCTAGATCGACGGCGCCGCTCGGACCCGTAGCTCGCTGCCGCCATTGCCGTTGAACTCCTCGATTCCGTGCCATTCTGCTCCAA
Source organism: Thinopyrum elongatum (assembly GCA_011799875.1). Lineage (NCBI taxonomy): Eukaryota > Viridiplantae > Streptophyta > Magnoliopsida > Poales > Poaceae > Thinopyrum > Thinopyrum elongatum. Next base: position 367,792,529 of record CM022299.1, on the reverse strand, counting down.
TGCATAGCTACGGCGAGATCGAGGGACCCCGTAAAGCTCGCTCGTGAAGCTAGTTCGCCCGAGCGAGCCGCGTAGCCGTGTTTCCGGAGAAGCCCGATTCCGGCCGCCGCGTTCGTGCTCGCCGCCGTCGCGTAGGACCTCCCCGACCCCATCCAACACTTCCAACGGCCGCGGCATCGAACGGCCGTTCGAATGCAGCAGACGGCACGCGATTTGGTGCCCCCTAGAGGAAACCCGAGCCTCGCCGGCGACATGGCCGCCGCGCGGAGCTCGCCGGCGCGTTCCGGCGACCCTGTCGACGTGGCCGTGGTGGGGCCCGGCCACGGTCGCTGCCAGTGGGCCCCAGGCCTTCGGTTGACTTCGTTGACCGGGGTCTACGCCCGTCACTGTTCCTCTCTCTCTCTGACGTGTGGACCCCCTGCGTTAATTAAGTTAATTAAGCTTTTAAAATAATCTGCTGGTTAGATTAGGCACTGACATCAGGGGCCCACCCCACTAATCACTCTGTTAGTTTAAATAAAACACTATTAGTCTAACTGAGGCTGACCTGTGGGTCCCACTGGACCCACATGTCAGGTTTGACCTGGTCAGCCATCTGTTAAATAAATTCCAGAAATTCAAATAAACTTTAAAAATTAATAACTTTTAAACCGTAGCTCGGATCGAAAAAGTTAAAACATGAAAGTTGCTCAGAACGACGAGACGAGTCTGATCGTGCCGTCCGTTTCTTTGTCGGAACCCCCTACGTAGAAGAACTCGTAACTCCGGACCCGTATCCGGTAGATGAATAGTGCACACACGTCGGATATTAAATCCCAGAATAATTTTAAAAATAACTAAAATGACTTAGATGCATAATTAGGCAACCCTGCACTGCATCATAGCCTAGCACGCACCGTATTGCAATTGTTTGCATTATGTTTACCTGTTTCTTCCCCCTTTTCTCTCTTGGTAGACCCCGACGTTGATATAGCTCCCGAGGCAGACGCAGCTCCGGAGTACGACTATGTCCCCGACGACACTACTGACGATCTTGCCCTTGCCCCCGAGCAAACAGGCAAGCACCCCCATTTTGAGCATGCCTATATCGCCTATTCTCTTCTCTCTTATGCTTGCATTAGAACTGCTGTTGCTACTGTTTCCTATATCTGTTGCATAGCCTGTTTATTGTAACCTGCCTTGCTACCTTACTGGTTATCCTAGACTGCTTAGTATAGGCTGGGTAGAGACATGACAGAGACCCCACTTGATCCCGACTGCCCCGCTGGATGTCAGAAGACCCGATCATCGGGATTGAAGACTAGACCCTGGCACCGCACATCACTTCCCCTTAGTTGCCGACACTGCTGGGTTACCGTCAAGTGCCGAGGGTGATACCTCGTCAGCACTTCTGATGTTAACCTTGTAGGTTAGTTACTCGGTCGTGGCAAGCGAGGGTGATTCCTCATACACCACCCCCGATAACGACGTCGTCGCGCAACTCCTCAAGTGTGGACCTCGAGGGTGATTCCTCCTTCGTTCACCTTGATGATAACATCAGGTGGGGTTCCATCGAGGGTGATTCCTCAGGGCTCCCCTGGTGTCAGACACACAGTTACTGTTGCTGAGTGGACTTGCCCTAAACCATGATACTAAAGACGGGTCGGCCCTGAGGGGTACCCGCGCGAGCTTAATGCGAAGTGATGTGGAGTCGGGTTGACCTAGATGGTGCCCGCGAGATAACACGAGGCGTGGCCGGGCATTCTTAGCCCTTGCCGCAAGACCTCGAGACGGGGCGACGGGGTCACATTGATCGTGAGTCTCTGCTCGTTTCCGCGCGCTCCTAATCCACTACGGTTTGGATATTTGATCCGAGGGGCCTCTGGCCCGATAGCACTAACCATCACGTGGGCATAGTATGGGCGTTCTGCGTCGTATACTTCAGCCGAAGCTTAATGGACGTCAGCGACTGAGCGGCGCGCGCTGAATTGGACTGGGAACGCAATCGCGCTTGTATAAGGGGTTGCTAGGTCTGCTTTCAGCCGCGTACGCAACGTGCAGGAGTTCCCGGGGCGAAGGCCCAAGACCCCTGGGCGCATAGGTTTAGTCCGGCGTGCTGACCTCTCTGTTAGGTATTCGGTCGGGTTGCGTCGTGTTGCTTAGCTGAGGCCGGGCATGACCCAGAAAAGTGTGTCCGGCCGGAGTTAAGCGAGCGTGGTGGGTAAGTTGGTGCACCCCTGCAGGGAAAAAACTTCTATCGATAGCCTGTCCTACGGTAACGGACACTCGGAGTTGTATCCTGATCGGTACAACTAGAACATGTGATGAGAATTGGATAGTACGGCTCTGGGATTGCTTTCTCGCAGGGAGTCGAGAAAGGATCTCAGGTCGAGGTTGATGATACTACTACTACTACTTTACATTATGTTCATCTGCTCTCTCCTGATGCTGCAAGACTGTCAAAGATTGTTGAAGATGCTAGTCTTCGATAGGACTAGGCTTTCCCCCTCTATTCTGGCATTTCTGCAGCCCAGTCCACATATACAGCCCCCTTTGAAAATGATGCATATGTAGTGTAGATCCTTGCTTGCTGAGTACTTCGGATGAGTACTCACGTTTGCTTTATTTCCTTTTTCCCCCATATTCCATTTGATGCCACCAGACGACGGAGCCCCTGAGCCAGACGCCCCAGCCGACGACCAGTACTACTACCCGCCTGGCGAGTACTACTACTACGAGGAGCCGTTTGACGGCCAGGAGTAGGATTGGAGGGTCCAGGGCAGGAGGCCTACGCCTTTCGATCGTAGTATTTTATTTTACCCCGCCTCTGTGAAGGCCTATTTCTCTCTCTGTAATATATCTGTACCCAGATATCTAATGCTTCCGCTGACGCTTGTATGCCATCGAGCTATGTATTCGAGCCCTCGAGGCCCTGGCTTGTAATATAAAGCTTGTATGACTTTATTTATGTTTTAGAGTTGTGTTGTGATATCTTCAAGTGAGTCCTTAGGCTTGATCGTGCGCATTTGCGTGTATGATTAGTGCGCGATTAAGCCGGGGTCGTCACAGGTTGGTATCAGAGCCGACTGCCTCTAGGTATCCCCCTTTCCAATTCCTTGGCCAAAGTTGAGTCTAGTGGTCCAAAACTGTTTTACTAACTTGGCTGTGTGGCTTACGGGCCCACGTCGCCAACTGGGTGGTATTAGGATCTTTTATTCCTCGTCTATACTCTGGGACTCTAATCTTTCTTCTATTCGGGTTTAATAAATTACTAACACCGACACTTAAGTTCTCGCAACCGTTTTCTCCCGGAGAGCCCCCCTCATTCCAGAAGATGACGTGACATCATCAGAAGGCTCCGAAGATACTTCCCGAAGTTTTCCGAGACCCCTTTACCCACTGCTTTTGCAGTTTACTAACACCAATAATCCCCGTGGATGTCTACACATCCTTGCCGTTACATCGTCATGGCCAGTCACTCATGTATGTACGAGGTACCCCGTAATACTCCTCGTTAAACCGGGAATCCTTTGAGTCTACTGCCGGGCAGCTTCTTTCGCACTGCGGTTAATTACTCACAGTACCGGGGATCCGATCATCCCCAGTTGTTCCTGTGATTCCTAAAACACTTTGAAATATCGTTTGATCTTCCGAGAATCCTCTGCAGCCTACTGCTCTTGAAATTCTTGCTTGCTTGCATTATGGTTAAATCCATATGTCTCGCAATATTCATTAGCATTCCCTGTCATTGTCGTTCCGAATCAATTGATTCAATATGAATGAGAATAGTCCCTATCGTCCGTCGATTCTTAGAAATTTTCCTTCCGGCTCAGTCACTATTCCGGACATGAGCTGAATCTCAGCCAATCAAGTATTGGTTGATTGTCCAACTAAGCATCTACAAATCACTCGTCCCTCTGCCCAGGTTAACTAATTGTCACTCCTGGCTTTGGAAATCGCGAACCCTCTGAATCTTGTACTTGGGTTGTTCAAGTCCTTCCTTAATTCGATGTGCTTGCCTTCCGTCCTTTCTCGGAGGACTCTCAGGAGGAACCAGTTCCCCATTAACATTGCCTTTGACACTGAAGTATTCTCTACTTCTTGCCGTCTGAATATTCGCTCAGCCTGCATGGCACGGAGAGGTAGTGCATGCCTTCTCCTTAATGACTTGTGACTGACTACTGACCAGGACATGTCACGTAACCATGGTTGGAGATCTCTGCAAGACGGAACACTGAAGTTATCCATCTAATTCTACTCAACCTATTCGTCTTTTGATCAGAGCTTTTGCTTCTAATCCCTCGTTTCTGAACCATAACTTCTTTGCACTTAAACGTCGGATTGTTCCGATGTTTCTATAATTTGATCCCGTTACATTCTTTCTTCTTCTGGTTCAGTGCCGCTACTCACCTCGGATCCCTTGTCGTTTACCTGATCTTTGGCTGGATTAATATCCGACAGTATCCTTCATATTCAAACATCTTGTGAGCTCTTTCCTTGGTACTTGATACCTTCGATACATTGTATCACCCGCTTTGATTTCGATACTCTGCTTTCAGTTCGCATCCCTTGCTTTGGCATCTGGTTGTATGGATTCGTAAAATGTCCCGAAGGGTTGAACCTATGCTTTCTCTAATCCGTGTGAACTCGAAGGTTATGCGAGTCAAACTCTTCTGGTGCTTCACCAGATAAATTCTCAGCACTAAAATTTCTTCGAAAACGAGAAGTGAATGAAAGGTTATGCATTGAAGAAATGGGAGTCGACCTTGAACCTTTGTGTTCATGCCCATGGAAACGATGTAGAACTTATCATGGAAGCTGCTCGTAAAAATAATTATTTCCCTGGTACAAGTCCATCTTGTATCTATGAATTGATCCTTTGCAATCGTGGTCCCGACCATGAATTTTCTTCTTTGATCCCAATTCACGGACAAGTTAAAATACTTGTCTTTTGCAAATCATTACCCCCGTCCAACCTCTACTCTGATTTACCTTCCGGTATTACCCCTAGTACTTGCTACTGGGAAGTTTAATACCCCATCACATCATCCCTAGCCTGATCGGCTATATTTTTATCGTGCCAACTTTCAACTGTGCTACCTGGTCCCTACGCCCGGAGCAACTCCCGACGATGAGCGAAGTTACGTCGATCTTCCTCATCTTATCATTTCACCTCGAACAACAAGCTTGATTTCGAGCTTGTGTCGCATCAGTGGTTCCAATAAATTTTCGTTTCATCATTCCTTTTGCTTGATGTCATCGCTGACCGATTACATCTTCTTATAACCTCTCGACAAATGTGTCATGATCATCATCAACATATCGAGCTCTTTTAGGATATCGATCGAATTCATGGTGAGAAATATCATCCTTGTTCTTCGATGATTTGTGTTATCATTGATGTCATCCTTGACTTTCAACCAACACAAACCTGGTTGTGTTTGGTTATTCCTTACGTCCCGAGATACCCTTGTAAATGTTTCTCGGTACCCCTTGAGACCTTCGAACCCAATCTATTACTTGACACCATATCATTGCTGCAACAAAGCATGACTGTGGACTCCCGAATATCAACAAGAACATTGGAGGCACATTGCCAAATGCTTCTTGACCTTTTATCCGGACACCATTGTGCGGGTAACATCTTGATTTCTCCCTCGCCCTTTATCTAAATGGTTTTGTACCGGCTGAACTGTTCAGGTATATCGTGTTCAACTTTTCCCTGGAATGGATATACCCCTAATTCTTGTGTATAGTCACATCTATCCTTTTCATTGGTCTGTTGAATCTGATAATTTCATTTTCCTTTCCATTGTTTTGTTTAACCTTTCCTGTAATCTAATTTGTCTGGGCAGAAATAAATTCTCTGCTTATGATAACGTATCGGTCTACAACCCTGTCAGTGAGACCCTATTACTATCGTCGAAGACATTCCGGTAACCACCGATGGACGAGAACTTTGCCTTTTGGTCCGCCTCGTTCAACGAGCAGGAAAATGGTTCTCTTCGTCCCTCGCCCTTGGTACCGACCTTGTTACCGACATAAATGACAGACTATCCTCTGACATACCCTGATGTCGTGACCGGTAAGATGTCACCGTTCTCCCTACTCTCGATCGACACTCACCATAGTTCCACAGGATCGGAACCTAACTCTCCTTTAACATACTTGATTCTGAAGCATCCTTTTGCTCTTAGTTTTGTGTGTTATTCCAAGCCACCCCTCGAGAGTTGATCTACCCTCGATACCCAGAACCCCTGTTCACACTTTGTTCGGGTATCGAACGGATGTCCATTCACTTGAAACCTCCCATTATACCTTCATACTTTGCTCTCGATGTTTCCTTGAGTTTCAACTCGAGAGATCCTTTTGCCACATTCCCTAAATGGTTTGTCAGATAATCGACCCTACGAGGGTCAGCTCTCCCGAAGTTACTCTTTACTTCCCTACTAAAATCTCGGGACGAGATTTCTTGTAGTGGAGGAGACTTGTAACATCCCCAGGTTACCCCACTCTGGTTAAGCTACTTACCCTGCCATGTCATCATGATCATTCTAATAAAATTGTATTAGAAAATATTTCAACCTCAAATTCAAATTTCAAATGGGAGTCAAATAAATATTTCTTCAAATGGCAAAACTAAAATGTCCATAATACTGGAAATAATCCTAAGGTAATTATAAAATTGAAACCAACCTCAGATAAATTCCCAGAATGCCCGTGGACATTTACAACAGCAGTCCATCAGAATTTAAATTTGTCTTTTCAATTCCTAATAATACCTAATCTATTCCCTTGGCCTCCAAAATAATTGTGGCACTGCCTAAAATTGTGTTGGATTTATTGGGTCTAGTCCCATATTTTTCGAACACTGTTTGGATGCCCAATTAATTCTTTCTCTCTCTCTCTGTTATCTAAATAAAAAGAAAACAGAACAAAAAGGAGAAGGGCGAGGCCTTACCTGGCAACTGGACCGAGCCGGCCCAGCCCAACTTACCTCCTCGCCTCGGTGTCGTCTTCCCTGTGGACGACCGCGCCGCGCCGGTCGCCGCGCGACACCGCGACGAGGGCAGGCAGCGAGAGGAGATAAGGACGGGGCCATCCATCCCCCCTGGCCATCCCCTTTCATTTCCCCCTCGCTCGGCATGCTCATCTCCCTCCTCTCGCTCGAATTCAACACCAGTGAGCGGAACCGCCGAAGCCCCTCCGTCGATTCCTCGGCCACCGGCGACCTTGCGACCACTGGATGTGGCTGCACGCTCAGATGGCCTCGTCTCCTTCGATTGGCAACCTCAGCTCGAGGCCGGACCCGCTGTAGCTGCCGCGCTCCCTCTTCGTCTTCTCCGGCCACCGTGGAGCTCCGGCGACCCTCCGCCGACCGCTGCGGCTACTAAACTGACCACCGGCCTTCGTGCGCCCCTCAGTGAGCATCTTCCCTCCTCCCTGACCCCTTTGTTTGCTCACGCGCGTGCTAGATCGACGGCGCCGCTCGGACCCGTAGCTCGCTGCCACCATTGCCGTTGAACTCCTCGATTCCGTGCCGTTCTGCTCCAATGCATAGCTACGGCGAGATCCAGGGACCCCGTAAAGCTCGCTCGCGAAGCTAGTTCGCCCGAGCGAGCCGCGTAGCCGTGTTTCCGGAGAAGCCCGATTCCGGCCGCCGCGTTCGTGCTCGCCGCCGTCGCGTAGGACCTCCCCGACCCCATCCAACACTTCCAACGGCCGCGGCATCGAACGGCCGTTCGAATGCAGCAGACGGCGCACGATTTGGTGCCCCCTAGAGGAAACCCGAGCCTCGCCGGCGACACGGCCGCCGCGCGGAGCTCGCCGGCGCGTTCCGGCGACCCTGCCGACGTGGCCGTGGTGGGGCCCGCCCACGGTCGCTGCCAGTGGGCCCCAGGCCTTCGGTTGACTTCGTTGACCGGGGTCAACGCCCGTCACTGTTCCTCTCTCCCTCTGACGTGTGGGCCCCCTGAGTTAATTAAGTTAATTAAGCTTTTAAATTAATCTGCTGGTTAGATTAGGCACTGACATCAGGGGTCCACCCCACTAATCACTCTGTTAGTTTAAATAAAACACTGTTAGTCTAACTGAAGCTGACATGTGGGTCCCACTGGACCCACATGTCAGGTTTGACCTGGTCAGCCATCTGTTGACTTGCTGATGTCAGCATGACATCATGCTGACGTCATAATTCATTTTCTGATAAATAAATAAATTCCAGAAATTCAAATAAACTTTAAAAATTAATAACTTTTAAACCGTAGCTCGGATCGAAAAAGTTAAAACATGAAAGTTGCTCAGAACGACGAGACGAGTCTGATCGTGCCGTCCGTTTCTTTGTCGGAACCCCCTACGTAGAAGAACTCGTAACTCCGGACCCGTATCCGGCAGATGAATAGTGCACACGTCGGATATTAAATCCCAGAATAATTTTAAAAATAACTAAAATGACTTAGATGCATAATTAGGCAACCCTGCACTGCATCATAGCCTAGCACGCACCGTATTGCAATTGTTTGCATTATGTTTACCTGTTTCTTCCCCCTCTTCTCTCTCGGTAGACCCCGACGTTGACGTAGCTCCCGAGGCAGACGCAGCTCCGGAGTACGACTACGTCCCCGACGACACTACTGACGATCTTGCCCTTGGCCCCGAGCAAACAGGCAAGCACCCCCATTTTGAGCATGCCTATATCGCCTATTCTCTTCTCTCTTATGCTTGCATTAGAACTGCTGCTGCTACTGTTTCCTATATCTGTTGCATAGCCTGTTTATTGTAACCTGCCTTGCTACCTTACTGGTTATCCTAGACTGCTTAGTATAGGCTGGGTAGAGACATGACAGAGACCCCACTTGATCCCGACTGCCCCGCTGGATGTCAGAAGACCCGATCATCGGGATTGAAGACTAGACCCTGGCACCGCACATCACTTCCCCTTAGTTGCCGACACTGCTGGGTTACCGTCAAGTGCCGAGGGTGATACCTCGTCAGCACTTCTGATGTTAACCTTGTAGGTTAGTTACTCGGTCGTGGCAAGCGAGGGTGATTCCTCATACACCACCCCGATAACGACGTCGTCGCGCAACTCCTCAAGTGTGGACCTCGAGGGTGATTCCTCCTTCGTTCACCTTGATGATAACATCAGGTGGGGTTCCATCGAGGGTGATTCCTCAGGGCTCCCCTGGTATCAGACACACAGTTACTGTTGATGAGTGGACTTGCCCTAAACCATGATACTAAAGACGGGTCGGCCCTGAGGGGTACCCGCGCGAGCTTAATGCGAAGTGATGTGGAGTCGGGTTGACCTAGATGGTGCCCGCGAGATAACACGAGGCGTGGCCGGGCATTCTTAGCCCTTGCCGCAAGACCTCGAGACGGGGCGACGGGGTCACATTGATCGTGAGTCTCTGCTCGTTTCCGCGCGCTCCTAATCCACTACGGTTTGGATATTTGATCCGAGGGGCCTCTGGCCCGATAGCACTAACCATCACGTGGGCATAGTATGGGCGTTCTGCATCGTATACTTCAGCCGAAGCTTAATGGACGTCAGTGACTGAGCGGCGCGCGCTGAATTGGACTGGGAACGCAATCGCGCTTGTATAAGGGGTTGCTAGGTCTGCTTTCAGCCGCGTACGCAACGTGCAGGAGTTCCCGGGGCGAAGGCCTAAGACCCCTGGGCGCATAGGTTTAGTCCGGCGTGCTGACCTCTCTGTTAGGTATTCGGTCGAGTTGCGTCGTGTTGCTTAGCTGAGGCCGGGCATGACCCAGAAAAGTGTGTCCGGCCGGAGTTAAGCGAGCGTGGTGGGTAAGTTGGTGCACCCCTGCAGGGAAGAAACTTCTATCGATAGCCTGTCCTACGATAACGGACACTCGGAGTTGTATCCCGATTGGTACAACTAGAACATGTGATGAGAATTGGATAGTACAGCTCTGGGATTGCTTTCTCGCAGGGAGTCGAGAAAGGATCTCAGGTCGAGGTTGATGATACTACTACTACTACTTTACATTATGTTCATCTGCTCTCTCCTGATGCTGCAAGAATGTCGAAGATTGTTGAAGATGCTAGTCTTCGATAGGACTAGGCTTTCCCCCTCTATTCTGGCATTTCTGCAGCCCAGTCCACATATACAGCCCCCTTTGAAAATGATGCATATGTAGTGTAGATCCTTGCTTGCTGAGTACTTCGGATGAGTACTCACGTTTGCTTTATTTCCTTTTTCCCCCATATTCCATTTGATGCCACCAGACGATGGAGCCCCTGAGCCAGACGCCCCAGCCGACGACCAGTACTACTACCCGCCTGGCGAGTACTACTACTACGAGGAGCCGTTTGACGACCAGGAGTAGGATTGGAGGGTCCAGGGCAGGAGGCCTACGCCTTTCGATCGTAGTATTTTATTTTACCCCACCTCTGTGAAGGCCTATTTCTCTCTCTGTAATATATCTGTACCCAGATATCTAATGCTTCCGCTGACGCTTGTATGCCATCGAGCTATGTATTCGAGCCCTCGAGGCCCTGGCTTGTAATATAAAGCTTGTATGACTTTATTTATATTTTAGAGTTGTGTTGTGATATCTTCAAGTGAGTCCTTAGGCTTGATCGTGCGCATTTGCGTGTATGATTAGTGCACGATTAAGCCGGGGTCGTCACAATGGTCAAGCGCCTGCTTCGCTATATACGTGGCACCACTTCTCACGGTCTTCAGCTTACCGGCAGCTCCTCCATCGACATTGCCGCTTACTCTGATGCTGACTGGGCTGGTTGTCCAAATACACACCGCTCCACCTTGGGGTTTTGCGTCTATCTAGGTGACTCACTTGTGTCATGGTCATCCAAGCGACAACCCACCGTATCTCGATCTAGTGCCGAGGCCGAATATCGAGCTGTTGCCAGTGTTGTTGCTGAATGTTGTTGGTTGCGTCAGCTCCTTGGTGAACTTCATTGCATCATTGAGAAGGACACTGTGGTATTTTGTAACAACATCTCCGCTGTTTATCTCTCAGCTAACCCCATTCATCATCGCCGCACCAAGCACATTGAGTTGGATATTCACTTTGTCCGTGAGAAGGTGGCCTTGGGACAGTTTCGTGTTGTTCATGTTCCAACTGCTCATCAACTCGCCGATATCATGACAAAGGGTCTTCCGTCTACTTCATTCGAAGCTTTTCGCAAGAGTCTTGGCATCCACTCTGATGACGCTTCGACTGCGGGGGTGTGTAGGAATATAGGCATTGTATCTCATGCAATCACGTAGGATGTTTTACTTCCATACTTAGCCTCAGCTGATCTCTTTCCTTTTAGCTAGAGATATGGTCTTGGAGGTCAAGTATACTTGTTTATATATGTAACTGTCCTATGGATCAATACAATGCGCTACAATATTCTCAACTATCCTATCTTACAGAATGTGACACTCGAGATTTCCTGGAGGTGTCCTTGGCTCCTTGCCATGCCGCAAGCACTTTTTTGTTTTTTAAAGATCCAGCGCTGATGGCTGGCCTATATTGATCTTTAGCAAAGAGCATACGGGAATACAAAAACGTGGTATTCGATCCAGGGATCAAGGAGATAAAAAAAAAGAACAGGAAAAAAATACAGCCCTCAGGCGATGTAAAAACACAACTTCTCACGGCGGGTTCCAAAAGGGTGCTCTAAAGGGGTTGCCCTTGCCTGTCGCCAAAGCTCTAGGGTTCTTCTTATTGAGAGAGTTAAGGATTCAACACACTTTGCATTAGCTCAGAGGCTGGGTATATATACAGTTACAAGACCACAGCCGTGGCTAGAACGTGTGCCACTACCTAGCTCCACTACACCCACTACTAGCATTAGCACGGCTTGACCATGGGTACAACTGCTCATGGTGACTACACTGTCAACACACGCCACTGCCCAATATGTCTTCTGACACCCCCCCCCCCCCCCGCGCAGTCGTGTCGTAGTTGGAGGAGACACAAAGACTGGAGCGGAATTCCCGAAAGATGTCTGAGGGCAGCCCCTTGGTCATCACGTCGGTGAACTGCTGTCGCGTGGGGACATGCAGAACACGAAACTCGCCCAGAGCGACACGCTCTCGGACGAAGTGGATGTCGAGTTCGACATGCTTGGTGCGCCGATGATGGACAGGGTTGCTGGAGAGGTAGACGGCCGAGATGTTGTCGCAGAAGACCAGCGTGGCGGAGCGCACCGGGCATAGCAGTTCACCGAGGAGCTGTCGGAGCCAAACACACTCGGCGACTGCGTTGGCCACGGCACGGTATTCAGCCTCTGCGCTGGATCGGGAGACTGTAGCCTGCCGCTTCGACGACCAGCTGACGAGGGCGTCACCAAGGTAGATGCAGTAGCCGGAAGTAGAGCGCCGAGTGTCCGGGCAGCCAGCCCAGTCCGCGTCGGTGTAGGCGCGGAGCTCGAGGTTCGCCGAGGTGCGGAGATGAAGACCAAGGTAGGTGGAGCCCCGTACGTAGCGCAGCACTCTTGAGCAGAGCCAGGTGACCCGCCCGTGGGTCATGCATGTGGAGGCACACTTGTTGCACCGCATACGCCAGCTCCAGCCGTGTGATCGTGAGGTACTGCAGGGCACCGGCCAGGCTGCGGTACGCAGTGGGATCATCGACGGGCGGCCCGTCCGCAGACGGCAGCTTGGCTTTGGTGTCGACCGGAGTGGCCACCGTCTTGCAGGTGTCCATGCCCGCGCGCTCGAGGATGTCATCCGCGTACTGCTGCTGGGAAAGAAAGAATCCCGACGGCGAGCGAGTCACGCGAATGCCAAGGAAATAGTGCAGGTCGCCGAGATCCTTCATGGCGAATTCGCCGGTGAGCTTGGAGACGATGCGTTGGAGGAGGGCAGCGCTCGACGCAGTGAGGACGATGTCATCCACATAGAGCAGCAGAAATGCCGCATCAGTCCCGTGGGTGTAGAGGAACAGCGAACTGTCAGAGCGCGTGGCGTGGAAGCCGATCGAGGTGATGAAGCTGGCGAACCGAAGTAACCAGGCCCGCGGCGCCTGCTTCAGGCCATACAACAATTTGGCGAGCTTGCAGACGTGATCGGGCTTGGCTGCATCAACAAAGCCAGCTGGTTGCAAGCAGTAGACCTCCTCTTGGACATCGCCGTGGAGAAAGGCGTTCTTCACATCGAGCTGATGAACTGGCCAGCTCCGGGAGGCAGCGATCGTCAGGACGGCGCGGATGGTCGCCGGTTTGACGACGGGCAAGAATGTTTCTCCATAATCAACGCCAGGGCACTGGCGGAACCTGCGCACAACCCACCTGGCATTGTAACGCTCGAGCGAGCCGTCCGCGCGAGTTTTGTGGCGGAAAACCCACTTGCCGGAGATGAGGTTGACACGGGGTGGGTGTGGCACCCCGATAGAGGGCCGACGCACGCCAGTCCCAGGATAAGACCTGACGCACGTCAAAGACATGATACAGCAATTCCAGGCACAAAATGGCTTTATTATATTAAATGGAGTATTACAATACTGTTGCTTACAACAATATTACATAGCTCCAAGGCTAACTAAGATGGCAGCGAAGGTCTTGGCTCAGCGGTGACATCGTCTATGGCTGGGCTCCATAACTCACAGGACTGGCTGGGTTACGATCTAGCACGACGAATCTTCTCCTGCAACTGGCCACGTGCAAGGCCAGGTGAGTACTTTGAATGTACTCGCAAGACAACCAAATACATAGCATCCAAACAAGCAGATGACAAAGCCAACCCTATGCTATGCAAGAATTTATTCTAAACATGGCATGGAATTAACAGGAAATCACGAATCAAGCATAGCATAGCATACCTATCTAGCATTATTAATCATCATGTCGTAGCAAAATTATCTGGCATGTTTAAACATCTAGCAGCATTAATCATCAAGATATAACGGGGTTATCTTAGCAAAGTAACTACTGAAGTAAAGTACAGTAAAGCATGCATCAAGTAAATAGTCCATATTCCCAATATCTCATGATCCAATCTGAACCTGATCCAAATCCAAGTCTTTCGGTCATCTGACCATCTCCTCCATAGCCATCTCATGGCTAACATACCATACTCCTGACAACATCTGCTGTCCATGCAGGACAGGTTCTTCCACCATCATTATCATCATTACGGTTGATCGCCTAACGAGGTCTGGACGGGCTGTCCAATACCGTGGACACGGCTATTCGAATAGATTTAACACTCTGCAGAGGTTGTAAACTTTACCCACACCACGGAACTCATGGCCTCGTACTCCCATTCGGGTGGACCAACGACGTTCCGACGAAACCTGTCTGACCCGTGACTCTTCCATCGTACCACCGGCCATCACACTCCTTCTTGGAGTCAAGCCCTGGGTGGCCCCGTGTCACCTCGTGACACCCTGCCACCGTCGTGGCCAAACTAAACTGTCCCAAACGGGGACGGGTACCCAAACAACTCAATTGGGCTCCCAGGGTTATCGCCGCCTACCGGGCCAGGGCAGCGCGCGCGCATAACCCTCCCTCTTTGGAGGTACCGGTGAAAGAGCACGCGATCAAACCAAGTCAAGGCCGTCCCATACCGGCAAATGTGGTTGCACGGATAAGCCCGGACAGGTGACTCTGATCAACCGACTAGGTTTATCAATATATCTCCATCATCCCACCATTACCTTAACAATTATAAGTGTGAACAGCCACTTAACATCAGCATAGCAGAATCATTACAACGTTGACAAACATGGCAAGATATCAGATCATGGTACTCACATGATAACGGTATCCAAAATATTGTTACTAGCATGGCAGGGCATGGCATGGAAACAAGGCATGATATTAGATGAAACGTAATGCTAACATCTAAAACAGATGACATAACAGGTGTATGCAAGTGCAGGCTAACAGATGTACTACACAGGGTGCAAGCAAAGTCATCACGCAAGTCCGGAGCTCATGGAAGAGGTTGGCTTGCCTGGGGTAGAGGAATACACCGGGTGGAAGTGCAATAACACTCCGGGAAGATTCGCCGGAAAAGTTTCCCTCTCGGAGGGGCTGATTGAAGGGCAAGGGCAAAATGGTCATTTTCACAGTGTGAAAACATTATGAAAATGACGCCATCAGAACGGGCTCGTCGATCTGAAGACGTGGGCGTTGGTTTTACCTCAATTGGAGTTACGGTCGCAGAGAAATGCCCGTTCGTTCGTTAAGCGATAAATAAAACAGAAACTGTCCATTTTAGCTCTTAACCGACGAACACTCACTATTTAGTCAATTCGGACGCTGGCTAATAAAATGAAAGCGCCCTTCTGTGTTTACGCTTTCACTGCAGAGAAAACGTATTTCCCTCTGAAGCTGCGGGAGAATACGTTTCTCGAACAGGAAAGCGTATTCTCCGAATTACGCCTTCACTTAAAAACCGGTCGGGCCCGGGTAGACTTCTCTCTCACTGGCTGACGAGTGGGCCCCGCCTTATCTCCTTCCTCTCTCTTGCCCTGGTCGCTCTCTTCCCCGATAGAAGCAGAGCAGCGCCGCAGCGGCTCGGGCCTCGTCGGCTGCCGGCGTTGGGCGACGCCAGAGTGTTCGCCGGCGTTCCCTTTGGAGCCGGAGAACCTCACCGCGCCCGAGGGTGGCCGCGCAGGCGCTCGGGGAGGCCTGGAGGGGCGATGGCCATGGTAACAGAAGAGGCGGCAGCGGGCGCCAGGGAGGCTGCTCCGGTAGCACCTCCTCGGCTCCGTCGAGGACACCGGCGGCTGTGCAGGTTCTGGAGGAGGCGGAGGGCAAGGATGGGGAGGAGGGGAAGGCCTGGGCGCGGGGAGCGACCGAGGAAGATCGGCGACAGAGCTTCTGCCATTGGCGAAGACAGAGAGCTAGGGGAGCTCAAGGGGAAGAGCTGGGGAGGGACTGGGGCTGCTGGTCGACGGGAGGGGCTCCGGAAGGCGCTATTTATAGCTGAGGGAGGGGGGGTCTCGTGACGGACGCAGCAGCTTCCAGAGCCACGGCGAAGCGGCGACGTCCGGCGAGAAACGAGATCGGCAGAGGCGGCTACGAGCTTCGAGACGAGGGGAAGAGGGCCCTGGAAGACTCACGCACATGGTGGGGAGCTCGTCGGTGCTCCCGAACAAGCTAGAACCCACTGGAGGTGGCCTCCCGAGAGCTCCAATGCACAGGGCGCCCGCTGTACCTGTATTTGTCGCGGTCACCACGCGGCCATCGCCTTGCCACGTCTTGCTCGATGCCAAACGATGTCTGGAGGTTTCCACACGCATCACTGAGCTGACTTGACCCCTCAACCAAGAACAGGGGGCTCTGGTGTGACTGCACCAAGGTCAAACAACAACTGGCAGCAAGGTGTTTGTCATGTGGTGTGGCCACCACAGTGCACCCATGGGCATGATCTTAGGCAGGGGTGAGTCATCCACTAAGGTAGTCATCCTGGCAAAATTTGGGCACAAATGGACAATGCTAGCTGGTACTTCCTTTGTAACCTTGCCCACTGACCAGAAACACAAATGATGATGCTGGGGTCAAATGGCTATATGGATTTGAATGATTCTTGGTGTAGAGTGATGATATGGTCATAGGAACTGTCTGGAAAAGTTTCAGCTCAAATTGATCATCTATGAGGGTACTTCCTTCACAGAGATGCAATCTGGACAGAAACTTAGATAATTTACTGAGGAAGATTGACTTGATGGAATGAGCTCATTTTTGGTATACAGGGGTAATATATCATAATGAATCACCTTGCAAAATTTCAGCCCAAGGAGCTCAAGGAATCAAACACTTCCTTTGCAAACTGAAAATCTGAACAGAATTTGCAAAGTGGTGTTGTGCTCAAAATTTAATGGGTGGAACTTGAGATCTTGATGGAAATAGTGAATATAGGGGTAGGACAAGCTCCACAAATTATTTGGGATTTTTCCCAACTACCAAAATGGTAGTTCCTTTGGAAAGGCCCCAAATTGATATATTGGCTTTAAATAGGAAAATGCAATTTCCCCTATTTAATTATGGCCAATATTTTTATGAGAGCTCAATATGATCACAAAGAATATCTCCACAAGTTTTCATGATCTTTGGAGATGGATAGATATTATTCTGGATTTAATTCCTCGGAAAGGAAGAAAAAGGAATTAATTCTAGATGAGAAATATTGCATATGACTTAGCAATATTTTGGCACATCTAGGGTTTATGAGTGAAGGATGATCTCCGGAAATTTTGGGAGGACCAACTGAGCAAGAAAAATGATAGCTCATTTGTAAACACAAAGGCAGGATTTCTAGTTCCGATATTTTGGAACTAGGGTTTAAATGAGGTTCGGGGTTTACAGACGGAAACTTGACTGACACAAGAACATGAAAAATTCATGGAGAGATTGAGGATTGTCTGGATTCACCTGGTCACTCACCAGATTCCAGAGGAAAAATTCGGGAGAGAAAAGCTAGGAAGGAATAACAGCACAAAAATCGATAACCCGATTTTTGGGGTGTTACAAACCTTCCCCCCTTAAGATAATCTCGTCCTCGAGATTCCTAGGGTTAGCTCGGAACAAAAATTATGCCTCCTGGAAAAATAAACCTCTGGGTTGGGTTTTAACCCTGTGGTTGAAAACAACCGAGTTAAAAGTACCGAAAATTGGTACACCCAGATCGAGATACGGATATCGCGGGATTTACTCCACGGGTAGGGGCCACTGGGTAGCCCTGGCATTTTTAGAAAAAGCAGAATTTCCTTCTTCCAAAAATGCTCGGGACACCACAGTGAACAGTGGCCTCTCTCGCTGGCAGGTGGGCCTAGGGCCCACTGGCAGCTTCTTCTTTCTCCGGCCAACGGCTCTCTCTCGGTCCCGCGCTGTCCTGTGTGCGGCTAGGCACTGCGCACGCCTGGCTCCTAGGGTACTGAGCACCCTACAACAACAGTGCGCGGCGTGCACGAGGCCAATGCAGAGAGCACTCCCATCGCGGGTCAGCGCCGGTCGGCACTGTTCGCGGATTCGCCTCCTGGACGCCGGTGATCGAGCGACGCGCGGTTCTCCTGGACCTCGCTCACCGTACACCGGACTTGGGCTATAAAAACGACGGCAGTTTCTTCTTCCTCCACCTCGCATCTTACCTCACTTCTTCTTCCACTTCTCCTTTTCCTTCGGGTTGCAGGGGCGCGAGGCGAGGCTTTAATGGCGGACATGGGTTTGGAGCTGATCTTCATCCTCCTGGTGGGTCTGCTGGCGGCATTGGTTGGCTCCTCGCTGCTGCTGGGTGCGATGATCCTCGATGATCGTCGAGATGCTGCTAACCGAGCGGTAGCTGGTGATCATCCACGCCGTCTTAGGCCGGCGGAATGAGCGCGAGCTGCGGTGGGGCGAAGGGGGTGGTTGGTCAGCATCACACAGGACGGTGCCAGAAGCGTCGCTGAGTCTAGGGTTAGTGCAGTGTGGTTAGCGGAGCTGTACCAGTGTGGAAGCCACACTGCGGGTTGCTCCTCGCTGATTGACATCCACAACGAGTGAGGGTTGAGGTAGAATCAGGGTTTAGATCTTGGACTAGAGGGGATGTAATGATTTGTGCTGCAATAAAATTTCTCAGAATTTCTCCGAGATTGTAGCTGGGTTCGGGGAAAAGATTTTGGGACCGGGGAAAAATATTGGATAGAGCTGGTTTTCCAGAACACTGAGTTCAGGAAAACTGACAAAGGGAGTATGCATAGATGGGTATGGATAGGTGGTTTTGCATTCTACCCGAGTACTGCGGCGACTGTACTCAGGAGAAAGAACTTGGCGTGCAGACATTGCTCACACGATGCACAAGCAATCTATTCCGATTAATATGCAAGCACATACGGAATGCACATCGTAGCAAAATACAAACAGAGGAAAGAAACATATCGAGCAGATTACACTAAGGTGTTTTTAATGCTAGTGGGTGTATGTACTCCTGGTATACATACACCTACACCAGCTCGCATTTTATTAGGGACTCTGGGCGAGTCCAATGTTATTGGGTGTAAGTGCTCTACTGACTAAAATCTTGTTAAAATCCATTGCCTGCTCTGTTAAACATTTCTGCTTAACAGAGAGACAGATGAACTAAACACACAGAGCAAACAAACATACATAATATTACAACAGCACACAGGCACAAGCAATACAAGCATTACAACAAAACACAACCTTACTAGACAGCTAACAGCAACAACTCACTCCGAACTACAGGATCCTAATCCTAGACGAGGATGAAGAAATAGTCTTCGCAACACACACACTTGCGGCCTCAACTGGCTACACTCATTGCCAGAGCCACAAATAGGCCTACTCTTGCTGGGGCTCTCCTGGAGGACGAAGGCTGAGCCAACTTCTATCTTCATCGTCGGACACCACTATAGGTTGGGGCACAACTGCTTGAGTTATGGCTGGCACTTGACGGAACACATCTTGGCGACGAAGACGACGAATAGCTCTGGCAACATAACTTGGGTGGATGATGCCAGGTTGCCATGGGTTCATGGGCTGTGAGGGTAGTACTGGCTGAGAGGGTGGCACTAGTTGAGAAGGTGGCACTGGGTTTGGCAGCAGGGGAAGGGTGGTTTGGGATGCAGCTTGACGGGCATCACGGTATGCTTCCGTAACAACCCGGGTGGTGTCACGGTCAATGAATTGGAACTCTCGAATAATGCCGGCAATTAGTAGTCCCTGGGCATCAATGAACTGAGCCAGGCGAGCTACTGCCGGGTCGGCTTCACCAACTGCGCTGAAGAACTCGCAACATGTATTGGACGAAGCGGGAAAATAGCGGAACTCCCTCATCTCCGCTACTTGCGGAAACTGGAAGCGAAGACGGGTGATGGCTTTCGCAGCAGCTGTCTGGACGGCCAAAGCAGTGGTGGGCATGGGTTTGCCCTTAAAAACCAAGGGCTTCCCATCCTTTGCTGGACTTGGGCGGAGAAGCACCTTTGCCTCATATCGGCAAAGGTGAGGGACGGGTTCCGATTGGAACACCAAATACACTGGGATAGTATTACAGCCAAGGGCTTGGGTGAGCATATTGGAAAGGATAGGTGGAAATCCGTCATACCCTTTGGCCACGGTTTGGCTATGGAACTTATGCATTTTGGAAGAACTAGCCATGGCTACTGGTTTGCGGATACTGGCCTGGATTCTCCTATGGGGATCTGGCTTGCTGAATGGAGAGAGTTGCGACTCACAGGTGGGGGTTTAATAGGCTTTCGGCTGGAACACACCAGCATGGACTGGGTCTTTCTCGTGCCGAGCAGAAGATATGCCGGCACGGCCGACAACTGGGTAGGGTCACGGTCTAATCCAGGGACGGCTGGGCGGGTGGACAACTGAGCAGGGACACGTCCATTCCGACTGCACCGCCTGTTGATCAACAGTGGCCATGTCGGATGCCAGGGATGGGTCAAATCTATGGGGCTCACTACCGGGTAAAGGATAGGGATGGTTTGGTGCTAGGGTAACCTATAGCCAGCCTGGCTCTGATACCAAGTCTTGTGGCACCCCGATAGAGGGCCGACGCACGCCAGTCCCAGGATAAGACCTGACGCACGTCAAAGACATGATACAGCAATTACAGGCACAAAATGGCTTTATTATATTAAATGGAGTATTACAATACTGTTGCTTACAACAATATTACATAGCTCCAAGGCTAACTAAGATGTCAGCGAAGGTCTTGGCTCAGCGGTGACATCGTCTATGGCTGGGCTCCATAACTCACAGGACTGGCTGGGTTACGATCTAGCACGACGAATCTTCTCCTGCAACTGGCCACGTGCAAGGCCAGGTGAGTACTTTGAATGTACTCGCAAGACAACCAAATACATAGCATCCAAACAAGCAGATGACAAAGCCAACCCTATGCTATGCAAGAATTTATTCTAAACATGGCATGGAATTAACAGGAAATCACGAATCAAGCATAGCATAGCATACCTATCTAGCATTATTAATCATCATGTCGTAGCAAAATTATCTGGCATGTTTAAACATCTAGCAGCATTAATCATCAAGATATAATGGGGTTATCTTAGCAAAGTAACTACTGAAGTAAAGTACAGTAAAGCATGCATCAAGTAAATAGTCCATATTCCGAATATCTCATGATCCAATCTAAACCTGATCCAAATCCAAGTCTTTCGGTCATCTGACCATCTCCTCCATAGCCATCTCAAGGCTAACATACCATACTCCTGACAACATCTGCTGTCCATGCAGGACAGGTTCTTCCACCATCATTATCATCATTACGGTTGATCACCTAACGAGGTCTGGACGGGCTGTCCAATACCGTGGACACGGCTATTCGAATAGATTTAACACTCTGCAGAGGTTGTACACTTTACCCACACCACGGAACTCATGGCCTCGTACTCCCATTCGGGTGGACCAACGACATTCCGACGAAACCTGTCTGACCCGTGACTCTTCCATCGTACCACCGGCCATCACACTCCTTCTTGGAGTCAAGCTCTGGGTGGCCCCGTGTCACCTCGTGACACCCTGCCACCGTCGTGGCCAAACTAAACTGTCCCAAACGGGGACGGGTACCCAAACAACTCAACTGGGCTCACAGGGTTATCGCCGCCTACCGGGTCAGGGCAGCGCGCGCGCATAACCCTCCCTCTTTGGAGGTACCGGTGAAAGAGCACGCGATCAGACCAAGTCAAGGCCGTCCCATACCGGCAAATGTGGTTGCACGGATAAGCCCGGACAGGTGACTCTGATCAACCGACTAGGTTTATCAATATATCTCCATCATCCCACCATTACCTTAACAATTATAAGTGTGAACAGCCACTTAACATCAGCATAGCAGAATCATTACAACGTTGACAAACATGGCAAGATATCAGATCATGGTACTCACATGATAACGGTATCCAAAATATTGTTACTAGCATGGCAGGGCATGGCATGGAAACAAGGCATGATATTAGATGAAACGTAATGCTAACATCTAAAACAGATGACATAACAGGTGTATGCAAGTGCAGGCTAATAGATGTACTACACAGGGTGCAAGCAAAGTCATCACGCAAGTCCGGAGCTCATGGAAGAGGTTGGCTTGCCTGGGGTAGAGGAATACACCGGGTGGAAGTGCAATAACACTCCGGGAAGATTCGCCGGAAAAGTTTCCCTCTCGGAGGGGCTGATTGAAGGGCAAGGGCAAAATGGTCATTTTCACAGTGTGAAAACATTATGAAAATGACGCCATCAGAACGGGCTCGTCGATCTGAAGACGTGGGCGTTGGTTTTACCTCAATCAGAGTTACGGTCGCAGAGAAATGCCCGTTCGTTCGTTAAGCGATAAATAAAACAGAAACTGTCCATTTTAGCTCTTAACCGACAAACACTCACTGTTTAGTCAATTCGGACGCTGGCTAATAAAATGAAAGCGCCCTTCTGTGTTTACGCTTTCACTGCAGAGAAAACGTATTTCCCTCTGAAGCTGCGGGAGAATACGTTTCTCGAACAGGAAAGCGTATTCTCCGAATTACGCCTTCACTTAAAAACCGGTCGGGCCCGGGTAGACTTCTCTCTCACTGGCTGACGAGCGGGCCCCGCCTTATCTTCTTCCTCTCTCTTGCCCTGGTCGCTCTCTTCCCCGATAGAAGCAGAGCAGCGCCGCAGCGGCTCGGGCCTCGTCGGCTGCCGGCGTTGGCCGACGCCAGAGTGTTCGCCGGCGTTCCCTTTGGAGCCGGAGAACCTCACCGCGCCCGAGGGTGTCCGCGCAGGCGCTCGGGGAGGCCTGGAGGGGCGATGGCCATGGTAACAGAAGAGGCGGCAGCGGGCGCCAGGGAGGCTGCTCCGGTAGCACCTCCTCGGCTCCGTCGAGGACACCGGCGGCTGTGCAGGTTCTGGAGGAGGCGGAGGGCAAGGATGGGGAGGAGGGGAAGGCCTGGGCGCGGGGAGCGACCGAGGAAGATCGGCGACAGAGCTTCTACCATTGGCGAAGACAGAGAGCTAGGGGAGCTCAAGGGGAAGAGCTGGGGAGGGACTGGGGCTGCTGGTCGACGGGAGGGGCTCCGGAAGGCGCTATTTATAGCTGAGGGAGGGGGGGTCTCGTGACGGACGCAGCAGCTTCCAGAGCCACGGCGAAGCGGCGACGTCCGGCGAGAAACGAGATCGGCAGAGGCGGCTACGAGCTTCGAGACGAGGGGAAGAGGGCCCTGGAAGACTCACGCACATGGTGGGGAGCTCGTCGGCGCTCCCGAACAAGCTAGAACCCACTAGAGGTGGCCTCCCGAGAGCTCCAATGCACAGGGCGCCCGCTGTACCTGTATTTGTCGCGGTCACCACGCGGCCATCGCCTTGCCACGTCTTGCTCGATGCCAAACGATGTCTGGAGGTTTCCACACGCATCACTGAGCTGACTTGACCCCTCAACCAAGAACAGGGGGCTCTGGTGTGACTGCACCAAGGTCAAACAACAACTGGCAGCATGGTGTTTGTCATGTGGTGTGGCCACCACAGTGCACCCATGGGCATGATCTTGGGCAGGGGTGAGTCATCCACTAAGGTAGTCATCCTGGCAAAATTTGGGCACAAATGGACAATGCTAGCTGGTACTTCCTTTGTAACCTTGCCCACTGACCAGAAACACAAATGATGATGCTGGGGTCAAATGGCTATATGGATTTGAATGATTCTTGGTGTAGAGTGATGATATGGTCATAGGAACTGTCTGGAAAAGTTTCAGCTCAAATTGATCATCTATGAGGGTACTTCCTTCACAGAGATGCAATCTGGACAGAAACTTAGATAATTTACTGAGGAAGATTGACTTGATGGAATGAGCTCATTTTTGGTATACAGGGGTAATATATCATAATGAATCACCTTGCAAAATTTCAGCCCAAGGAGCTCAAGGAATCAAGCACTTCCTTTGCAAACTGAAAATCTGAACAGAATTTGCAAAGTGGTGTTGTGCTCAAAATTTAATGGGTGGAACTTGAGATCTTGATGGAAATAGTGAATATAGGGGTAGGACAAGCTCCACAAATTATTTGGGATTTTTCCCAACTACCAAAATGGTAGTTCCTTTGGAAAGGCCCCAAATTGATATATTGGCTTTAAATAGGAAAATGCAATTTCCCCTATTTAATTATGGCCAATATTTTTATGAGAGCTCAATATGATCACAAAGAATATCTCCACAAGTTTTCATGATCTTTGGAGATGGATAGATATTATTCTGGATTTAATTCCTCGGAAAGGAAGAAAAAGGAATTAATTCTAGATGAGAAATATTGCATATGACTTAGCAATATTTTTGCACATCTAGGGTTTATGAGTGAAGGATGATCTCCGGAAATTTTGGGAGGACCAACTGAGCAAGAAAAATGATAGCTCATTTGTAAACACAAAGGCAGGATTTCTAGTTCCGATATTTTGGAACTAGGGTTTAAATGAGGTTCGGGGTTTACAGACGGAAACTTGACTGACACAAGAACATGAAAAATTCATGGAGAGATTGAGGATTGTCTGGATTCACCTGGTCACTCACCAGATTCCAGAGGAAAAATTCGGGAGAGAAAAGCTAGGAAGGAATAACAACACAAAAATTGATAACCCGATTTTTGGGGTGTTACAGTGGGCGTGGCACAAGCTCCCACGTTCGGTTGCTGACAAGCGTAGTGAACTTGTCGCGCATCGCGGCGAGCCAGTTCGGATCGCGCACCGCGGCGCAGACGGAAGTAGGAAGCGGGGAAGCGCCGGCGGGAGGCGCCGTGTCGACGACACAGGCGTAGTCACGGGCGTACCGCGTGTTGGGCCGGAAGATGCCTGCGCGCGCGTGACGACGCCGGAAGGTGGCGGCGGCGCTGGTGGCGGCACAGAATCTGTCAACGAGGAGCCAGCCGAGCTCGGCGAGGACATGCTCACAGAAGATCCGGCATTTTTTGAATCCTCGGTGTGCGTGGTTACAGATGAACCACACGAGCCGTTCGATGAGGATCGAGGGGCGGAGTTTGAAGGAGGCGAGCGCGCGCAAGACGGGGTAGCAGCCTGACCGATGGATGTCGATCCAGCGGCTCCATTTGAACGGAGAGGGGGCGCGAGCGAAGAGCGTGTACTCTGAGCACGCAGTGGAGATAGCACACGCGATGGTGAGCAGATCCCGCCGGCGAGCGGCAAAGGTGGAGGAGCAGGGCATGGGGAGGCGGTCGGAATGGACAGAGTGGCAGCAAACGGAAATGTTTGCTCATCAAACCGAACATGCCGCGACGTGAGAACACGCCCAGAGGCGCGATCAAAGCACCGGTAGCCGCGGTGGTCGGAGGAGTACCCGAGGAAGACGCACGCAATGGAGCGATGGGCAAGTTTGTGACGGGTAGTGGCTGAGGTATTGGGATAGCACAAACAGCCGAAGACGCGAAGGAGAGAGTAATCGGGCACGACTCCAAGGAGAAGCTCGTGCAGTGTGGCGGGTGAACTAGTACGGCATGGCCGGCGGTTCAGCAGGAAGGTGGAGGTGCTAAGAGCTTCGACCCAGAAACGAGGCGGCATGGAAGACTGAAACAGAAAAGAGCGGACGCCGTCATTGAGAGTGCGCAAGATCCGCTCAGCTTTGCCGTTTCGCTGACTGGTGTACGGGCAGGAGAGGCGTAGGACAGTGCCATGGGCGGCAAGGAGAAAGCGAAGCGCAGTGTTGTCGAACTCGCGGCCATTATCAGTTTGCAAGGCGAGAAGCGGCCGCTCAAACTGAGTCTGAACATACGCATAAAACTGAACAATGACAGACAATGCTTCAGATTTGTGTTGCAAAGGAAAGGTCTATACATAGTGCGTATAGTCATCAAGGATTACAAGGTAGAACTGATAACCAGAGACACTCGCGACAGAAGTCCAAATATCTAGATGCAGTAACTGAAAAGGAAAGAAACTACGACTATGCGACTGCTGGGAAAGGAAGACGTGTGTGTTTGCCCAGACGACACGCACGGCAGGAGTGTGGCGAGGACGGGGTGCAGGCAAACTCAAAGCCAGCGATCGGAGCGTGCCCGGGGTGACCCAGCCGCTGGTGCCAGAGGTCAGTGGTGACGGCGCCAGCGAACGGGAGAGCAGGGCGCGGCGAGGATGCGCCGGTCACTCGATACAGATCGCCCTTGGAATCACTGCGGAGAATCACCATCCGGGTGTGGAGGTCCTTCACAGAAAAACCAAACTCATCAAATTCTACAGAAACTGTATTTTCACAGCAGAGTTGACGAACAGAGAGTAGATTTTTGATAAGAGAGGGGGTGAGAAGGACACTGCGGAGGGCGAGAGGGGTGGTGGGTGTGGGGATGGCACCGGAACCGACGTGTGTGATAGGAAGGTGCGTGCCATCCCCGACGATGATCGAGGTGTGAGTAGAGGAAGGACGGAGGGAGGAGAGTGTACCAGGGTGAGACGCCATGTGCGCAGCAGCGCCCGAGTCAAGGTACCAGTCAGAGGTACTGCCGGACGACGAGGGGCCGAAGGTGGCGTTGTGCAGGGCCGCCTGGAGCGACGCCATGTCCTAGGCCTGCTGTGGTTGCTAGGGTTGAGGCGGTGCAGGCGCGTAGCCGTAGGGCGGTGGTGCACCGGCGGCCCCGCCGTAACCATAAGCCGACGGAGCGGGCCCCGAGAACGGCATGGCCATCATGGCTTGCTGATGAGGAGTGCCAGGGCGGGGGCCGAGTACGCCGGCGCCAGGGGCACGCCAAGCGACAGGCCAGGCCTGGACGAGCCCGGTCCAGGAGTTTGCGCCCGGCGCAGGAGCAGGGTAGCCGGGGGAAGGCCTCGGTGGTTACGGTCCAGCGGAGCTGGAGGCCCCCCCGTGGCCGCGTCCGCGCTTTTTCCCGTGCCCACGCCCACGGCCAGCGCCGGAGGAGCTGGGGTCGACGACCGGAACGGGAGACGCCGGCGCGGTGGGGCGTGCGGCGACGAGAGCGTGGGCGCCTTGGTGCCGCGCCGCGTGATCAGCACGAAGTTCCTCCAGCAACAGGAACGAGCGCGTCTGCAGGAAGGATGGGAGAGGGTCACGCGACGTCATGTGGGGGATGGCAGCATGGTACTGGCGGTTCAGACCGCGCAGCAGATGGAACACCTGCCGCGGCTCGGAGACCTCTTGGCCCAGATCGCGAAGCTGGTCGGTGTAGACCTTGAGCTTGGTGCAGTACTACATGATGGACAGGTCCCCCTGCACGAGGGCGTGGTACTCCGCGTCGATGTAGACGGCGCGGGAAAGGTGGTTGGCTCGGAAGATGGCGTCGACGGCGGCCCAGACCACGACGGCGGTGTCCTCGGGCTGCATAACCGCGTCGTGGAGGTCCGGCGTGATGGTAGAGGAGAGCCAATGGACGACGGCGTGATCAGCCATCACCCATTCGGGGTCGTCGGGGCGATGCAGGGCATCGGCGTCGACGTGGTCGTGGAGCCCGAACATGCCCAGCGCGGTGTCGAAGTGCCGGCGCCACTGGGCGTAGTTGCCGGCGGCAAGATCAAGGACCACCGGGACAAGGCGATGGATGTCGACCGTCTGAAGGACAGAAGGAGGAGCAGGCTGGGTCACGGCCACCCGAGCAACTGGCGCAGCGGGCACAGCCGGGGCTGCAGGAGCGATGCGGAGCGCGGCAGGAGAGGCCGCAGGACTCGGGGATGCGCCGTCGGCGCGCTCAGCAGCGGAAGCCAGGACGGCATCGTTGCCATCGAGAGAAGGAGGAGGGGTGTGGATGGGGTTGGAATCCATGGCAGCGGAAGAAGGATCGTGCGCGAAGGGATTTTCCTCGGCATCTGATACCATATTGAGAGAGTTAAGGATTCAACACACTTTGCATTAGCTCAGAGGCTGGGTATATATACAGTTACAAGACCACAGCCGTGGCTAGAACGTGTGCCACTGCCTAGCTCCACTACACCCACTACTAGCACTAGCACGGCTTGACCGTGGGTACAACTGCTCATGGTGACTACACTGTCAACACACGCACACGCACAGACTATGTCAGCTGACACTTCTGATGCTTGATGTAATATCCACCGAGCGGGCGACTTTGCTTCTAAATGTGCACTCATTTCTTTGTTGCCATATTTCCCCAAGTATCATGATAATAATTGATCTGACAGCCTTTTTGTGCTCCGGTCTTGCTCCGTTGATCATTGCTTTTGTGATATCGGTTGCCTTTGTCTTGCTCTGCCAGTTTGCTGGATGAAGTGAGCTGCATCCAAAAGCCTCAGACGCTTTTGACCAAACTGCCAGTGAAATGTTGCACTTTCAGAATAGGTGTTGGGAGCTTTCTAAATTTCTCAAACACATTTAGTAGAACACTTCTGCTTCGGTACAACCTATTAAACACATCAACGAAGCAAATCTGTCCATACCCCAACCGGGCCGGCCCAGCAGCGAATGGTCTCTCTGAAACAGTGGATTTAAAAAAAAAAAATCAGTTTGCGCAACTTCTCACGGCGGGTTCCCAAAAGGGTGCTCTAAAGGGGTTGCCCCTGCCTGTCGCCAAAGCTCTAGGGTTCTTCTGATGCTTGTTGTAATATCCACCGATCGGGCGACTTTGCTTCTAAATGTGCACTCATTTCTTTGTTGCCATATTTCCCCAAGTATCATGATAATAATTGATCTTACCGCCTTTTTGTGCTCCGGTCTTGCTCCGTTGATCATTGCTTTTGTGATATCGGTTGCCTTTGTCTTGCTCTGCCAGTTTGCTGGATGAAGTGAGCTGCATCCAAAAGCCTCGGCCGCTTTTGACCAAACTACCAGTGAAATGTTGCACTTTCAGAATAGGTGTTGGGAGCTTTCTAAATTTCTCAAACACATTTAGTAGAACACTTCTGCTTCAGTACAACACATTAAACACATAAACGAAGAAAATCTGTCCATACCCCAACCGGGCCGGCCCAGCAGCGAATGGTCTCTGTGGAACAGTGAACTTTAAAAAAAAAATCAGCTGCGGCAAGAACCGAACGCGGGAACTACCACTCCCACGCAAACAAGCAGAACCACCAGAATAACCCAGCTTTGCTGACTAATAACCAGCGCAGAGGTATAAGAACTATCAACAGCGACATAGTTTGCTTTTTTGAGACAGGGCCAACCCAGCAGCGAATGGTCTCTGTAGTGGTCTTTGTGAAGTATGAACAGTGGAAAATCCAAAAAAATCAGCTTGGGACGGGAATCGGACACGGGACCTCCCAATCCCACGCAAAAGAGTCGACCACTAGGCCGACACATCTAATAACACTAGCCAGCGGCGCGGACCTATAAGAACTATGAACAGCAACATAGGTGAACAATTGTTTGGAATTTTGAACGCGACTTCTTTTAAACACGAACATTTTTAAAATTGTACACAAAATTTTGAAAATGCAAACTTTTTCTGAAAATTGGAATACATTTTTAAACTCCAAGCAAATTTTCAAAAATGAGATTTTTTTTTTGAAATTCCGAACATATTTTAAAAACACAAACAATTTTGAAACCCTGAACTTTTGAAAATGCAACCATTTTTTTGATAGTTTTTGAACTTCTAGAAAAATGAATAAATAAATAAATATGTTGATCATTTTTTGAACTTTTTGATTTTTAAAAAGAAAGAAAACAACAAAAACGATTCATGAACATTCTAAAAGGTTCCCAGACCGGTAAAAAACGGCCTGGAACCATCTAGAAGGTTCCCATGTTCACTCGTATCGATTCGGTCTGTGCGAAACAGCGACTATTTGATGCAGTAAGCTTCAAATAGGGTTTTCACCCGACAAGCGCCTTATGGGATCGATGTCGTCGCCTAGTTGGGCTAGCACCTAAGCATTGTTTTCTCTATTTTTAAATTTTTTCTCTTTTCTCATTAATTCATTTTTTCTCCTTTTTGATCTTTATTGTTCATTTTAAAACTTTCTTAAAAAAAAATTAATACCCTAAAATGTTCTTGTTTTCAAATATTGTTTGCAATTGTATAAAATATTCAGGAATTTCAAAAAATGTTCACATTTAAAATAAATCAAAAATTTAAGAAATGTTTGTGTTTCAAACAAAGTTGATAATTTTTTTAAAAAGTACGTGGTCTGCACTTTGAGTTCAAATTTTTTGTCAATTTTGGAAAAGGTGTTCAAACTTGTAAAAATTTCATACACAATTCAAATTTTTGAAATTGTTGAGAAATTTCAATAAATGGTTAGTACATAACAAAATGTTCACGTTGATTGATACTGATAGAAATTACAAATATCAGAGGCATTCAAATTAGAAAAAACTATATGCTCACGGATGCACTTGTCTGGCCTAGTCTGCCACACCACTCTCAACTTGTTGTTTTTGGACTATGGATAAATGACCAAAACTTCTTTCAGTAGCCTGATACAGATATATGATGCATCCATGCCATGTTTGAACGACTTCCAACAATGTTTGCAAGTTGCGACACCTCCGGCCATTTATTTGCCCTTTTTCACTGAGAAAATATCAGAAAATGCAAAATTTATGTGAAACTCAAACAGCTTGGCATGGTGCCTTGAATTGGTCATATAAAACTTATGGAATGAATTTGTGTCATGTGACGGATGCCGAAAAAAGTGCTCTCCAACAGACCCTTCTCGCCTACCCGAACACTCTCCGTTGAATATGGTTTGTTTTTGAACATGCATGAAATAACACAATTTTTTTCCAGCAGGTGAGCATGCCCATGGTAGGCATCCATTCGAGGTTTGAACAAATTCTGACATCGTGTGCAAGTCGCGTCACTTTCAGCCATTTTTCATCGAGAAAACTCCAAAAAAAATGCAATAATTTTAAAAACTCAAACAACTTAGCATGATGCCTTGAATTGGTCATATAAGTTCATGGAATAAATTGGGATCATTTGACGGATGCCGAAAAAACGCGCTCTCAAATGGACCATTCTGGCCTACTCGAAATCCCTCCGTTACATATGGTCTATTATTAGACATGAATGAACTGACCTCAGATTTTGCCAGCAGGTGGGCATGCCCATGGTAGGCGTCCATGCCAGGTTTGAATGAATTCCGACAAGTATGCAAGTTGCGTCATGGCCGACCATTTTTCACCGAGAAAACTATTGAAAATGCAAGAATTATCAAAAACTCAAACAACTTTGGCATGGTGCCTTGAATTGGTCATACGACAATGGAAAAACTGAGGCCTTTTAGGGATGTCGATAAATGAAGTGCTCCCAAACGTACACTTCTCGTCTACCAGAACACCCTTCGTTGAACATGGTCTATTTTTGGACATGCATGAAAGGAACCAAACTTTTGCAAGCAGGTGTGCATGATCATGGGAGGCATCCATGCCAGATTTGAACGAATTCTGACACCATATGCAAGTTGCGTTACGTCCGGCCATTTATTGGCCATTTTTCACCGAGAAAACTCCGGAAAATGCAAGAATTTTCAAAAAAATCAAACAACTTATCATGTCATACAAGGCCATGAAAAAAAGTTGGGGCCATTTAAAGGATGTCAAGAAGCAACGTGCTCTCAAACGGAGCCTTCTGGCCCTACCCGACCACCCTCCATTGAACATGGTCTAGTTTTAGACATTGTTGAAATGACCCCAAATTTTGCAAGCAGGTTAGCATGCCCATGGTAGGTATCCATAACAGGTTTTAACGATTTTCAACAGCGTATGCAAGTTGCGACACATCCGTCCATTTGTCGGTCTTTTTTAACCAAATAAAATCTAATAAATGCAAAAAACAACTTGGCGTGGTGTCTTGAATTGGCCATACAAGCCAATTGAAATAATTGAGGTCATTTGACGGAAGTGGAAAAACAACATGCTCTCAGACAGAGGCTTCTCGCCTACCCGGTCCCCCTATGTTGAACATGGTGCTTCTTTGAACATTCTTGAAAGGATCCCATGTTTTTGAGTAGGTGGGCATGCCCATGATAGGCATCCATGTTAGGTTTGAAAAAAAATAGGTATTCTAAAACTGTTATTTTAAGTTTTTAACATAACTAATAAATACAAAGGGATAAAATTGAAAACAGTAAATGCTTTCTAAAAGCATTTAATAAATATTTAAAAGTAAAAAATAATTTAAAATCATAATTTAGAACAGTTACTTAAAAGTTTATTTTGGTATTCAAACAATATTTCAAATTTTTAAACATGTTTGAAAAAGAAAAAGAAAAAACCAAACAAAGAGAAATATAAATTAATAAAAAAAAGAAGAATAATGAAAAAGTAGAAAAGAAAAAAAAACGCTTAGGACTTGGCAAACTAGGCGGCGACATCGCTCATGTTGGGCGCCTGTTGGGCTGGCCCAACCGCTCGCGGATTTGAAAAAGGGAATTGAGGGATGCCTATAAAAGCTTGGTGCCCAGACAATTGTTTTTCACGTGCTTCGTCGGTCTGACAGTGCGAGCATAATTTTACTTTTTCTCTGTTTTGGTTAATTCGGTTTAACCAAATGGTTTTTAATTTTTAACCAAAAAATCAAATGCCAAACGGTTTCCAGATTTCAAACATGAAACTGAAAATAAAATAAATTTGGATATTTTTTTGGTTTGGTTCAGTTATCACAACCTGACTATTTGCCACCCACAGGCGGCAAATAATTGAGGCCAAGCCTGCAGCTGAAGTAAGTTGGCCCGGCCCAGTTACAGGTGTAACGTGCGAGTCGCTCGCTCGCTTTCACGTACCGGGCGGTCGCTAGTTTGTTCTTCTTCTTTGTTTTTTTGTTTCGTTTTCTATTTGGGTTTTTCTTTCTATTTTTAATTTTGTTTCTCAGATTTCTCTCACTTCTAGTTTGGATTCTCCCCTGGTTTCTTCTTGTTTTTGTTTTGGCATTTTCCTTTTTTTTCTTCCTATGGTTTTTTCTTCCATTTTCTTTATTTGTTGTGTTTGTTTTCTCCTTTTCTTTATTTATACAAAGAGTTTACCTGTGTATTAATAAAGGGTCCGGACTAACGTCCAATCGTTCCGTTTTAAGGAACAGATCTGAACGATTGAAAACTCGGTGTAAACGACTTTGTTCTCACGCGCGCAGAGTATACCGCGATTAAGTGAACTCGGATTATTTAAGTATGCATGCATGCAAATGAGGCAAAATAGCTGACATCATCAATAATTCCATTGGGATTTAAAATTTAAAATGTTTTGTAGCTTAAACCGTCGCTCCGATTGAAAAACCATTTTCACATAAAAGATTCGTCGCGATGAGACCTTCAAAATTAGATCCCATGTTGGTATGTTTCAGTGACTTTTTTTTGAGTCAAAAGTTACCAGACCTAGGCTAAGTAAGTTATCACGTCTGTGATACGTCAGTTACCGTCATGTTTACATAAAAATTACCTATGGATAAAAATGGCTCCTCCAACATTCTTTCCACATGCAAATGCACTAGTGGACAGGAAAGCTAATGTAATTGTAAATTATCACTATTTCAAAACTTTAAATTATTTTATACCTCAAACTGTCGTTCTGATTGAAAAAATTGTTTTCACATAAAAATTCCGCCGCGACGAGATCTTCAAAACTAGATCTATGTTGGCATGTTTTGATCACTTTTTTTGGTCAAAAGTTACCATAATTTATGTTTATGTTATATGTACATTACCATATTATTTATACATAATTGATCGCTTATGTTTTCAACGACTTCTTACCCCCAGGTCAAAGTTACCGTGGTATTTGTACCTAAATTATCAGGGATGCGGTGCATATATTACCATGCTATTTACATGGAAATAACCGGTGTATGTTTCAACAACCTTTTATTCGGGTCTAAAGTTACCATAATGTTTGTACCTAAGTTATCATGTGTGCGGTGTTTATACTACCATGATACTTATACAGGAATTATGGGGGTGTGTATTCAACTTTTTTTCCACGGATAAAAGTTACCGTGGTGTTTGTACCTAAGTTATTATGTATGCGGTGCTTTTATTATCATGTTATTTATATAGAAATTATCAGGGACTATTTATACATAAGTTATTGGGGGAGGGGGGCTTGAAAAACATACCCAAGTAACTTTTATGTAAATAGTATTGTAGTATATGCACCGTAGATTTGATAACTTGCGTATGAACACTCCCCGATAACTTCTGTACAAAAAATCGTGGTATGTTTTTCAACAACTCTTTTCTCCGGGTCAAAAAATACCGCGGTGCTTGTGTGTGAGTTATCAACTCTGATGTGCGTATATTATAATGCTATTTACACATAATTTTTTAGGTGTACGTTTTTTAGCAATTTTTTTTCCGGTCAAAAGTTACCATGGTGTTTGCACGTGAGTTATCAGCTCTGTTGTGCGTATATCACCATGTTATTTCCAAAAAAATTACCAGGGGTATGTTTGCAATAAAAATTACCACGATGTTTCGAGTAAATTACCAGCTTTGTGATGTGGATAATGCTATTTATACAGAAGTTATTTGCGTATGTTTTCAACAACGTTTTTTCCCATCAGAAGTTACCGCAGTGTTTGTATGTAAGTTATCACGACTGCGGTGGTATATTATTTATACACAAGTTACCGCGGGTGTGTTTTCAACAACTTTTTCCTGGGTCAAAATTATCACGGTGTTTGTACCATAGTTATCAGGTCTATGGTTTGTAAATTACCAAGTTACCAGGGTATGTTTCATCCCTTCTTCGCATGTATGCATGTCTGCACTAGAGGACAAAAACTACTATGTCATCTTTGATCCTTCTCATTTCAAAAATTTAGAAAAAAAAATTAGCGAACAAAGTTCAAATCCACCTCGTACTCAAGTAGTCAGACAAATCGTCACGTAGAAAAGTTTCTCCTCATCCACCGTCTACAACAAGAAAAAAAATAGTTCAAAAGATCAAACCTGTCACGAAACACTAGCCTACATCTACCATGTTAAGTGCAATGCTTATGAGCGTGTTTTCACGAAACACCAGCCTTATTTCTTTCAGTTGAGATATAGTGCAGATGATGTATTGAAGAAGCTTAAGAAGAAAATCATAAGATTTTTTTTCTTTGCTAATACAGTTTACAAGGGTCATATATTGTAATACTATTTATTTTAGAACAAGCATAATCTGGTGTGATGGTTGTTACAACGTGCGTTGAAGCTAGGGGTCATGAGTTCGATCCCAATGTCCATTGCTTTTATTTTTCACGCGAGAACTGAATAGAAAAACCTAAATGATAAATGCCACACGTGTGGCACGAAGCGATCTCTTTGCATGAATTTTGGAGCAAAGTTGCCACGTCATCCCACACGTCTCGTTCGGGTGTAACACACCCATGCCGAACACCCCCTTTTCCTCTGTCTCCCATTGTTTCTCTTCCCTACTTTGTCTCCCATTGCTTTTATTTTTCACGTGAGAACTCGATAGAAAAACCTAAATGATAAGTGCCACACGTGTGGCACGAAGCGACTTGGCCACACGCCTCCTCTAGCGCTGGATCTCTTTGCATGAATTTTGGAGCAAAGTTGCCATGTCATCCCACACGTCTCGTTCGGGCGTAACACACCCGTGCCGAACGCCCCCTTTTCCTCTGTCTCCCATTGTTTCTCTTCCCTACTCTGCCTCACCTTTCTTCCCCACTCACCCACGGTCCCACACAAAGCACACCCACCTCGTCCCCTGTACTCTCCCGACCCCCTCTAATCGGGGTGAGGCCCGCGGACCCCGACGACCGCCGGCGAGCATCGCGTTAGACGCGCGGTGGGAGGGCCAGAAGATGGTAGGGGAGGCGGGCGGAGGCTGCGACGGTGGCGAATAGTGTTGGGGATATAACCCCACGATATGACCCGCCATAATTGGGCTGGGTTATCTCAACAACGACTTACGAAGCAGGACTCAAGATGGGCTGAAGATGTTCAAGACCTCAAGGCCTACAGGGCGGCTTGAGGAGTGGGCCGACTCATGGGCAATACTAGAAGACGCCGGCTCATCGTCCAGAAGTACAAGTCGCCACTTGAAGTTTCCTTACTTAGGAAACATACTATGTCACGGATCGCAATACGACCCGGACTCTGTTGTAAGCCCAGGGCCTCAACCTATATATAAAGGGGAGACCCTGGAGCCGGAAGGACCAAGTTACAAGCTCTCGAGTACTAGGTTAACCAAGTTGCACCCTTGTAATCGAGATCATCATCATCAATATCAATCAAGCAGGAGTAGGCTTTTACCTCCACCGTGAGGGGCCGAACCTGGGTAAACCCTTCTCTCTCGATTCCGATCAACCCCGTTCAAGCAATCACCTAGCGGCGATGGCCTCACGACTAAGTCCTTTCATGAGGACATCTGTTTTGACAAAACCACGACAGCTGGCACCCACCGTGGGGCTATCACTCGGTGGTGTTGAGTTCTTGGAGGGAGCTCTCCCAGGGATCGAGGGATACGCGATCAGCCACATGAGCAAGAGTCGATGTGGCAAGCTCTACATCGACGACTCAGGCTAGGGCCCCGAGGCTGACTCAATCGAGTACAAGTACCGGGTCCCCTTTGGCAAGATCCACGTCTTCATCGGCAAGATCAGTGAATCAGGACCCGAGCCGGACATCTGCACCGACATCGTCGAGCCGGCTCGGCGCACGCAACCCGCCCGGGCTCAAGCTGGTCGGAACCACGTTTTTGTTGGCTTCACCTAGGGAGTTGACCTCGCAGACAACTTAGCGTCGGGCGGCGACACCCTGGTCTACTCTGACGGCGAGTCATCGGTCGGGGAGGCGGAGTCAATCCGCCCCTTGTATGATCGCAGACTTGGGGGCTGCTCCGACGATGAGTCTCCCCCGGTTGACCATGAGTCGCCCTGTTGGGCCGTAGTCTATGTGGCAGGAACCGCCCCAGCCCTTGACTCTACTGTGGCAGGCGCTGCGGGAGGCGCCGGCGCATTGGTGACGGATCCGAACGCGGCTGGCCAAGTCAAACCGCTGACTCAAGTCTTCTCAGAGTTAGCCGCCTCGTTGACGGTTCTTCTTGAGACGCCCGTAATAGCACAAAACCAGGAAGAGCGCAACGCAGAGGTAGCTAAAATCCGTGAGCAGATGACCAAAGCTCAGGAGGACATCAACGCTGAGAATACTCACATGGCGCAATTGCAAACCCAGATCCGTAACGAGACAGAGGGTCTAAGGACGGAGGCGTGGCGTTTGAGCCTTCGTCAGCATGCTTCGGTGGAAGTTCACAGGAGACGTCACACGACTCGCTTACCTCCTGGCTTTGAGGGAAGACATCTCTTCAACACACCCGCACCTGGAGCCGGGCCAAGCACCCCCGCAACACCGGTTATACCCCAATTGAACCGGGTCATGCCACAGAGCGGTAACAGCGGGCCATCTCCAAACCAGCCAGCTCCAAACCCGCCACCCATTCGGACGACTCCCGATCGCTTCATGACTTCGGTGGGTCACTTCTCCAACC
This sequence comes from Thinopyrum elongatum, assembly GCA_011799875.1. Classification (NCBI taxonomy): domain Eukaryota; kingdom Viridiplantae; phylum Streptophyta; class Magnoliopsida; order Poales; family Poaceae; genus Thinopyrum; species Thinopyrum elongatum. Next base: position 367,755,228 of record CM022299.1, on the reverse strand, counting down.
CTGTTGATAACCTGGTGGCAGCCACTACAAATCTTGCCGCACTTCCAATCACGGGTGCAACCCCTGTGGGGAGGGAGGCCTTGCATGCCATTTAGTTGTTAAAAACTGTGGTTGCTCAGCAGGTTAATTACTCTTATAGTCGGGAACGCCTCCACTTCACTCCACATCCCAGCCGAAGCAGGAGCCGTCATGCTGAGTCGCCGGCCGTCTCAAGCAACGCCCGGTGGATACGCAAACAACAGCGTGACCCGCCCCGGTAGGGGCGGTGGACGCTCAGGAGATCATCGACTCGGCTCGGGCACGACGGGAGGCAGAGGCTGCCAATGTGGTAGCTCATCAATCACCTCCTATGACCCCCTTGGCTTTGCAAGGTGTTGGGTCGAGAACCCAAACTATCGGGATCCCGTGTCTGGTGCCGGCTTTGCACAACGAGCGTATGCCCAAGGATTTTAAGGGCCCTCGAAAGGTTTCCAACTGCACCCCTGACCTCGAGCCGGCGGCTTGGATTGAAAGTTATGAAATTGCCATGGACATGCTAGATGTTAACGATGCAGTCTACACCAAGTATTTGACTATGATGCTGGAAGGGCCAGCCCGTACCTGGCTCAAGAACTTGCCACCTAACTCATCAACACTTGGGCAGAATTGAAGGCGCGCTTCATCAAACACTTCAAGGGAACCTGCAAGCGTCCTATGACAATTGTTGATCTGCAGCACTGTGTCCAGCGCGAAGGCAAGTCAGCTCATCATTGGCCTCGCCAGGTCGCGGATATCATCCACTCCTCAGATGGCATATTGGCAGCTCAAGCCGTGTTGATCCTGGAGAAAAACTGCCACTTCGACCCTCTCATCCAAAAGCTTGGTCGACTCAAGAGTATGGTTATGGACATGGGCGAGCTCATGGCTGTCTTAACCCGGTATGCAGACTTAGACACCACCAAAGATCCTAACCTAGACGATGACCAGACCAACAAGGGTAAAAAGAATGGTGGCGATAAGGGTCAGCAGCAAGGTAACCCGGGGCTCAATGGCAATCATGGTGGTCAGAACAATGGTGGCAAGCGCAAACACCCGGAAGGTGGCTCAGACCTCGTTGCTAATACTAATACTGGTTATAAGGGCCAGAGACAAAATAATTCTGGGAGGCCATTCAATGCAAATAAGGCTCGTAATTTTGAGGAGGCTCTCAAAGGCCCATATCCAAAGCATAGTACCCCGGATAGACCGGCAAGCCACTCCTGGGAAAATTGTCATATCATGCAGGCTTATCGCAATCAAGTCCACCAGAACCATCAGGGTGGCGGTGGTGGTAACCCCGGGCAGCCAGGAGGTGGCGGCTCAAATTTCCCAGGAGGTGGCTCATCGGGTAATTATCGCAACTTGGGTTATCAAGGCTCGGGCGGCTCAGGATCTAGATATCAGGGGTCTGGAAATAAGGGTGGCAATCAGCACTCTGGCCATGGTGGCAATCAACATCAGAGCAACCAGACGGGTTTTCAGAGCAATCCTAAGCAGTTAAGCAGTGGGCAGTATCACGTGTTTACCACTAGTACCTGCAAGCGGGACAGCAAGGTTCAGAAACGTGCTATTAATCTGGTTGAGCTGGCGGTTCCTCAGTATTTGAATTGGTCCGAACAACCGGTTACTTGGAGTAGGGCTGATCACCCGCCACGGTTTGATAATCCCGGCGGCTTGGCCTTGGTGGTGGCGCCTCAAGTTGGTGGATATAATCTCATGAAGGTACTCATGGACGGAGGAAGCAGCATCAACATTCTGTATTATGACACCTTCAGGCGTATGAATTTGTTAGAGAAGCAGCTCTCATCTTCCTCCACCATTTTTCATGGTATTGTTCCTGGCAAATCTATGTACCCTATTGGGCGGATCAAGCTTGAGGTTGCATTTGGCGATGAGTATAATTACAGAATGGAGTTTTTGACGTTTGAGGTGGTCAAGATCAAGAGTCCTTATCATGCCTTGTTCGGGCGGCCGGCTTATGCTCGTTTCATGGCTCGGCCCTATTATGTTTATCTCAAGCTCAAAATGCCTGGGCCGAAGGGTACTATCACAGTCAATGGGAATAGAAATATTGCTCGTGAGTGTGAAGAAGGGGACGCGGCTTATGCTGAGTCAGCCTGTGCAGAAGAGGAGTTGAAATTTTACAAATCCAACGTTGACCCGGCTGACATGACATCTCTAAAAAAACCCACCACAGAGTCTGACCTGCCCCTCAAATTCCAGGCGGCCAGAGACACAAAGCAGGTTGATTTCGTCCCTGGCGACTCATCTCAGCAGTTCACTATTGGGACTGGCATGGACCCCACATAGGAAAGCACGATCATCGAATTCATTCGTAAGAATCGGGATGTCTTTGCATGGAAACCTTCCGACATGCCTGGCATACTGAGAGAATTCGCTGAGCACCACCTCAATGTTGATCCTAAGATGAAACCAGTCCAGCAATACCTCCGTCATTTTAACGAGGAGAGACGCAAGGCTATTGGGGAAGAAGTGGCCCGGCTCCTAGCTGCCGGGTTCATCGTGGAAGTATTTCATCCTGAGTGGCTGGCCAATCATGTGCTTGTTCTAAAAAAGAACGGTACTTGGCGAATGTGTGTTGATTACACAGACCTTAACAAGGCTTGTCCTAAAGACCCATTTGCTCTCCCTCGTATTGACCAAATCATTGATTCTACAACGGGGTGCGAGAGTTTATGTTTCCTGGATGCTTACTCCGGCTATCATTAGATTAAGATGGCCATTGAGGACCAGGAGAAGACAACCTTCATCATGCCTTTTGGGGCTTTCTGCTATGTCTCGATGCCTTTCGGGCTTAAAAGCGCAGGGGCGACTTATCAACGCACTGTGCAGAATTCTTTTCACAAGCAGAATGGGCGCAATGTTCATGCTTATGTTGACGATATTGTCGTCAAGTCTCGGAAGAAGGAGACCTTGCTGGATGATCTTAAGGAGACCTTTGACAACCATCGACGATACAAGATGATGCTCAACCCGGCCAAGTGTGTTTTTGGAGTTCCAGCAGGCAAGTTGTTAGGTTTTCTGGTGTCTGAGTGAGGAATTGAAGCTAATCTAGAGAAAATCAAAGCAGTCATCTCTTTGGGTTAGCCGGCCAATCTCAATGACGTACAACGCATGGCGGGTCGAATTGCCGCCTTAAGCAGATTCATAAGCCGCCTGGGTGAAAAGGCCATCCCTTTGTATCAGATGTTGAAGAAAATAGATAACTTCATCTGGAGCGATGCTGCTAACAACGCTTTCGAAGCCCTCAAGAAACAGTTGGCTGAGCCACCCATCTTGGCTGCTCCTATTGACAAAGAGCCTATGCTCCTGTACATTGCTGCTAATAACAAAGCGGTAAGTGTTGCAATTGTTGTGGAGCGCAAGGAGGCAGTGAAGGAATATCCTGTTCAACGTCCAGTCTACTACGTCAGCGAAGTCTTGACAGAGTCCAAACAGAGATATCCACATTGGCAGAAACTGGTGTTCGGGGTCTTCATGGCGAATCGCAAGCTGAAGCATTATTTTCTAGAACACCCAATCACTGTGGTTGGCTCTGCCCCATTGGGAGACATCATCCAAAACAGAGAAGCCACAGGCATGATTACTAAGTGGGCAATTGAACTTGGGCCACATCATCTGAAATATGTGCCTCGCACAGCTATCAAGTCCCAAGCACTAGTGGATTTCATCAACGATTGGACTGAACTTCAAGCTCCCGAAGAGAGGCCAGATAAAACTTATTGGACAATTTATTTTGATGGTTCCAGATAGTTGGAAGGCTCGGGGGCTGGAGTCATTTTATCTTCACCAGGAGGTGATAAATTTTGTTATGTCCTGAGGATAATGTTTCCCTGTACTAACAATGCAGCTGAGTATGAAGCTCTCCTCCATGGTCTCCGGATGGGTAAGGAGATGAATCTTACTCGGGTCAGATGCTTGAGCGACTCAGATTTGGTTGCTCAGCAAATTTCTGGAAAGTGGGACTCTAAGGACCCCCTCATGACGGCTTATCGACAGGCGGTGACTAACCATGCAGGTCATTTCAAGGGTTATCAAGTGGATCACATCAATCGGCGACAAAATGAGGCGGCTGATGCTCTGTCACGACTCGGCTCTCAGCGTAAGCCAGTCCCTCTTAATGTGTTCCTTAACATTCTTCATAACCCTTCTATTAAATTGCCTTCCGAAGAAGACCTTGCTGTTCCTGACCAGGAAGCACAACTGATGGCGGCTCTTCATGCCATTCCAGACTGGACGATTCCTTATTTGATGTATCTGACTCGAGGCGAGCTCCCTGAGGATGAACTTATCGCTCGTCAGATCATCCGCCGTTCAAAATCAATGACTATTGTCCATGGCAAGTTACACAGACGAAGCATCACTGGTGTTTTCCAACGCTGCGTCTCCCCTGATGAGGGCCGCGAGATCCTCAATGAGATTCACTCTGGTGATTGTGGTCATCATGCCGGCTCAATATCCTTGGTTGCAAAGGTGTTTTGACATGGTTTTTATTGGCTCACGGCTCATGCAGATGCTGAGGATATCGTGCGTCGATGTGATGGATGTCAGAAGTTTGCACGTCAAGCTCATGTGCCGGCTCAGGAACTTCGCATGATTCCCATCACTTGGCCTTTTGCTGTATGGGGGCTTGATATGGTTGGTCCATTCAAACGGTCCAAGGACAAGAAAACTCATCTTCTCGTGGCTGTTGATAAGTTCACCAAGTGGGTTGAAGCAGAGTCTATTAGTAATTGTGATGCAGAAATAGCAGTCAAGTTTGTGAAAAAGTTGATCTTTTGCTTTGGGTATCCACATAGCACCATCACTAATAATGGGACCAATCTATCCAAAGGAGCCATGAAGAAGTTTTTCCAACAAGAGCATATCCGGCTTGATGTAGCCTCGGTGGCACACCCCCAATCCAATGGCCAAGCAGAATGTGCTAACCAGGAGATTTTACGAGGTATCAAGCCCAGACTTATGGTTCCTCTTGAGCATACTCCGGGCTGTTGGGTTGAGGAGCTTCCTTCTGTCCTTTGGAGCATACGGACCACCCCCAACAGATCAACTGGTTATACACCTTTCTTCATGGTTTATGGTGCTGAAGTAGTGCTCCCAAGCGATATTTGTCATGATTCCCCCAGGGTGGTGGTTTATGTTGAGGCAGATAATGAGAAAGCTCGACAAGATTCACTCGATGCTCTGGAGGAGGAAGGTGACTTTGCAGCATCAAGATCAGCAATATATCAGCAAGACCTACATCGCTATCATAGCCATAGAGTTCATAGCCGTACTTTCCAGGAGGGACACTTAGTGCTTCGGTTGATTCAAGATCAAACTGGTATGCATAAGCTTTCACCTCCTTAGGAAGGGCCTTTCGTCATCAGCAAAAACCTCAACAATGGGTCATATTATCTGATTGACATACGTGAACACAAGAAGTCACGTACATCTGAGGAGGAGACCAACAGGCCTTGGAACATTGCTCATCTCCGTCCTTATTACACTTAGAGCCACTGGCTCCAATTTTTGTACATACATCAATGTATATATCTTTTATGATCAATGATAATAAAGCCGGCACCCCCGAAACTAGGGGGTCTCTGTCGTTTCGTCCAAAATTTTGTGTATGAGTCTTTATTCCTTGATCATAGGTCACTTGGGGGCTTCCAACTCATCGAGTTTACCTATTAACATCCCTCTTAACCCGACATATGCCATCATATCACATGGTTAAACCTGCCTGTTTGCTTGATGCTCATCCACCAAGATGACCCGCCGTACTCTTGACAGTCAATCTATTATGACCCCGAACTTGTCAAGGTTAAAACGCCGGTTTAAGTCATGTGAGAGCCGGCCTAAGGAAAGCTAGAGCAAACCATTGGCTATCACACCAGCTTCATTGAAGCAAGACTCGAGCCTCGAAAGCCGGTCTCTTTGTCGAGCCTCGAAAGCTGACTTAATATTTATACTTATGTGTTTATCTAACTTATTTGTTTTTACACCATTATCTGTTTTACAGGACTATCTCTTTTTGATCATCAATTGGCCATGAGCCGCTGGGTCATTAATACACCGGTTTATTCTGATCATAGAGTTTCATTACGACCATGAGTCGCCGGGTCAATAACACACTGGGTTATGATGATTTTCACATGTAAAGAATATCAATTGGCGGTTCATACAACTATGCCTTGCCATACTTCAAAGAAGTTGATATTTCATAACATGCTGGGCGAGTCAAGAGAAGTACCACACCAGTGATACGTCTCCATCGTATCTACAATTTTTGATTATTTCATGCCAATATTCTACAACTTTCATATACTTTTGGCAACATTTTATATTATTTTTGGGACTAACATATTGATCCAGTGTCCAGTGCCAGTTCCTATTTGTTGCATGTTTTTTGTTTTCACAGAATATCCATACCAAAGGAAGTCCAAACGTGATAAAAATTTACGGATATTTATTTTGGAATATTTGTGATTTTTGGGAAAAGAATCAACGTGAGACAATGCTCGAAGGGCCCACAAGCTCGAGAGGCGTGCCCCCTACCCTGGGCGTGGCCAGCAGGCTTGTGAGGCCCGTGTAAGGCGGTTGGTGCCCTCCTTTCGCCGCAAGAAATATAATATCCGGAAGAAAATCATGTTAAAATTTCAGCCCAATCGGAGTTACGGATCTCCGGGAATTTAAGAAACGGTGAAAGGCCAGAAAATAGGAACGTGAAACAGAAGAAAAACAGAGAGATAGATCCAATCTCGGAGGGGCTCCCGCCCCTCCGCCGCCATGGAGGCCAAGGACCAGAGGGGAAACCATCCTCCCATCTATGGGGGGAGGTCAAGGAAGAAGAATAAGGAGGGGGGCTCTCTCCCCCTCTCTCCCGGTGGCGCCAGAACGCCGCCGGGGCAATCATCGTGACGATGATCTACACCAACAACTTCGCCGCCGTCATCACCAACTCTCTCCCCGCTATGCAGCGGTGTAACTGAAAGTGCAACTAATCCCCGAGTGGTTTTGGTAATTCATAACAACATATAGCTCATTGAACTAATATCCATTCAAGATAAATATTTCAGGAAGTTCAATGAATGGCATGGCATGGACTAGAGATGTTGACCCCTCAAAATGCTATGGACATATATTGGCAAAAGCTCAAGACTCTCCATCTTTATTTTAGTGATCCAAGATCACATTGAGTCCATAGGAAAGCCAATACTATTAAAAGGGGATGAGGTGTTGCTTAATGGCTTGCTTTCTCAAATGCTTAGTGATATTGCTCCAAAAACCCTCAACCACTTTCTCCATCCAAATATGTCAAAATCCTAAACTCCAACTCAGCCCCACCGATTCTTTCTATCCGGCGCCACTGAGTTCTTATGACATAGCCACTGCTAGAAACCCTAACAGTTCGGTCTCACTGATACGGATCTCGGTCTCACCGAGATGGCTTTGCAAACTCTCTGTTACTTGTTACAATTATTTCGGTCTCACTGAGAATTACAATCGGTCTCACTGAGATGGCTTGACCAACTCTCTGTTGCCTTATTGCTTCACTTTGGTCTCACCGAGTTGATGCAATCAGCGCCACCGAGTTGAGGTTTGCCCTAAGCCCTAGCACATCGGTCCCACCGAGTTGTTCAGTCGGTCCCACCGAGATTCCTAACGTTCACATTTTGAACTAATCGGTGCCACCGAGTTTAATCATTCGGTCTCACCAAGATGGGTCAAATGTGTGTAATGGTTGGATTTTGTGTGGAGGCTATATATACCCCTCCACCCCCTTCTCCATTTGTGAGAGAGCCATCAGAACGTGCCTACACTTCCACCATACATTTTCTGAGAAAGAACCACCTACTCATGTGTTGAGATCAAGATATTCCAATCCTACCACAAGAATCTTGATTTCTAGCCTTCCCCAAGGTGCTTTCCACTCAAATCATCTTTCCACCATATCCAAATCTATGAGAGAGAGTTGAGTGTTGGGGAGACTATCATTTGAAGCACAAGAGCAAGGAGTTCATCATCAACACACCGTCTATTACCTTTTGGAGAGTGGTGTCTCCTAGATTGGTTAGGTGTCGCTTGGGAGCCTCCGCCAAGATGTGGAGTTGAACCAAGAAGTTTGTAAGGGCAAGGAGATCGCCTACTTCGTGAAGATCTACCCGAGTGAGGCAAGTCCTTCGTGGGCGATGGCCATGGTGGGATAGACAAGGTTGCTTCTTCGTGGACCCTTCGTGGGTGGATCCCTCCGTGGACTCGCGCAGCCGTTACCCTTCGTGGGTTGAAGTCTCCATCAACGTGCATGTACGATAGCACCACCTATCGGAACCACGCCAAAAATCTTCGTGTCTCCATTACGTTTGCCTTCTCCAAACCCTTCCCTTTACCTTCATATGCAATGTTTTACTTTCCGCTGCTACACTCTTAGAATTGCATGTGTAGGTTGATTGCTTGACTTGTGCTATTTGCTAAAGCCTTCCCACTACTAAAATTGGGAAAAGGATTGATTTTTATTTGGTCAAGTAGTCTAATCACCCCCCCTCTAGACATACTTTCGATCCTACAAGTGGTATCAGAGCTTTGGTCTCCATTTGCCTTGATTTCCATAGCTTTAGTGATCATAGCCTTGGTTTCACAACCTAGGAGAGTGTGGCGTCTAGCGAGGGAAATTACCACCGTAGAGGTCCTTACTTTGATGGTACAAATTTTGCTAGTTGGAAGCATAAGATGAAAATGCATATTCTTGGTCATAACCCCGTTGTTTGAGCTGTTGTTCGTATTGGCTTGCAAGGTGAATACTTTGAAGATGGAAAAGAACCGGATTGTGAAGCCACCGCGGATGAATTGAAGATGTTGCAATACAATGCTCAAGCTTGTGATATCCTCTTCAACGGGCTATGCCCCGAAGAATTCAACAAAACCAGCCACCTTGAGAATGCAAAGGAAATTTGGGATACTTTGGTTGATATGCATGAAGGTACCGAGTCCGTCAAGGAATCCAAGTTGGATGTGCTTCAAAGTCAACTTGACAAGTTCAAGATGAAGGATGTTGAAGGAGTCGCCGAAATGTACTCTAGGCTTGCTCTCATCACAAATGAGATTGTCGGCTTAGGAAGTGAAGAGATGACCGACAAATTCATCATCAAGAAGATCCTAAGAGCCTTGGATGGAAAATATGATACCGTGTGCACCTTGATCCAAATGATGCCCAATTATAAAGATCTCAAGCCCACGGAAGTCATTGGTAGAATTGTTGCTCATGATGTGTCACTCAAGGATAAGGAAGAGCTCCACAACAAGTCAAGTGGCGCTTACAAAGCTTCAAGTGATGCTCCTACAACTTCAAGTGAGAAGCAAGTCTCAAATGAAGAATTGAGCTTAATGGTGAAGAACTTCAACAAGTTCTACAAGAGTAGAAGCAAAGAGAGAATCTCCAAATCAAGTTCCTACAATGACAAAAGATCTTCTTCTCGTGATCGTAATTGCTACAATTGTGGAAGACCCAAACACTACTCCAATGAGTGTACGGCTCCCTACAAGAAAAGAGAAGACTCACCAAAAAGGAGGAGTAGAAGATATGAATCACCTGCGAAAGAGAGAAGGAGTAGAGATGATCGTTATGAATGAAGACCCTCTCGTAGAAGCAAGGATTCGAAAAGAAAGGACAAGTCATCAAAGAGCTACACAAGACGAAGACATCAAGCTCACGTCGGTGAATGGGTATCCGGTTCTGACTCCGACAACTACTCCGAGAGAAGCTATCACTCCGACTCCGACTATACTCAAGATGAAGGTGTTGCCGGTCTTGCACTTATGTCATCCAACTCCTACAACATATTTGACTCACCAAATGAAAGAATTGGAAGATGCTTCATGGCTAAAGGCCCCAAGGTATCACACCCCGAGTATGTTGATTTCAATAGTGATGAAGATGATTTGCTAGGTGATGATGATTTACTTGTTGACAACACTAGTGATGAAAACTATGATGAACTTGCTAGTAATCATGCTAATCAAGATGAAACAAATGACAATGATAAGAAGGAGATTGAACGTCTAACTAAAGAACTAAACACTCTTAAGTTAGCTCATGAAACAACTCAAGAGGATCATAGAGAGCTCCTAAAGACTCATAAGAAGCTACTCTTCGAGAAGCTAAATTTAGAGCAAGAGCATGAGTTCCTAAAAGCTATCAATGATGATCTTCGAAAGAAGAGTTATTCTTACATTGCCAAACATCTCCTCTTGTCTACTTATATGCCACAAGTAAAATCTATCAATAAGAGCAAGAAAGATTCTTCCTCTAGTAGTAACAATAACCATGTTAAATCAAATATTGTTGCTTCTAGTAGTTCTCTTGATTTCACTAATGATTCTCTTAGCTAAGTTACACTTGAGCAAGAAAATAGCTTATTGAAGGGAATTATAGAGAAAGGTGTTTACAAGAGCCTTGCCGGGAGTAAGCAATTTGAGGAGATTGTACGCAAACAAGGAAGTCACCGGAAGAATCAAGGTGTTGGTTTTGAACGAAAGTTCAACGCCAATGGAGTTGAATGGGAAGAAGATCAATACCCCAAAACGAAGTTTGTTCCTCAACAAGAAAAGTATGACCCCACTTCTTTCAAGGGAACACAAGCTCAAGACGATCTTCCTGTTGGGAAACGTTGCATGGAAAACAAAAAAATTCTACGCACACGCAAGATCTATCCACGGAGATACATAGTAAGGAGAGGGGAGAGTGTGTCTACGTACCCTCGTGGACCGTAAGCGGAAGCGTTTGTTAACGTGATTGATGTAGTCAAACTTCTTTGCGCTCTAACCGATCAAGTACCGAACGTATGGCACCTCCGCGTTCTGCACATGTTCAGCTCGGTGACATCCTCCGCCTTCTTGATCCAGCAAGACAGCGATGTAGTGGATGAGTTCCGGCAGCACGACGGCATGGTGACGGTGATGGTGAAGTGATCTCCGCAGGCCTTCGCCTAAGCACTACGAAAATATGACCGAGGGTGTAAATGGTGGAGGGGGGCTCCGCACACGGCTAAGCAATTGTTCTGTGTGTATGTGTGGAGCCCCCTCCCTCATATATATATAGGTGGGGGAGGAGAGGCAGCCCCTAAGGCTCCCCAAGTGGCCGGCGCCTGCCCTAGGGCGCCTGCCTAGCCGCCCCCCCCCCCAACGATATTTGGTCATGGGGGGGGGGGAGGAAAGGGAGCTGGCTGCCTTAGGGCGACTCCCCTTTCCTTCCCTCTCTCCTTTGGTGCATGGCCAGGCGATAGAGGGGCGCACCAGCCCCTTGTGGGCTGGTGTGCTCTTCCCCTTTGGGCCCATAAGGCCCAAAAACCTCCCGGGGGCCTCCCGGAACCCCTTCCGGCACTCCGGTATATCCCGAAACCTTTCCGGTGTACAAATATCATCGTCCTATATATAAATCTTTACCTCTCGACCATTTAGAGACTCCTCGTCATGTTCGTGATCTCATCCGGAACTCCGAACAACATTCGGTCACCAAATCATATAACACTATATCATCAACGAACGTTAAGCGTGCGGACCCTACGGGTTCGAGAACTATGTAGACATGACCGAGACACCTCTTCGGTCAATAACCAATAGCAGAACCTGGATGCCCATATTGGTTCCTACATATTCTACGAAGATCTTTATTGGTCGAACCGTTATGACAACATACGTCATTTCCTTTGTCCGTCGGTATGTTACTTGCCCGAGATTCGATCGTCGGTATCTTCATACCTAGTTCAATCTCGTTACCGATAAGTCTCTTTACTCGTTCCATAATACATCACCTCGTAACTAACTACTTAGTAATTTGCTTGCAAGCTTATGATGTGTATTACCGAGAGGGCCCAGAGATACCTCTCCGATACTCGGAGTGACAAATCCTAATCTCGATCTATGCCAACTCAACAAACACCTTCAGAGATACCTGTAGAGCATCTTTATGATCACCCAGTTACGTCATGACGTTTGATAGCACACAAGGTATTCCTCCGGTATCCGGGAGTTGCATAATCTCATAGTTGAAGGAATATGTATTTGACATGAAGAAAGCAATAGCAATAAACTGAACGATCAATATGCTAAGCTAACGAACGGGTCTTGTCCATCACATCATTCTCCTAATGATGTGATCCCGTTATCAAATGACAACACATGTCTATGGTTAGGAAACCTTAACCATCTTTGATCAACGAGCTAGTCTAGTAGAGGCTTACTAGGGACACGGTATTTGTTTATGTATTCACACATGTATTTAAGTTTCCGATCAATACAATTCTAGCATGAATAATAAACCTTTATCATGAATAAGGAAATATAAAATAACAACTTTATTATTGCCTCTAGGGCATATTTCTTTCACTTCCACCACAAGACCACAAGCTAAAAGGCAAGGACAAGCTTCAAGAAGAGATTGATTCATTTGAAGAAGTTCCTAAGGCCATGGTCATGTGGGTTCCCAAGACTACGTCAAGCTCTACATCATCAAATACGACTACAACTCCAAGGATTCCCATCAAGTTGATGTGGATCCCAAAGAAGAAGAACTAGAGTGTTCTTGAGGGTGACTCCGCCAACATAGTTCACTCATACTCATTTTGGCGAGGACTTGTGCAATCAACTTTCATATCTTGCACTAGTTCATGGAGTCACAAACCCTCTTGTTGGTAAGACAAGGGACAAGGTAACCTAATGCTTTCATGGACATCATCATATGTGCAATTCACTCTATGTCTATGGATATACTTGTATGTTCCTTGTGGGACTAACCCATGTAGGTATTGAAAGTGCAACACTCCAATGGATTGCTCCAAATGATCTACAACAACATAGAGCATCCACATCGTCACTATCTACATGAAGTCATCATCGACAAAACCCAAGGTTAGTTCATCCCTCTTAGGGGGGGATATCACATCTAGGGGGAGCTTTTCTCTAAGAATTGAGTTAAAGCAACTCTAATGGTGTGAACACAACAATGCTTTATGTAAAAGTGGCAACCCCACTTGTGCTTAAACGATGAGTATGACCTATGATCAAATGTTCTCATTTGACTCCTAAGTCAATATACTCATATATAGATGACCTAGTCATCGCCAATTGCTTGATAGATGCTAGAATTGTTTGTGCATGCTTTGACACATGTTTCATTCGCTATCTTATTGTGTGAGCATGTTGGTTGCATAATTTCTCCATTCGAGGACATCCATTTGTTGTTTTGATTGTCTTGGTTTTTATTGGCCAAATGGATGGACAAGAATGCCTAAGAACCTTCTCTAGCTATCTATGCTTCTTCTCTTCTCAAACTCTATTCATGCTACATCACAAAAATTGAACAAGTCTTTTTCGGACCCTCCGGGTGAGGAGCACTCAGAGTCACCGATCTGTCAGGGCTGCCTTCCAAAACCTTCTTGTGATTCTCGGTCAGACCAACTCACTCCTATTTGGTCCCACCGAAATCATCAGATTGATCAAGGTTTTCATGTCAGTGGTACCGATTAGAATAACTCGATCTCACCAAGTTACACTAACTGCACGCAGTTTTGCATCTCGGCGCCACCGAACCATTCCATTCGGTGCCACTGACAGCGACTGGGTATATATATATATATATATATATATATATATATATATATATATATATATATATATATATATATATATACTTTGCATACCCGTACGGTTGAAAATTCCTTCAAACCGCATGAGCCCGCACCCCAGTGTTGCCGCCCCTTAGTCTCTGGTTTGTCACCGTCTCCGCCTGTGCGCCTCCACCGCATGTCTCCACCGTTGTCAATGGGATTCTCCACCGCTGTTGCCGCCGTAGCGAATAGGCACCAAGTTAGGGTACGGTTCGACCACTTTGTGCCATTCCCCTTTCTGATTCGATGCACAAAGTTTTTGCCAAGTTTCTCACCACGTATGAAATCATCCTATCCAGTGAAAAACTTCTTTAGATTAGATTTGATGAAAAATCTTAGGGTTAGGTTTCCGCCGAGCTCATCTTGGACCAACCGAAATGAAGTTTTCAGTCCCACCGATTGGCCCTGGCCATTGCACTAAGTACAACTCGGTGCCACCGAAGTGTACTGATCAGTGAGACCGAAAGCAAAACCTCAGTGAAACCCTGGCATCTCGGAGTCATCAAACTGCAACTCGGTCTGACCGATGTTGTGTGTTTAGACTCTGTTAGTGCTTCGGTGTCACCGAGATTTTCATATCGGTAGCTCTGAAATGCTTTCTGTAGAAAACTAACTAAGGTTTTGACTCAAATTTTTGCAAAATCAGCTGCTTTTTGTGATGCTCATCCACTCTTCCCATACCTATCTATTCACAGGGTTTGTCTGCAAGATGTCTGAAGCAAGTGACAACCAGAACAGGTCAGAGGAGCAAGTTGATCTCAGTGAAGGCACAAGCCCTAGTGGAAGCTATGATGAGGGCAGTAGAAGCACTCGTAGCAATCTGCCCAAAGCTACCACTAGACAGAGAAATAAGAGAACCTCAGAGAGTGAGGATGAAGACTTTGTGGTTGAAGAGGAATTAACCTCAAAGAAGAAAGTGCTCAAGAAGGAGTATGTTGATGCTGCCACAAAGCCAGGTCTCCAGAAGAAAGCCCATGCAAAGAGAGTTCCAATGTCTAAGGTCAGGAAATCTACTACTACTCAAGAGCAAGTGAAGCCAGCAAGTGGTGCTGGAGGAGAGGTCAACAAGAAGAAAGAAAGGAAAAGAGGAAAATGGTGCAAACTTGTTGATCCAATGGCTGAATTTGAAAAGCATACCTCTAATGAAGAAGATGAGGAGGAAGAGGAACCAGCTGCACCCCCTGCCAAGTCTCAAAAGTTGATGGCAAATGCCATGAAAACTGCAGGTGCAACCTCCAAGCCCAAGCCTGCACCTAAGGCTACTGCTCCAAAGAGATCCACTAGAAACATTCTAGCTGCTGAGAAGAACAAGTCCCCAGTGCCAGAGGTTCAAGAAGATGAAGAGCCCCAAGTGCTTAGAAAGTTGAAGCCCAAGATTCCAGACCATGATGATGGACATCTAGTGGCTGTGAACATGAAGCTTAGGAAGGACAGTAGATTGAGAGCCTGGAGGAAGGCTGATCCTTATTCTGTCAGGAGGAGAACAGTTGTTGATTATCATTTCCATACCAAAGAATAATAAGATTTCTATGAGACAGTTTTGCTCGACAAGAAGCCCATCACAAGCAACATGAAGTGGGTGGACTGGAAGTACATAGATGCCAATGAAGACTACTTTCCCCATGTTCATGAGAGCTTCAGATTGACAGGTGTTGATGCTTTTGTGGGACAAAGGCTAACCAAGTGGAATGATGAGATGGTGATGCAGTTTTACTCCACTACACACTTCTACCCAGATGGGAAGATTGTGTGGATGACTGAGGGCACTAGATACCAGTCAACAATCTCAGAGTGGGATGCTCTCATCAAGGCCCCAGAAGAAGGAGAGAATGACATTGATGTATATGGCAAACCCAGGATGGATCACAACACAATGGCTCACATGTACAAGACCATTCCTGATGAAGCATTGGATACTCACAAGTTTGGCTCCATATACTTTCTGCTTGCTAGAACTATATCTTGAGGCACACCTTGTTGCCTAAGTCTGGAGATGAGAGAATGATCCGTGGCCACTCCATCAACCTACTGCATTTGTTTGACATGCCACAGAAGTTCAAAGTCATGAGCCTGATTGTTGAGACAATCAAACGGACTGTTACTGATCAGAAGAGGTCGTGTGGATATGCACCACATATACAGATGCTTATCAACTCCAATATCTGCTTGACAGAGAGCACCTTCCTCTTCGGCCAGAATTTGAGGATAATGAAGTGGTGATGGATGCTTCCCATCCAACTTCAGTTGAGGCCCAGGAGAAGGCTGAGAAGGCAAAGGCATCCAAAGCAGCAAAGGCAGCAAGTTGAAAGATTGTGGATGTCGCCTAGAGGGGGGGTGAATAGGCGCTTTAAAATAATTATGGTTTAGGCTTGAACAAATGCAGAATAAAACTAGCATTTAATTTGTCAAGCACAAAACCTAAAACAACTAGGCTCACCTATGTGCACCAACAACTTACGCTAAGCAAGATAAACAACTAGGTGATAGCAAGATATATATCATGAAACACTATGGCTATCACAAAGTAAAGTGCATAAGCAAAGAGCTCGGGTAAGAGATAACCGAGTCATGCGGAGACGATGATGTATCCCGAAGTTCACACCCTTGCGGATGCTAATCTCCGTTTGGAGCGGTGTGGAGGCACAATGCTCCCCAAGAAGCCACTAGGGCCACCGTAATCTCCTCACGCCCTCGCACAATGCAAGATGGCGTGATTCCACTAAGGGATCCTTGAGGGCGGTCACCGAACCCGTACAAATGGCAACCCTTGGGGGTGGTCACCGAACCCGTGCACCTTGGCAACCCTTGGGGGCAGTCACCGGAACCCATACAAATTGCTTGGGGCAATCTCCACAACCTAATTGGAGACCCCGATGCAAGCCCGGAGCTTTACACCACAATGCTTGAGCTCCGAAGCACCACCAACCGTCTAGGGCGCCCAAGCACCCAAGAGGAACAAGTTCTAGGGTACCAAGCACCCAAGAGTAATAAGCTTCTCGACTTTTCACTTCCACGTATCACCGTGGAGAACTCAAACCGATGCAACTAATACAATGGAAAGGGCACACGGAGTGCCCAAGTCCCTCACTCTCAAATCCAACCAAAGCAATGAAAGCTATGGAGGAAAATGAGAGGAAGAACAAGAACGAGAACACCAAGAACTCCAAGATCTAGATCCAAGGGGTTCCCCTTGCAAAGAGGAGAAAGTGATTGGTGGAAATGTGGATCTAGATCTCCTCTCGCTTTTCCCCCAAAAAATAGCAAGAATCCATGGAGGGATTGAGAGATAGCAAGCACAAAGAAGGTCAACAATAGGCGGCAAATACGAGCTCAAAGCATAAGGTTCAATGGGGAAGAAGACCCGCTTTTATAAGACCTTCGGAATCCAACCGTTATGTGCCCAGCCCGCACATGAGCGGTACTACCGGTCAGGGGAGCGGGACTACCGCCCGAGCAGTAGTGCACATAGAGAAATGCAATGGTGCAAGACCACGAGCCGGTAGTGCCGCCGGAGCGGTATTACCGCTCGCCCCAGCGGTACTACCGCTGGGGTTGCAGCTCAGGGCACTAAGGAGGCAGAGCAGGACAGATGGGGTGAAGCAGAGCCGCACTAGCGGTACTACCGCTCGAAGGAGCGGAACTACGGCTTAGAGGCGGTAGTGCCGTACACCCACTGTCGCTGTACAACCGCTGGAAGCACGTAGGGTCCTGGAGGGGAGCAGAAGTGGAGTGGTAGTGCATGGGCGGTACTACCGCTTGTAAGTGGTAGTACCACTCATACTACCGTTACACTGCCGCGCAACCCGACACGAAAAAACGCATCCCCAGAAGCGGCGGTATTACGCGTGGCACATGGTTGCGGTACTGATACGTCTCCAACGTATCTATAATTTTTTATTGTTCCATGCTATTATATTATCTGTTTTGGATGTTTTATATGCATTATTATGCTATTTTATATTATTTTTGGGACTAACATATTAACCTAGAGCCTAGTGCTAGTTTCTGTTTTTCCTTATTTTTGAGTTTCGCAGAAAAGGAATACCAAACGGAATAAAACTTTCGCGATGATTTTTCTTGCACCAAAAGACACCCCGGAGACTTGGAGTTCAAGTCAGAAGAGCCACGAGGCGGCGACAAGGGGTGAGGGTGCGCCCAGGGGGTAGGGCGCGCCCCCCTACCTTGTGGGCCCCACGTGACTCCACCGACGTACTTCTTTGTCCTATATATTCACATATATTCCCAAACCCTCAGAAGCATCCACGAAAACACTTTTCCACCACCGCAACCTTCTGTACCCGTGAGATCCCATCTAGGGACCTTTTCTGGCACCCTGCCGGAGGGGGATTCGATCACGGAGGGCTTCTACATCAACTCTATTGCCCTTCCGATGAAGCGTGAGTAGTTTACCTCAGACCTACGGGTCCATAGCTAGTAGCTAGATGGCTTCTTCTCTCTCTTTGATTCTCAATACCACATTCTCCTCGTTGTTCTTGGAGATCTATCCGATGTAATCTTCTTTTGCGGTGTGTTTGTCGAGATCCGATGAATTGTGGATTTATGATCAGCTTATCTATGAATATTATTTGAATCATCTCTGAATTCTTATATGCATGATTTGATATCTTTGTAATTCTCTTCGAATTATCGATTTGGTTTGGCCAATTAGATTGATTTTTCTTGCAATGGGAGAAGTGCCTAGCTTTGGGTTCAATCTTGTGGTGTCCTTTCCCAGTGACAGTAAGGGCAGCAAGGCACGTATTGTATTGTTGCCATCGAGAATAAAAAGATGGGGTTTACATCATATTGCTTGAGTTTTTTCCTCTACATCATGTCATCTTACTTAATGCATTACTCTGTTCTTCATAAACTTAATACTCTAGATGCAGGCAGGAGTCGATCGATGTGTGGAGTAATAGTAGTAGATGCAGAATCGTTTCGGTCTACTTGACACGGACGTGATGCCTATATTTCATAATCATTGCCTTAGATATCATCATAACTTTGCGCTTTGCTATCAATTGCTCGACAGTAATTTGTTCACCCACCATATTATTTGCTATCTTGAGAGAAGCCTCTAGTGAAACCTATGGCCCCCGGGTCTATTTTCCATCATATAAGTTTCCGATCTACTATTTTCCATCATATAAGTTTCCGATCTACTATTTTGCAATCTTTTACTTTCCGATCTATAAACCAAAAAATATTTACTTTATCTTTTGTTTAGTTTTATCTATCTCTATCAGATCTCACTTTTGCAAGTGACCGTGAAGGGATTGACAACCCCTTTATCGCGTTGGGTGCAAGTGTTTGATTGTTTGTGCAGGTATTAGGTGATTTGTGCGTTGTCTCCTACTGGATTGATACCTTGGTTCTCTAACTGAGGGAAATACTTATCTCTACATTGCTGCATCACCCTTTCCTCTTCAAGGGAAAAACCAACGCAAGCTCAAGAAGTAGCAGGAAGAATTTCTGGCGCCGTTGCCGAGGAGATCTACGCCAAGTCAAGACATACCAAGTACCCATCATAAAATCTCATCTCTTGCATTACATTATTCGTCATTTGCCTCTCGTTTTCCTCCCCCCCACTTCTAAAACGAGTTTCGAAAAGATTTGCCTTTTTATTCGCCCTTCTTCCGTTCGTCTTTTTCGTTTGCTTTTTGTGTGCCCGTGTGTTGGTGTGTCTGCTTGCCTTAATGGCCCAACCAAAGAACGTTGATCCTCAGTTTAGGAGGTTGGAAGAAATTGGAAATAATGTTAGGAGCTTCATGTGTTTACAATTTGAGCATAATAGTTTCTTTAGAAACGAGCTTAAGGAGCAGAAAAGTTTTATGGAGTATATGAATAAAGACCTTGATGATATGTCTAAGGAATTTTATGGTTTGAAATCTCAGTTTGCTCATCTTGAAAATTTAGTAGGCCAAATTTCTGATAAACAAGCTACCTTGGTAAATAAGATGGCCGCTAAACCGGAGGCTTTAAATAATGATGAAGAACTTAAAGTGATTGATGTGACTCATATTGAATCTTTGTTTTCCAAAATAAATCTTGATAAAGATGGGACTGGAGATGAGTCAACTTTAGTTAAAAGGCGTCCCAATGATTCGGAGTTTTTAGATCTTGATGCAAAAATTGATAAAAGTGGGATTGGAGAGGTCAAAACTTTAAGTAGCAACGAACCCACTCTTTTGGATTTCAAGGAATTAAATTATGATAATTGTTCTTTAATAGATTGTATTTCCTTGTTGCAATCCATGTTGAATTCTCCTCATGCTTATAATCAAAACAAAGCTTTTACTAAACATATCGTTGATGCTATGATGCAATCTTTTGAAGAAAAGCTTGAATTGGAAGTTTCTATCCCTAGAAAACTTTATGATGAGTGGGAACCTACTATTAAGATTAAGATTAAAGATTATGAGTGCCATGCTTTGTGTGATTTGGGTGCTAGTGTTTCCACAATTCCAAAAACTTTATGTGATGTGTTAGGTTTCCGTGTATTTGATGATTGTTCCTTAAATTTGCATCTTGCGGATTCCACCATTAAGAAACCTATGGGAAGGATTAATGATGTTATTATTATTGCAAATAGGAATTATGTGCCCGTAGATTTCATTGTTCTTGATATAGATTGCAATCCTACATGGCCTATTATTCTTGGTAGACCTTTCCTTAGAACGATTGGTGCAATTATTGATATGAAAGAAGGAAACATTAGATTTCAATTTCTGTTAATGAAGGGCATGGAACACTTTCCAAGAAAGAAAATTAAATTTCCATATGAATCTATTATGAGAGCTACTTATGGATTGCATACCAAAGATGGCAATACCTAGATCTATTTGTGTTTTTATGCCTAGCTAATGGCGTTAAACAATAGCGCTTGTTGGGAGGCAACCCAATTTTATTTTTGTTTTTGCTTTTTGTTCCTGTTTTGCTTTGAATAATTCATCTAGCCTCTGGTTAGATGTTTTTTGGTGTTTTAATTAGTGTTTGTGCCAAGTAAGACCTTTAGGATGGCTTACGGTGATAGTTGATTTGATCTTGCTGAAAAACAGAAACTTTTGCGTCCAGTCACAGAATTTTAATAATACACTGGAGCTTTAAAAAACCCTGAATTTTTTACACGAGATTTATATACAAATTTCCTATGTTTTCCTAATATTTCGAAATTTTTGGAGTTATATAAGTATTATAACATATCGGATCTTCGCACACTGTTCTGTTTTTGACAGATTATGTTTTCTATGTGTTGTTTGCTTATTTTGATGAATCTATGGGTAGTATCGAGGGGTATGAACCATGGAAAAGTTTAAATACAGTAGATATTACACCAATATAAATAAATAATGAGTTCACAACAGTACCAAAAGTGGTGATTTATTTTCTTATACTAACGGAGCTTATGAGGTTTTCTGTTGAGTTTTGTGTTGTGAAGTTTTTAAGTTTTGGGTAAGGATTTGATGGACTATGGAATAAGGAGTGGCAAGAGACTAAGCTTAGGGATGACCAAGGCACCCCAAGGTAATATTCAAGGACAATCAAGAGCCTAAGCTTGGGGATGCCCTGGAA
Source organism: Thinopyrum elongatum (assembly GCA_011799875.1). Classification (NCBI taxonomy): domain Eukaryota; kingdom Viridiplantae; phylum Streptophyta; class Magnoliopsida; order Poales; family Poaceae; genus Thinopyrum; species Thinopyrum elongatum. The sequence continues at coordinate 367,733,971 of CM022299.1, read as the reverse complement.
GGCATCCCCTCTTTCGTCTTCGTCTATCGGTAACTTTACTTGAGGCTATATTTTTATTCACCACATGATATGTGTTTTTCTTGGAGCGTCTTGTATTATATGAGTCTTTAATTTTTAGTTTGCCACAATCATCCTTGATGTACACACCTTTTGAGAGGGACACGCATGAATCGTGATTTATTAGAATACTCTATGTGCTTCACTTATATCTTTTGAGCTAGGCAAATTTTGCTCTAGTGCTTCACTTATATCTTTTTAGAGCACGTCGGTGGCTTTATTTTATAGAAATTATTGAACTCTCATGCTTCACTTATATTATTTTGGGAGTATTTCTAAACAGCATGGTAATTTTCTTTGGTTATGAATTTAGTCCTAATATGATAGACATCCAAAAGGGATATAATAAAAACTTTCATATAAAGTGCATTGAATACTATGTGAAGTTTGATTCCTTATGATTGTTTTGAGATATAAAGATGGTGATATTAGATTCATGCTAGTGATTAATTGTGGATTGTAGAAATACTTGTGTTAAAGTTTGTGATTCCCGTAGCATGCACGTATGGTGAACCGTTATGTGATGAAGTCGGAGCGTGATTTATTTATTGATTGTCTTCCTTATGAGTGGCGGTCGGGGACGAGCGATGGTCTTTTCCTACCAATCTATCCCCCTAGGAGCATGCGCGTAGTACTTTGTTTCGATGACTAATAGATTTTTGCAATAAGTATGTTAGTTCTTTATGACTAATGTTGAGTCCATGGATTATACGCACTCTTACCCTTCCACCATTGCTAGCCTCTCTAGTGCCGCGCAACTTTCACCGATACCATACACCCACCATATACCTTCCTCAAAATAGCCACCATACCTACCTATTATGGCATTTCCGTAACCATTCTGAGATATATTGTCATGCAACTTTCCACCGTTCCGTTTTATTATGACACGCTTCATCATTGTCATATTGCTTTGCATGATCATGTAGTTGACATCGTATTTTTGGCAAAGCCACCATTCATAATTCTTTAATACATGTCACTCTTGATTCATTGCACATCCCGGTACACCACCGGAGGCATTCATATAGAGTCATATTTTGTTCTAAGTATCAAGTTGTAATTCTTGAGTTGTAAGTAAGTAAAAGTGTGATGATCTTCATTATTAGAGCATTGTCCCATGTGAGGAAAGGATGATGGAGACTATGATTCCCCCACAAGTCGGGATGAGACTCCGGACGAAAAATAAATAAAAAAGAGGCCAAAGAAGCCAAACAAAAAAATGAGAGAAAAAGAGAGAAGGGGCAATGCTACTATCCTTTTTCCACACTTGTGCTTCAAAGTAGCACCATGATCTTCATGATAGAGAGTCTCCTATTTTGTCACTTTCATATACTAGTGGGAAATTTTCATTATAGAACTTGGCTTGTATATTCCAACGATGGGCTTCCTCAAATTTCCCTGGGTCTTCATGAGCAAGCAAGTTGGATGCACACCCACTAAGTTTTCTTTTGAGCTTTCATATACTTATAGCTCTAGTGCATCCGTTGCATGGCAATCCCTACTCACTCACATTGATATCTATTGATGGGCATCTCCATAGCCCATTAATACACCTAGTTGATGTGAGACTATCTCCTTCTTTTTTGTCTTCTCCACAACCACCATATTCTATTCCACCTATAGTGCTATGTCCATGGCTCAAGCTCATGTATTGCGTGAAAGTTCAAAAGGTTTGAGAATACTAAAAGTATGAAACAATTGCTTGGCTTGTCATCGGGGTTGTGCATGATTTGAATATTTTGTGTGATGAAGATGGAGCATAGTCAGACTATATGATTTTGTAGGGATAAGCTTTCTTTGGCCATGTTATTTTGAGAAGACATAATTGCCTTGTTAGTATGCTTGAAGTATTATTATTTTTATGTCAATATTAAACTTTTGTTTTGAATCTTATGGATCTGAACATTCATGTCACAATAAAGAAAATTACATGGATAAATATGTTAGGTAGCATTCCACATCAAAAATTATGTTTTTATCATTTACCTACTCGAGGACGAGCAGGAATTAAGCTTGGGGATGCTTGATACGTCTCCAATGTATCTATAATTTTTTATTGTTCCATGCTATTATATTATCTGTTTTGGATGTTTTATATGCATTATTATGCTATTTTATATTATTTTTGGGACTAACATATTAACCTAGAGCCCAGTGCCAGTTTCTGTTTTTTCCTTGTTTTTGAGTTTCGCAGAAAAGGAATACCAAACGGAGTCCAAACGGAATAAAACTTTTGCGATGATTTTTCTTGGACCAGAAGACACCCCGGAGACTTGGAGTTCAAGTCAGAAGAGCCACAAGGCGCCGACAAGGGGGGAGGGCGTGCCCGGGGGGGTAGGGCGCGCCCCCTGCCTTGTGGGCCCCACGTGACTCCACCAATCTACTTCTTCATCCTATACATTCACATATATTCCCAAACCCTCAGAAGCATCCACGAAAACACTTTTCCACCGCCGCAACCTTCTGTACCTGTGAGATCCCATCTAGGGACCTTTTCCGGCACCTTGCCAGAGGGGGATTCGATCACGGAGGGCTTCTACATCAACTCTATTGCCCTTCCGATGAAGCATGAGTAGTTTACCTCAGACCTACGGGTCCAAAGCTAGTAGCTAGATGGCTTCTTCTCTCTCTTTGATTCTCAATACCACGTTCTCCTCATTGTTCTTGGAGATCAATCCGATGTAATCTTCTTTTGCGGTGTGTTTGTCGAGATCCGATGAATTGTGGATTTATGATCAGCTTATCTATGAATACTATTTGAATCCTCTCTGAATTCTTATATGCATGATTTGATATCTTTGTAATTCTCTTCGAATTGTCGGTTTAGTTTGGCAAACTAGATTGGTTTTTCTTACAATGGGAGAAGTGCTTAGCTTTGGGTTCAATCTTGCGGTGTCCTTTCCCAGTGACAGTAGGGGCAGCAAGGCACGTATTGTATTGTTGCCATCGAGGATAAAAAGATGGGTTTACATCATATTGCTTGAGTTTATTCCTCTACATCATGTCATCTTACTTAATGCGTTACTTTGTTCTTCATGAACTTAATACTCTAGATGTAGGCAGGAGTCGGTTGATGTGTGGAGTAATAGTAGTAGATGCAGAATCGTTTCGGTCTACTTGACACAGACATGATGCCTATATTTCATAATCATTGCCTTAGATATCGTCATAACTTTGCGCTTTTCTATCAATTGCTCGACAGTAATTTGTTCACCCACCGTATTATTTGCTATCTTGAGAGAAGCCTCTAGTGAAACCTATGGCCCCCGGGTCTATTTTCCATCATATAAGTTTCCGATCTACTATTTTCCATCATATAAGTTTCCGATCTACTATTTTCCATCATATAAGTTTCCGATCTACTATTTTTCAATCTTTTACTTTCCGATCTATAAACCAAAAAACCCAAAAAAAAATACTTTATCTTTTGTTTAGTTTTATCTATCTCTATCAGATCTCACTTTTGCAAGTGACCGTGAAGGGATTGACAACCCCTTTATCGCGTTGGGTGCAAGTGTTTGATTGTTTGTGCAGGTATTAGGTGATTTGTGCGTTGTCTCCTACTGGATTGATACCTTGGTTCTCTAACTGAGGGAAATACTTATCTCTACTTTGCTACATCACCCTTTCCTCTTCAAGGGAAAAACCAACGCAAGCTCAAGAAGTAGCAGGTACTGCCACTTACAAGCGGTACTGCCGCTTGAGGCCTTCAGGAACACAGCAGAGAAACCAGAGGATACAATAAAGCCTGAACTGCCACAACTTCTACAAATGAGCTCTGAAATGAGCAAACTCAAGCTTGTTGGATAGATGACGATGAGTAGCATCCAACAACAAAGAATGCCAAAGGTATAGAGATGTGAAACCTCTATGAATGAAGAACCGGCAAAAACTCCCACATTAAAAACATCATAGAAGATGCACATGAACTCCGTTTTCGATGAACTTGAGCTTGTCAACAAGATGACCATAAGCTTTATGACTCACAAAGAGAAATACCAAACAAGAACCAAGAAAGATGATGCAAGGATGCAATGGTTTGAGCTCTCTACGAACGATACGATCAATCTACCCATCGAGAGCCCCCCTTGATAGTACGGCAACTGATCCTATAACCCGGTCTCTCAACTACCACCATGAGACTAGTAAAACATAAACCTATCAAGGGCAAACCTTTGCTTTGCACATAGTCCACTTGAGCTAGATGATGACGATCTTGACTCCCTCAAGTTGGACCACCTTTCTTGATTGCGTTGGCTCGACGAAGACTAGTTGATTGCTCCCCCATACTCCACTATGGGTGAGCCACTCTTCGGCACATCTTCACAAGTCCATTGACACCACAATGGACGGCAAGCTTCAAGTATGATCTCTTTGTGATGCTCCACTTGAACTTGCACACCTCAATCTTGATGACGATCACCACTTGATGTCATCCTCCATGGGTTGTATGAGATCTTCATCTTGACGCAAACCCATGGAAACATACCTAACCCCACATAGAACTCTCACGTAGACCATGGGTTAGTACACAAAGCGTAATGGACAATGCTTACCATACCATGGGATCACTTGATTCCTCTCGGTACATATTGTGCACTTTGTGTGTTGATCAACTTGATTCACTCTTTGACTTAGTCTTGATCAACCTTGTATCATGTCTTCTATATGACCACTCTTTGGATAATTCCTTGAATAGCACCTTGGTCATCTCATAAACTCCTTGAAACCAACACATGAACTTCAAGAAAAGCCTATGGACAAATCCTTCAAATATAACTCAAGGCAACCATTAGTCCATAGAGATTATCATCAATTACGAAAACCAAACATGGGGGCACCGCATGTTCTTTCACAAGTGCTCCCAATGCATAATACATTGTGAATCTCAAGACCAAGCAAGATCAACTGACATATCTGCTGGAAGCAACTCTAAGGATTGAGCGATGTTTGGCCAACTTAGCCAAGAATCAGGAGAGCCTAGTGCGGATAGTGGAAGATAAAATGTATAGTCTTGATGTTAAAGTCACAGAGATCCAATCCATTGTTGAGAAGCTGAGAGATGATGCTGAGGATAGTGATGACACACCTACCACTGACAGATTCCAGACAGTGCCTAGGGCACAGAGGTCATCAGCTGAGCCAGTTGCAGATATCAGGACTACTCACTCTGCTCCTGCTGCCACTGCCACAGTGCCACCACCAGTGTCAACTCCACCTGCTCAATAGACATCAGCTAAGGCATTTGTAGAAGTTGTTCTCTCAACGCCGTCTACGCACACCGGAGTGACAAGCCAGAAGACCCCTTCAGGAGCTCCCGGAGATTGTACCTAGAGTGCCGCATAGCACTATACTTTTTCAAGCTTTTTGTTAACTTGTTGCCATAGGGGGAGAAAATTTATAGATCATAGGCTTCGAGAGATAGAGTTTTTTGCTTCTTTGTTGGTTTTTTATTGCCTTGCTACTTTGTTTGGTTGATGCTACTTGATGCTACTTATTATTTTATGCTCATGAGACACTTTGTGTGGTTGTGTGTTTGATCATACTATGCTTAAAGTGTGACATATGCCTATCTCCATGATTATTTGTGTATGATTATTCACTTGTCTTTGGTGATGCGTGCATGTTATCTCACTCTTATCATTTTGTGCGCTCCACCAAGATGTATGTGACGTGGAAGAGTGACCCATGATCCTAATCGATTGTGCATTTGCATTCAAACGCAAATTTTAAATAATGCACAAATTTAGGGGGAGCTCTTGCTTATCACATACTTCTCAAAGCGACAATGTATTTCATTTATTTTATCACTTGTCGAAGCTTTGATCTATATGTTGTCATCAATTACCGAAAAGGGGGACATTGAAACTGTAACTAATCCCCGAGTGGTTTTGGTAATTCATAACAACATATAGCTCATTGAACTAATATCCATTCAAGATAATTATTTCAATAAAATTGATGACAAAAAGCTCTCTACTAAAACTAACTTAATTATTTCTTTATCTAAACAGCCCTAGATTTTATTTAGGTGTTCTTTATTATCTTGCAAACCTATCCCTTAACACCTACAAAGTACTTCTAGTTTCATACTTCTTCTAGGCAAAGCGAACGTTAAGTGCGTGTAGAGTTGTATCGGTGGTCGATAGAACTTGAAGGGAATATAAATTCTACCTTTAGCTCCTCGTTGGGTTCGACACTCTTACTTATCGAGAAATGCTAAATTTGATCCCCTATACTTGTGGGTTATCAAGACCTTTTACTGGCGCCATTGCCGGGGAGCAATAGCGTGGGGTGAATATTCTAATGTGTGCTTGTTTGCTTTTTCACTAAGTATATTTTATTTTTTGTTCTAAGTTGTTCTCTATCTTTGGTTATGATATGGAACACGAAATACCAAAAAAATTAGGTGTACTTGCTACTCATGGAGATGGGGAACCTCCTGAAACCCTCGATGCTCGTTATGTGAAAAATATTAAACACTACTTTGATAATCTTGAGAAAACCCCGTTCAACTTGATAATGGGAGACACGTTAGATCAACGTGAATACTTTAGGGATTATCACTTGAATCAAAAAGGGAAACTCTTATGGGATCAAATTGATTGTTTGCAATGGTATGCTTGGAATTTATGCTTGAGATATGGTTATACTTGCTGCTCTAGGATGAAGGCTCCACACCTTCCCTTTTCATGTGAATTTAATGATAATGAAACCTTGGCTTCTTATGCTAATGGTAGATATGATTACTATGATGTGGAACGAATAGAAGAATTTGTTGCTTTTAAGGGTGCTTATGAAATTGAATCTTTGTTTGAAAAGTATGAAGATTTTGATGATGCTGTTTATAGACCTGAAAATTTTACTATACTTAAATATTGCTATGAGAATTACAAATACAATGCCCATATTGATGATTTTATTGAGAAAGTCTCCGCTGTCCAAGAAGAGACTAATATTTTGCAGGAATCTTTGGAAGAAATTGATGACACTGTGAGCTCATTGGATGAAAAAGACGAGGAGGAGAGCGAAGAACAAAAGGAGGAAGAGCGAATTGATCACCTGTAACACCCCATGTCATTAGCCACAGTGATCACCTTTTGATAATGACAAGTCAGCATGATTAACAGTGCCTAATCATCATTTGCATCATATTGCATTTCAGCTCCTAATTCAAAATTCAAATTAAATTAAAAGTGGAAAATAAAAGTTACTCAAAGCAGAAACTAAAATGTTAATTAGGTGACAAATATTCTAGAGGCAATGCTAAAATAGTAACTAACATTTAATAAATTAATTAAGTGACTCTAACAGTGCCAAAACAGCAATATTTAATCCCATTTAGTTTTATAAAATTGCAAATGAAATGATATGAACTCAAAACCATTTTATGGCATTAGTAGGTGTTGCACTGGAGTTTTGTGACTAGTTCACATATTTTACAAAACTAAATATGAGGCCACACAATTTTGCAAAAGCAGAAAACAAAATAAAATAGAAACAGAGAAAAGGAAAAATAGAAAGAGGCCTAAAAGCTGCTGTGCACTCGGGCCTGCTTGCTACAGCGCCGGCCCAGCCCACTCCCACGTCGTCTACTTCCTACTACTCATCCCCCCCCTCGCTGTCGAACGCGCACGCGCGCGTGCACCCGGCCCCCCTCGCCTCCGCTCGACAACGCACGCCGCACGCCGCGTACGCCTACAAGGAGCCCCCCCCCCCTCGACCCCGCGGACGAACCCTAGCCACCATTCCCCCGTTCTCCCTCGCTCCCCCACTTCACCCGACGCCGCCATGGTCGGCCTCCGTTGAACCGCACGGCCACCGCCACCGATTCGCCTCGCCTCCACGCCAGGAAGGATCGCCGCGACCTTCTCTTCCTCCCCGTCGAGTCACTCGAGCAGGCTCGCCTCTGCATCGCCCCCTACGGCGTCGTCTTCCATTTTCGGTCACCTGCATCGTCGCCGCAGATTCGCCGCCTCGAGCCCTCCCCAAGCCCGCTATTGCACACCTATAGGGCCCGGTGAGCAGTCGCCGTCCTCCCCCGCTCTTTCCGGCTCGATATCATTGCCGTAGTGGTCACATTGGAGATGCCTGAACGCGCCGCCGCCTGACCTCGTCGCCGGCGTGGCCACGGTGACCATATGGTCCCTTGCATGCCACCGTTGCACTCCCCGCGTCGAGTAGACGCCGTAGCCGTCTCACGCTACTCATTTAGTGCACCGTAGCCCCGATTCCGACGAGCACCGAACTCCGGCGACCGCCTCGTCGCTCGCCGTCGATGATTCCGACCACCGCAGCCCCTCGCACCACCACCATTCGATGCGGTGTTGTCCCGCCGTTCGAACGCACCTAGCCACACCCCCGGAGACGCCCTGTGGACGAAACCCGAACCCATCCCGACGCGCGCCGCCGCGTTTTGGCTCGCCGGAGCCAACTCCGGCGCATTTCCGGTCGTCGCTGACCTGGCCTTGGTGGGCCCCGCCCCGTGCCACTGACCCCTGGGCCCCAGTTGAACTGTTGACCAGGTCAACTGCTGACTGGGCTGGCCCCTGTCTATGACATGTGGGTCCCGCCAATTAAACTAATTCAAATAAATAGATAAACTGATAATTAGTTAATTAAGTTAATCAGTTATATTAACAGACACTGACTGCTGGGCCCCACCTGCTAATTAGGTTAATTAAAATTAAACTAACTCTGTTAATTAGCTGAGTCACTGACATGTGGGTCCCACTGGACCCACCTGTCAGGTTTGACCCTGGTCAGCCGGGTTTGACTTGCTGACGTCATGGTGATGTCATGCTGACATCATCAGACACTGTTCTGGATAATGTTGATTTAAAATAATTAAATAAATTCAGAAAATGATTAAAACTTTAGAAAATCATATAAAATAATCCGTAACTCCGATGAAAATACTTTGTACATGAGATACAAGGTGCAAGACATGTCCTTCCCACACACACGAAGTTAAGAAGGTCACACACACATCAAGCAAATGGGTTCACAAGCTCACTAATAGCAAATTAAAAATCAAAGCTTGTGACAACCCATGATGAAGATAGGAAATAATAGGCTTGTCAAGACAAGCATGAGGACAACAATCTTCACCAAACATGAGTGCACTAAGATGCAAAGAGGTAAGACATGCACTCATACAACAACTGCTTCCATGGAGCCACCAAAGATATAAAAAGTGAATGAAATGGTGGACATGAAAGAGTAGGGATATCAACTAGAGATGTAACTTCTCTCACGTGTATAAGATTCTAGGTAGATGATATCCACAAAGAAGGATGTACACATAAAATAGTTACAAAAGGAAAGAATAAGATATCCAAACGGGAGTCATAAAATATACCAATGAGATCTTTGCTTGAAAGCATAGCACGTGGCTTAATATAATCTTATTGTATATTAATGAACTCCAAACACACAACCATCAAAGACATCACAACTAGCAACAAGATATCATTGTTGCGATGCTTTGAGAAAGGAAACAAGTATCACAGGAACGAGTCAAGAAATTCATGCCATGATGCAACCTACACAAGGTTGACCCCATTTCTATATATATGCATGAAGTAAATACTTGTTACCAAGATAGCATTGGTATGAAGTCGTAGATCAATAAAATGTCCAAGCTTGGCTCTAATTTCCTCATAGTGCCACCACCTTCATGAATAAGCCAAGCACCCAATGCTTCTCAAATGTACCTAAAACATTTTAAGTACAATATGGTCCCCAAACTTATTGGGTCTGAAGTAGTTAGCATAACTACAACACATAGGGTAAAACCACTTAAATATGTGCATATTGATATGAATTTGAATTTCATGCACATCTTAGCTATTAAGAATTTGATGGATTTACCATATATATATATATTGGATCAAATAAAGCAAACAAGGCATGTGAATTTACACATAGTAAATATGCATGCACAAGCCTACCAAAATCCAGGGAGATACAAATTGGACAAATGAACACATAACCATTAATACTTCCAATAACATCACTAGTCATTCATGTTGTCCAAAATGAATCAAAGTGTCAAATCAACATATGATAGCACACAAAGTTCAACATATGAACCAAGGAAAAAACCAATGAGCATATAAGATATGCATTGCACACATACTCATACGAATATCTCACTCAAGTAGATATAGGACACTATAAACAATGAGATAACAAACTCTCATATAGAGCAATAAGATGAATTCGAACAAAATGGTATTTCGGGTTATCATTCGGTGTAGAAACCAAATAAGTACATGATCATCTATACTAACACAAGCATAACATGAGAGTTTAGAAATAAACACAATGCTTGGATAGCATATTATTAACATTCCAACTAGATAGATCATCATGCAAAGCAACAATTGGAATAGCTTTAATCAAACAATTTTCCAAATATGATTTTAAAGATAACCATGGGTAAAACTGCACAAGAATACCATACGTAAACAAGGCATTGCATGCCACGGAGATATAAGATAATCTCAAATATAAATTCTAAGTGGCATCCCTCAATTGTTCATATTAACAAGGATTGTGATATGCACAAAGCATATCACTCCCCCATAATATGATGATCCATGTATTATCCACAAGAAGCAAATGAAACCCAACTAAGGATAATTAATGGATGAGAATTTGAGTTTCAAATGAGCTTTACATACCACATAGTAAATAGATAATATTGCACTAACAATACTAGGAGGTATCCCACATATATACACATTTAAGGTTTGTGATATGCGTAAAACATAGCACTCCCCCATAATGTGATGATCCATTAATATCTCAAAAGAGCCAAGGAAGATTCAACTAATGAAGCAATAAAGGCTCAAAACCACACACACAAATATATGAAGTGCATTGCGACCTACACATGCTAGATAACACAAATCAAGCATACTAGGAAGCACAACATATACAAGCACATGCTAGGTACAAAACCTAAACATGCAAGGGACTTAGTAACTTTTAATGTAAACAATGCAAGTACAAGTTACCACAAAGAGGAGCATTGGATTGATAGATATGATGATAATCCACTTGACTTGGCATTAACCATAACATATGGTGAAAATAGTTTTTCTTCATGAAGTAGCCAAGTCTCCAATGCCCTCCACACACCTATTGATCAAGTTTGAGCTTGATGGTCCCCAACCAAGTTGGGCCCTAAGAAGTTAGTAACAATAGGCTTGGCAACCCAAATGGTCTTGTCCACTTTCAAACTTCTTTGGGAACCCACAAACTTGGCAAACACATTGCCAACAATATCCTTCCTTAGCGAATAATGATTATTGACTATAGGAGGCTTAGATATGTTACCGTTGGGACAAGATGAAGCTATGTGTCCCTTCTCACGACAAACATAGCAACATGTGCCCCCTTTTCTTTTCTTCTTTATTTTCTCAATTTGAGAAGCATCATCATGGTTCATCATGGGTGGAGGCCTTTCTACATCTTGAGATTGAACTTGAGGCCACTTCCCATGTTGCTTCTTATTTGAAGCCTTCTTCTTTAGTGGACAAGATCTCACATGGTGTCCAACATTTTTGCACTTAAAGCAAGTAATGTTGGCCGAATTCTTGACTTGATCTTGTCCCTTCTTGTTGTTCTTGGACTTCTTCTTGTTGGAGATGAAATCAAGTCCTATTTTGTCTTGAGGGTCCTTTTGCACACTCAAGATATTATCACAAAAATTTTCCAAGTCTTTCTTCAAACTAGTGACTTGGGCCTTGAGCTCTTTATTTTCCTCTACAAGGTTAGTATTAACAAAAGAACTAGAGGAAGTAGAAGCTTCATTGTTAGAGCAACAAGGCATGGTGAGCAATTCATTACAAGATGTACCAATATCATGTAGAGAGGAATTGCAAGGACTAGCACATGGCAATAAGGCATTTCGAGTAGAATATGTGCTAATATCCACATGAGACTCACATGATTTTACCTTGGTGACCATAGCCTCATGAGCTAACTTTAACTCATCATGAGAGATTAGAAGATCCTCATGAGTGCCTGAGAGCTTTTTATGACTTTCTCCCAATTTCCCATAATTGCTAGTTAGCAAATCAAGTTGAGTCCTTAGCTCAACATTTTCTTTTAATATCGATGCTTCACACAAGATAGAGTTAGTAGCACAAGCATCATTATCAATATGAGAGGAGCATGTAGAAGCTAGAGACTCCGCATGAGTAGCTTGAAGTTCCTCATGAGACTTAGAGAGTTTGGTAAGCTCTCCTTTGACCTTCTTGTAGTCAAGGTCAAGGTGCTCAAAATCCTCTTTAAGTTTACAATGAGTAACTTCAATCTCTTCTTTTAAAGACCTCAAGTCACTAAGACATTGATGAGCCATAGCAAGTTCATGTTCAAGTTGTTCACTTTTTGCTTGCTCGTAAAGAAATAAGTCATTACGTTTTTGAAAGCAAGCAAGAACATCTTGGAGCCTTTTATAAGTGTTATTTTTAGCTCTACGAAGAGTTTTCCCAATCTCATAGAGATTTTGAGTCAAGACTTCATCATCTTCCTCATTACAACTATCATCATTATCACTAAGAGAAGATGATACCTCGTCATTACCTCTTGCCATGAGGCACATGTGAACACAGGGGGTTGATGATGATTCTTTTGGAGAAGAGGGTTCTTCATCAACCAAGCATGCCTCATTTTTATTGATTTCCTCTACATGGTTAGTTTCACAAAGAGAACTAGAGGGAATCACGGCATTTTGAATATGGCAACACAAACGACCAAGCATATCATCACAAGAATTTATGAGTGCATCATTAGATGATATGCATGGACTCTCTACACAAGAGTGTACGATGTTTTCGGTGTTAGATATGCTCGTGTCCATAGAAGATACATCACTAGTATCAACATAAGCAAGATCATCAATGATGAGCTTAATACCATCATCACGAGATATTTCTTCACTCACCATGTCATTACCTTGTGGTAAGCCACATGTTGGTGAAGTGAAAGATGTTGAGGTATGCAAGTAATCGGAGGTGGAAGCGATAAAGAGCTCTTCATGATTTAAAAATGTTGAGAACTCCTCCATTAACTCCCCGAAAATAATATTGTCTTCATCAAGATTGGACCCACCATATATATCTTCAATTTTGGTCCAAGCCTCATGAGCCAACGAACAAGACGAGATTGACTTGAACACCTCAAAGGTTATAGCTTGGTGAATGACACTTAAAGCTTCACAATCAAGATGCATATCATCAAGTGACGGAGATTGTCCATCCTTTAGATTTGAATTCCCTACAACCACAATCTGCAAAGCATTTGGACCCATGGCCCGAAAGTGGCAAAGCATGCGTAATCTCCACATAATGTAATTTGTGCCATTAAAACAAAATGTGTCATCGTGCACTAGTTCACTAGTCGACATCGTTACTCTCTAGGCGGTTAAGCCTAATAAGGAGAGACCTAGCTCTGATACCAATTAAAAGGACCATGATGTCGCCTAGAGGGGGGGTGAATAGGCGTTTTAAAATCTTTTACGGATTTGGCTATATCCTAATGCGGAAATAAACTAAGCGGATACTTTTCAAGCACAAATCCTAAATATACTAGGCTCACTAAGTGCACCAACAACTTAGCATAAACAAGATGAGAACAACGAGGATATGAGTAAGCACAAGTAAGTTACACAAACTTACTCAATGTATATCACGAGATATGGAAATGAATGTTACAAGCTAGCAATACACACTAAACACAAGATAGAACAATAGTAGGAAGTATGAATTGCGAACTATAAAGTGTTGGCCTAAATAATCTCTACGATATGGTAACCAACACAATATAATGAGGACAACAAGAATAGTGAATGCACGGTCAAGTGACCAAGATAAACCACAAGTAAGGAGTTAGGGTTAGGGATAACCGAAGTCACGGAGACGATGATGTATCCCGATGTTCACTTCCTTGGAGGGAAGCTAGTCACCGTTAGAGAGGTGGATGTTACCACGAAGGCACACCAATGCCACGAAGGCTCACCCTATTCTCCTTGAGATATCACCACGAAGGCGATTCCCAACCACTAGTGGTAGACCTTGAGGCGGCCTCCAAACCTTCACAAACTTTCCGGGGGACAAATCACAAGTTGATTCCTCACCGGAGCACTCCTACCGCCTAGGAGTCTCCAACCTCCAAGAGTAATAAGAACAAAGGGGAAATGCTCAAGACTTGCTCAAATCACAAATTCCTTTGGTCAAGAGAGGGAGAGGGAGTGGATCTATCAATGGGTGAAATCTCTCTCAAGAACTCTCACAAATCTCTTCGGGATCTAAGATTTGAGGTAGGAGAAGGAGAGGGAGCTTTTCTGAAATGTGGGTGAGGATATTTGTGTTGCTCAACCCCTCCACGAAGTGGTGAAGGGGTATTTATAGTATGGGCACAAATCTGGCCGTTGTGGGGAATTCTGCCCAGGAAAGTGTCGGACGTCCGGTGGATTACCGGACATCCGGTGGAACACCGGACGTCCGCCGGCTGTAGCACGCCATCAGACGAATGTAGCAGGATATTTGCAAAACAGGTTTGACGGACATCCGACACTTTCCGGACGTCCGGTGACCGGACGTCCGGTAAGTACCGGAAATCCGCCCGTTTGCTGCTGGATATGGCCACCGGATTTTCGGATGCTACCGGACGTCCAGCCAATAAAAAAACAGCAGGAACCCCAAAACTAAAACATGCACAACTTTTTCATACGGACTCCGATTTTGATGATCTTGCGCTCGTTTTGAAGCTATGGAAAAACTCCAGGTCCTCACATAGAGAACCACCCAAGATAAACCAAAATGGAGGGTGCAAAGTATGCAAATGTTAGATCATATATTTTGGGAAACTATTTGGCTTTGGATTTTCTTTGGTATATAGGATATGAGTGGAATTGTGTATAGAAGATGTTGACTTGAGCAAATCCATCACGAACCCCTTTGATCCCCTCTTAATAGTGCGGGATCCCTATAACTCAAGAATCATAAAAGAGCTACACTACATAGCTATCGAGAATCCATTCTTGAGTATATGTTTCTTTGGTGGTCATCACTCCACAACACTAACGTCAAAGGAACTAATACCTTTGACACGAACCGTTCACTTGAGCTTGATGTTGATGTTTCTTCTTGACTCAAGATTAAGGCAAGACATGGGTGAAGTCTTCAAGTCGCTCCCCCATACACAGTGTGGGAAGCTTTGCTTTGCATTCATCTTCACTTGTCCATCATGTGATCATCCACAAGCTTCAAGCATGTAATCCTTCGGGATGGTTATCTTAAACTTGCCCTTGTCAACCATGATCACCAACACTTGATGTCATCCTCTCATAGACACTTGAAATCTCTCTCTCGATGCGAGCCCATGAGAATCACCTAACCCTCAAAAACATAGACAACACATAGTATGGGTTAGTACACAGAGTGCAATTGATAATTTCTTATCATACCACAAGATCTTATGTGGTGCATCATTTGCGCTCGTGTGTTGACCATTTAGAGTTCGATCTTTGAGCTTCATCTTGGTCAACCTATATCTCTACTCCATGTTTAATCTTGACGTCTTGAAGGGTATATTGAATTCTTCACTTGAATAGCTTGCTTGAATACTTGATCAATCATGACTCAACACATGAGTCCATTATGATCATATCTTTGAGCCACTCCTAGAATTCATCATTCAAATCATCCTTTTAAGATCTTGATCCATTATGGCTCAAACCATAGCTCTAAGCATGGCAACACTTAAGATACTCCAATGAACTTCATTTTGATCATCTCAATGTAATTGTTGCTTCAAAGGAGTTGTCTTCCATTATTCTTCAATCATTTTCCAATGGGACTAACCTTCAAATGTATATCTCAATGCAAACATTAGTCCATAAGGATTGTCATCAATTACCAAAACCACACATGGGGACTACATGTACTTTCACCAGTTCCGCAACCTCACTCAGGGCAACAAGACTATCGAAGCTTATCAACGGGAATTCCTTGACCTCTCCCGCTATGCTGAAGAAGACATCGCCACAGATGCTCATAGACAAGAGAAGTTCCGTAATGGACTCCACCCAGACCTCGAGCTTGCACTTGTTGCTCGAGACTTCAATGACTTTTCAACTCTTGTGAACAAGGCTATTCTGGTTGAGACCGCTCAGATGAAACATAAGGACTCGCAGAAGCGCTATCGTGATGCTGGCTCATCTTCGGGCTCAGCACAGAAGCGCCGAGTCTGGATTCCCAACAACGTGTTCCGTCCAAATGCCCCTGCGTCAAAGAACAACTATGCTGCACCACGTCTGCCTCCTCCACCACCGAGGCAGCCAAGAGATCAAGCTATTCAACAAAATGCTCCTCTTCGTCCTGAAGATGGTCTGTGCTTCAAGTGCCGCAAACCAGGTCACCATGCTAGAGACTGCCGCCAGACTCAGAATTAGTTGGCTTTTCCTCGTACTGGCCGTGGCAATGGTCGTGGCAACAATCAGACCCGCAACTATAATACTGGGTCTGCTGCACATGGTCGTGGACACGCTTACAACATTGATATTGAAGAAGTCCAGGATCAACCTGCTACTGTGATGGGTACCCTTCTCGTTAATTCAGTACCTGCTTCTGTTTTATTTGATTCAGGAGCATCACATTCATTCATCTCTGGAAAATTTGCATTCATGCATGGCATTCGGTATGAGAAGATGCATACTCCGTTAGTCATTAAAACTCCCGGAGGTCACTGTCATGCTGACGTGATAGCACCTGACGTTATCGTCAAAATTAAAGGGTTGGAATTCCTTGCCTCACCCATCGTCTTGAAGTCTTCCACCATAGACCTCATACTCAGAATGGATTGGTTGAAAGCTCACATTGCTTCGATCAATTGTGCCACTAAAGTCGTCCAACTTCTTCACCCCTTCGATGAGATAGTGAACTATACAGCCCGCGTTACACAAGATGCTGAAGCTCAGATATATGCTCTGAATGCTTTGAATGCCTCACCTCTGGAAGGGATCATGAACGTTCCTGTCGTTCGAGATTTTTCGGACGTCTTTCTGGAAGAACTTCCAGGAATACCCCCGGTTAGGGCTGTTGAGTTCGTCATCGACTTGAAGCCTGGCACTACCCCTATTGCGAAGCATCCTTATAAGATGCCGCCGCATGAACTCCTTGAACTTAAGGAAGAAATCGACAAGTCACTTAAGAAAGGTTTCATCTGCCCCAGTTCCTCTGCTTGGGGAGCACCTTCACTCTTCGTTAAGAAGAAGGATGGAACTAACCGATTGGTTCAGGATTATCGGCCCATTAACCAAGCCACAATCCAGAATAAATACCCACTGCCCCGGATCAATGATCTTTATGATCAGCTTGCTGGATCCGCTGTCTTCTCGAAACTCGACTTGAGGTTGGGTTATCATCAGATCCGTGTTCGCGAAGAGGATATTCCGAAGACTGTCTTTGTCACTCGTTATGGCTCTTATGAGTACAATGTCATGTCATTTGGCTTAACAAATGCTCCAGCAACCTTCTCCCGGTTGATGAACTATATCTTCATGGATTACCTCGACAAATTCGTCGTGGTTTATTTGGATGATATCCTTATATATTCCAAGAATGAAGAAGAACATGCTGAACATCTTCGGCTTGTATTGGAGAAGCTACGAGAACATCAGTTATATGCTAAATTCTCCAAGTGTGAATTCTGGTTATCTGAAGTGACCTACCTTGGTCATGTGATTTCCAAGAATGGAACTGCTGTTAACCCGGAATGAGTTCAAGCCATTCTTGATTGGACTCCCCCGAAGAATGTTAAGCAAGTCAGAAGTTTTCTCGGACTCGCTAGTTATTGCCGTCGATTCGTTGAGAACTTTTCCAAGATTGCAAAACCATTGACGAATCTGCTTCACAAAGGTGTTAAATTTGAGTGGACAGAAAAATGTCAAGGAAGCTTTCAAACACTAAAAGATAAGTTGACATCTGCCCCAGTGCTAGCACCCCCGGATTCCCAAAAGGATTTCGTGATATACTGTGATGCATCTCGTCAAGGATTAGGCTGTGTCCTAATGCAAGAGCGTAAAGTGATTGCTTATGCCTCTCGACAATTGCGTCCTCACGAAGAAAATTATCCAGTGCATGATCTTGAACTTTCTGCGGTTATTTATGCTCTGAAGCTATGGCGACATTACCTTCTCGGTAATCGTTGCGAGATATACACGAATCATCAAAGTTTGAAGTATCTATATACTCAACCAGATCTGAACCTTCATCAACAAAGATGGCTCGAGACAATTGCCGATTATGATATGAATATCTCATACACCCCTGGCAAGGCTAATGTAATGGCCGATGCTTTGAGTCGCAAGGCTTATTGCAGCAACCATATGGTTCAGGAAGCACAACCTATGCTTTATGAAGAACTTCGCAAATTGAACCTCCATATTGTTCCACAAGGTTATCTCGATACCCTGGTTATTGAACCGGAACTTGAGCACAGCATTAAGATTATACAAAAGTATGACTCTGAAGTTGAAAGGATTAAGTGGTACCACGAGAAAGGAAAGCTGTCGGAATTCCATCTTGATAAGGATGGGATCCTATTTTTCCAACACCGTCTCTTCGTACCCAAGTTCAAGGATGAGAGGGAACACGTTATGAAAGAAGCTCATGACACTCCTGTGTCAATTCATCCTGGTAGCACAAAGATGTACCGTGACATTTGTCAGAGATACTGGTGGCCTAATATGAAGCGAGACATTGCTCGTTATGTTTCTGAGTGTGACGTTTCCCGCCGCATTAAAGCAGAACATCAAAGGCCTGCTGGAACTCTGCAACCCCTTGATATTCCTGAATGGAAATGGGACAAAGTCCAAATGGATTCCATTACTGGTTTTCCCAGATCTTAGAAGGGTCATGATGCTATCTTTGTCGTCATTGACCAATTCTCAAAGGTTGCTCAGTTTCTGCCAGTTAAAGAGACAATCACTGCTAGTCAGTTAGCAGAATTGTGTGTTTCCCAAATTGTGTCACTCCACGGTGTTCCCTTGGAGATCAGTTCTGATCGTGGCAGCCTCTTTACCTCCAGATTCTGGAATAGTTTCCAAGAAGCTATGGGAACTCATCTGTCGTTCAGTACCACTTTTCACCCTCAGTCACAGGGTCAAGTCGAACGAGTTAATCAAGTGCTTGAAGATATGCTTCGAGCTTGCGTCATCTCCTTCGGTAAGAAATGGGAGGAATCTCTCCCGTATGCTGAATTCTCTTACAACAATAGCTATCAAGCTAGTCTGAAGATGGCACCATTTGAAGTTCTTTACGGACGTAAGTGTTGAACCCCTCTGAATTGGTCAAAAACTGGGGAACGCTCACTCGTCGGACCGGACATTATCCAACAAGCTGAAGAACAAGTCCGCATTGTCCGTGAACATCTAAAAACTGCTCAGTCTTGTCAGAAGAGCAACTATGACCGAAAGCACCAGGAAATGGTCTATCAACCTGGCGAGCAAGCTTACCTCCGCGTCACTCCGTTGAAAGGCACTCATCGATTCGGAATCAAGGGCAAGTTAGCTCCTCGCTACATTGGCCCATTCCGTATTCTTGCCCGTCGAGGAGAAGTGGCCTATCAATTGCAATTGCCGCCAAATCTTTCTCAAGTGCATGATGTCTTTCATGTATCCCAACTCCGTCGCTGCTTCAAGGATCCAATTCGAGCGGTGGATCATGAAATGCTTGAATTGCGGGAAGATCTGTCTTATCCAGAATATCCCATCCGTATTCTTGATCAAGCTGAACGTCAAACACGTCAACAGTCAATCAAATTCCTCAAAATTCAGTGGTCGAATCATTCTGAAGATGAAGCCACTTGGGAACGCGAGGATCGTCTTCGCGAAGAATACCCCTCTTTCTTTCAGTCTTCCTCTTAATTCTCGGGACGAGAATTCTTGATAGATGAGGAGAATTGTAACACCCTATGTCATTAGCCACAGTGATCACCTTTTGATAATGACAAGTCAGCATGATTAATAGTGCCTAATCATCATTTGCATCATATTGCATTTCAGCTCCTAATTCAAAATTCAAATTAAATTAAAAGTGGAAAATAAAAGTTACTCAAAGCAGAAACTAAAATGTTCATTAGGTGAAAAATATTCTAGAGGCAATGCTAAAATAGTAACTAACATTTAATAAATTAATTAAGTGACTCTAACAGTGCCAAAACAGCAATATTTAATCCCATTTAGTTTTATAAAATTGCAAATGAAATGATATGAACTCAAAACCATTTTATGGCATTAGTAGGTGTTGCACTGGAGTTTTGTGACTAGTTCACATATTTTACAAAACTAAATATGAGGCCACAAAATTTTGCAAAAGCAGAAAACAAAAGAAAATAGAAACAGAGAAAAGGAAAAATAGAAAGAGGCCTAAAAGCTCCTGTGCACTCGGGCCTGCTTGCTACAGCGCCGGCCCAGCCCACTCCCATGTCGTCTCCTTCCTACTACTCATCCCCCCCTCGTTGTCGAACGCGCACGCGCGCGCGCACCTGGCCCCCCCTCGCCTTCGCTCGACAACTCACGTCGCACGCCGCGTACGCCTACAAGGAGCCCCCCTCGACCCCGCGGACGAACCCTAGCCACCATTCCCCCGTTCTCCCTCGCTCCCCCACTTCACCCAACGCCGCCATGGTCGGCCTCCGTTGAACCGTGCAGCCACCGCCACCGTTTCGCCTCGCCTCCGCGCCAGGAAGGATCGCCGCGACCTTCTCTTCCTCCCCGTCGAGTCACCCGAGAAGGCTCGCCTCTGCATCGTCCCCTACGCCGTCGTCTTCCACCTTCGGTCACCTGCATCGTCGCCGCAGATTCGCCGCCTCGAGCCCTCCCCGAGCCCGCTATTGCCCACCTACAGGGCCCGGTGAGCAGTCGTCGTCCTCCCCCTCTCTTTCTGGCTCGATATCGTCGCCGTAGTGGTCACATTGGAGATGCCCGAATGCGCCGCCGCCTGACCTCGTCGCCGGCGTGGCCACGGTGACCATATGGTCCCGTGCGTGCCACCGTTGCACTCCCCGCGTCGAGTAGACGCCGTAGCCGTCTCGCGCTACTCATTTAGCGCACCGTAGCCCCGATTCCGACGAGCACCGAACTCCGGCGACCGCCTCGTCGCTCGCCGTCGATGATTCCGACCACCGCAGCCCCTCGCACCACCACCATTCGATGCGGCGTTGTCCCGCCGTTCGAACGCACCAAGCCACACCCCCGGAGACGCCCTGTGGACGAAACCCGAACCAATCCCGACGCGTGCCGCCGCGTTTTGGATCGCCGGAGCCAACTCCGGCGCATCTCCGGCCGTCGCTGACCTAGCCTTGGTGGGCCCCGCCCCGTGCCACTAACCCCTGGGCCCCAGTTGACCTGTTGACTAGGTCAACTGCTGACTGGGCTGGCCCCTGTCTATGACATGTGGGTCCTGCCAATTAAACTAATTTAAATAAATAGATAAACTGATAATTAGTTAATTAAGTTAATCAGTTATATTAACAGACACTGACTGCTGGGCCCCACCTGCTAATTACGTTAATTAAAACTAAACTAACTCTGTTAATTAGCTGAGTCACTGACATGTGGGTCCCACTGGACCCACCTGTCAGGTTTGACCCTGGTCAACCGAGTTTGACTTGCTGACGTCATGGTGATGTCATGCTGACATCATCAGACACTGTTCTGGATAATGTTGATTTAAAATAACTAAATAAATTCAGAAAATGATTAAAACTTTAGAAAATCATATAAAATAATCCGTAACTCCGATGAAAATACTTTGTACATGAAAGTTGCTCAGAATTTTGATACGAATCTGAATACGTCCTCCGTATTCCTGTCAGATGCCCCTAGCTAGATGAACGTGAAACTTTTAGACCGAATTCGATAAATGAATAGTGCTCAACTTTAATTAAATAAATCCAAATAAATTCCTAAATTAACTAACTCATTTAGTTAGGCAGTAGAACACCCCGGCATATCATTTAGTCATGTCATACATATTGTTTGCATTTTTGCCATGAATTTATTGTTTCTCTCCCCCTCCTTCTCTCTCGATAGACGCCGAGACCGACAACGTTGTAGCTGGTACGACTACGCTACTGACGAGCAGCCCGTTGACGACCCCACTTTCTTGCCAGAGCAACCAGGCAAGCCCCCCCCCCCCCCCCCCCCTTGAGCATCCAGATATCACCCATTCCATTTCTCCTGCTTGCATTAGATTTTGCTACTGTTAAATGTTTGCTCCTATTCTGATGCATAGCCTGCGTTTGTAACCTGTTTATTGTTACCTTACCTGCCTATGTTAAACTGCTTAGTATAGGTTGGTAGTGAACCATCAGTGACCCCCACCACCTTACCCTTGTTGCCCCTGCTTGATCATCGACGACTCGTTCAATGTGATCGTCGACCAGATACCGACACATCACTTCACCCCCTTAGTTGTACGACTCTGCATAGCTACTATCGAGTGCCGAGGGTGATACCTCATAACGCACTCCTGATGAATACTCTGCAGTGTAGCTGTTCGGTCGTGGTCATCGAGGGTGATTCCTCCTTCTCCACTTCCGATACGACTCTGTCGTGCAACCCCTCAGTGTGAACCTCGAGGGTGATACCTCATACGTTCACCCTGATGATTTCGTCGAGTGGATCCGCCGAGGGTGATTCCTCGAGTTTCCCCCTTGATGTTATGACCACACGGTTACTTTGACCTTTGTTACAGGCGGGACGACCCTGATGGGTACCCGCAGGGTATCTATGTTGTCGGGTGTGCCGGAAGGGCACTCGAGTGTGATATTGTGGCGGAGCTTCAGAAACTCTGATCGTCTCCGCGTGTTACTAAATCAGCCTATCGGATTTGGGTGTTTAATCTGAGTGGGTCGACGTGCCCTATACGCACTACCACCACGCGGGATTATGGTTTATGGGGCCCTCTACGTCATACATTTCTCCCGAAAGCTCTTCAGACGTCACGGTTCACCGTGCGGGCTGATTGTTGGGATTGGGCTGGATACTTCACTGACGAGTTCAGTGTCGCGCCTGCACCCCGGCCAGTCTCGCAACGCGCAGGGTGCCCAGGGCGATGGCCCAAGACCTCTGGGTGCATAGGTTAGTCTGGTGTGCTAACCTCTCTGCTGAGCCTAGGTAGGGCACTGCTTCGTGTTGATCTTCCGAGGCCGGGCATTACCCAGCAAGTGTGTCCGACCGGAGTTGATCGAGCATGTTGGGTAACAGTAGTGCACCCCTGCAGGGATGAATAATCTATCAATAGCTGGTCCTATGGTAAAGGACGCTCAGTTTGTATATCCCGATCTACTACTTGAACTGGATACTTGTTACTTAATTGAAGCTTCGGGATCGCTTTCTAGCTGGGAGTCGAGGAAGGATCTTTAAGCTGTACTTCAACATGTTTGCTTAATAAAATGCTATTCTACTCTCTTCTATTGCTGCGAGATGGTGGCTTCGTGAAGATGCTTGAAGATGCTAGTCTTCGATAGGACTAGGCCTTCTCTCTATTCTGGCATTTCTGCAGCCCAGTCCACATATACAGCTGTTCTCCTTTGATAATGTTGCATATGTAGTGTAGATCCTTGCTTGCTGAGTACTTCGGATGAGTACTCACGGTTGCTTTGTTACTTCTTTTTCCCCATACCCCACTTTGATGTTACATCAGACGATGGAGCCCCAGAGCCAGATGCCACCACAGGAGCTTACTACCAGGAGGGTCCAGACGGCACGTACTACTGGATCGAGCCAGCCGACCAGGAGTAGGATCGGAGGCTCCCAGGCAGGAGGCCTACGCCTTTCGATCTAGAGTCGTTGTTTATGCTAGCCTTCTTAAGGCAAAACTTGTCTAACTATGTCTGTACTCAGATAATATTTGTATGACTGACTTATGTATTCGGATCTTCGTGATCCCTGGTCTGTAATATTGTGGATCTCCGTTTAATTGTGTTAGAGTTGTGTTGTGATATCTTCCCGTGAGTCCCTGTACTTGATCGTGCATGTTTGCGTGTATGATTAGTGCACGATTGAGTCGGGGGCATCACATCACCCGTGCCCACCTTCTAATGAGAGTAACTTTTCAACTCATACATTGTTTAATTCCCCTTCATGATTACCGAAGGATGAAAGCTATGATAATTGCTATGATCCCTTGGATTCATTTGAAATATCCCCTTTTGATGAAATTGATGCTTGCTATGCTTGTGGCCAAGATGCCAATTTGAATTATGCCTATGGAGATGAACTTGCTATAGTTCCTTATGTTAAACATGAGATTGTTGCTATTGCACCCACACATGATAGTCCTATTATCTTTTTGAATTCTCCCAACTACACTATATCGGAGAAGTTTGCGCTTATTAAGGATTATATCGATGGGTTGGGTTGTACTACTACACATGATGATTTTGATAAATATAATATGCATGTGCTTGCTACTCCTAATTGCAATTATTATGAGAGAGGAACTACATCTCCACCTCTCTATGTTTCCAATACGACGAAATTGCAAGAAATTGTGTATGCTATGTATCGGTCTTTACTATGTGTGCATGAATTGTTCTTTTATGACGTGCTGATGCATAGGAAGAGAGTTAGACTTCATTGTTGCATGACATATGTTGCTTTGTGCTCAATACTAAAGTACAAATCATCGTTAATTAAAATTGGCTTTGATATACCTTGGGATTCGGGTGGATCCATTACTTGAGCACTGTATGCCTAGCTTAACATCTTTAAAGAAAGCGCTGTCAGGGAGACAACCCAGAAGTTTTAGAGAGTCATCTTATTCTGTTGTGTTCTTTTAAAAAAGTTTAAAAACAAAAAAATATAGAGGGGAACCTAAAAACTTTTTCAAAAAGAGAAGCAATTGGAAGGTTATGCATTGGAGAAGTGAGGGTCGACCTTGAACACTTGTGTTCATGCTCATGGAAACAATGTAGAATATTTCATGGAAGTTTCTCACAAAAATAATTATCCCCTTGTACAAATCCATTGTATTATAAAAACAATGTGCCAAGATTTGCCTTTAGGATGATTAGATTGCTTGTTTGGTATGTGCGGTGCAAAAAATAGAAACTTTTGCTGTAGTGCGTGAATTTACATTTTTACTGGAACATGCAAAAAATCTGAAATTTTTACACAGTACTGATATGCAAATTTTTTATTTTTTCCTAATTTGTCAGATTTTTTGAGTTACATAAGTATATGTAGCATGTGCATCTTTACATAATGTCATGTTTTCACAGATTGCTATTATAGTTTCATTATTTGCGTATGTTTGAAATCTTGTTGAGCCTCCTTTGACTTGGGGCCATAGAATTGTGATAGAATATAGTAGGTAATGATTGATTATAATTATACAATAATGTTACAGCAGTACATGATGGGATTTGATGTTATATGTACTAACCCCTCTAATAAAAAGTTCGGATAAGTTTTGTGTGGATGAAGTGTTCGAAGATCGAGGAGGTATTGATATGAGAAGAATGAGGAGGGGAAAGAGCTCAAGCTTGGGGATGACCAAGGCACCCCAAGTAAATATTCAAGGATACTCAAGCGTCTAAGCTTGGGGATGCCCCGGAAGGCATCCCATCGTTATTCGACAATTATCGGTATGTCTCGTTTTTTGTTTTGTTCACATGATATGCGTAAATTCTTGGAGCGTCATGTGCCTTTTATTTTTCTTTTAATACTGCACCATGCTGGTATGAGATAGCCCTTGGTTGATTTATAGAATTCTCTTTGCACTTCACTTATATCTTTTGAGTACGGCTTTATAGAATGCTTCATGTGCTTCACTTATATCATTTGAAGTTTGGATTGCCAGTTTCTCTACACATAGAAAACCGCCATTTGTAGAATGCTCTTTTGCTTCACTTATATTTGTTAGAGCGTGGGAAAATATTTTGTATAAAGAATTAATCTCTCTTTCTTCACTTATATCTATTTAGAGAGTCAACAAGAATTGGTCATTCACATGGTTAGTCAGAAAATCCTACATAAAACTTGTAGATCACTGAATATGATATGTTTGATTCCTTGCAATAGTTTTGTGATATAGAGATGGTAATATGTGGGAGGTACTGGTGAATGATTGTGCTTTAGTAAGAATATTGGTGTTAAGGTTTGTGATTCCCGAAGCATGCATGTATAGTCTCTCGTTATGCGATGAAATTGGAGCATGATTTATTATTGATTATCTTCCTTATGAGTGGCGGTCGGGCACGAGTGATGGTCTTTTCCTACCAATCTATCCCCCTAGGGGCATGCGTAGTAGTACTTTGCTTTGAGGGCTAATAAACTTTCGCAATAAGTATGTGAGTTCTTTATGACTAATATGAGTCCATGGATTATACGCACTCTCACCTTTCTGCAATTTGCTAGCCTCTTCGGTATCGTGCATTGCCCTTTCTCACCTCGAGAGTTAGTGCAAACTTCGCCGGTGCATCCAAACCCCGTGATATGATACGCTCTATCGCACATAAGCCTCATTATATCTTCCTCAAAACAGCCACCATACCTACCTATTATGACATTTCCATAGCCATTCCGAGATATATTGCCATGCAACTTCCATCATCATCATATACATGACTTGAGCATTCATTGTCATATTGCTTTGCATTATCGTAAGATAGCTAGCATGATATTTTCATGGCTTGTCCATTTTTTGATATCTTGGCTATGCTAGATCATTGCACATCCTGGTACACTGCCAGAGGCATTCATAGAGTCATCATGTATTAGTTGTATCGAGTTGTAAGTAAATAAAAGTGTGACGATCATCATTATTAGAGCATTGTCCTAGTGAGGAAAGGATGGAGACTATGATTCCCCCACAAGTTGGGATGAGACTCCAGACGAAAAAAAGGAAAAAAAATCCCAAAAAGAGCCCAATAAAAAAAAGAGAAAACAAAATAAATGAAATGAGAGAAAGAGAGAAGGGGCAATGCTACTATCCTTTACCACACTTGTGCTTCAGAGTAGCACCATGTTTTTCATATAGAGAGTCTCCTATGTTGTCACTTTCATATACTAGTGGGAATTTTTCATTATAGAACTTGGCTTGTATATTCCAATGATGGGCTTCCTCAAAATGCCCGAGGTCTTCATGAGAAAGAAAGTTGGATGCACACCCACTTAGTTTTCCGTTTGAGCTTTCATACATTTATAGCTCTTAGTGCATCCATTGCATGGCAATCCCTACTCCTTGCATTGACATCAATTGATGGGCATCTCCATAGCCCGTTGATTAGCCTCGTTAATGTGAGACTTTCTCCTTTTTGTCTTCTCCATATCATCTCTATCATGATACTCTATTCCACCCATAGTGCTATATCCATGGCTTGCGCTCATGTATTGTGTGGGGGTTGAAAAAGCTGAAGCGCGTTAAAAAGTATGAACCAATTGCTTGGCTTGTCATCGGGGTTGTGCATTATAAATACTTTGTGTTAATAAGATGGAGCATGACAAGGCTATATGATTTTGTAGGGATAACGTTCTTTAACATTGATATTTTGAAAGACATGATTGTTTCTTGGGATGCCGGAGTATTGATGTCTTTATATCAAATTATAGACTATTGCTTTGAATCACTCGTGTCTTAATATTCATGCCATGATTAGATTATATGATCAAGATTATGCTAGGTAGCAGTCCACATCAAAAATTATCTATTTTATCATTTACCTACTTGAGGACGAGCAGGAATTAAGCTTGGGGATGCTGATACGTCTCTGTCGTATCTATAATTTTTGATTGTTTCTTGCCAATATTCTACTCCCTCTGTAAACTAATATAAGAGCATTTAGATCACTACTTTAGTATTCTAAACGCTCTTATATTAGTTTACGGAGGGAGTACAACTTTCATATACTTTTGGCAGTATTTTATATTATTTTTGGGACTAACATATTGATCCAGTGCCCAGTGCCAGTTCTTGTTTGTTGCATGTTTTTTGTTTCACAGAATATCCATACCAAAGGAAGTCCAAATGTGATAAAAATTTACAGAAATTTATTTTGGAATATTTGTGATTTTTGGGAAAAAGAATCAACACGAGACGATGCCCGAGGGGCCCACAAGCTCAAGAGGCGTGCCCCCTACCCTGGGTACGGCCAGCAGGCTTGTGGGGCCCATGTAAGGCGGTTGGTGCCCTTCTTTCGCCGCAAGAAATATAATATCCGGAAGAAAATCATGTTAAAATTTCAGCCCAATCGGAGTTATGGATCTCCGGGAATTTAAGAAACGGTGAAAGGCCGGAAAATAGGAACGCGAAATAGAAGAGAAACAGAGAGATAACCCAATCTCGGAGGGGCTCCCGCCCCTCCGCCGCCATGGAAGCCAAGGACCAGAGGGGAAACCCTCCTACGATCTAGGGGGGATGTTAAGGAAGAAGAAGAAGGAGGGGGGCTCTCTCCCCCTCTCTCCCGGTGGCGCCGGAACGCTGCCGGGGCAATCATCGTGACAGTGATCTACACCAACTACTTCGCCGCCATCATCACCAACTCTCTCCCTCTCTATGCAGCAGTGTAACACCTCTTATCCCCACTATAATCTCTACTTAAACATGGTGCTCAACGCTATATATTATTATCCAATGATGTGTGGCTATCCTATGATGTTTGAGTAGATTCGTTTTGTCCTATGGGTTGATTGATGATCGTGATTGGTTTGAGTTGTATGTTTTATTTTGGTGCTGTCCTATGGTGCCCTCCGTGTCACGCAAGCGTGAGGGATTCCCGCTGTAGGGTGTTGCAATACGTTCATGATTCGTTTATGGTGGTTTGGCTAGAGTGACAGAAGCTTACACCCGAGTAAGGGGGTTGTTGCGTATGGGAGTAAACAGGACTTCATACTTAATGCTATGGTTGGGTTTTACCTTAATGATCTTTAGTAGTTGTGGATGCTTGCTAGAGTTCCAATCATAAGTGCATATGATCCAAGTAGAGAAAGTATGTTAGCTCATGCCTCTCCCTCATATAAAATTGCAATAATGATTACCGGTCTAGTTATCGATTGCCTAGGGACAAATAACTTTCTTGTGACAAAAAGCTCTCTACTAAAACTAACTTAATTGTTTCTTTATCTAAACAACCCTAGATTTTATTTACGTGTTCTTTATTATCTTGCAAACCTATCCCTTCACACCTACAAAGTACTTATAGTTTAATACTTGTTCTAGGTAAAGCGAACGTTAAGTGCGCGTAGACTTGTATCGGTGGTTGATAGAACTTGAAGGGAATATAAATTCTACCTTTAGCTCCTCGTTGGGTTCGACACTCTTAATTATCAAGAAAGGCTACAATTGATCCCCTATACTTGTGGGTTATCAACAAGCCATAAGCAGTTATATTTCCAAAGTATCACAAGTGCACGAAGGCACCACAAATGATGCAAAAGTTGTGCTACGCTATTACATAGCCACAGCTGGGCTTATAAATCTCAAAGTTATTTGGAGTCATCTACTCCTTTGACCCGGCCTCTGCACCTTCTAGGTCAACCTTCTCTGAGTTAACTTCTTGATGATCTCCAGTGGTAGATGTCTTTGGGTTATCATGCGCCGACTCTTCTACGTCCTTGATCTGAAGATTGTCCAGATTCTAGTCGATAGAAGTTAAAGCTTGAAAGACGGCGTCATCTTGCATGATAGGTGACGGGTCAACATCAGGGGCAAAAGTGTGCTTACGCCGTTGAGGAGTCAGGTCAAAGGGCTCAAAAGTTAGCGGATGAACCCACGTGTTATCTTCATCATATGCCGCCTGGTATTTCTTCAAGTTAAGCTCTTCAACTAGTTGACTCGCCAATACACGGGTCTCCTTCACACAATGGGCATAATCTTCTGGTGAAAACTCACTACCATCATCGTTGAATTGTGGAAACCCGCCGGCCATCTCTGCAGGATCCATCTCTGGACAATAAGCTTTGGACCGGCTCAAATATGTCATTGCACCTGCTCGGGCGGCAGATTTCTTCAACTCTTCTATTTGATTTGGGACAGTTGAGAGTAACTTCAACACGTCCCTGATGAAGCGTGGCGGGTCTCTTCCACCCATTACAGCCATGATGGTAAATAAGCTTCCAGCGTACAATTTCTCCAAGAAAGTATATACAGCCTTCAATTTTATCAAGTTATCCTGACGAAGATTGTGACTTCTGGGACCAGCACACATTTCAACACATAAGCCGCCGTGCAAGTTATTCATGCATATGAGTCGCCAGGCGAGTTGTTTTCATATATATTCAATGAGTCACTTACCAAAAATGGCTTGAGTCATGCGGGCAATATGGCTCTTCAACCCCTCCAGTTCCTCTATAACTAGTTTCAGCTAACCTTGTGCATCCTCTGCACGCTTTATCAAGGCGGCTTTTTCAGTTTCAAAAGCTGCCTTGACCTTTTCTAATTCCTCTACAAAGGATTGCAGGCTCGATTCCGCCTTAATTCGCACAGTTTGCTCAGCATCGAAATTCTTCTTTAAACCGGTCAACTGTGACTCGGCTGTGTTCAACGACTCTTGAAAAGCAAGACAAACATTTCAGCTACAGGTTATTTAAGTCCCGAGCCGGCTAGGATGCACGACCCGGCACTTGGGGGCTACCAAAGGCAAAATTCATCTATTTTTTACAAGTCCCAAGTCGCTTCAAAACCACCTACCTGGCACTTGGGGGCTAATGCGTATCATTTCTTCTTCAAAGGATAAATTAAAAGACCCGACTCATCTCATGATGATGAGCCGGCCCTTGGGGGTTACAGGTTACTTTTCAAAGATTATATATTTAAAAGACCCAACCCATCTCATGATGATGAGCCGGCCCTTGGGGGCTACGAGTTACTTTTTTAAGATTATTTATTTGGAAGACCCGACTCATCTCATGAAGATAAGCC
This sequence comes from Thinopyrum elongatum, assembly GCA_011799875.1. NCBI lineage: Eukaryota > Viridiplantae > Streptophyta > Magnoliopsida > Poales > Poaceae > Thinopyrum > Thinopyrum elongatum. The sequence continues at coordinate 367,702,967 of CM022299.1, read as the reverse complement.
GGCCCTTGGGGGCTACTGCTACTTCTTGAGCTTGCATTGATTTTTCCCTTGAAGAGGAAAGGGTGATGCAGCAAAGTAGAGATAAGTATTTCCCTCAGTTTGAGAACCAAGGTATCAATCCAGTAGGAGGAACGCACAAGTCACCAATAGTTGCACCTACACAAACAAACAAATACTTGCACCCAACGCGATAAAGGGGTTGTCAATCCCTTCATGGTTACTTGCAAGGATGAGATCTGATAGAGATAGGTATAAAAGATAAATAAAAGTGCCAAACTAAATAAAAGTAAATAAATTGCAGCAAGGTATTTTTGGGTTTTTAGTTTTATAGATCTGAAAATAATATGATAAAAATAGACCCGGGGGCCATAGTTTCCACTAGAGGCTTCTCTCTTGAAAGAACGCATACGGTGGGTAGACAAATTACTGTTGAGCAATTGATAGAAAAGCGCATAGTTATGACGATATCTAAGGCAATGATCATGAAAATAGGCATCACGTTCATGACAAGTAGACCGACTCCTGCCTGCATCTACTACTATTACTCCACACATCGACCGCTATCCAGCATGCATCTAGTGTATTAAGTTAACAAGAACAGAGTAACGCCTTAAGCACGATGACATGATGTAGAGGGATAGATCCAATCAATATGGTAAAAAGCCCATCTTTTGATCCTTAATGGCAACAATACAAATACGTGCCTCGCTACCCCTTCTGTCACTGGGTGAGGACACCACAAGATTGAACCCAAAACAAAGCACCTCTCCCATTGCAAGATAGATCAATCTAGTTGGCCAAACCAAATCAATAGATCGGAGAGAAATACAAAGCTATCTTAATCATGCATAAAAGAGTTCAGAGAAGACTCAAATAATATTCATAGATAATATGATCATAAATCCACAATTCATCGGATCTCAACAAACGCACCACAATAGAAGATTACATCGAATAGAACTCCAAGAACATCGAGGAGAACATTGTATTGAAGATCATAAAGAGAGAAGAAGCCATCTAGCTACTAGCTATGGACCCGTAGGTCTATGGTAAACTACTCACACTTCATCGGAAGGGCAGCAAGGTTGATGTAGAGGCCCTCCGTGATCAAATCCCCCTCCGGCAGAGTACCGGAAAAGGTCTCCAGATGGGATCTCACGAGGGCAGAAATTTGCAGCGGTGGAAAAGTATTTTTGGTGTGGCCTCTGGTATACGGGGAATATTTGGGTATTTATGGAGCAAGGATTAGGGTTAGGAGAGCCTCGAGGGGCCCACAAGCTTGGGGGGCGCCCCCCTAGGGCGCGCCTCTTGAGCTTGTGGATCTCTCATGACCCCTCTGGCCTCCTCCCGAAGCTTCCTAGGTGTCTTCTGGTCCAAGAAAAATCGTCAAAAAGTTTTGTTCCGTTTGGACTCCGTTTGGTATTTATTTTCTGTAAAATACAAAAACAAGGAAAAAAACAGCAGCTGGCACTAGGCACTAGATTAATAGGTTAGTCACAAAAAATGATATAAAATAGCATAATAATGCATATAAAACATCCAAGATGGATAATATAATAGCATGGAATAATAAAAAATTATAGATACATTGGAGACGTATCAAGCATCCCCAAGCTTAATTCCTCCTCGTCCTCGAGTAGGTAAATGATAAAAACGTAATTTTTTATGTGGAATGCTACCTAACATGTTTATCATGTAACCTTTCTTTATTGTGTCATGAATATTCAGATCCATGAGATTCAAAAACAAAAGTTTAATATTGACATAAAAACAATAATAGTTCAAGCATACTAATAAAGCAATCATGTCTTCTCTAAATATCATGGCTAAAGAAAGCTATCCCTACAAAATCGTATAATCTTGTCATGCTCTATCTTCATAACACAAAGTATTTATCATGCACAACCCCGATGACAAGCCAAGCAATTGGTTCATACTTTTAATGTTCTCAGGCTTTTTCAACTCTCACGCAATACATGAGGGTGAGCCATGGATATAGCACTATAGGTGGAATAGAATATGATGGTGGAGGTTGTGTGGAGAAGATAAAAAAGGAGAAAGTCTCACATTGACGAGGCTAATTAATAGGCTATGGAGATGCCCATCAATTGATTTCAATGCAAGGAGTAGGGATTGCCATGCAACGGATGCACTAGAGCTATAAGTGTATGAAAGCTCAAAAGATAACTAAGTGGGTGTGCATCCAACTCGCTTGCTCACGAAGACCTAGGGCAATTTGAGGAAGCCCATCATTGGAATATAAAAGCCAAGTTCTATAATGAAAAATTCCCACTAGCAATATATGAAAGTGACAAAATAGGAGACTCTCTATCATGAAGAACATGGTGCTACTTTTAAGCACAAGTGTGGAAAAGGATAGTAACATTGTCCCTTCTCTCTTTTTCTCTCATTTTATTTTTTTCTTATTCTTTTATTTTTGGCTCTTTGGCCTTTTTTATATTTTGGGCTCTTTGGCCTCTTTTCATTTTAAGTCCGGAGTCTCATCCCGACTTGTGGGGGAATCATAGTCTCCATTATCCTTTCCTCACATGGGACAATGCTCTAATAATGATGATCATCACACTTTTATTTACTTACAACTCAAGAATTACAACTTGATACTAGAACAAAAATATGACTCTATATGAATGCCTCCGGCAGTGTACCGGGATGTGCAATGATCTAGCATGACATGTATATAAAATATGAACGGTGGCCAAGCCACAAATACTATGCCAACTATATGATCATGCAAAGCAATATGACAATGATGTTGTGTGTCATAATAAAACGGAATGGTGGAAGTTGCATGGCAATATATCTCGGAATGGCTATGGAAATGCCATAATAGGTAGGTATGGTGGCTGTTTTGAGGAAGATATAAGGTGGCTTATGTGTGAAAGAGCATATCATATCACGGGATTTGGATGCACCGGCGAAGTTTGCAGCAACTCTCAAGGTGACAAAAGGGCAATGCACGGTTCCGAAGAGGCTAGCAATAGTGGAAGGGTGAGAGTGCGTATAATCCATGGACTCAACATTAGTCATAAAGAACTCACATACTTATTGCAAAAGTTTATTAGCCATCGAAGCAAAGTACTAATACACATGCTCCTAGGGGGATAGATTGGTAGGATAAGACCATCGCTCGTCCCCGACCGCCACTCATAAGCAAGACAATAAAAAATAAATCATGCTCCAACTTCATCGCATAACGAGAGACCATATGTGCATGCTTCGGGAATCACAAACCTTAACACAAATATTCTTACTAATCCACAATTACTCACTAGCATGACTCTAATATCACCATCTTTATATCTCAAAACAAATGCAAGGAATCAAACTTCTCATATATTCAATGATCTTCATGAAAGTTTTTATTATATCCCTCTTGAATACCCATCATATTAGGACTAAATTCATAACCTAAGCAAATTGCCATACTATTTTAAGGGTCTCAAAATAATATAAGTGAAGCATGAAGGTTCATCAATTTCTTCAAAATAAAACCACCGCCGTGCTCTAAAAATATATAAGTGAAGCACTAAAGCAACTACCTAGCTCAAACGATATAAGTGAAGCACATAGGGTATTCTAATAAATTCACGATTAATGTGTGTCCCTCTCAAAATGCGTGTACAACAAGGATGATTGTGGCAAACTAAAAAGTAAAAAACTCATATAATACAAGACACTCCAAGCAAAACACATATCATGTGGTGAATAAAAATATATCCTCAAGTAATTTACCGATGGATTGAAGATAAAAGAGGGGATGCCATCCGGGGCATCCCCAAGCTTAGATGCTTGGTTGTCCTTGAATATTACCTTGGGGTGCCTTGGGCATCCCCAAGCTTAGGCTCTTCCCACTCCTTATTCCGTAGTCCATCGAAACTTCACCCAAAACTTGAAAACTTCACAACACAAAACTCAACAAAAAACTCGTGAGATCTGTTAGTATGATAAAACAAATCTCCACTTTTAGGTACTATTGTGAACTCATTCCAATTTTATATTTGCATTATATCTACTGTATTATAACTTCTCCATGGCTCATACCCCTGATACTACCCATAGATTCATCAACATAAGCAAACAACACATCAAAAAACAGAATCTATCAAAAACAGAACAGTCTATGAAGACCCGAATTATAGTCATACTTATTTAACTCCAAAATTTCTAAGAAATTAGGACGACAGAGGAAATTCATATATCAATCTTGTGTAAACAATTCAGAGTTTTTCCACGTTCCAGTGAATTTTAACAATTCTGCTACTGGACGCAAAACTTTCTATTTTTCAGCAAAATCAAATCAATGATCTACCAAAGCATCCCAAAGGTCTTACTTGGCTCAAACACTAATTAAAATATTAAAATATAATCATAACAGAGGTGTAATTGAGTATTTATTGAAAAACAGAAGCAAAAACATAAAACATAAAAATAAAATTGGGTTGCCTCCCAACAAGCGCTATTGTTTTATGCCCCTAGCTAGGCATATTGCATAGATCTAGGTATTGTCATCTTTGGTATTCAATTCCTTTCTTATCAAATCTTCTAAAATCTTCCTTCGTAATTCTCTCTTATCATGTTCTTCCCTTCTAGCAGGAGAGCTTAAAGCATGGAAAGGGCTTCGATTAGTAATTTTGACATTCATGATTTCTTACTGAGGATCATCCCCATAAACATCTTCATAAGAAACATGTATCTCGCTCTTAATAGGTTCTCTAGACATCTCTTCAATCCATTCTTTATTAAACCCTTCATCAATTTCCTTAGTAATCCAATCAAATCTATTGTAAGCATCAATGTATAAGGCTTGGATAATTTTCGGATAGGGGACTCTTTTTCTTAGATTGTCATTAAAAGCAAAATAATCCTTATATTCCATACCACGTAAAGTTTCTTTATCATAAAGAATTTCGTCTATTGTGGGATGCTCAAAATTCATATTGTAGTAAGCAAAGATTTCCCTAGCCTCTTGTACTATGTAATCAAATTCACGCATAAGGATAATAGTAGCAATTTTCTTAGCCTTAGGATCAAGTATATTGGGAAGTTCATAAAACATCTTTTCTAAAGTCGGATGGATATGTAGGAATTTTCTCTCTAATTTAATCACGAGCATAGAAATAGCATCCGCAAAGCAATTTGTATTATCAGGGATAGTTCCCCAATCAATAGGCATAACTCCCGTGCAATCAAAAAATTCTTGAATAACATTTTTCCCAATAATATTACCATCACCCACATGGTAGGTCTTTGTTTTAAAATTGGTAGAGGTGTTAGTTTCAAAAGGATCCTGATTAAGAACACAAGATTCAAATATTTCCACAAGATTTTCACTAGTTTTTTCAATGATAACCTCCCCAGATTCAGACATGATGGCAAGCAAGCAATCTAGCACAGAAGCAACCAAAAAGCAAACGAAAAAATGAATGAAAAGAATGCGAATAAAAAGGCAAATATTTTTGTGTTTTTCTGAAAATGTTTTAGAAGTGGGGGAGAGGAAAACGAGAGGCAAATGACGAATAATGTAATGCAAGAGATGAGAGTTTATGATGGGTACTTGGTAGGCTTGATGTAGAACCTCCCCGGCAACGGCGCCAGAAATTCTTCCTGCTACTTCTTGAGCTTGCGTTGATTTTTCCCTTGAAGAGGAAAGGGTGATGCAGAAAAGTAGAGATAAGTATTTCCCTTAGTTTGAGAACCAAGGTATCAATCTAGTAGGAGGAACGCACAAGTCACCAATAGTTGCACCTACACAAACAAACAAATACTTGCACCCAACGCGATAAAGGGGTTGTCAATCCCTTCACGGTTACTTGCAAGGATGAGATCTGATAGAGATAGGTATAAAAGATAAATAAAAGTGCAAAACTAAATAAAAGTAAATAAATTGCAGCAGGGTATTTTTGGGTTTTTAGTTTTATAGATCTAAAAATAATATGATAAAAATAGACCCGGGGGCCATAGTTTTCACTAGAGGCTTCTCTCCTGAAAGAACGCATACGGTGGGTAAACAAATTACTGTTGAGAAATTGATAGAAAAGCGCATAGTTATGATGATATCTAAGGCAATGATCATGAATATAGGCATCATGTCCGTGACAAGTAGACCGACTCCTGCCAGCATCTACTACTATTACTCCACACATCGACCGCTATCCAGCAAGCATCTAGTGTATTAAGTTAACAAGAACAGAGTAACGCCTTAAGCAAGATGACATGATGTAGAGGGATAGATCCAATCAATATGGTATAAAACCATCTTTCTATCCTTAATGGCAACAATACAAATACGTGCCTCGCTACCCCTTTTGTCGCTGGGTGAGGACACCGCAAGATTGAACACAAAATAGAGCACCTCTCCCATTGCAAGATAGATCAATCTAGTTGGCCAAACCAAATCAATAGATCAGAGAGAAATACAAAGCTATCTTAGTCATGCATAAAAGAGTTCAGAGAAGACTCAAATAATATTCATAGATAATCTGATCATAATTCCACAATTCATCGGATCTCAACAAACGCACCGCAAAACAAGATTACATGGAATAGAACTCCAAGAACATCGAGGAGAACATTGTATTGAAGATCAAAGAGAGAGAAGAAGCCATCTAGCTACTAGCTATGGACCCGTAGGTCTGTGGTAAACTACTCACACTTCATCGGGAGGGCAGCAAGGTTGATGTAGAGGTCCTCCGTGATCGAATCCCCCTCCGGCAGAGTACCAGAAAAGGTTTCCAGATGGGATCTCACGAGGACAGAAACTTGCAGCGGCGGAAAAGTATTTTTTGTGTGCCCTCTGGTATACGGGTAATATTTTGGTATTTATGGAGCAAGGATTAGGGTTAGGAGAGCCTCGAGGGGCCCACAAGCTTGGGGGCGCCCCCCCTAGGGCGTGCCTCCCGAGCTTGTGGCTCTCTCGTGGCCCCTCTGGCCTCCTCGCAAAGCTTCCTAGGTGTCTTCTGGTCCAAGAAAATAGTCAAAAAGTTTCGTTCCGTTTGGACTCCGTTTGGTATTGATTTTCTGTAAAAGATAAAAACAAGGAAAAAACAACAACTGGCACTGGGCACTAGGTTAATAGGTTCGTCCCAAAAAATGATATTAAATAGCATAATAATGCATATAAAACATCCAAGATGGATAATTTAGTAGCATCGAACAATCAAAAATTATAGATACGTTGGAGACGTATCAGCTACACTTCAAAAAAATTCAGATTCTACATACAAGTCTAACACATACTTATGATTGCCTATGTCTAAGACTTGGGGGCTAAGCATATGTATATACAACATGGTAAAGGTGAGTTATTTCATACCTCATATTTTCTCTTCATCATGTTGACCAAATTGGCTTCCATGTCCCGGCTTGTTGATAGGCGAGTCAAATAATTTTCATGAAGCTCGGTCGCGCTGAGACCTTCAAAGTTTGACAGCTCGAGCTTTGCCTTCGCTTTCTCAGCTACGATCGACTCGTCCTTGGACACAATTTTGGTCAGAATATTTGAGGCTTCTGGAGAAGTGAAGGCCTCTCCAGTGATATTAACCTCATCATTGACTTTTGGGCTTGGCGGCTCATGGCTAGGCAAATCAAAGCTTGGCACGTCATGGCTATCCATCCTATCAGTCAGGCCAGTTTGAATATCCATATTTTCAATGATTTCGAGCTCATTTTGCTGAGGCGGCTCAACTTGCTGGTCACGATGACCTTCCGGCGCCTCAACCCGGGCCTCGGGAGTTACCAAAAGTGGGTCCTCTGACTCGGGAATATTAGGAGTCGAAGATGACTCGTGTGACGCCCCTGGCTCAATCGTGCACTAATCATACACGCAAATGCACACGATCAAGCCTAAGGACTCACGGGAAGATATCACAACACAACTCTAAAACATAAATAAAGTCATACAAGCTTTATATTACAAGCCAGGGGCCTCGAGGGCTCGAATACATAAGCTCGCGTATAAGCGTCAGCGGAAGCATCAGATATCTGAGTACAGATATAAAAGAAAACACAGATAGGCCCTTAGAAGGCGGGGCAAAAGAAAACACTACGATCAAAAGGTGCAGACCTCCTGCCTGGGACCCTCTGATCCTACTCCTGGTCGTCGGCCAACTCGTAGAAGTAACCACTCTCGAGGTGGTAGTAGCGATCATCGGCAAGGGCAGCTGTCTCAGGGGCTCCATCATCTAGTCACGACAAACTGATATGGGGAGAAAAAGAAAGCAAAGCAACCGTGAGTACTCATCCAAAGTACTCAGCAAGCAAGGATCTACACTACATATGCAACATTATCAAAGGGAGGCTGTATAAGTGGACTGGGCTGCAGAAATGCCAGAATAGAGGGGAAACCCTAGTCCTATCGAAGACGGTGGTGGGCGTTCAGGGGCACGACCACGACCACCTGGTCTAACCATCCTGCTAAGTTTCATCAGGGGTAGCTCAATAAAAGCATTTGCGTGTGTTTAGAGACAAGCATGATGTAACACGACAATAATTAAGCAGTGTCATAGATACTTAACAGTAGTCAATTAAGACATACAGATCCATACACAGAGTCGGTTACATGTGAATAGCATAATGGCGCAAATTCAAAAGCTAGACATGCTAGGTGGCGCGCAGGCACGCGGTAAGAAAGTACACCATGAGACATAGCAAAGGCTACATCAACGTCGGGAAGATCCACTGAAACGGGGTAACTGCAAGTGCGGACAATGAATGTTCGTCGCGGAAGGATCCTGCGCTCCATGTGCACTCTGATGCAGAATCCGGTCTCGAGCTGAAAGAAGAGGTCCATGTACAGGTGTGTGACCTCCAACAGCAGGCCAATCAATACCAGCATACATCTGAGTCCTGCTCGGGTAAAGGATGTACTCTGGATGTATCCCTGCATGAACAGCTGGTAGTAACTGCGTCATAGCATCGTAGAGGCGTGCTCGAGTGGCAACCAACTCGACGGCAAGAGCCCAAACAGTGCGATCCAGAGCCTGAGTGCACTGAATCAGAACATGCGGGTCGTATCGACGACGCTCGTACGGGGCACAGATAGCTGTGTAGTATCCAGTAGTATCTCCAGTAGGGGCATACAGAATGTATCGGAACTCAGAGGCATCCAAGCTATCACTGAACTCTCCTCGGAGACGTGCGACAGCAGAGTAGGCGGCATCATGTACTGCCATCTTAATCGTCACACCGATACCGTGGAAAAGGTGCAGCTCAGTGTCTGAGTCATCGCGCTGATCATAGATACGAACATCAGCATGGTACTGCTCCAGGTTGAACTCGCGGTGGTCCTCGTAGACCATGTACTCGGGGTACCAGCGGTAGCCCAGCCTGGTCAAGAGGGCGATCAGGACAGCTGGAAAACCAGGGGCACCACGAGCCCAAGTGCGAAGCACAAGCTGCGTCGTAGGGCGTGGTGGAAACAAACGATCCATCTGAAACAGAGGAAATTCAGGATTGTCAAATGACAATGAGAAGTATAATACAACTCAGAGAGAAAGGTTAAACAAAACAATGGAAAGGAAAATGATTATCAGACTAATCAGATCAATGGTAAGGAATTAAGCACAGATATCCAGCTCTCCGGGTAGATGAGATTTACGAGATCCTAAGTGTCGGCGTTAGTAAAATTCATTTAACCCGAATAGAAGAGAGGTCAGGGTCCCAGAGTATAGACGAGAAATAAAAGATCCTAATACCACCCAATTGGCGACGTGAGCCCGTAAGCCACACAGCCAAGTTAGTAAAACAGTTTTGGACCACTAGACTCAACTTCGGCCAAGGAGTTGGAAAGGGGGTTCCTACAGGCAGTCGGCTCTGATACCAACTTGTGACACCCCCGGCTCAATCGTGCACTAATCATACACGCAAATGCACACGATCAAGCCTAAGGACTCACGGGAAGATATCACAGCACAACTCTAAAACATAAATAAAGTCATACAAGCTTTATATTACAAGCCAGGGGCCTCGAGGGCTCGAATACATAAGCTCGCGTACAAGCATCAGCGGAAGCATCAGATATCTGAGTACAGATATAAAAGAAAACACAGATAGGCCCTTAGAAGGCGGGGCAAAAGAAAACACTACGATCGAAAGGCGCATGCCTCCTGCCTGGGACCCTCCGATCCTACTCCTGGTCGTCGGCCAACTCGTAGAAGTAACCACTCTCGAGGTGGTAGTAGCGATCGTCGGCGGGGGCAGCTGTCTCAGGGGCTCCGTCATCTGGTCACGACAAACTGATATGGGGAGAAAAAGAAAGCAAAGCAACCGTGAGTACTCATCCAAAGTACTCAGCAAGCAAGGATCTACACTACATATGCAACATTATCAAAGGGAGGATGTATAAGTGGACTGGGCTGCAGAAATGCCAGAATAGAGGGGAAAACCTAGTCCTATCGAAGACTAGAATCTTCGTCATCTTCAGCGGTCTTGCAGCATTAGAAGAGTGTAGATTAGCATAATGTAAAGTAATAGTAGTGTCATCAACCTCACCCAGAGATCCTTTCTTGACTCCCTGCGAGAAAGCAATCCCAGAGCCATAGTAGTAGTGTTATCAACCTCGCCCAGAGATACTTCCTCGACTCCCTGCGAGAAAGTAATCCCAGAGCCATACTCATCACAAGTATCCAGTTCTAGTTGTATCGATCGGGATACAACTCCGAGTGTCATTTACCGTAGGACCGGCTATTGATAGATGTGTTCTTCCCTGCAGGGGTGCACCAACTTACCCACCACGCTCGCTTAACTCCGGCCGGACACACTTTTCCGGGTCATGCCCGGCCTCAGCCAAACGATACACCGCAACCCTACCTACAGCTCAGCAAAGAGGTCCCCGTCGGTCTATATCCTAAGCGCTCAGGGGTCTTGGGCCATCGCCCTGTGCACTCCGGGTCGGTGTGTGCAGGGTCGGGACGAGCACCACCTCAGTCCTGGATGGCACTGGCCCGGCCCGGCCACGAGCCTGAACAGGACGTCTGACAGAGCTTTCGGCTGATGCTACGATGCAGAGTGCCCATAACTCTTCCCACGTGATGGTTAGTGCTATCAGGCCAGAGGCCTGCTCGGATCAAATATCCAAATCGTTAGCGGACTAGGGGCTTGCGGTAACGAGCAGAGACTCACGATCGATGTGACCCTGTCGCCCCGTCTCGAGCACTTGCGGCAAGGGCCAAGAATCCCTGGCCACGCCTCGTATTCATCACTTGGGCACCATCCAGGTCAACCCGTCTCCACAACACTCGCGGGTACCCCTCAGGGTCGACCCGCCTTTCCAAGTATCTGTCGTACAGTCCAAGTGTCCGTGTGTCCATAACATCAGGGGAATCCGAGGTATCACCCTCGTTGGATTCCTACTCGATGTATCCGTCAAGGTGAACTCGGAGGAATCACCCTTGATGGGTTCACACTTGAGGTGTTGCACGATAGCGTCGTTACAGGAAGTGGTGAAGGAGGAATCACCCTCGATGATCACAACCGAATAGCTACTCTACAGAGTTAACATCAGAAGTGCTATACGAGGTATCACCCTCGGCACTCGATAGTAACCCAGTAGTGTCGTACAACAAAGGGGGTGAGGTGCGGTGCCGGGGCCTGGTCTTCGATCCCGTTGGTCGGGTCTTCTGATAATCCAGCGGGGCAGTTGGATCAAAGTGGGTCTCTGATGGGTCACTAACCAGCCTATACTAAGCAGTTTAGGATAAGTAGGTAGGTATCAACAGCAGTTACAAAAACAGGCTATGCATCAGAGATAGGATAAATAGTAGCAGCAGCAATTTCTAATGCAAGCATGAGAGAGAAAGAATAGGCGATATCGGTACGCTCAAGGGGGGGTGCTTGCCTGGTTGCTCGGCGGCAAAGGCAGGGTCGTCAGAGGCGTAGTCGATCTCCGGATCTGCGCCGGTCTCGGAGGCTACGTTGGTACCGGGCTCTATCGAGAGAGAAGAGGGGGAGAAACGATAAATATAATGTGAACAAATGCAGCACAGTGCATGACGGGATAATATACAGTGCCAGAGGTGATCTAACGCAGTGCCGGGTGATACTAGCGAAGGGAGATAACATCCGGGAAAGTGTTCCCGGTGTTTGGCATTTTCGAACAGAGGGAACGGAGGGGGACGTTTTCATGTTCGCTATGTTAGGGACGTGTGACAGATGAACGGACTGCGTATTCGGATTCGTCTCGTCGTTCTGAGCAACTTTCATGTACAAAGTTTTCGATCTGAGCTACGGATTATTTTATATGAATTTCTAAAGATTTAATTGATTTTCTGGATTTACTTAATCATTTTAAATCAACATTATCCAGAACAGTATCAGATGATGTCAGCATGACCTAGGTGTGATGTCAGCAGGTCAACAGGGGCTGACCGGAGTCAAACCTCACAGGTGGGTCCAATGGGACCCACATGTCAGCCTCTGATTAGTTTAAACAGAGTTAATTTAAACTAAATAGGATTAATTAGTGGGTGGGGCCTACTGTCAGTGTGGTTAAGTAACTAATTAACTAATTAGGTTAATTAACATTTTAATTAGAGTTTTATTTATTTCAAAAACGTTTTAAGGGGGTGGGGCCCGCGTGTCAGTGACACGGGTTGCCCAGTCAGCAACGCTGACTGGTCAACGGACCCCCACGGGGCCCAGTGGCAGTTGCACTGGGGGTGGGCCCAAGCAGTCCACGTGGGCGCCCGGTCAGCGCCGGCCGTCGGAGTGCGCCGGCGAGCCCCGACGCGGCGGTGACTCGCCGGACCTGGCCGGAAATCGTCTACAGAGGGCGGTTTCGAGCGCGGCCTGGCGCATTCGAAAGCTGGCGAGGTTGCGCGTCGCGTGGGGCTGGTGGTTGGACTCAGGGGTGGCCGGAACGACATCGGCGACGGCGGTTGGCGGTGGTGCTCTCGGGTGGAGCTCAGGCGCGTGGCTGCGGTGGGCTAGCGAGCAAGGCAAAAGGCTAGGGGGAGCCTACGCAACGCGGCGAGCACGATGCGCACGGACCCGAAGCCGTTTGGTCGCCGGAGCCATGCCGGCGACATGCTAGGCGGCGGCGAGTTCGGGCACGACAGGGGCGGCGTGTACGGCTACGGAGAGAGGCCGGGGAGAGGGGGAGGCGATGCGGCAGCTTACAGTGAGCCCGCAGAGGTGCAAAGGTGGGCTCGGGGAGGCTTGCTGGAGCGAATCGACGTCGGTGATGCAGACGGCCGAAGGAGGAAGAAGGCGGTGTTCCTAGAGATGGAGGGGGCCTCGGCTCCGGCTCGTTGGTGCAGGCGATGTAGCGGATGGCGGCGAGCCACGGAGACACGTCGGGGAGGCAAACGGGGTACGGTGGCCGCGAGGTTCAACGGAGGCCGAACATGGTGACGCTCATGTGCGGCAGAAGAGGGCGAGGGAGAGGGAGTGAGGCGGCTAGGGTTCGCCAGGGGGTTGCGGGGAGTTGCTCTTATCCTCCCCGGCGAGCGTGGCGCGGTGTCGACCGCTTGGAGGGGGGGCCTGGCTGTGCGCGCTCCAGGTGCTCGACAGCGGCATCGATGAGCAGTGCGGGAGGTGGGGGAAAGCGCGGGGTGGGCTGGGCCGGCACTGTGGCACTTAGGCCCAGTAGCACGGGCCCTTTTCTTTTTCTTCTTTTCTCTTTTCTCTTTTCTGTTTTCTGTTTTGTTTTCTATTTTCTGTTTTGCAAATTGTTTAGCCCCAAATAGACTTTTGTAAAATAGGTGAACTAGCCACATATTTATAGTGCAATTTTATTCACTGTTATAAAAAGGTTTGGAGGCAAATGAATTTTATTTGGATTTTAAATAAATTAATATGGATTAAATATCTCTATTTTGTTGTTGTTAGAGTCAATTAATTAATTTAATAAATGTTGATTATAATTTTAGAATTGTCTCTGGAATATTTACAATATTATGAACATTTTAGTTTCTGGATTTGAACAACTTTTATTTTCACTTTCAGTTTGGAATTTCCATTTGAATTTGAATTTGAAAAGGGATATGATCCAAATGATTTTTAAGCACTGTTGGTCATGATGACATGGCATTACCAAAGGGGGATTACTGTAGCTAACCATTGGGGTGTTACAACTCGCCAACTTTCCTCTTTTTGGCTTTGGCCTTGTGGATTCATAAAGCATATCAAATGAATGCAACAATGATTATGATGGATAATGACTTGTTATAAACACTTACCCCTGCTTAATGACAAGTGGTGGGAGCTTGAAAGCTGTTGAATCTCCTAGGGTGGCAACTCCTGATAATTTGAATCGGATGGGTTAAGAGGCTGCCTGATAAGGCCGGCTCGTGGAAGAGATGAAGTTGGATGGTGAGGCACCTCATTACGTCGCTTATGAGCGACTGGCAGGTCAGACAAGCCGGCAACCAGATCCCCAGAGCTACTTCGGGTCTGGCGTCTTGAGGTACCCTCATGTTGTGTTTCCTTCAAAAGAAATTTTGGATCCAAATAAGCATCAAGATGAGAAAACTTTACTTTCTGGACGGCTCGTCTTATTCTTTTTGGAGATAAGTGTTCTGAGCCGGAAGAGATAGAAATTACCTCAGCATCGTCATCTCGACTCGCCTCAGTGTCATCCTGAGAATAAGAGGCATCAGCAAGTTTAATAAAAAGACGGCCGAGGGAGTCAAGTTCTACCTCCGACTCATCATCAGCTGCCGCGACTCATCTCCAGCTACCGGCTCATTTGCAATAGTCGGCTTAGCTCTTTTTGGAACAGGGGTAGCTTTAGACTTACACACTAGTGTTTTTTTCCTATTCCAGAATGGAGAATTAGCCTACAAGATTTTGGATAAGTATAACAAGAGAGTTCAAATTAAAAAAAGCGTGGTGAGCCAGACAAATAATTATAAGCATACTCACTGGAGGTGCTGGATTCTGAATACAGAAGGGGTTAAGTCCTGTCTTGTTGCAGGCTTCTTGAGTCTCCCCTAGCAGTCTCTTCACAGACTTGTTTATTTCATCAGCTGGTAAGTCGACATGACTGAAGCGTTGCTCATCATTCAAGCCGCCACTCTAGTTGCACATTAAGCTGCCCCGGCGACTTAAGGGCAGGATTCTCCAGCTGACCCAGCATTGGGTTAAGTCAACCCCCCTTAAGCCATTGGCTAGCAAGGCCTCAGCTTTGAATAAATATGGGTGACTTGAGCACGTTCTTCCTTGGAAGCCCAGCCAGGATATTCAGTTGTGTTGTCAAGACGATCAGGTATGTAACCCGACAGAGGATTTTCATCTGCGGGGGCAGTGTTCTTGCAGTAGAACCGCGTTTTGTTCCATCCTTTCGGGTGAATCGGCGGGGTAGCTTGAGGGAAAGGAACGTTTCTTCGCCTCTGAATCAAAATCCCACCAAATTATAGGCTGGGACCATCCGCACATTCAGTCTGACGGTTGACATAGAAGAACTCCCTGAAGATAGGGACGGTAGCTTCTGTTTGCAGATACACCTCACAAAAGACTTGAAACTGGCACAGATTGGACACGGAATTGGGGCCGAGATCTTGAGGGTGAAGGTTGTAAAAATTCAGGATGTCCTGAAAGAACTTTGACCCGGGTGGAGAGAAGCCCTTATGAAGGTGATCAGTAAACACGATGACTTCCTTCCGGCCGGGTTGAGGGTAGTCTTCTAAACCAGGTGCTCGCCAGCTAATTTCTTGTTGGGCTGGTAGCAGACCTTGACCCACGAGACCATCTAGCATAAGTTGGGAAACTTGGGACTGCACCCAGTTGCAGGTTGTGGTTTTTGCCATAATGAGTCGCCTAAGCAAACTGAAGAACTGCAGAAGTATAAATGGTGGGTCATTTACGAACAACGACTCGCCTAGTGATCTATATGATAAGGAGGCAAGGCAATACAGTGGCTATGGTTAAACACGACACGGCTATAGGTAACAGATAAGCCGCCCGACAAATAAGTCGGCGTGATGAAAAGACGACTTCTAAGTCAGGCGGGTCACAGAACACAATCATGAGATGGCATGATATGAAGGCGCCTTATTCTATACTAAGGACTTTTGGTTTTCAGCTAAGTGTTGAACAAACAGGTTTTCGCTGAGACATCTACAATTACGGATCTACAAAATGGTCTAAAAAGCAAAATAATTGCTAAACCTAAGGTGAAGCCCTGGAAGCAGTGGTCGTCCTACTTATGGATTCTAAAAGGGATACGCGGCTCCTAGAAGCAAAAATGGAGTTGAGACTAGCGCCGCTCTATTTCTATAAGGAAGTCATTGGAAACTAGATCTAAACAGCAGTAGCAGTGAAGAGCTGATGAACCGCGAAGAACTCCGATGAACTACAGTAGGGTAAATGTGGACCTAGAGATGTGTTTCAACATACCTGGACGCGGCGGAAGCTTTGAGGTGGTCTTGGATGGCGTCGACGGCAGCGCGCGCAGGGTCGATGAAGCAGTTGACGTCGCCGGGGCACTCGAGGTCGTGCGGCGGCTGAGCTCTGTTCGCAAAGCGGCGCGAGGAAGAAGACGCGAGGGGATGGAAAGGTAAAAGTGAGAAAAGATCCCCCTCGGGCATATTTATAATGAAAATAAGGAGGAGAAGAGGCAGGCGCGAAAATCAAGGAGGGACAGTAACTTTTTGAGTAAGGGATGCCTTGGTTTTCGGGATAGACAGATATAAGCAAAGATCAGTTGTGATGTCATGATGGAATTCCTGGATTTACGGAAGATGACGTCATGGTTTATGAACTTGGAAAAGCAACAAGTGTGGATTATCATAAGCCAGAATTTTTAACCCAGCAATGAAGCGGTTCTAGGGAAAAAAAGGTGACTTAAGATGTTCATCAGATTGGAGATTGACATGAATAAATTCAAATCAATATGGGGGCTAATGTTGGGGATATAACCCCATGATATGAGCCGCCATAATTGGGCCGGGTTATCTCAACAGCAACTTACGAAGCATGACTCAAGATGGGCTAAAGATGTTCAAGACCTCAAGGCCTACATGGCGGCTTGAGGAGTGGGCCGACTCATGGGCCAGTACTAGAAGACGCCACCTCATCATCCAGAAGTACAAGTCGCCACTTGAAGTTTCCTCACTTAGGAAACATACTATGTCACGGATCACAATATGACCCAAACTCTGTTGTAAGCCTAGGGCCTCAACCTATATATAAAGGGGAACCCCTAGAGCCGAAAGGACCAAGTTACAAGCTCTCGAGTACTAGGTTAACCAAGTTGCACCCTTGTAATCGAGATCATCATCATCAATATCAATCAAGCAGGAGTAGGCTTTTACCTCGACCGTGAGGGGCCGAACCTGGGTAAACCCTTGTCTCTCGATTCCAATCAACCCCGTTCAAGCAATCACCTAGCGGCGATGGCCTCACGACTAAGTCCTTTCACGAGGACATTTGCTGTGACAAAACCACGACAAATAGGAAGTGGATCCGGCCGACGGCGATGGAAGGTGCGGCGGAGGAGGAATTCACACATGGGGCTGCTGCTGGGGTTCGATCTCCGCCGCCAACAAGTGCTCTGTGGCGCGTGGCCGGCCTCCACGGTGGGCGTCGGCGAGGGACGGAGTTGGTCGGCCACGAGGGCAAGCTCCACAACGGCGGTGAACTGTTGTAGTTCCCTGGCACGGAGGAGCTGCGATGGACGCTGATGACCCACAAGTATAGGGGTTCAATCATAGTCCTTTTGATAAGTAAGAGTGTCGAACCCAATGAGGAGTAGAAGGAAATGACAAGCGGTTTTCAGCAAGGTATTTTCTGCAGGCACTGAAATTATCGGTAACAGATAGTTTGGTAGTAAGATAATTCGTAACAGGTAATAAGTAACAAGTGTGGCAAAGGTGCAGCAAGGTGGCCCAATCCTTTTTGTAGCAAAGGATAAGCCTGGACGAACTCTTATATAAAGCAAAGCGCTCCCGAGGGCACATGGGAATTACTGTCAAGTTAGTTTTCATCATGCTCATATGATTCGCGTTCGTTACTTTGATAATTTGATATGTGGGTGGACCGGTGCTTGGGTGCTGTCCTTACTTGGGTAAGCCTTCCACTTATGATTAACCCCTCTCGCAAGCATCCGCAACTACGAAAGAAGAATTAAGATAAATCTAACCATAGCATGAAACATGTGGATCCAAATCAGCCCCTTACGAAGCAACGCATAAACTAGGGTTTAAGATTCTGTCACTCTAGCAACCCATCATCTACTTATTACTTCCCAATGCCTTCCCCTAGGCCCAAATCATGGTGAAGTGTCATGTAGTTGACGTTCACATAACACCACTAGAGGAAGGACAACATACATCTCATCAAAATATCGAACGAATACCAAATTCACATGATTACTAATAACAAGACTTCTCCCATGTCCTCAGGAAAAAATGTAACTACTCACAAACCATGTTCATGTTCAAGATCAGAGGGGTATTGAAAATTATTAAGGATCTTAACATATGATCTTCCACCAAATAAACCAACTAGCATCAACTACGAAGAGTAATCAACACTACTAGCAACCCACAGGTACCAATCTAAGGTTTTGGGACAAAGATTGAATACAAGAGATGAACTAGGGTTTGAGAGGAGATGGTGCTGGTGAATATGTTGATGAAGATTGACCCTCCCTAGATGAGAGGATCGTTGGTGATGACGATGGCTTCGATTTCCCCCTCGCGGAGGGAAGTTTCCCTGGCAGAATCGCTGTGACGGAGCCCTAGATTGCTCTTGCGCAGGTTCCACCTCGAGACGGCGGTGCTTCGTCCCGAAAGCTTCCTTCTTATTTTTTCTAGGTCAAAACCCTCCATATAGCAGAAAATGGGCACCGGACGATGGCCAGGGGGGCCACAAGCCCTGGGGGTGCGCCTTGGGGGGTACGGCACGCCCCCAGGCTTGTGGCCACCTGGTGGGTCCCCCTCTGTAGTTTCTTCGCCCAATATTTTTTATATATTCCAAAATAATTCTTCGTAAAGTTTCAGGACATTTGGAGTTGTGCGGAATAGGTATCTTAGATTTGCTCCTTTCCGGTCCAGAATTCCAGCTGTCGGCATTCTCCCTCTTCATGTAAATCTTGTAAAATAAGAGAGAAAAGGCATAAGTATTGTACCATAATGTGAAATAACAGCCCATAATGCAATAAATATCAACATAAAAGTATGATGCAAAATGGCCATATCAACTCCCCCAAGCTTAGACCTCGCTTGTCCTCAAGCGAAAGCCAAAATCGATAATCATGTCCACATGTTTAGACATAGAGGTGTCGATAAAATAAAATACGGACATGAGGGCATCATGATCATCTTTTTAAAATAGCAATACATTGTCATATAACTTCTTATGCTAAAGTGATAATTCGTTCACAAGGTAAAGTATGAATCACAAACTTTGTTGGAAACTAACAAACTATGATCTCGGTCATTGAGGCAATTGCAATTTATCATAACATCAGAAAGAGTCAATGTAAGAGCTTTTATTTAGCAAGTTCACATACTCAACCATCATTTAATCTTTCATAATTGCTAACACTCACGCGATACTTATGAGATCAAAGCTTCAATCAAACACATAGGAAGATAGGGGATTATAGTTTCGCCTCCCAGCCATTTACCTCAAGGGTAACGTCAACAATAATAATTTGTGAACACCTACATCCAAGTGGATATATATGTCTGGATCTTCCCCAACACATAGTGCTTGCCAAAAAGATAAAATATAAAAGGAAGGGTGAAGATCACCCTGACTCTTGCATAAAGGTAGAAAGTAAAATAAATGATAGGCCCTTCGCAGAGGGAAGCAGAGGTTATCATGCGCTTTTATGGTTCGATGCACAAAATCTTAATGCAAAAGAACATCACTTTATATTGCCACTTGTGATAAAGAACTTTATTATGCAGTCTGTCACTTTTATTTCTTCCATATCACAAGTTCGTATAAAGCTTATTTTCCTCACACTAAAAGATTATGCATATTTAAATAGCAATTTTTATTGCTTGCACCGTTAACAACTTACTTGAAGGATCTTACTCAATCCATGGGTAGATATAGTGGACTCTCATGGCAAAACTGGGTTGATGGATTTTGGATGCACAAGTAGTATCTCTACTTGGTGCAGAAGATTTGGCATGCTATAGGATGAAGAGCAAGCTCAACATGTTGGAGGATCCATGACAATATAACTTCTATTCGGATATAAGAAAACATAACTCATTATGTTGTCTTCCTTGTCCAACATCAACTTATTAGCATATAATATTTTAATGAGTGCTCACAATCATAAAGGATGTCCAAGATAGTGTATTTATATGTGAGACCTCTCTTTCTTTATTACTTTCTATTAACTGCAACAATGACCAATACTATGTTTGTCAACTCTCAACAAATTTCATGCGACATACTTCTTATATGTGAAGTCATCACCCTCCATAAGATTATTATATAATCTCTTTATTTCTTTTATTTTATTTCCTTTTCATGATCAAAGCAAGAAGGCAAAGCCCACAACTCAAAACTACTCTTTATTATATAACCCTCATACTCGATTACATAGATGGAACACAAAGCAAAACTCAAAGACTACATCGTACTAAAACTTTTATTCTACTAGCTCAAGATATAACCAAAAGGATTGAACTAAGGTAAACGATAATGATAAAGAAGTGATGGTGATACGATACCGGGGCACCTCCCACAAGCTTGTCATAAGCCAAGGGGAGTGCTCATACACATGTACTCAAGTCTCTTTCTTCGGAGGTGGTGATGATGGAGTTGATGATGTAGGAGGCTTGTCCTCTGTCTTCCAAGGCATAGGCTCACCATCGTAGAAGGATGAATGAGTCTCTGGAATCCTCAAATCTGCAGCCAAACTCATCCTCTTAAATCTATATTCACACTCACAGTTTTGGTTTTGCAGGTCATAGATCTGGGCCTGGAGATGCTTGATTTTCTCATGAAGCTTGAAGATGGCCTTTCCAATATCATTGGCGTCCAGCTTGTGGTCACGGGTGAATTCTGTGATCATGGAGTGATTGGCGTTGAGTCCGCGTTCCACCATCCCTTGGCACTTAAAGACCTCTTGCTCCACCGCTTCAAGCTTAGACTCCACACTTCCAGTCCTCCTTGGCCCTTGAACATCTCGTATGTGAAGCACCCCTCACGCATCTCAATGGTTTGAGGGTGTTGCAGCACCTCTGAAAGGTAGGGGTTGATGACCTTCTCGTAGAACTTGTCCTTCGAAGCGCTTGGGGACGTCATGGCGATCTAGATCTGTCAGAAAAATAGCTCGAAACAAGAACAGAGGATATTGCCGTGATACGGTGGTCAAAACCTTTGGGAGATTATATAATTAATTTTTACCGTGCAAAACAAGTATTCTGGGAGAAAACGGGGTCCGGAGGGCACACGAGGTGGCCACAAGCCTGGGAGGCGTGCCCAGGGGGTAGGGTGCGCCCCCATGGCTTGTCGCCTCCTCGTGCGCTATTCGGACTACTTATTTTCCTAATTTTTTAAATATTCTAAAACGGAGTAAAATTTCTTCTGGGAAAGTTTTGGAGTCGGTTTACTTACCGTATCACATACCTATTCCTTTTCAGGGTTCTGGAGCGTTCTGGAAAGTTTCCCTTATGTACTCCTCCGATGTTATGTTATGAATAATATTAGTTTCAACATTTATGGGCGTACCTGAGATATAATGTTTGATTCTTTGCCCGTTCACCACCTTCGGGTTATTGCCCTCGGCATTATTGATCTTGATGGCACCGGAACGATAAACTTCTTCGATTATGTAAGGACCTTACCATTTAGAGAGAAGTTCTCCTGCAAAAATCTTAAACAAGAATTGTATAGCAAGACATAGTCACCTACATTAAATTCACACTTTTGTATTCTTTTGTCATGCCATCTTTTAACTTTCTCTTTAACCAACTTTTCATTTTCATAGGCTTGGGTTCTCCGTTCATCAAGTGAGCTGATGCCAAATAACCTCTTCTCACCGGAAGGTTTGAAATCATAGTTGAGTTCTTTAATTGCCCAATAAGCTTTATGTTCTAGTTCGAGAGGTAAGTGACATGCTTTTCCATATACCATTTTATATGGAGACATACCCATAGGATTTTATAAGTCATTCTATAAGCCCATAATGCATCATCAAGTTTCTTAGACCAATTCTTCCTAGACCTATTAACAGTCTTTTGCAAGATCAATTTTATTTCCCTATTACTTAATTCTACTTGACCACTAGACTGAGGATGATATGGAGATACAATTCTATGGTTAATATCATACTTAGCAAGCAATTTACGAAAAGCACCATGAATAAAGTGTGAACCACCATCAGTCATTAAATATCTAGGGACTCCAAACCTCGGGAAAATAACTTCTTTAAGCATTTTAATGGAGGTGTTATGATCATCACTACTAGTTTGAATAGCTTCTACCCACTTAGTAACATAATCAACAGCAACCAAAATATGTGTATACCCATTGGAGGAAGGAAAAGGTACCATATAATCAAATCCCCAAACATCAAATGGTTCAATAACAAGTGAATAATTCATAGGCATTTCCTGATGTCTACTAATGTTACCAATTCTTTGACATTCATCACAAGACAAGACAAACTTACAAGCATCCTTGAAAAGAGTAGGCCAATAAAAGCCAGATTGTAATACCTTGTGTGCAGTTCTATCTCCAGCATGGTGTCCTCCGTAAGCCTCGGAGTGACACTTGCGTAGGATTTGTTCCTGTTCATGCTCAGGTACACAACGTCTAATAACGCCATCAACTCCTTCTTTATAAAGATGTGGGTCATCCCAGAAGTAATGTCTTAAATCATAGAAAAACTTTTGCTTTTGTTGGTATGTGAAACTAGGTGGTATAAATTTAGCAACAATAAAATTAGCATAGTCTGCATACCATGGAGTACTACGAGAAGTATTTATAACAGCTAATTGTTCATCAGGAAAGCTATCATCAATAGGTAGTGGGTCATCAAGAATATTTTCTAACCTAGACAAGTTGTTTGCTACGGGGTTCTCAGCTCCATTTCTATCAGTAATATGTAAATCAAATTCTTGTAGCAAGAGCACCCACCCTAATGAGTCTAGGCTTAGCATCTTTCTTTTCCATAAGGTATTTAATAGCAGCGTGATTAGTGTGAACAGTTACTTTAGCATCAACAATATAAGATCTGAATTTATCACAAGAAAACACAACCGCTAAAAATTCTTTTTCAGTAGTAGCATAATTTCTTTGAGCACTGTCTAGAGTTTTACTAGCATAATGGATAACATTTAATTTCTTATCAACTATTTGTCCTACAACAGCACCAACAGCATAATCACTAGCATCACACATAATTTCAAAGGGTATGTTCCAATCAGGTGGTTGAACAATAGGTGCAGAAATTAAGGCTTTCTTAAGTATTTCAAATGCTTCCACACAATCATCATCGAAAATGAATGGAACATCTTTTTGCAGAAGATTAGTGAGAGGCCTAGAAATTTTAGAGAAGTCTTTAATAAATCTCCTATAGAAACCAGCATGACCAAGAAGCTTCTTATACCTTTGATATCTTTAGGACACGGCATTTTTTCAATAGCATCAACTTTAGCTTTATCAACTTCAATACCTCTTTCGGAAATTTTATGCCCCAAGACAATACCTTCATTAACCATAAGGTGGCACTTCTCACAATTCAAGACAAGATTAGTTTCTTCACATCTCTGCAAGACTCGGTCAAGGTTGCTTAAGCAATAATCAAAAGAAGTTCCGTATACAGAAAAATCATCCATGAAAACCTCAACAATCTTTTCACAAAAGTCAGAGAATATAGCAGTCAAACATCTTTGAAAGGTGGCAGGTGCATTGCATAAACCAAAAGGCATACATCTATAAGAAAAAGTACCAAAAGGGCATGTGAAAGTAGTTTTTTCTTGATCCTCTTGTGACACAGGTATTTGGGAAAACCAGAGTATCCATCTAGAAAGCAGAAATGTGTATGTTTTGATAGTCTTTCTAGCATTTGATCAATAAATGGCAGAGGATAATGATCTTTCCTAGTAGCTCTATTTAGTTTTCTAAAATCAATTACCATCCTATAACCTGTGATAATTCTTTGCGGAATCAATTCATTTTTATCATTAGGAACAACAGTAATACCTCCCTTTTTAGGGACACAATGAACAGGACTTACCCATCTACTATCAGCTATAGGATAGATTATACCTTCTTCAAGAAGCTTTAATATTTCATTTCTTACCACTTCTTTCATCTTAGGTTTCAACCGTCGCTGGTGATCAACAACTGGTTTAGCATCAGGTTCCATATTAATTTTATGCCGACATAGAGTGGGACTAATGCCCTTAAGATCATCAAGAGTATATCCAATAGCGGCACAGTGCTTCCTTAGAGTTTTCAATAATCTCTTTTCTTCATCCTCTGAAAGGTTAGCACTAATAATAACAGGATATATCTTCTTTTCTTCGAGATAAGCATATTTCAGAGTATCAGGTAATTGTTTAATGTTGAACACAGGATCACTCTTGGGTGGAAGAGGATCTCCAAGAATTTCAACAGGCAAGTTGTGTTTCAAAACAGGCATCTGTTTAAAGAATATCTCATCTATTTCATTTCTTTCATTCATAAACATGTCATTTTCATGGTCTAGCAAATATTGTTCTAAAGGATCGGTAGGAGGCATGTCAATAGAAGCAAGACCAATAATTTCATCTTTACTAGGCAATTCTTTATCACGAGGTTGTCTACGGAATATGGAGAAATTAAAATCATGAGACACATCCCCGAAACTTACACTAACAGCTTCTTTCTTACAATCTATCTTAGCATTAACAGTGTTCAAGAACGGTCTACCAAATATAATGAGACAAAAATCATCTTGTGGGGAACTAAGAACTAGAAAATCAGTAGGATATTTTATTTTCCCACACAAGACTTCAACATCTCTAACAATCCCAAGTGGTGTGACAGTATCTCTATTAGCAAGCTTAATAGTAACATCAATATCTTCTATTTCAGCAGGTGCAATATCATTCATAATTTCTGGATATAAAGTGAAAGGGATTGCACTCACACTAGCTCCCAAATCACGTAAGCCATGATAACAATGATCTCCTATTTTAACAGAGACAACAAGCATGCAACAACAGGTCTATGTTTATCTTTGTCATCGGGTTTAACAATTCTAGTAGCTTCGTCATAGAAGTAAATAACATGCCCATCAATATTTTCACCCAAGAGATCTTTAACCATAGCAACATTAGGTTCAACTTTAATTTGTTAAGAGGGTGTAGGTGTTCTTGTATAACTCTTACGGACTACATCTGAAGCTTTAGCATGTTCTTTTATCCTTACAGGAAAAGGTGGTTTCTCAATATAAGCAGTAAGAATAATAGGATCAACATTATAAGTGGTGGTTTCTTCTTCGGCTTTAATGGGTTCTACTACTTTTACTTCAATGGGAGGATGATATTTAAACCACTTCTCCTTAAGGAGATCAACATGAGTAGCAAATGATTCACAAAAAGAAGCTACTATCTCAGAGTCAAGTCCATATTTAGTGCTAAATTCACAAAAAACATCGGTATCCATAAAAGATTTAACACAATCAAACTCAAGGTTTATACCTGACTCCTTACCTTCGTCGAGCTCCCAATCTTCAGAGTTGTGTTTAATTCTTTCCAAGAGATCCCATTTGAATTCAATAGTCTTCTTCATAAAAGAACCAGTACAAAAAGTATCGAGCATGGAGTGATCATTACGAGAAAGCCGAGCATAAAAGTTCTGAATAATAATTTCTCTTGAGAGCTCATGATTGGGGCATGAATATAACATTGACTTAAGCCTCCCCCAAGATTGAGCAATACTTTCTCCTCCACAAGGGCAAAAATTATATATATAATTCCGATCAGGATGAACCAGATGCATAGGATAAAACTTCTGATGAAATCCCAATTTTAATCGGTTGTAATTCCAAGCTCCAATATCATCACATAGCCTATACCATGTCAATGCCTTTCCCTTCAAAGATTAATGGAAGACCTTCTTCTTGACTTCATCTTCGGGCAAACCTGCAAGCTTAAATAATCCACATAGATTAGATGCATATCAGGATGTAATGTTCCATCTCCTGCATAAGGATTAGCTAGCAATTTCTCTATCATACCCGAAGGAATTTCATAATAAATATTTTCAGTAGGTGCAGTAGGTTGAGGAGCAACTCTTTGTTCTTCCGGTCGGGGTGAAGATACCCCTAACAAGCCCCTCAAAGGATGACTTTCCATAGTGACAAGTGATAGTAAACTTCAGCACGTAATATAAATGTTTCCTTACCAAATTCCACTCACCAAAGGCGCTTCACTCCCCGGCAATGACACTAGAGAAGTGTCTTGATGACCCACAAGTATAGGGGATCAATCGTAGTCCTTTCTATAAGTAAGAGTGTCGAACCCAACAAGGAGCAGAAGGAAATGCCAGGCGGTTTTCAGCAAGGTATTTTCTGCAGGCACTGAAATTATCGGTAACAGATAGTTTGGTAGTAAGATAATTCGTAATGGGTAACAAGTAACAAGTGTAGCAAAGGTGCAGCAAGGTGGCCCAATCCTTTTTGTAGCAAAGGATAAGCCTGGACGAACTCTTATATAAAGCAAAGCGCTCCCAAGGACACATGGGAATTACTGCCAAGTTAGTTTTCATCATGCTCGTATGATTCGCGTTCGTTACTTCGATAATTTGATATGTGGGTGGACCGGTGCTTGGGTCCTGTCCTTACTTGGAAAAGCCTCCCACTTATGATTAACCCCTCTCGCAAGCATCCGCAACTATGAAAGAAGAATTAAGATAAATCTAACCATAGCATGAAACATGTGGATCCAAATCAGCCCCTTACGAAGCAACGCATAAACTAGGGTTTAAGATTCTGTCACTCTAGCACCCCATCATCTACTTATTACTTCCCAATGCCTTCCCCTAGGCCCAAATCACGGTGAAGTGTCATGTAGTCGACGTTCAGATAACACCACTAGAGGAAAGACAACATACATCTCATCAAAATATCGAACGAATACCAAATTCACAAGATTACTAATAACAAGACTTCTCCCATGTCCTCAGGAACAAACGTAACTACTCATAAAGCATGTTCATGTTCAAGATCAGAGGGGTATTGAATAACATTAAGGATCTGAACATACAATCTTCCACCAAATAAACCAACTAGCATCAACTACGAAGAGTAATCAACACTACTGGCAACCCACAGGTACCAATCTAAGGTTTTGGGACAAAGATTGAATACAAGAGATGAACTAGGGTTTGAGAGGAGATGGTGTTGGTGAAGATGTTGATGCAGATTGACCCTCCCTCGATGAGAGGATCGTTCGTGATGACGATGGCTTCGATTTCCCCTCACAGAGGGAAGTTTCTCCAGCAGAATCGCTTTGCCGGAGCCCTAGGTTGCTCCTGCCCAGGTTCCGCCTCGAGACGACGGCGTTTCACCCCAAAAGATTCCTTCTTATTTTTTCTAGGTCAAAACCCTCCATATAGCAGAAGATGGGCACAGGACGATGGCCAGGGGGCCCACAAGCCCTGGGAGCGCACCCTGGGGGTAGGGCGCGCCCCCTAGGCTTGTGGACACCTGGTGTGTCCCTCTCTGTAGTTTCTTCGCCCAATATTTTTTATATATTCCAAAATAATTCTCCGTAAAGTTTCAGGACATTTGGAGTTGTGCGGAATAGGTATCTCAGATTTGCTCCTTTCCGGTCCAGAATTCCAGCTGTCGGCATTCTCCCTCTTCATGTAAATCTTGTAAAATAAGAGAGAAAAGGCATAATTATTGTACCATAATGTGAAATAACAGCCCATAATGCAATAAATATCAACATAAAAGTATGAGGAAAAATGGACGTATCAGACACCGACGGGGGACGGAGCTGGTCGACCCCGAGGGAAGCACCACACGGCGGACTTCTACGGTTCCGGGCGAGGTAAGGTACACACAGCAGAGATTTGAACCGGACGGCGTCGGAAGTGGACGGGGACACTAGCTCGATCTCGACCACCATAGCGATGTTTTGTACCAGGCCGCGACGATGGCTCCTTTCGTTGTAGGTAGCAACTGGCTCACCCCTTCCCAATTTTTTTCATAAGTTTCATTTCTGCACATACAGATAACTGAGAATTCATGTATAAATCTCCGACTCCATAACTAACTTTCCTAGGTACTGTTGGAAATATGCCCTAGAGGCAATAATAAAATGGTTATTATTATATTTCCTTGTTCATGATAATTGTCTGTTATTCATGCTATAATTATGTTATCCGGAAATCGTAATACATGTGTGAATACATAGACCACAACATGTCCCTAGTAAGCCTCTAGTTGACTAGCTCGTTGATCAATAGATGGTTACGGTTTCCTGACCATGGATATTGGATGTCATTGATAACGGGATCACATCATTAGGAGAATGATGTGATGGACAAGACCCAATCCTAAGCCTAGCACTAGATCGTGTAGTTCGTTTGCTAAAGCTTTTCCAATGTCAAGTAACTTTTCCTTAGACCATGAGATTGTGCAACTCCCGGATACCGTAGGAGTGCTTTGGGTGCACCAAACGTCACAACGTAACTGGGTGGCTATAAAGGTGCACTACGGGTATCTCCGAAAGTATCTGTTGGGTTGGCACGAATCGAGACTGGGATTTGTCACTCCATGTAACGGAGAGGTACCTCTGGGCCCACTCGGTAGGACATCATCATAATGAGCTCAATGTGATCAAGGAGTTGTTCACGGGATGATGTGTTACGGAAACGAGTAAAGAGACTTGCCGGTAACGAGATTGAACAAGGTATCGAGATACCGACGATCGAATCTCGGGCAAGTATCGTACCGATAGGCAAAGGGAATTGCGTACGGGATTGATTGAATCCTCGACATCATGGTTCATCCGATGAGATCATCGAGGAGCATGTGGGAGCCAACATGGGTATCCAGATCCCGCTGTTGGTTATTGACCGGAGAGTCGTCTCGGTCATGTCTGCGTGTCTCCCGAACCCGTAGGGTCTACACACTTAAGGTTCGGTGACGCTAGGGTTATAGAGATATTAGTATGCGGTAACCCGAAGGTTGTTCGGAGTCTCGGATGAGATCCTGGACGTCACGAGGAGTTCCGGAATGGTCCGGAGGTAAAGATTTATATATGGGAAGTCCTATTTTGGCCACCGGAAAATGTTCGGGATTTTTCGGTATTGTACCGAGAAGGTTCTAGAAGGTTCCGGAGTGGGGCCCACCTGCATGGGGGGACCCACATGAACGTGGGTAGTGGGGGCAAGGCACCACACCCCTAGTCAAGGCGCACCAAGATTCCCCCTTAGAAGGAATAAGATCATATCCCGAAGGGATAAGATCAAGATCCCTAAAAAAGGGGGATAACAATCGGTGGGGAAGGGAAAGGATGGGATTTCTTTCCTTCCACCTTTGCCAACGCCCCAATGGACTTGGAGGGCAAGAAACCAGCCCCCTCCACCCCTATATATAGTGGGGAGGTGCATGGGAGAAACAGCTCAGCCCCTGGCGCCTCCCTCTCCCTCCCGTGACACCTCTTCCTCCTCCCGTAGCGCTTGGCGAAGCCCTGCTGAAATCCCGCTGCTTCCACCACCACACCGTCGTGCTGCTGGATCTCCATCAACCTCTCCTCCCCCCTTGCTGGATCAAGAAGGAGGAGACGTCTCTGCTCCGTACGTGTGTTGAACGCGGAGGTGCCGTCCGTTCGGCGCTCGGTCATCGGTGATTTGGATCACGACGAGTACGACTCCATCAACCCCGTTCTCTTGAACGCTTCCGCTCGCGATCTACAAGGGTATGTAGATACACTCCCCTCTCACTCGTTGCTAGATGACTCCATAGATTGATCTTGGTGATGCGTAGAAAATTTTAAAATTCTGCTACGTTCCCCAACAGTGGCATCATGAGCCAGGTCTATGCGTAGTATCTTGCACGAGTAGAACACAAAGTAGTTGTGGGCGTCGATTTGTCAATCTTCTTGCCGTTACTAGCCTTATCTTGATTCGGCGGCACTGTGGGATGAAGCGGCCCGGACCGACCTTACACGTACGCTTACGTGAGACAGGTTCCACCGACTGACATGCACTAGTTGCATAAGGTGGCTAGCGGGTGTCTGTCTCTCCCACTTTAGTCGGATCGGATTCGATGAACAGGGTCCTTATGAAGGGTAAATAGAAATTGGCATATCACGTTGTGGTTTTGGCGTAGGTAAGAAACGTTCTTGCTAGAAACCTATAGCAGCCACGTAAAAACTTGCAACAACAATTAGAGGACGTCTAACTTGTTTTTGCAGCAAGTGCTTTGTGATGTGATATGGCCAAAGGACGTGATGAATGATATATGTGATGTATGAGATGATCATGTTCTTGTAATAGGAATCACGACTTGCATGTCGATGAGTATGACAACCGGCAGGAGCCATAGGAGTTGTCTTAATTTATTATATGACCTGCGTGTCATTGAAATTCGCCATGTAATTACTTTACTTTATTGCTAACCGTTAGCCGCAGTAGTAGAAGTAATAGTTGGCGAGACAACTTCATGAAGACACGATGATGGAGATCATGATGATGGAGATCATGGTGTCATGCCGGTGACGATGATGATCATGGAGCCCCGAAGATGGAGATCAAAAGGAGCAAAGTGATAATGGCCATATCATGTCACTATTTTGATTGCATGAGATGTTTATCATGTTTTTGCATCTTATTTGCTTAGAACGGCGGTAGCATATATAAGATGATCCCTTACTAAAATTTCAAGAAAGTGTTCCCCCTAAATGTGCACCGTTGCGAAGGTTCGTTGTTTCGAAGCACTACGTGTTGATCGGGTGTGATAGATTCTAACGTTCGAATACAACGGGTGTAAGCCAGATTTACACAGCAATACACTTAGGTTGACTTGACGAGCCTAGCATGTACAGACATGGCCTCGGAACACAAGAGACCGAAAGGTCGAGCATGAGTCGTATAGAAGATACGATCAACATGGGGATGTTCATCGTTGATGACTAGTCCGTCTCACGTGATGATCGGACACGGCCTAGTCGATTCGGATCATGTAATCACTTAGATGACGAGAGGGATGTCTATCTGAGTGGGAGTTCATTACATAATTTGATTAGATGAACTTAATTGTCATGAACTTAGTCTAAATGTTACATATCTATCTTGTAGATCAAATGGCCAACGCTAATGTTACCCTCAACTTCAACGCGTTCCTAGAGAAAAACAAGCTGAAAGACGATGGTAGCAACTATGCGGACTGGGTCCGTAACCTGAGGATTATCCTCATAGCTGCCAAGAAATCATATGTCCTTGAAGCACCATTAGGTGACCCACCTGCTCTCCCAGCACTGCCAGACGATTTGAACGTTTGGCAGACACGCACCGATGATTACTCCTTCGTTCAGTGCGGCATGCTCTTCAGCTTAGAACCGGGGCTCCAAAAGCGTTTTGAGCATCATGGAGCATATGAGATGTTCGAAGAGCTGAAAATGGTTTTCCAAGCTCATGCCCGGATCGAGAGATATGAAGTCTCCGATAAGTTCTACAGCTGTAAGATGGAGGAAAATAGTTCTGTCAGCGAGCACATACTCAAAATGTCTGGGTTGCACAGCCGCTTGTCTCAGCTGGGAGTTAATCTCCCGGATGACGCGGTCGTTGACAGAATCCTTCAGTCGCTTCCACCTAGCTACAAGAGCTTCGTGATGAACTTCAACATGCAGGGGATGGAAAAGACCATTCCTGAGGTATATGCGATGCTGAAGTCAGCGGAGGCAGAGATCAGAAAGGAACATCAAGTGTTGATGGTGAATAAAACCACTAAGTTCAAGAAGGGCAAGGGTAAGAAGAACTTCAAGAAGGACGGCAAGGGAGTTGCCGCGCCCGGTAAGTCAGCTGCCGGGAAGAAGTCGAAGAATGGACCCAAGCCTGAGACTGAGTGCTTTTATTGCAAGGGAAACGGTCACTGGAAGCGAAACTGCCCCAAGTACTTGGCGGACAAGAAGGCCGGCAATACCAAAGGTATATATGATATACATGTAATTGATGTGTACCTTACCAGCACTCGTAGTAGTTCCTGGGTATTTGATACCGGTGCGGTTGCTCATATTTGTAACTCAAAGCAGGAACTGCGGAATCAGCGTAGACTGGCAAAGGACGAGGTGACGATGCGCGTCGGGAATGGTTCCAAGGTCGATGTGATCGCCGTCGGCACGCTACCTCTGCATCTACCTACGGGATTAGTTTTAAACCTCAATAATTGTTATTTAGTACCAGCTTTGAGCATGAACATTGTATCTGGATCTCGCTTAATGCGAGATGGCTACTCATTTAAATCTGAGAATAATGGTTGTTCTATTTATATGAGAGATATGTTTTATGGTCATGCCCCGCTTGTGAATGGTTTATTTTTATTGAATCTCGAACGTGATGTTACACATGTTTATAATGTGAATGCCAAGAAATGCAAGGTTGATAACGATAGTCCCACATACTTGTGGCACTGCCGCCTTGGTCATATCGGTGTTAAACGCATGAAGAAACTCCATGCAGATGGACTTTTGGAGTCTCTTGATTATGAATCATTTGACAGATGCGAACCATGCCTCTTGGGCAAGATGACCAAGACTCCGTTCTCCGGAACAATGGAGCGAGCAACCAACTTATTGGAGATCATACATACTGATGTGTGTGGTCCAATGAGTGTTGAGGCTCGCGGTGGTTATCGTTATGTTCTCACCCTCACCGATGATTTGAGTAGATATGGGTATGTCTACTTGATGAAGCACAAGTCTGAGACCTTTGAAAAGTTCAAGGAATTTCAGAGTGAGGTTGAGAATCAACGTGACAAGAAAATAAAGTTCTTACGATCAGATCGTGGAGGAGAATATTTGAGTCATGAATTTGGCACGCACTTAAGGAAATGTGGAATTGTTTCACAACTCACGCCGCCTGGAACACCTCAACGTAATGGTGTGTCCGAACGTCGTAATCGCACTCTATTGGATATGGTGCGATCTATGATGTCTCTTACCGATTTACCGCTATCCTTTTGGGGTTATGCTTTAGAGACTGCCGCATTCACTTTAAATAGGGCACCGTCAAAATCCGTTGAGACGACACCGTATGAATTATGGTTTGGGAAGAAACCTAAGCTGTCGTTTCTGAAAGTTTGGGGATGCGATGCTTATGTGAAGAAACTTCAACCAGAGAAGCTCGAACCCAAGTCGGAAAAATGCGTATTCATAGGATACCCTAAGGAAACTATTGGGTATACCTTCTACCTAAGATCCGAGGGCAAGATCTTTGTTGCCAGGAATGGATCCTTTCTAGAGAAAGAGTTTCTCTCGAAAGAAGTGAGTGGGAGGAAAGTGGAGCTTGATGAGATGACCCTCGAACCGGAGAGTAGCGCAGCACAGGAAAATGTTTCTGTGGAGCCTACACCGGCTAGAGAGGAAGTTATTGATAATGATCATGATCAAGCTACCACTGAACTTCGAAGGTCCACGAGGACACGTTCCGCACCAGAGTGGTATGGCAATCCTGTCCTGGAAATCATGTTGTTAGACAACAGTGAACCTTCGAACTATGAAGAAGCGATGGCGGGCCCGGATTCCGACAAATGGCTTGAAGCCATGAAATCCGAGATAGTATCCATGTATGAAAACGAAGTATGGACTTTGACTGACTTGCCCGATGATCGGCAAGCCATAGAAAATAAATGGATCTTTAAGAAGAAGACTGACGCGGATGGTAATGTGACCATCTATAAGGCTCGGCTTGTCGCTAAGGGTTATCGACAAGTTCAAGGGGTTGACTACGATGAGACTTTCTCACCCGTAGCGAAGCTGAAATCCGTCAGAATCATGTTAGCAATTGCCGCATACTATGATTATGAGATATGGCAAATGGACGTCAAAACGGCATTCCTTAATGGTTTTCTTAAGGAAGAGTTGTATATGATGCAACCGGAAGGTTTTGTCGACCCTGATAATGCTGACAAGGTATGCAAGCTCCAGCGCTCAATCTATGGGCTGGTGCAAGCATCTCGGAGTTGGAACATTCGCTTTGATGAGATGATCAAAGCGTTTGGGTTCACACAGACTTATGGAGAAGCCTGTGTTTACAAGAAAGTGAGTGGGAGCTCTGTAGCATTTCTCATATTATATGTGGATGACATACTACTAATGGGAAATGATATAGAATTCTTGGAAAGTATAAAGGCCTACTTGAATAAGTGTTTTTCAATGAAGGACCTTGGAGAAGCTGCTTATATATTAGGCATCAAGATCTATAGGGATAGATTGAGACGCCTCATAGGTCTTTCGCAAAGCACATACCTTGATAAGATATTGAAGAAGTTCAATATGGATCAGTCCAAGAAGGGGTTCTTGCCTGTATTGCAAGGTGTGAGATTGAGCTCGGCTCAATGCCCGACCACGGCAGAAGATATAGAAGAGATGAGTGTCATCCCCTATGCCTCAGCCATAGGGTCTATTATGTATGCCATGCTGTGTACCAGACCTGATGTAAACCTTGCAGTAAGTTTGGTAGGTAGGTACCAAAGTAATCCTGGCAAGGAACACTGGACAGCGATCAAGAACATCCTGAAGTACCTGAAAAGGACTAAGGATATGTTTCTCGTATATGGAGGTGACGAAGAGCTCGTCGTAAAGGGTTACGTCGACGCTAGCTTCGACACAGATCCGGATGACTCCAAGTCACAAACCGGATACGTGTATATTTTGAATGGTGGAGCGGTAAGCTGGTGCAGTTGCAAGCAAAGCGTCGTGGCGGGTTCTACATGCGAAGCGGAGTACATAGCAGCCTCGGAGGCAGCACACGAAGCAGTATGGATGAAGGGGTTCATCACCGACCTAGGAGTCATTCCAAATGCGTCGGGTCCAATGGCTCTCTTCTGTGACAACACTGGAGCTATTGCCCTTGCCAAGGAGCCCAGGTTTCACAAAAGGACCAGGCATATCAAGCGTCGCTTCAACTCCATACGTGAACATGTTCAAGATGGAGACATAGATATTTGTAAAGTGCACACGGATTTGAATGTAGCAGATCCGTTGACTAAACCTCTTTCACGAGCAAAACATGATCAACACCAGTACTCTATGGGTGTTCGATTCATCACAATGTAACTAGATTATTGACTCTAGTGCAAGTGGGAGACTGTTGGAAATATGCCCTAGAGGCAATAATAAAATGGTTATTATTATATTTCATTGTTCATGATAATTGTCTGTTATTCATGCTATAATTGTGTTATCCGGAAATCGTAATACATGTGTGAATACATAGACCACAACATGTCCCTAGTAAGCCTCTAGTTGACTAGCTCGTTGATCAATAGATGGTTACGGTTTCCTGACCATGGACATTGGATGTCATTGATAACGGGATCACATCATTAGGAGAATGATGTGATGGACAAGACCCAATCCTAAGCCTAGCACTAGATCGTGTAGTTCGTTTGCTAAAGCTTTTCCAATGTCAAGTAACTTTTCCTTAGACCATGAGATTGTGCAACTCCCGGATACCGTAGGAGTGCTTTGGGTGCACCAAACGTAACAACGTAACTGGGTGGCTATAAAGGTGCACTACGGGTATCTCCGAAAGTATCTGTTGGGTTGGCACGAATCGAGACTGGGATTTGTCACTCCATGTAACGGAGAGGTACCTCTGGGCCCACTCGGTAGGACATCATCATAATGAGCTCAATGTGATCAAGGAGTTGTTCACGGGATGATGTGTTACGGAAACGAGTAAAGAGACTTGCCGGTAACGAGATTGAACAAGGTATCGAGATACCGACGATCGAATCTCGGGCAAGTATCGTACCGATAGACAAAGGGAATTGCGTACGGGATTGATTGAATCCTCGACATCGTGGTTCATCCGATGAGATCATCGAGGAGCATGTGGGGGCCAACATGGGTATCCAGATCCCGCTGTTGGTTATTGACCGGAGAGTCGTCTCGGTCATGTCTGCGTGTCTCCCGAACCCGTAGGGTCTACACACTTAAGGTTCGGTGACGCTAGGGTTATAGAGATATTAGTATGCGGTAACCCGAAGGTTGTTCGGAGTCTCGGATGAGATCCTGGACGTCACGAGGAGTTCCGGAATGGTCCGGAGGTAAAGATTTATATATGGGAAGTCCTATTTTGGCCACCGGAAAATGTTCGGGATTTTTCGGTATTGTACCGAGAAGGTTCTAGAAGGTTCCGGAGTGGGGCCCACCTGCATGGGGGGACCCACATGAACGTGGGTAGTGGGGGCAAGGCCCCACACCCCTAGTCAAGGCGCACCAAGATTCCCCCTTAGAAGGAATAAGATCATATCCCGAAGGGATAAGATCAAGATCCCTAAAAAAGGGGGATAACAATCGGTGGCGAAGGGAAAGGATGGGATTTCTTTCCTTCCACCTTTGCCAACGCCCCAATGGACTTGGAGGGAAAGAAACCAGCCCCCTCCACCCCTATATATAGTGGGGAGGTGCATGGGAGAAACAGCTCAGCCCCTGGCGCCTCCCTCTCCCTCCCGTGACACCTCTTCCTCCTCCAGTAGCGCTTGGCGAAGCCCTGCTGAAATCCCGCTGCTTCCACCACCACACCGTCGTGCTGCTGGATCTCCATCAACCTCTCCTCCCCCCTTGCTGGATCAAGAAGGAGGAGACGTCTCTGCTCCGTACGTGTGTTGAACGCGGAGGTGCCGTCCGTTCGGCGCTCGGTCATCGGTGATTTGGATCACGACGAGTACGACTCCATCAACCCCGTTCTCTTGAACGCTTCCGCTCGCGATCTACAAGGGTATGTAGATACACTCCCCTCTCACTCGTTGCTAGATGACTCCATAGATTGATCTTGGTGATGCGTAGAAAATTTTAAAATTCTGCTACGTTCCCCAACAGGTACAAACTTAGCTAGAATCAAGTGGTGTCCTTTGGCATAATTTTGGAATAGTTGCCATGGCAAAATGTTTGTACGAGGTGCCATGGCAGAATTGCTATGTGCAGTTTTGCCATTCGACATAATTGCTATGAGTATTTGTCATGGCAAATTTCTGGAGTAGTTGCCATGGAAGAATTTTGCTATGAATTTTTTGATATACCATGACATTCTTGTTTTAGGAATAGTTGCCATACTAGCTTTTGTTCTACTACATTCTTGCCTTGGCAAATTGCTATTCATTCTTTTTCACAAATCATTTTGGCTATTGTCAAGCCACTAGGTTTGTCTAATTTGCCATGTATTAGAGATATGTTTAATTTTCCATGAGAAATGATGTGTAATTCAAGAGAAATAAAATGTGTTCAAAAACATCACAAATTTATAGATATTCAAAAAACATGGCAACTTAATATGTTCAACAATACGGCAAACTTGCCATGGCAACTTTGCCATGTTCGAAAACATTGCAAATTTATAGACATTCAAAAAACATGGCAACTTAATATGTTCAACGACAAGTTTGCCATGGAAACTTTGCCATGTTGGAAAACATTGCAAATTTATAGATATTCAAAAAACATGGCTACTTAATATGTTCAACAGCATGGCAAACTTGCCATGCAACTTTACTTTACCATGTTCAAAAACATGGCAAAGTTGTAGATGTTCAAAAACATGGCAACTTATAATGTTCAAAAACATTGAAAACTTGCCATGACAAACTTAACGAGCATGGCAATTGTAGTTCACGGGCCACGGCAAAAATACTTTAATTCACAGGCGAAAGTGGGATTTTTCTACATATTCTCTGCAATGGCAACTTTTACATTTTTTTACGTCTCAATTTTTACTTAATTTTTTTGACATGGCAAATTTATTGCATAGGGCATGACAATTATTACTTCAATACAAATTTATAGATATTTCAAAAAATCATGGCAACTTAATATGTTCAAAAACATAGCAAAACTTTCCATGGCAACTTCGCCATGTTCGGAAACATTGTAAATTTATAGATATTCACAAAACATGGTAACTTTGCCATGTTCGAAAACATCGCAAACTTATAGATTTTGAAAAAACATGGCAACTTAATATGTTCAACGACACGGAAAACTTGCCATGGCAACTTCAAAAAATTCCATGGCAAATTTGTATATGCATTAGCCATGGCAAGTTTC
The DNA here is from genome assembly GCA_011799875.1 of Thinopyrum elongatum. Lineage (NCBI taxonomy): Eukaryota > Viridiplantae > Streptophyta > Magnoliopsida > Poales > Poaceae > Thinopyrum > Thinopyrum elongatum. The sequence goes on along the minus strand of CM022299.1, from coordinate 367,664,766 downwards.
ATCTTTGTCCTTGTTCGTAAACAAAGGCATTTTTTGCCACATATGATTTTTTTCATGTGATTTGCCATGGCACATTCTTTCATGCGGGGAAGCCTCGCGGCAGCCTGATGCGGCTTGAAGCTACAACGGTATTTCCCCAAAGAGGAAGGGATGATGCAGCACAGCGGCGGTAGGTATTTCCCTCAGTGATGAAACCAAGGTTATCGAACCAGTAGGAGAACCAAGCAACACTACGTAAACAGCACCTGCACACAAATAACAAATACTCGCAACCCGACGTGTAAAAGGGGTTGTCAATCCCTTTCGGGCAACGGCGCCAAAAATTGGCAAACGTACGTGAGAGAGTAGTAAATATTGATAGATCGAACGCCAAATAAAATAAAGTGCAGCAAGGTATTTTTGTATTTTTGGTTTAATAGATCTGAAAATAAAAGTTGCAAATAAAGAAAAGAACGAATAGCAAAACAGATCTTGAAAGCAAATATATTGGAAAAGAGACCCGGGGGCCGTAGGTTTCACTAGTGGCTTCTCTCGAGAAAAATAGCAAACAGTGGGTGAACAAATTACTGTTGGGCAATTGATAAAACTTCAAATAATCATGACGATATCCAGGCAATGATAATTATATAGGCATCACGTACAACATTAGTAGACCGACTCCTGCCTGCATCTACTACTATTACTCAACTCATCGACCGCTATCCAGCATGCATCTAGTGTATTAAGTTCATGGAGAAATGGAGTAATGCAATAAGAACGATGACATGATGTAGACAAGATCTATTTATGTAGAAATAGACCCCATCGTTTTATCCTTAGTAGCAATGATACATACGTGTCGGTTCCCCTTCTGTCACTGGGATCAAGCACCATAAGATCGAACCCACTACAAAGCACCTCTTCCGATTGAAAGATAAATAGATCAAGTTGGCCAAACAAAACCCAAATATCAGAGAAGAAATACGAGGCTATAAGAAATCATGCATATAAGAGATCAAAGAAGACTCAAATAACTTTCATGGATAAAAAGATAGATCTGATCATAAACTCAAAGTTCATCGGATCCCAACAAACACACTGCAAAAAGAGTTACATCATATGGATCTCCAAGAGACCATTGTAATGAGAATCAAACGAGAGAAAGCCATCTAGCTACTAACTACAGACCCGTAGGTCTACAAAGAACTACTCACGCATCATCGGAGAGGCACCAATGGAAGTGGTGAACCCCTCCATGATGGTGTCTAGATTGGATCTGGTGGTTCTGGACTCTGCGGCGGCTGGAATTGATTTTCGTCGACTCCCCTAGGGTTTCTGGAATGTTGAGGTATTTATAGAGCAAAGAGGCAGTTCGGAGGGCACCCGAGGTGGGCACAACCCACCAGGGCGCGCCTGGGCCTCTAGGCGCGCCCTGGTGGGTTGTGCTCCCCTTGGAGCACCCCCCCAGGCGCTTCTCCGGCCCACTGGATGTCTTCTGGTCCAAAAAAATCCACAAAAAGTTTCGCTGCGTTTGGACTCCGTTTGGTATTGATTTCCTGCGATGTAAAAAACATGCAAAAAACAGCAACTGGCACTTGGCACTATGTCAATAGGTTAGTACCAAAAAATGATATAAAATGATTGTAAAACATCCAAGAATGATAATATAACAGCATGGAACAATCAAAAATTATAGATACGTCGGAGACGTATCAGCATCCCCAAGCTTAATTCCTGCTCGTCCTCAAGTAGGTAAATGATAAAAACAGAATTTTTGATGTGGAATGCTGCCTAACATGTCATATCATATTCTTTCTTTTATAGCATGGACATTTGGACTTTTATATGGTTCAAAGCAACAGTCTAGTTTTGACATGATGACTTAAATACTCAAGCATATCAACAAGCAACTATGTCTTTCAAAATATCAACGCTAAAATAAGTTATCCGTAGCCCATCATGCTCAACCATTGATCCATTCATGAAACACACTCGAATATTAACTACACCCAATGCTCAAGTACGATCATAGTGCCTCCTAGTTGGTGCTTTATAAGAGAAGATGGAGACTCAAATTAAAAATAAAAATTGCATAAAGTAAAGAAAGGCCCTTCGCAGAGGGAAGTAGGGATTTGTAGAGGTGCCAGAGCTCAAAGCAAAAAATTTAGAGATAAAAACATTTTGGGAGGTGTGCTTTTCCCACCAACGAGAACGACTTAGAGTTCCCAACACTTTCCATGCTAGATATATCATAGGCGGTTCCCAAACAGAAAATAAAGTTTATTCCTTTTTCCAACATTTCTTTCACTTTCCATGGCTAGCCGTATCCACGGGTGCCCTCCATACCAACACTTTCCAAGGAATTTATTATTTGAAAACATAAAGTAAATTCATTTTTTCATTTCGGGACTGGGCATCCCTAATACCTTTGCCTTACTCTCGTGCAATGACAAGTGAATAAACACTCATCGTGAGAATAACACATCTAGCATGGAAAATATTAGCCACCCCTCACCGCCTCGCGAGCGGTACGAACACACAAAAGAGAAGTTTATTTTGAAAATTAGAGATGGCACATACAAATTTGCTTAGAATGGCAAAAGAATACCGCATATAGATAGATATAGTGGACTCATGTGGCAAACCTGGTTTAAAGGGTTTTGGATGCACAAGTAGTGATCATACTTAGTGCAAAATGAAGGCTAGCAAAAGATTTAGAAGCGACCAACCAAAAAACGAATAATCTCATAAGCGAGCATTAAGCATAATTAACACCGAATAATGCACCACAAGTAGGATATAATTTCATTGCATGACTATTGACTTTCGTGCTTGCATAGGGAATCACAAACTTTAACACCAATATTCTTACTAAAGCACAATTACTCATCAACATAACTCACACATCACATCATCATATCTCAAAACTATTACAAGGAATCAAGTTTATTTTGTCCAATGATCTTCATGAAAGTTTTTATTATATCCTTCTTGGATATCTATCACTTTGGAACTAATTTTCATGTGTTGCTTTTGATAAGCTCAAACAAATATAAGTGAAGATCATGAGCATAATACTTCTTTCTCTCAAATTAATTTAAGTGAAGCAAGAGAGAATTTCTTTAAAAAATTACTAACTCCCAAATAAATCTAAGTGAAGCATGAGAGCATTTCTTCAAAAATACTAAAGCACGCCGTGCTCAAAAAGATATAAGTGAAGCACTAGAGCAAATCCATAGCTCATAAAAAATTTAAGTGAAGCATAGAGAGCAATTCTAAAAAGTCATGGCATAATTTTGGCTCTCTCAAATAGGTGTGTCCAGCAAGGATTCATAACTTAGAACATAAAGCAAAACAAGCAAAGACTCATATCATACAAGACGCTCCAAGCAAAACTCATTGTATGTGACGAATAAAAATATAGCTTCGAGTAAAGTACCGATGGTCGTTAGAAGAAAGAGGGGATGCCACTCGGGGCATCCCCAAGCTTAGTTGCTTGCTTCTCTTTGGATAATAGCTTGGGATGCCATGGGCATCCCCAAGCTTAGGCTCTTCTTACTCCTTCTTCCTTCATCCATCGTAAGATAACCCAAAACTTGAAAACTTCAATCACACAAAACTCAACAAAACCTTCGTGAGATCCGTTAGTATAAGAAAGCAAATCACTATTATAATTACTGTAGCAAACCAATTAATATTTTAATCTTGCATTATATCTACTGTATTCCAACTTTTCTATGGCAAAAACTTATCAAAGAAAATCATAGAATCATCAAAACAAGCACACAACGCAAAGAAAACAGAATCTATCAAAAACAGAACAGTCTGTATCAATCTGAATATTTCGAATACTTTTGAAACTTCAAAAATTATGAAACATTAGGACCACAGAGGAAATTTGTACATAAATCTTGTGTAAAAAATTCAGAATTTTTAGTCTCTGATGTGAATTTTCAAAATTGTTTTACTGGACGCAAAAGTTTCTGTTTTCCAACAAGATCAAATCAACTATCACCCAACATAATCCTAAAGGCTTTACTTGGCACAAACACTAATTAAAACACAAAAAACACAATTATAACAGTAGCATAATTGTGCAAACACTCAAGAACAGAAATCAAAAAGCAAAAATAAATTTTATTCATTCGGTTGCCTCCCAACAAGCGCTATTGTTTTACGCCCTTAATTAGGCATAAGATTTTATTGATGCTCACATGAAAGATAATAATGAAAACACAAAGAGAGCATCATAAAACATGTGACAAACATATTTAAGTCTAACATATTTCCGATGCATAGGAATTTTATAGGAAAACAAATTAGCAAGACAAGCAAGATCTAGCATATGCATGGAAGAAAACAATAGCAATCTCAACATGAAGAGAGGTAATTTAGTAACATGAAAATTTCTACAACCATATTTCCCTCTCTCATAATAATTACATGCGGGACCATATTCAAACTCAACAATATAACTATCACGTAACATATTCTCTACATGATCCACATGCATGCAAAGTTAACACTCTTCCAAAATAGTGGGATTATCATCAAATAAAGTCATGACCTCTCCAAGCCCACTTTTATCAAAAATTTCATAAGATTGAACACTCTCCAAATATGTGGGAATATTTTTACCTAAAGTTGACACTCTTCCAAACCCACTTTCGATATTATTGCAAACATTATTATCAATAACATATTCATCATGAGGCTTAAATAAATTTTCAAGATCATAAGAAGAATCACCCCAATCATGATCATTGCAATAAGTAGTGGACCTATCAAAATTAGCATCCCCAAGCTTGGGGTTTTGCATATTATTAGCACAATTGACATTAATAGAATTTATAATAACATCATTGCAATCATGCTTTTCATTCAAGGAGCTATCATGAACCACTTTATAAATTCCTTCGTTTAACACTTCCTCACAATTTTCAGATTCATAAATCTCAAGCAAAACTTCATAAAGATAATCTAGTGAACTCAATTCACTAGCAATTGGTTCATCATAATTGGATCTTTTGAAAAGATTAGCAAGTGGACGAGGATCCATAACAATAGAATTTTAGCAAGCGAAGATGCAAGCAAATAGAAGGCACATGGCAACACAAGCAAACATGAGATCTGACGAGAAAAAGGCGAACGAAAAAGAGGGCGAATAAAACGGCAAATTTTTGTGAAGTGGGGGAGATGAAAATGAGAGGCAAATGGCAAATAATGTGAATTGTAAGGAGATGAGATTTGTGATTAGGAACCTGGTAGATGTTGATGATGTCTCCCCGGCAACGGCGCCAGAAATTCCTTTTGATGCGGCTTGAAGCTACGTCGGTATTTCCCCAAAGAGGAAGGGATGATGCAGCACAGCGGCGGTAGGTATTTCCCTCAGTGATGAAACCAAGGTTATCGAACCAGTAGGAGAACCAAGCAACACTACATAAATAGCACCTGCACACAAATAACAAATACTCGCAACCCGACGTGTAAAAGGGGTTGTCAATCCCTTTCGGGCAACGGCGCCAAAAATTGGCAAATGGACATGAGAGAGTAGTAAATATTGATGGATCGAACGCCAAATAAAATAAAGTGCAGCAAGGTATTTTTGTATTTTTGGTTTAATAGATCAGAAAATAAAAGTTGCAAATAAAGAAAAGAGCGAATAGCAAAACAGATCTTGAAAGCAAATATATTGGAAAAGAGACCCGGGGGCCGTAGGTTTCACTAGTGGCTTCTCTCGAGAAAAATAGCAAACGGTGGGTGAACAAATTACTGTTGGGCAATTGATAAAACTTCAAATAATCATGACGATATCCAGGCAATGATAATTATATAGGCATCACGTCCAAGATTAGTAGACCGACTCCTGCCTGCATCTACTACTATTACTCCACACATCGACCGCTATCCAGCATGCATCTAGTGTATTAAGTTCATGGAGAAACGGAGTAATGCAATAAGAACGATGACATGATGTAGACAAGATCTATTTATGTAGAAATCGACCCCATCGTTTTATCCTTAGTAGCAACGATACATACGTGTCGGTTCCCCTTCTGTCACTGGGATCAAGCACCGTAAGATCGAACCCACTACAAAGCACCTCTTCCCATTGCAAGATAAATAGATCAAGTTGGCCAAACAAAACCCAAATATCGGCGAAGAAATACGAGGCTATAAGCAATCATGCATATAAGAGATCAAAGAAGACTCAAATAACTTTCATGGATAAAAAGATAGATCTGATCATAAACTCAAAGTTCATCGGATCCCAACAAACACACCGCAAAAAGAGTTACATCATATGGATCTCCAAGAGACCATTGTATTGAGAATCAAACGAGGGAGAGAAAGTCATCTAGCTACTAACTACGGACCCGTAGGTCTACAAAGAACTACTCATGCATCATCGGAGAGGCACCAATGGAAGTGGTGAACCCCTCCATGATGGTGTCTAGATTGGATCTGGTGGTTCTGGACTCTACGGCGGCTGCAATTGATTTTCGTCGACTCCCCTAGGGTTTCTGGAATATTGGGGTATTTATAGAGCAAAGAGGCGGTTCGGGGGGCACCCGAGGTAGGCACAACCCACCAGGGCGCGCCTGGGCCTCCAGGCGCGCCCTGGTGGGTTGTGCTCCCCTCGGAGCACCCCCCAGGCGCTTCTCCGGCCCACTGGATGTCTTCTGGTCCAAAAAAATCCACAAAAAGTTTCGCTGCATTTGGACTCCGTTTGGTATTGATTTCCTGCGATGTAAAAAACATGCAAAAAATAGCAACTGGCACTTGGCACTATGTCAATAGGTTAGTACCAAAAAATGATATAAAATGACTATAAAATGATTGTAAAACATCCAAGAATGATAATATAACAGCATGGAACAATCAAAAATTATAGATACGTTGGAGACGTATCAGCATCCCCAAGCTTAATTCCTGCTCGTCCTCAAGTAGGTAAATGATAAAAACAGAATTTTTGATGTGGAATGCTGCCTAACATGTCATATCATATTCTTTCTTTTATAGCATGGACATTTGGACTTTTATATGGTTCAAAGCAATAGTCTAGTTTTGACATGATGACTTAAATACTCAAGCATATCAACAAGCAACTATGTCTTTCAAAATATCAATGCTAAAATAAGTTATCCTTAGCCCATCATGCTCAACCATTGATCCATTCATGAAACACACTCGAATATTAACTACACCCAATGCTCAAGTACGATCATAGTGCCTCCTAGTTGGTGCTTTATAAGAGAAGATGGAGACTCAAATTAAAAATAAAAATTGCATAAAGTAAAGAAAGGCCCTTCGCAGAGGGAAGTAGGGATTTGTAGAGGTGCCAGAGCTCAAAGCAAAAAATTTAGAGATAAAAACATTTTGGGAGGTGTGCTTTTCCCACCAACGAGAACGACTTAGAGTTCCCAACACTTTCCATGCTAGATATATCATAGGCGGTTCCCAAACAGAAAATAAAGTTTATTCCTTTTTCCACCATTTCTTTCACTTTCCATGGCTAGCCGTATCCACGGGTGCCCTCCATATCAACACTTTCCAAGGAATTTATTATTTGACAACATAAAGTAAATTTATTTTTTCATTTCGGGACTGGGCATCCCTAATACCTTTGCCTTACTCTCGTGCAATGACAAGTGAATAAACACTCATCGTGAGAATAACACATCTAGCATGGAAAATATTAGCCACCCCTCACCGCCTCGCGAGCGGTACGAACACACAAAAGAGAAGTTTATTTTGAAAATTAGAGATGGTACATACAAATTTGCTTAGAACGGCAAAAGAATACCGCATATAGGTAGATATAGTGGACTCATGTGGCAAAACTGGTTTAAAGGGTTTTGGATGCACAAGTAGTGATCATACTTAGTGCAAAATGAAGGCTAGCAAAAGATTTAGAAGCGACCAACCAAAAAACGAATAATCTCATAAGCGAGCATTAAGCATAATTAACACCGAATAATGCACCACAAGTAGGATATAATTTCATTGCATGACTATTGACGTTCGTGCTTGCATAGGGAATCACAAACCTTAACACCAATATTTTTACTAAAGCACAATTACTCATCAACATAACTCACATATCACATCATCATATCTCAAAACTATTACAAGGAATCAAGTTTATTTTGTCCAATGATCTTCATGAAAGTTTTTATTATATCCTTCTTGGATATCTATCACTTTGGAACTAATTTTCATGTGTTGCTTTTGATAAGCTCAAACAAATATAAGTGAAGATCATGAGCATAATACTTCTTTCTCTCAAATTAATTTAAGTGAAGCAAGAGAGAATTTCTTAAAAAAATTACTAACTCCCAAATAAATCTAAGTGAAGCATGAGAGCATTTCTTCAAAAATACTAAACCATGCCATGCTCAAAAAGATATAAGTGAAGCACTAGAGCAAATTCGTAGCTCATAAAAAAATTAAGTGAAGCATTGAGAGCAATTCTAACAAGTCATGGCATAATTTTGGCTCTCTCAAATAGGTGTGTACAGCAAGGATTCATAACTTAGAACATAAAGCAAAACAAGCAAAGACAAATATCATACAAGATGCTCCAAGCAAAACTCATTGTATGTGACGAATAAAAATATAGCTTCGAGTAAAGTACCGATGGTCGTTAGAAGAAAGAGGGGATGCCATTCGGGGCATCCCCAAGCTTAGTTGCTTGCTTCTATTTGGATAATAGCTTGGGATGCCATGGGCATCCCCAAGCTTAGGCTCTTCTTACTCCTTCTTCCTTCATCCATCGTAAGATAACCCAAAACTTGAAAACTTCAATCACACAAAACTCAACAAAACCTTCGTGAGATCCGTTAGTATAAGAAAGCAAATCACTATTATAATTACTGTAGAAAACCAATTCATATTTTATTCTTGCATTATATCTACTGTATTACAACTTTTCTATGGCAAAAACTCATCAAAGAAAAGCATAGAATCATCAAAACAAGCACACAACGCAAAGAAAACAGAATCTATCAAAAACAGAATAGTCTGTAGCAATCTGAATATTTCGAATATTTCTGAAACTCCAAAAATTCTGAAAAATTAGGACAACAGAAGAAATTTGTATATAAATCTTGTGTAAAAAAATTCAGAATTTTTAGTCTCTGATGTGAATTTTCAAAATTGTTTTACTGGACGCAAAAGTTTCTTTTTTCCAACAAGATCAAATCAACTATCACCCAACATAATCCTAAAGGCTTTACTTGGCACAAACACTAATTAAAACACAAAAACACAATTATAACAGTAGCATAATTGTGCAAACACTCAAGAACAGAAATCAAGAAGCAAAAATAAATTTTATTCATTGGGTTGTCTCCCAACAAGCGCTATTGTTTTACGCCCTTAATTAGGCATAAGATTTTATTGATGCTCACATGAAAGATAATAATGAAAACACAAAGAGAGCATCATAAAACATGTGAAAAACATATTTAAGTCTAACATATTTCCGATGCATAGGAATTTTATAGGAAAACAAATTAGCAAGACAAGCAAGATCTAGCATATGCATGGAAGAAAACAATAGCAATCTCAACATGAAGAGAGGTAATTTAGTAACATGAAAATTTCTACAACCATATTTCCCTCTCTCATAATAATTACATGCGGGACCATATTCAAACTCAACAATATAACTATCACGTAACATATTTTCTACATGATCCACATGCATGCAAAGTTGACACTCTTCCAAAATAGTGGGATTATCATCAAATAAAGTCATGACCTCTCCAAGCCCACTTTTATCAAAAATTTCATAAGATTGAACACTCTCCAAATATGTGAGATTATTTTTACCTAAAGTTGACACTCTTCCAAACCCACTTTCGATATTATTGCAAACATTATTATCAATAACATATTCATCATGAGGCTTAAATAAATTTTCAAGATCATAAGAAGAATCACCCCAATCATGATCATTGCAATAAGTAGTGGACATATCAAAATTAGCATCCCCAAGCTTGGGATTTTGCATATTATTAGCACAATTGACATTAATAGAATTTATAATAACATCATTGCAATCATGCTTTTCATTGAAGGAGCTATCATGAACCACTTTATAAATTCCTTCGTTTAACACTTCATCACTATTTTCAGATTCATAAATCTCAAGCAAAACTTCATAAAGATAATCTAGTGAACTCAATTCACTAGCAATTGGTTCATCATAATTGGATCTTTTGAAAAGATTGGCAAGTGGATGAGGATCCATAACAATAGAATTTTAGCAAGCGAAGATGCAAGCAAATAGAAGGCACATGGCAACACAAGCAAATATGAGATCTGACAAGAAAAAGGCGAACGAAAAAGAGGGTGAATAAAACGGCAAATTTTTGTGAAGTGGCGGAGATGAAAATGAGAGGCAAATGGCAAATAATGTGAATTGCAAGGAGATGAGATTTGTGATTAGGAACCTGGTAGATGTTGATGATGTCTCCCCAGCAACGGCGCCAGAAATTCCTTTTGATGCGGCTTGAAGCTACGTTGGTATTTCCCCAAAGAGGAAGGGATGATGCAGCACAGCGGCGGTAGGTATTTCCCTCAGTGATGAAACCAAGGTTATCGAACCAGTAGGATAACCAAGCAACACTACGTAAACAACACCTGCACACAAATAACAAATACTCGCAACCCGACGTGTAAAAGGGGTTGTCAATCCCTTTCGGGCAACGGCGCCAAAAATTGGCAAACGGACATGAGAGAGTAGTAAATATTGATAGATCGAACGCCAAATAAAATAAAGTGCAGCAAGGTATTTTTGTATTTTTGGTTTAATAGATCTGAAAATAAAAGTTGCAAATAAAGAAAAGAGCGAATAGCAAAACAGATCTTGAAAGCAAATATATTGGAAAAGAGACCCGGGGGCCGTAGGTTTCACTAGTGGCTTCTCTCGAGAAAAATAGCAAACGGTGGGTGAACAAATTACTGTTGGGCAATTGATAAAACTTCAAATAATCATGACGATATCCAGGCAATGATCATTATATAGGCATCACGTCCAAGATTAGTAGACCGACTCCTGCCTGCATCTACTACTATTACTCCACACATCGACCGCTATCCAGCATGCATCTAGTGTATTAAGTTCATGGAGAAACGGAGTAATGCAATAAGAATGATGACATGATGTAGACAAGATCTATTTATGTAGAAATAGACCCCATCGTTTTATCCTTAGTAGCAACGATACATACGTGTCGGTTCCCCTTCTGTCACTGGGATCAAGCACCGTAAGATCGAACCCACTACAAAGCACCTCTTCTCATTGCAAGATAAATAGATCAAGTTGGCCAAACAAAACCCAAATATCAGAGAAGAAATATGAGGATATAAGCAATCATGCATATAAGAGATCAAAGAAGACTCAAATAACTTTCATGGATAAAAAGATAGATCTGATCATAAACTCAAAGTTCATCGGATCCCAACAAACACACCGCAAAAAGAGTTACATCATATGGATCTCCAAGAGACAATTGTATTGAGAATCAAACGAGAGAGAGAAAGCCATCTAGCTACTAACTATGGACCCGTAGGTCTAGAAAGAACTACTCACGCATCATCGGAGAGGCACCAATGGAAGTGGTGAACCCCTCCATGATGGTGTCTAGATTGGATCTGGTGGTTCTGGACTCTGCGGCGGCTGGAATTGATTTTCGTCGACTCCCCTAGGGTTTCTGGAATATTGGGGTATTTATAGAGCAAAGAGGCGGTTCGGGGGGGCACCCGAGGTGGGCACAACCCACCAGGGCGCGCCTGGGCCTCCAGGCGCGCCCTGGTGGGTTGTGCTCCCCTCGAAGCACCCCCCAGGCGCTTCTCCGGCCCACTAGATGTCTTCTGGTCCAAAAAAATCCACAAAAAGTTTCGCTGCGTTTGGAATCCGTTTGGTATTGATTTCCTGCGATGTAAAAAACAGCAACTGGCACTTGGCACTATGTCAATAGGTTAGTACCAAAAAATGATATAAAATGACTAAAATGATTGTAAAACATCCAAGAATGATAATATAACAGCATGGAACAATAAAAAATTATAGATACGTTGGAGACGTATCACAGCCCAGTACCGGTCAAGAATTTGTGTGAAACTAGTCCCGCAGAAAACTTGTAGTTCAAGGCATAGTCCACTATTCAAGTTGTGGTCTAGTGTAGCGTAAAAATCTAAGTGGAAGTTTAACATAACAGTCTCCACTAAACATCTGTATATAAACAATGTTTTGGAACTGTGTGCCAATAAGACTTGGTGGGGGATTGTTGGAATTTATTAGTAGGCCTTTGGCCCAAAGCCCAACTAAAAATCTGAAATTCTCATGGCCCATTCATGCATGGCTGTGATTGGTGTGAGTGGGACTAAAGTTTAGTCCCACCCTGGAAGTTGAGTGGGAGTTGCACCTCTTTATAAGGTGGGCTCTTCTAGCGCTTGTATGAGCATGAGAAGAGGAGACCTACACGCGCGCTCCTCCTCCTCGCTCGCCTCGCCATGCCGCGTCGGGTTTCGGGAATGAGCCGAGTCGAGGACAAAGCTATGCACGTTGTCTATATTTTTGCTGCTTGGGAAAATTAATGAGTCATATTATTAATAATTAATGGATGCGTTAATTACTGAACCGTTTCCGATTCTTTTGGATCACGACTTGGACGTGGGCTTTACTCCCACGACCTACCCGACCCATATTATATAGTCAGGCAGACGTCTACCCTAGCCGCTGCCGCATCGTATGGTTTTGCACTGTTCCAGATCATTGCACCACCACGCAAGTCTTCTCCATCCCTCCTTCCGGCATGCACCGCAAGAAGGGACATCAAGCCTCCAGAACCCCGCCTCTCGTGATCCTGTACGGGAGAGGGGCGATCAGGTTTTTGGGGAGCGCACTCGCGCGACTGCTGGCAGCGACGACTTTGCCAACGACGACTTCTTCCTCGAGCTCGGCAACCTCTTCCTCAATGACATGGGCGACAATACCAACGCCAACGGTTCTACTCATGTTGCATCGTATGTGATTCTGTCCCTCTTGTTCGAGATCGTGGTAGAATTCATGTTTCTGATCTGTGTCTTAGATTCGATCTGTTCATCTACTATGCTAGTCTGCATGATTAGTTCAATCTCTGTTATTTTTGTCATGATTTATTTTGTGTTTATTTAGATTAATCTCGTAGTAATTTGCTCATATTTTCAACAATCCAAAAACCTGATTATATGCAATTTACTCTGAGTGGTTTTGCTACGCATCTGAAGCCACCTACCTTTAAGGGGGTGCAATATAAGAGGTGGCACGCGAGAGAAGTCTACTAGTTTCAGACCATGTACTGATATGACGCCACTAAGGGCAAGCCTGAGGGCGATCTTAATCCTGCAGAGTAGGAAGCTTTTGAGAAGATTGATACCCTCTTTAAAGGCACCCTTCTGAGTGTTCTTGGCGATTCCATTATGGATTCGTATATGTCGTTTGACAACGGCAAGGACCTGTGGGCTGCGCTCGAGGCCAAGTTTGGGGCCTCGGACGCCGGCAGCGAGTTGTACGTCATGGAGCAATTCTATGACTACAAGATGACTGATGAGCATTCTGTTGTTCAGCAGGCTCATGAGATACAGTCACTCGCAAAAGAACTTGAGTACTTCAAGTGTGTGTTGTCGGATAAATTTGTTGTCGGAGGCATCATTGCCAAGCTTCCACCTTCGTGGAACAATTTTGCTACTTCTCTGAAACACAAAAGGTAGGAGTTTTCTGTTTCGGATCTCATTGGTACTCTTGATATTGAAGAGAAGGCGAGAGAAAAATACACACGTGCTCGAGTTGCTGAGGGAGCTTCTAGTGCCCACATGGTACAGAAGAAGAACTTCAGCCCAACAAGTTCAAAAACAACAAGAACAATTCTCAGGGCAAAGGCAAGTTTGATGCAAAGAACAAGCCGTCACATTCTACCAACTTCAAGAAGAATTCTCATAAGAAGGGGAAGGGACTATGCCATGTCTGTGGTGATCCTAATCATTGGGCTCCGAGATGTCCTAACCGATTTGAGGAGCGTGAACTTGAGAAGAGCGGCAAGACCGCTAATGTTGTCATCGATGATACTGATATGAAGGATTCTGGGTACGGTATTTTTTCTACCATCCTTTCAGTATTTCATTCTTCTGATTGGTTGATTGACACCGGTGCCAATGTACATGTTTGTGCTGATGCCTCCATGTTTTCTTATTGTCAGGTCACAGGGACTTCTCCCGTGCTGATGGGGAATGGGTCACATGCCATTGTTCAAGGTGTCGGTACGGTCGGTCTGAAGTTTACTTCGAGGAAGATCGTGCGCCTGAAGAACGTTCATCATGTGCCCTCCATCAATAAAAATCTCGTCAGCGGTTCCCGTTTATGTCGAGATGGTTATAAGTTGGTTTTCGAGTCCAATAAAGTTGTAATTTCTAAGTATGGACAATTTGTTGGAAAAGGCTATGAGTGCGGAGGCTTGTTCTGCCTATCTTTGTCAGATATTTGCACTAAAGTTATTAATCATGTTTGCCACAATAATGAGTCTAATATTTGGCATTCACGACTTTGTCATATTAACTTTGGTTGCATGATGCGGCTAGCCAATATGAGTTTAATTCCTAAATTCACTAATATCAAGGGCTCCAAGTGCCAAGTGTCTGTGCAAGCTAAGCAACCTCGCAAGTCCCATAAGACTGCAGAGGCAAGAGACTTGGCGCCACTAGAGCTTATACATTCTGATCTTTGTGAGATGAATGGCGTGTTGACAAAAGGTGGAAAGAAATACTTCATGACGTTGATTGATGACTCCACTAGATATTGTTATGTGTATCTTCTTAAATCAAAAGATGAGGCTTTAAATTTCTTCAAAAACTATAAAGCTGAAGCAGAGAACCAACTTGATCAAAAAATAAATGGCTTAGGTCTGATCATGGTGGAGAGTACTTTTCCAATGAATTTGATTTGTTTTGTGCGAAACATGGTATAATCCATGAGAGGACGCCTCCCTACTCACCTCGGTCAAATGGGGTGGCCGAAAGAAAGAACTGAACTCTAACTGATTTGGTTAACACCATGTTAGACACATCGGGTCTCTCCAAGGCATGGTGGAGGAGGCCTAATGACTGCATGTCATGTCCTAAACCGAGTTCCCACAAAGCATAAGACCATGACTCCATTTGAGGAATGGGAAAGGAAAAGATTGAAACTCCCCTACCTATGTACTTGGGGTTGTTTGGCGAAAGTCAATATACCAATTCCCAAGAAGCGCAAGCTTGGACCAAAAACCGTGGATTGTGTTCTTCTGGGCTATGCTTTTCATAGCATTGGCTATAGATTTTTGATAATAAAATCTGAGGTAACCGACATGCATGTTGGTACAATTATGGAGTCGAATGATGCGAATTTCTTTGAGGACATATTTCCTATGAAGGATATGTCGAGTTCATCAAACCAGGAGATACCTACTCTATCGAGTCAGGAATTAGCTGTAATTCCTGAATCCACCATTGCGATGGAACACGTTGAGAATCCTGCGGAGGATGACAATGAAACTCCTGTAAGGAATAAGAGACAGAGGACTACAAAGTCCTTTGGTGATGATTTCATTATATACCTCGTGGATGACACACCCAGGACTATTTCAGAAGCCTATGCATCTCCTGATACTGACTACTGGAAGGAAGCTGTGCGTAGCGAGATGGATTCCATCTTAGCTAACGGAACCTGGGAAATCACCGATCGTCCTTATGGGTGTAAACCTATAGGATGTAAGTGGGTGTTCAAGAAAAAGATTAGACCTGATGGTACGATTGAAAAGTACAAGGCACGGCTGGTGGCCAAGGGTTATACCCAGAAAGAAGGAGAAGACTACTTTGACACTTACTCACTTGTGGCTAGACTGACCACTATTCGGGTGCTACTATCACTGGCTGCCTCACACGGTCTTCTCATTCATCAAATGGACGTTAAGACGGCTTTCCTCAATGGAGAGTTGAACGAGGAAATTTACATGGATCAACTAGATGGTTTTGTAGTACCTGGTCAGGAAGGAAAGGTGTGCAAATTATTAAAGTCTTTATATGGCCTTAAACAAGCTCCTAAGGAGTGGCATGAGAAGTTCGAAAGAACATTAACTGCTGCAGGCTTTGTTGTAAACGAAGGTGACAAGTGTGTGTACTATCGCCATGGTGGGGGCGAAGGAGTTATTCTTTGCCTGTATGTCAATGACATACTGATCTTTGGAACCAAACTTGATTTAATCAAGGAGGTTAAGGATTTCTTATCTCACTGTTTTGAGATGAAGGATCTAGGAGTAGCTGATGTTATTCTGAACATCAAGTTCTTGAGGGATAAGCATGGTGGGATTACACTGCTTCAATCTCGATATGTGGAAAAGGTCTTGAGTCGTTTTGGGTATACCAACTGCAAGCCCTCTCCAACCCCATATGATGCTAGTGTGTTGCTTCGAAAGAATAAATGGATTGCTAGAGATCAACTGAGATATTATCAGATTATTGGCTCGCTTATGTATCTAGCGAGTGCCACGAGGCCTGACATCTCGTTTGCTATGAGCAAACTAAGCCGGTTTGTGTCAAAACCGGGAGATGATCATTGGCATGCGCTTGAGAGAGTTATGCACTATTTGAAAGGCACTGCGAGCTATGTGATTCACTACACCGGGTATCCGAGGGTACTGGAGGGTTATAGTGACTCAAACTGGATATCTGATGCTGATGAGATTAAGGCCACAAGTGGTTATGTTTTTACACTTGGTGGTGGCGCTGTTTCCTGGGAGTCCTGCAAGCAAACCATCTTAACGAGGTCACCTATGAAAGCAGAACTCACGGCATTAGACACTGCTACTGTTGAAGCAAAGCGGCTTCGTCAGCTCTTGATGGACTTACCTATGGTTGAAAAACCAATACCCCCTATCCTGATGAACTGTGATAATCAAACTGTGATCGTCAAGATAAACAATTCTAAGGATAATATGAAGTCCTCAAGGCATGTGAAGAGGAGATTAAAATCTGTCAGAAAATTGAAGAACTCCGAAGTTATTACGTTGGATTATATCCGGACGTCGAAAAACTTGGCAGATCCCTTCACAAAGGGTTTATCACGTAATGTGATAGATAATGCATTGATGGAGATGTGTTTGAGACCCATCATATGAGTTGTCCACGGTGGTAACCCACTCTATGTGATCGGAGATCCCGTGAAGTAGAAGTGGGAGACAAGCTGTTGGTCAGCTGGGAGGAGAGTATCCCTATATTAATTATCCCACTCCGTGAAGATGCAATGCTCTCCTGATCTGCATGGCAGGTTGATAGTTATCTTAGTGTGTTCTGAGTGGCTTATTTGAGTAAGCAGAGATGATGTACTACAGAGCATCTCCTGAGGAACACACCTATATGAATTTGACTGTTAAACGTCGCATTCTATGAGAATTGGGTGTTCTCTAATAAATTCATGAAAGGCCCTGGAGTATGACGTATACGCTCCACCCACGGGGAAGCCTTGCGGCAGTCCAGTACCGGTCAAGAATTTGTGTGAAACTAGTCCCGCAGAAAACTTGTATTTCAAGGCATAGTCCAATATTTAAGTTGTGGTCTAGTGTAGCATAAGGTTCTAAGTGGAAGTTCAACTTAACAGTCTCCACTAAACACTGATATATAAACAATTTTTTGGAACTAAATGATGACATGTGCCAATGAGACTTTGTGAGGGATTATTGGAATTTATTAGTAGGCCTTTGGCCCAAAGCCCAACTAAAAATCTGAAATTCTCATGGCCTTCATGCATGGCTGTGAGTGGTGTGAGTGGGACTAAAGTTTAGTCCCACCCCGGAAGTTGAGTGGGAGTTGCATCTCTTTATAAGGTGGGCTCTTCTAGCACTTGTATCGAGAAATAAGATTGACAGGGATCCTCCCGGCTCCTCAGCCGTTTGGATCCCTGGCCGTCGGATCTGCGTGCTTGATGGGATCTGGGCCGTCGGATCAAGCCCTTGGAAGACCTCGGCCATCGGATTGAACCGATGCTCCTGTAGCAATGAATAGTTCCCTCCCAGCGTGCCACCGCGTGTAGTTATGGTGCCCCGCCGAGGGCATTTTGGAGATTTCACATTGTTGGGAAAGTGCCCAACTGGGGTGAGACAGCGTGCTGGTCGTTCCCCTCCCCCTCGAGCCCACCCTCCTCTCCTCCCCGCGCTGCCAGCCACACTCCTCTCCTCCCTGCGCCGCCAGCCACCTCCTCTCCTCCCCACCACCTCCCACCTCCCGGAGAAGCAGCAGCCCCCGCCCCGCCGCCCAGAAGCCCAAGTCCGCCACCAAGCAGCAGTTCCGGGCGTTGCGGGGCGGCCGGGGACTCAGCCTCAACCCGCTAACCCTAGCTGCCCCCACGCCGCCGCCGGCTCCTTCTCCCGGCCTGCCGAATCCCGCCGTCCGCGTCCCCGGCGTCGTCGCCGTCGTTCTCGCGTGCACACGGCACTCTTAGCCAGCCGCCGCCGCAATTCCTCTGCCCCCCGTGCTGCGTCTCCTCTCCTCCCCTCCCTTCCCGTCGTTTCCCCACCCGCCTGGCTTCTTCTTCTTCTCTTCGTCGAGGAAGGCGCGAAGCCGCTGTGCCTCTCTTCATCCATAGCCACCTCTCCCGTGTGAGGATGAGGAAGACACCGCCGCCGCTGCTCTCCCCGTCGAGCTCGCCGGCACGAGTGAAGGCCGCCGCTCGCGTCGCTGATCCGTAGAGAGGCGTCGGTGGGGGTCTCCATGGTTCATGAGCTCGCTGTTTCGCTACTCCCGCATCGAGTTCGTCGTCGTGTTCACCGGGAGGAGGCCGCGTCGAGCTCGCTGTGTTGCCCAGCCATCATCGGGACGAGTGGAGGCTGCCGCTTGCGCAGATGCTTCCAGGAGGAGCGCCAGAGCGCGTCGTCGCCATCGATAGGAGGAGCACCAGACGAGCATCAAGCCAAGGTGAGCCCCCTCGTCCTTTCCTTGCATTTTCATGGCGCTATGTGGTGCTGACTAGACGAAGAGGAGGTCCTGGCCGGCACGTTGCCTCACAATCTTGATTGGTTTTGGAAATGACCTCGCTTGGTTGGATTTCTACATGAATTTTACATCTAAAATCATGATTGGCTTGTATGAACTATAGGGAATCCCGTGAGTCTGGGTCCTGTCCGGAAGCGTCGGATGTGTTGCTGTGGTGGTTGATCTGCGGGTAGGCCTTGGTCTTGATCCGTTCTTTCTTGTTGTTGTGGTCTTCGGAAGAAATCAGTAGCGTGCAAGTGAATACTGGCCATTCGTAATGGACATTGCCAGGAGAAACAAAGTCAAACGAATAACCAGGTACACCCACTTACATTGCATATGCATTCAAATGATAATTGGGTCGAAAGCTTCAACTCTATCAAAGATAGATTAGCTCTCGTTTTTCCTTACTGCACACACAGGTCTTGTACGATTATGGGCCGCGCTGACAGTGAGGACATGACTGCTGCACAGATCTTCTATCCTTGCATGCAATGTGCTGATATATTCTTTCTGAAGGTTAGTACATATTCATATTGCGGACAACCCTGGGTAAAATCGAAGTTAGTAGTACTTACATAATGTAAATAAGGTTACTGATGTTTTCTGATTTCACCCGATATTGTAGTGTGGTATACCTTTATTCCAGATTTCTTGATTGTCATTCATTCTCTCTAATCCGTTGCTTTGTGCAGGCAGACATATGCCAGTTGGGCATGGAGCAAAGGAAGGTAAACATGTTAGTGAGGGAATACTGCGTTGACATCAAAAGGAAGAACAAACCAATTATTTTCTCACATCGTATCCTGATCTGCCCTGCTACAAAATGTTTTTTTTCTATATTGTGTTTTTTCTTCTTACTATCGCTAATATATGTGTCTCAGTGATTATGGTATTAGACTTCCAAAATAGTGGTTCATTGCCAGTCTGTACAAAAACACAAAATAGTGGCTCATGTGAGGTGTATCTGAGACTAAGAGGGGTTAATTTAATTCTCAAGTTCTATGAATGGTGGGCAAGTCCATCTAGATTAGCCTATCCAAAACTGAACTTACACATGTTTATTTTAGTCTTGGAGTTTAATTTACCAGATTTCAAACTGAGAGCTTTTTGGAAAGCTTGAGGTTCTCACTGCATCAAAGTTACTGTTAATCTTCGCCAAAACAGGCATTTCTTTTGTGTGCTCTTTATTGTGCATTTGATACATAGATGGTCTACATTTGCATGTAATGCCATGAGACCTCATCTATCAGAATGAACTTGTGTCCAACACTACAATCACATTCTACTATTGAAATACAACACCATTGGTAGGATTCACATCCACACTATCACAGTGCTCGTCGTGTGTTATCTTGAAAATTAAATTCCAACATAGTGCTTGTTCACATTAAGCCTGGGAGCATAATATCATTTACATTATGAAACATTTTGGAGGCCTGTTTGAGTGTATCCTTGAATTAAACAATTGCTTTTCTACATTTTTCTTATTTGAGAAAGTTAATCAGATGTCTAAATGATCCGAAGATCTAATTATTTGGTGTTGAAGTCTCTCTTTTCTGTATAATCACAGTGCCTCTTTGCTTAATCTGCTGACATTGCTAATTACAGTTCCTTCCTCAGCTCCTAACTGATCTTTAGAGTTACTATTTATTAGTATTTTGTGCTACAACATAATTAGTGCCCGGTGAGCCCTGTTTACCCTCTAATGTCACTATTATCTGTTGTCATCCTTTTATCCATTATAACTCAGCTTCATATATCCACTGCAACATAAATATTCCCTGTTAACCCTGTTATGAACTAGATACTTTGTTGGAGTTCATATATGAACTAGCTAATAAATTTATGTACTGAACCTCTTATGTACTGAACTTGGTCGATGCTTTCCTATTAGGTACCGAAACAGATGAATTTGCTATTTTGATGGAGCTTATAATGTACTGGCTGTTTATGCATTTCATGTTATTTAGTGAACTTTTCAGCAAACTTTACTTAAGTTTTGTTCAAATTTTTAGTGAACTTAAGTTTTATTCCAATTTGGTTACCATCGTTGAAAACCAGTTCATCATCTGTTAGGTACTGAAACATGAGCTTTTCTATTGAATTTGTAGTTCTGTTCCAATTTGCCTGTTAGGTATTGAAACCTGAACTTTTTCCCCAACTTGTACTACTTGATCTGTACAATTTAGGTTGTAAAAGTTAAATTAAGCTGTAATTTTTTTTAGATCAGGCTATAAAACTCACGCTGTAAACCTTAACTTTGTTTGCAAAAAGGTTCAGATACCTGAGCTTTTCTTCACCAATTTGTACTACTTGATCTGTGCAAGTATCATGTAAAAAAGTTACAGTTCAAATAGGACGTGTTCAAAACAAGTTGAAAGGTCAATTATGCATTCTCACTAAGCTGAAACTAGATACATAGGAGTGGCTCACAAATTTAAAACTGAAACTACATACACAGGAATAGCTCTAGCCGGACACCTGCCTCCTATATCCTCCTTCGATTCAATTTGCAATCAGCCATTTAACAGTTTTCTATGCAAGTTTGGGTCACAAATAAAGGTAATTTTCTGTGCAAACTTGCAGCATAAAGATGAGGCACAGACCACTACATTAACCAACCAGACAAGGTTTCAACATCACAGACCACTGTCATATTTATTCAGACAAGTTTTCAGCCAATACAAAATTCCATCATATTTCTTCAGACAAGTTTTCACATAACGCCGGCGAACACCCACTGCTCGCCGTCGTTCCTCAAGCCGCCGCCACCAGCGAGACCGCCTCTGCCTCGCGTGGAGGATGCCCCAACGCCACGGCCACCGTCCATGTCACCGCCGCCAGCGAGACGACATCTGCCTCGCGCGGATGATGGCCCAACACCACAGCCTCCGACCATGTTGCCGCCGCTAGCGAAACCGCCTCCACCTCGCGCAGGCGATGTCCCAACACCACAGCCATTGCTCATGTCGCCGCCGCTAGCAAGACCGCCTCTGCCTCGTGACACGCCACAGCCACCGCCCTCCTGCGCAACCGCCAGCGAGACCACCTCTGCGTCATGCAGTTGATGTCCCAATGCCACGACCAATGCTCTACTTCGCGGCGCTGGAGCCATGCGATGCCGACGTGCCTGGCCGCTGGCAGCCCTTGATGGTTGGAGCGCTGACACGGGCTTGGGGTTCGGGATTTAGAATTGGGGTAGACAATTGGGGAAACGGTGAGAGGACCTGATATAGCATTTACATGATAACAGAAGGGGGTTTTGTGAAAAAATAACATCACAGGCGCATGCCACTTGATGACATGGCATCTGATCTGTCAGTTAAGGGACTGTTTTGTATCAAAATGTTAACGCATCAGAAGTTAAGTGACTATTTGTCTTTTTTTCAAGTTTATGTATGTATCTGTTTACGATGCTCAAGTTCTTGTACTTATGGTGATATTAGCTCATTTGAAATTTACTAGGGATTCTCTTGGTTCTACTGTAGTTGTAATTGACATGCTGGTTGGTTTGGTTATTCAGGTAGACACCCAGTGGTTAAGATTGTGTAGTGAACCATGCCTTTGTGAGAGGACCAAGAAAAGAAAGGCATGTTGTACCTACCTTACATTGGCAGTGATTATTAGCCCATTGTGGTACTTCAAATCTAATAAAGAATATATTTCATGACTGAGACATGGGATTTGGAGTCTCAGTTCTGATATGTACGAATCTCTTTTTATTTTGTCATGCTGCTGATAGTTCTGATATGGGACTATTTGTTTTGTTTATGTCTTATAAATAATGAAATGGCATATATGTTAAGTTATCCTATTTTAATTACATTATGTTGTTGATGATGTATGGTTCTGGAATTTGAAGATTAACATTCAGGCTGCTGGTATCTTGAATCTTTTTTCTTTCTACTGAACTTGATGCAAACAGTTTGTCCTATCTGGCACTACCTCTCTCGCTTTTTGGAACAAATTTTGTCATGTGCTTGCAAATTAATTATCCTATTGACTTAGTATGCTCAGCTTACCATGCTTTTGGCATATCTCTACTATTTGTAATCGATACTAAACTCATTAGTCTTGAAAGAGTGTCATAATTTCCTTTGGATGTACAAGATTTATACATGCTGGGTCATGGCTCTCGGCATGTGCGGCGCACTTCCGATCTAGGGCCACAATAACAAAATTTGGTCAAAGTTTGTCAAGGCGGCAGGGATCAGGGAGTATCAGATATGTTTCTTTGAATTCGGAATTGAAAGGGAAAAAACATAGCTCACTGTGCATATAAGCTTTAAAAGACTAACATATAAAATCTCAAGTGCATTGTCATCATTATATGCCATATGTCTCACGGATTGTTTGCATCAGACCGCCTATGAAGCTCATTGACAAGGAAATTGAATGAAGCCACTTATCAGCAATTGAAGGCAGTTGAAGAAAACACATAAATCTACATCCCACCAAAAACATATAAAACCGATCCGATGGCAGATGCTCTCTGTTCGTGTAGATTTATGTTTTTTCTTCTTTGTTTGGTCCGAGTAGAGCCTTCAATTGCTACTCCTCTGTTTGTGGAGTGTTGGTGGTTTTGTTTCTTTCTGTCTATCTAGGTTCCAAGGAAGGTGATATTTAGATTTGTCTCATTCTGTTGGCGGCTTATTATGCAGCTGAGCGTTGAATCTAGCTGTGTTCTTAATGAAATATGGCTTTGTTGTGTAGGAGAGAGTTAGGCCTACCAAGTTTCGGGTTGGGTGATGAGTAGTATCCCATGAGATGCTTCATACGTAAGTACTTACGATTTCTAGGCTTCTATATTGTCGATGATATGTTCCTCTTGGTGTCATCTAGAACTTCAGTGAATCACTGAAAATAGTCTTACATCATGTTATATCGAATGAAGTTACTTGAAAATTTTAAAATGACAAATTAACATGTCTTTTTGAGTGTATAACACATTGCTAGAAACATTTCCTTGGAGAAGACAGGGAACTGAAACGCATTATAGTGAATACTAAATTTACTCATTGCATCTTTTGTTCTTTTGGTTAGATGTTGAAAAAGGAGTGTGGGAGAGAACATAATGTTTGGGGAACAGTATTGTAGATGATACCTCGCCTGTTGGCCGTTGGCCTGGTAAGCTCTTCTCCTAGCCTTCTTGGCTTCATGTGCCGCCTGATCTTTGTTTTAGGATGTATCCTGGAGCTGTTTTGTTCTTTGTATAGGAAACATTTATTCCTTTTACTGGTAATAGATAAACCGAAACTGCTCCTTTTGGGCCATCCAAGAGTCTGAAGTGACCGACGTTGTAATTAACAAATGTACAAAGTTATGCTAAAACGCTCCCAATTTTTGCCATGATAGCTCTTGCTCTAAAATGCACTTTCAGGGAGGTTATTGGGGAAAAGTATTTTCTGCTATAGCACTGCATGCTCCGGTGTTGGGTTGCACTTCTGCCTCCATTTGAAGTTGTTCTGAATCCAGGGTTGCTCTTCTTTTTTGTTTACATCATATGCTTCTTTTCATGAGTTGATTAGGATTTTTTTCCATGATTTTTTTACATCATAAGTTGTTCCAAATCCAGGTTGTTCTAAATCTTTCTATTCTTCGCATAATTTATTTGAACTAACTCAGTAAATTGAACTGATATGTGGATTCATGTTCCTTTTGTTTCTTCTTGCTAAAAGTTGCAATTTTTGAATTTGCTATCGTTGAGCATATACAAATAGGCATTAACATTTGATTGGCTGCTATAGAAAAAGTATGTTCCCAGAAAATTCCTTAAGATGTGATAAAAGCTACATATTTAGAATATCAATTTGTACTATTGCTTCTAATGAATGGCATGAAAGATTTAGAAAATCAGCCTACACTATTGCTTTATGGGAAACAATATGGTGAACACCCAGTTTATGTCATAAGAATTGGCTGGTTAGAGAAGCTACAATGTTTTATTGAAAGGTAAAAACTAGAATTTATCCAGTAGAAATATGTTAGCCATCTTTTTTGTTTTGTAATTCATGATTTGCTGGAGAGCTCGGTAGGTAGTTGCATCGTTGTCAGCTCATTTCATGTTTTGGATCTTGCCAAGTTTGATTATGTCTCGGATTGGAGCAGCGACACAAGTAGGGAGAGGCCGTTGCCTGGATTGTTGCTGCTCTCATCATCTTGGCTTGCAGGTTGCCACCGTCACACAGCCGGATGGGGTCTCCTGCCTGTCTGACTCTTTTTGTACGGTGTGGGCTTCTGATCTGGGTCGCTCTAACAGTTGTTCCATGGCAAGAAACGCAAGGGGAGGAGGACCTAGAGAGGCCGCTGCCGAGGGAGCGGCTGATGGAGGTGGTCTGCAGATGTCGTATGAGTCATGGTGGTCAACCGTAAGCGGCCGATGATGGGCGCGCCGGGGATGAGATCTCCGGTGGAAAGATGCGTCTGGGCCCGGCCACCTCTCCAGCACGACGTGCCAGCCAATTCTCTCTTGCCCCTCCTTCCACACCGGCTCGCCGTCTCACCCACCAGTAAGGCTCTCTCCACTTTCCCTGGTCTCTACTCTTTCCATTGTCTTAGCTTACAGGGCCTGGTTTGGTACTGGCCAGGAGGTGATGAGGTACTAGATCCGCTACCATCATAGTTGTGATTGTAAAACATAATACATCCAAAGCTGACCGAGATAGACCAGCAATCATTACCATCGACAATGCCTTTTCAGGTTTTCCCTTGTATTAAACTGCAGGTTACACTCACCATTGGTTAAGTGTCTAAATAGTTTCATGTCGGATTTAGTTGTATAATTAGGTGACAGAAATAATTAGACAAAGGCCGGTTTGATCCATACACATATGGACTGACGGCGACAACTACATTTCTTATTCATAGATCTACGTCCGCTTCTCAAAACCACAGAGTAGGTCGCGCCATATCATGTGTGTTACTTGGTTGTGTCCTTCCTTCGACTAGGCACCTTCGTAACCACTTGAGCAGTAGTGTAGCACCATGCCTCAGGCTAGAACATAGGGCTATTGTTCTTACTCATTTGCCGCCTAATTTATATGGTTTTGCTATGAACCAATCATTTTTGGCAAAATATTGCATCATTGTATACCATAGAAGAACCATCTAAACCAGTTATCCTCGACTACTGGTACAATTTGCTTTTGGTGTATTATCCTATGTTTGAACAGAGGGCTGCTGTTCTTACTCGTTTGCTTTATATGGTTATTCTATGACATAGCAGATTGGTTCTGCTATGAACCAATCCCTAATTTATATGGTTCTTCTATGCTATCTTTTGAACTAGGCCTAGGCGTTTGTCTGAAAAGCCGGAAAGGAAGCACCAAGGCCCATCTCAGTTATGATAGCAAACAAGGTTTTGTAAATATATAATTTTTTATGTACTCGACTATACCACTTACATTCGAGAAAAAATTGGTTTTATTTCTGAACTGAACAATAACCAATCCAATGCTTATAAATTTGTTGTTCATTGTGTTTCTGAAGCAAGATTATAACCATCATTAATGTTGAAGATGCATACATGTTTTGGGAAGATGCGTTTGATTTTTGACCTTTGTGCTATGCTCATCTTCTCTCAGGTGGCTTGAAATAAACGGTGCACATCTGTTCGAGGGGTAATGTCGACGCGTACGAGGGTTTTCAGTATACGGCCATCAAGGCAGATGTTGTGGTGACAGTCATGAGGCAACTATACATTTACTATGAAGACTGGTCTATGACGGGCCTTTTACTCGCTCTTCAATGAAAATTATGAATTATTATTGCATCTACTAGGGAGACATGCATCTCTCCCTTCCTAAAGAAGAGAGTGCATGTTCTAATGTTGTCAACCTGTAGGTATGTGCATTTGTGTATTTATTCAATGAAAAGCACCAAGCATTTGTCTTTATGTTTGATAATTGGGTGTCTAAATTGGCGGAGTAAATACTCCGGTCCGCGACAACTAAGCTTTCTATGGTTGTGTACTTACATTGCGCTTGAAACTATTTCGTGTATATTGGGTTTATTCAATTGTAATACCAAGTTTATGAAACTATCTTATTGAAATTATTGCTTCCCGAGAGAAGCATGTATACCACACGTTCTTTTGCAGCATTGCTTATGTGTTCTTATTTGTTATGTGTCTATTCATTTGATTTTTAACAAATTATGTTAACCTTAAATTGGACCATCTTTTTCATGCGTTACGTATCCTTCGTTTAAGGAACTTTTTAATCAAGCTGATCGGAATGATATCATTTAGCCATACAAAGCATAGAGGGATTATGTGGCAAGTCGCCTTATGTATGATTCATGTAATGTATATGATACTTCTATAGTTTTACCGTTGTAATCAGACAACTCGAGTGTGCTAAAATCATTGTGCATACTATTCCACTATTGTATTTAAAATGATTATTCATATTTGGTTGCCTGTTGTTTGGCGGGCAACGCGTGGCAAGCCGCGCCACCAAAATGTCAATTCCTACTAACTTAGCATTACGGGCTTGACCAAAACGGTGGGACCGGCACCCTCGCGCCAGGGCGCGATCCCGATCTAGTGAGCATGAGAAGAGGAGGCCTACACGCGCGCTCCTCCTCCTCGCTCGCCCCGCCCCGCCCCGCCCCGATGGGGGAATGAGCCGAGCCGAGGACAAAGCTATGCACGTTGTACGTGGGAGTTGGACGTGGGGTTTACTCCCACGACCTACCCGGCCCGTATTATATAGTCAGGCAGACGTCTACCCTAGCCACTGCCGCATCGTATGGTTTCGCACCGTTCCAGATCATTGCGCCACCAAGCAAGTCTTCTCCATCCCTCCTTCCGGCGTGCACCGCGAGGACAGCAGGCATCCGGAACCCCCGCCTCTCGTGATCCTGTACGGGAGAGGGGCGATCAGATTTTTGGGGAGCGCACTCGCGCGACTGCTGGCAGCGACGACTTCGCCAACGACGACTTCTTCCCCGACCTCGGCAACCTCTTCCTCAACGACACGTTGCACCGTATGTGATTTTGTCCCTCTTGTTCGAGATCGTGGTAGAATTCATGTTTCTGATATGTGCCTTAGATTCGATCTGTTCATCTATATGCTAGTCCGTATGATTAGTTCAATCTCTGTTATTGTTGTCATGCTTTATTTTGTGTTTATTTAAATTAAATCTCGTAGTAATTTACTCATATTTTCAACACGTACATACCTGCCGGAAGAGAAGATTATCTAGTTGGATGTTCTCCTCTCACATGCATTAGCTTTAGTCCTTTCAGCTGACCGTAACCACAAAAAATAGCATATCGTTAGTTTCCTCGTCTCTTCCGTTCTCCCATCCGTCGGAATCCCGCTAAAGATTTGCCTGTAATATATAACAAACAACACCTACATAATGATTAACAATTTTTTGTGCTGATAGCCAAGAAACCAAATCAGTGTCCCCAACTTTGACACACTTGACTGGAAGTCGAATTAATGGCATTCCAAATTAACTCCAAAACATTCCAACCATATTTGCAGCTAGAGTTTTGCATGATTTTTGAATAATCCATTCACACGGTGTCCTCTCGCTCACTCTGCAATTACATCTCCTCAACATCTGGTGATACTAATGCAGACATTGCTCATAATAGTTTGCATGCTTCCTCATATTGATGATCATACGCCTTGAGCATAACTTGTTCATGCCAAACATCTAAAAAAATTATGGAGTTACTATTTTATTTGACTGGCAGACTAAAGTTGTGGAACATTATTTGAAAATATTTAGCTGTGATCTCTTCTGAAAAAAATACTAAATCAGCACCGCGGAACAAATTTATGAAATTCTTCAAATTTACAAGCTATACCAAAACTAATCTAAAAAATGTCTTTGTATCAGTACTTTCAGCTTATGCGTATTCTATGGTAGTATATAAATGAATTGCAAGGATGCGCCTTCTAAGAACAGGTCCACTACGTGAATGCAAGGATGTACTCTTACATGATACTAGTGTGTAATCACCATTTAAGCAACTTAAAGTTACAAACAGGTGCCCGAATAAATACTAAAGACGGGATTTGAGAACACTATTTTCAGCATAAACAAAGTACATGTACAATTTATCATATGTAAATAGTGTTTGACGTTGACATTATAATTAATAGGGTCAATGTGACCAATGATTATACCCATATATCAAGGATTATATCCACGTATTCCATTATCAGTCTTGCTAAGTCTCAGTCGACTGAGACTTAACGAAGTCTAAGTCAATGCTATATCCGTGATATCTTACATTAAGATTCGCGCAAAATTTTCTTTTTAGTTTTTTCTCTCTCTCTTGCATGTTTTGTCACTTGACTAAGACTTGGTTAAATCTCAGTCGACTGAGACCTAGCCACACCCATTGGTTATACCCAAATCTCATGGATTATACTCTCTGTAAAGATAGATCACTTAGTGATCTAAAAGATCTTATATTTCTTTACAGATCGAGTACCAACTATTGTAGTTGATATCAGAACCGGAATGCTAGGAATTGGAGGAGAAACAAAAAAGGTAGCAACGGACATGGAGTATTTGATCCCGAGCTCATATGCTCTCGCATGAACAGTAAAATCAAAAAATTAGTAAAAAAATTCAAAAAAATCTGAAATTTTTTTTGTGATGAACATTGATAAATTTTCTAACTACGTGCAAAATTTAAGGTCGAAATGACATTCGTGGAGGTCTGGGCGAAAAAAATAAAATCGATGGTCCAAAAAGACTATTGTTGGAAGCATTTTGGAGCATCGATTTTGTTATTTTTGCCCAGACCTCCACGAATGTCATTTCAATCTGAAATTTTGCACGCACTTAGAACATTCATCAATGTTCATCATAAAAAAAATCAGATTTTTTTGAATTTTTTTACTATTTTTTTCAATTTTACTGTTTATGCGGGAGCATATGAGCTCGGCATCAAAAGAGGACTTTCGGCAACAATACTACCTATACAAATACAAATAGCATCGTAGCAATAAGGGCATGTGAATATGCCATTGAATTAGAAGATGCAGAATTCCTGCAAACTTAAAATCAAATCAGGAGTGACAATTTCAAGCAACTCTATTGGAAGATTTTCATGCATTTATATTAGTATCAGTAAAGTATTCGTGGTCAGTAAATATTAAGTCGTACAGTTTCAGTCTTTTTATCAACAGAATTAGCCAGCTGCAAATTTGAAGAACAAAATCTTGCAGGAATATAATCAACATGTCTACTATGTGTCAGACTTTACTGTGTCATCAACCTGAATATCTCTTCAACCTTCTTCCCATTAAAATATACAGTAGGAATTAGGAGTGACACTTTCAACCAATTCTATCAGTTTGGTTCATGTTTTCATGCATCGCTATTAATATCAGCGGTGTAGTAACAGTCAGTACTAAGTTTTGAGACTTGCAGGAGCAAGCTCCAAAACTGAAGACCAAAAATGTAGTGCCAATTTAATGCCCATGCCTCCAATAGGACCAAAATTGTAATGCCATTTTAATCCCCGCACCTCCTTGCGCTACCTTGGCACGACTCCACACAGCCGCTCTTCCTCCTTAGCGGCGAGGTCGTGCTCCCTAGCGGCCCGATCGCTACGGCATGGACGGAGAGGAAGGGATCGAGGAAGAGAGGATTCCGTCGCTGCTTCGTCGCCGTCTATAGCCAGATGTGAGCTAGGAAAGAGGGAATATCCAACACAATAAGCTGCAGGAGAATGCCGCCTCCTCGCACTGTCCACGGCAGCATGGGCGTTTCTGTTCACGATGCCATTGGGTATCTCGTTGTGTTCACATCACCACAAAAAGATCATTGTGTTCATGTCACCACAAAAAGATTGCCCGGTGCTTCTCGTTTGCTTGAGAGAGAGAGAGAGAGAGAGAGAGAGAGAGAGGAAGTCGCCTCGAGCCCCCACCCCCACGCACCGTCCTCTCGCACCGCAATTGCATGCAACCGCTGTCTCACCTCTCTCGTTCTCCCGACACAAGCAACCTCTGACACCGCACACCAACGCAACCGCTGTCTCACCTCTCTCGTTCTCCCGACACAAGCAACCTCTGACACCGCACACCAACGCAGCCGCCTCCTCTCTTCCCGTCCTCTCGCACCGCAATTGCATGCAACCGTTGTCTCACCTCTCTCGTTCTCCCGGCACAAGCAACCTCTGACACTGCACACCAACGCAACCGCCTCCTCTCTTCCCTCAGCGTCGTTGGATCTGGGGAGAAGGAGAACAACGAGTGTGAGAGGCGGCGACTGTGGGAAAAGCACATACCCGACCAGATCCACCGCTCCTCCGTCAGGAGGACGAGAATATGGTGGCGGCGGCCGGTGGGGAGGGAGCGTCCGGGTCGCGTCCAGACACTGCGGTTCGAGGTAGGGATCACCATTGCCATGTACGGCTGGATCGGCGGCGAGCCCGGCGCCAGCGCTACCAGCATCGGCACGAACTGGTTCGCGCTCGAGGAAGGTGCGGGTGCCACCGCCGCAGCGAACTAGATGCAGTAGCATTGAACAAGGCTGACACGACGCCAGGAGGCCAGGCGGTGGAGACAGCCAGATCGCCTCGTCTCCGACCTCCTTGCAGCAGGGCCATTTGGTCCGGGAGGAGTACCGGTGTGGGATTTTCTGCGGCCAGGTATGCTCCTCTCCCTCGACTTCCGTTGGATCCACTGCCCCTCGAGATGTACGGACGCGAGGACTACGTGGCGTGGAGGCAGCACTACTATTGGAACAACGTGGTTACACCATTGGTTCAATCCCCAATCTGCCGGTGTCGTGGCCCGACGTGAACCTGCCGCACTAGGACGACGGCGCAGCAGGCGGTGACGATGGCAACCTTCCTGCAGGCGTTCCCGTGCATGAAGGTACCAATCTACGTCAATCTGACCAAGGAGGACGACGATGGTGTCGCCTAAATCAGCTGGCTATTTTTATTTAATGTTTTATTTTATTGTTTTTAGTTTAAATTAATGGAAGATTGGACTTTTGCCTGTTGTTTATTTTTTTAATTCCAAAGTCCGCGCCAACTGTGAAATGCTTCGGTCCGCGTTGGGCGCGCCTATGGACCGGCGGACAAAACCAGACTTCGGCATCAGCCTGGTCGACCCAAATAGACAAAAAACATACAAAATTCACGTCCGTTTGGGTCGGCATGTTGGAGTTGCCCTAGTGCATCGACCTGATTTCTCAGCAACGCTGTAGATTGAATTCATGTCGGTTTGAACTGTATTACAGCCGCACACAAAACAAGAATAAACGAGAGATGAGAGACACATATTTTTTACGTGGAAAAATCATGCGAAAAAAAACTACATACGCATGAAGGCATAATTTTACTATAATGAAGCAATATTATAAGAACATGTCATTTTTAGATGCGACTACATGAATATGTGTGAGCAGCAATACATAAATCCTTGAAGAAGAAGTAACGAGTAAAACTCGTACGCGTTGACGTCAACACCAACGCCCCCACATCATTCGTACTAAATCTAGCGTAAGAAGGTGCCGTGTCCAACAGATCAGAGGCACAAGTCTGGCTGGCATACATGTACATAGCTGCGCGCACAAGTAACGCAAGCGGCAAGCTAGTCCCTGGCTCACCGGCGCTTCCCCTTGGCGCTGCCGCCGCCCGCGCGGTGCTGCGGCTGGGGCGCCTGCTTACCGAAGAGGCTGCAGAAGCCGCAGGCGGCGACGCGCGGGGAGGGTGGGTCGAGCGCCGGCTGGACGTGCCCCGCCCTGTACCCGCCGTGGCCCCCGCTGGAGCCGCTCCGCTGCATCCGCGCCGGGGCCGCCGTCTCCTTGCCCGACGCCGACAGCTGCTGCTTGTCCTCCCACACCATCCCCGACGACCCCGACCGCCGGAACGTCTCGCACGACCGCTGCAGCCCCGCCATGCCCGTCTGGCTAACTATTCCCGCTCGATGCTCGCTCCGGTGGACCTCCAGCTAGCTAGCCTAACACCCTCCTTTCTCTGGGATCGGCTTGTGAGTATATATGACCGTTTAGACGGATGGGAGGAGCTGGCGCTGGGTTGGGGAGCAGTCAATGCATATGTGCTTGCGTTGCGTGTGTGGGTTTGGCATAGGAATCACAGGAGGACAAAGGAGCAGCAACTGATGCCGGTAAAGGTCGTCTCCATCCGAGGGAGTTGTTGGGGTGCAGACGTAGAGACCATGTTTATTCTAGCCCAGAGGGAAAGGAATGCAAGGTTATCAACATTTGACCGGCAATTACAAATTGCTAAAGATAAAAAAGCAAACTAAGCAATGGATGTGAGGTAAGTAGCGTTCGGTGACGGAGGAAATGCGGGCGTCCGGCCATTGGGACATGCGGACTTCACGTCCGGTGTGTACGTACGTATAGGGTGAGGTGTGGCGAGGCGGAGTGGAGACGCGTTCAAGCCATGCGCGCTTGCTACGTTGGACCCCTCCCCCGACGACTCC
Source organism: Thinopyrum elongatum (assembly GCA_011799875.1). Classification (NCBI taxonomy): domain Eukaryota; kingdom Viridiplantae; phylum Streptophyta; class Magnoliopsida; order Poales; family Poaceae; genus Thinopyrum; species Thinopyrum elongatum. The sequence continues at coordinate 367,631,299 of CM022299.1, read as the reverse complement.
ACCGGACTCGGCTCCGGGATCGGCATCGCGTCTTCGGAACTGTTCAGACCGTGCATGAACGGCACTGCCTCTCGGCGAGTCAGCGTGGTGCTTTGTGTGTGTGTGTGTGTGTGTGTGTGTGTGGCGGTGTACTCATAAAAGTTTAAACTAATCAATCATTACGCAGAATGATATGTCTAATCTAAGGGGAAAAAGAAGTAGGAATGCGAGGATCGATTCCATCATCCTTCGAGTACTTTGAAATAGACGTACGGAGAGACGTTTGACCTTCCACAAACAATTGGCCGAAATATTCTCAACAAATTGTTTGGTGGAAAATATTGCCGAATGATATCATACTTCTGTTAGTACTCCGTAGTATGAGATTTGGGACTTGGTCCAGGATAGTCGGTTTCATGCTCCGTAGCTCTATGCCTCTATCATTGATTATAATAGTACAAAACATTATTGTGATAGTTATTGATGATCGGGGAGTAACCCCTTTTCATTCAAAAAAATCAATAAATTATGAGTGAAGCAAGTATTTTCTTTTTATCTCCCCGCAAAAAAAGGGTATCTTTTTATCATTTGATTTTGTCGCTTGACTCAAAACCGATGAACCTAACTAGGGAAAATCCTATTGAGTGATCCTTGCATAGGATACAGGCAAACCCTATTCGGCGCTGCAGGCGCCGGTTAAAGGCAATTTTCCTAACCGGCGCCTGCAGCCGCGTTAACTGGGCTGGCCCATTTATCTGCAGTTTTTCTTCCTTCTGTTTACAAAAAGGCAAAAGAATTGGGTGCAGGTTCCCGTACTAAGGGGGAGCTCCTACTCGCCGCTTATTGCGGCAAAGAGTCGACGCTTCGCATAGGGGCGGTCTCACATGGGCCGGCCCATTTTCTGTTCGCGAGGTGAAAAAATGCTAAAAAAACTAAGCGAGCTGAGGATTCGAACGTCTGACTACGTAGTCAGCTGCAGGAGCTGTGCTAGCCGCTGCGCCAGGCTACCTCTTGTGCTACTTTTGCAGCGCAATGGTTAAAGAAACCAACAACAGTGGCAAAAACTGAACATTCGCAAAAATTCCCAAAAACTAAAATGTCGATGAGGGATCGAACCAAGTACCTCCTGCAAGTGAACAAGGTCGCTTGCCTACTATAAATCACTAGACCATGATGACGCGCGTTGCTGCAACCGTCTATTTTTACAATTAATGTTAGGTATTTGCAAAAATATATTGAGATACAAACGTGGAACTTAGTTTTGTCCACATCAGAAGAATATGTTGCTTATTTTTAAGCTTGATTATTTCTCATTGTCAACATCATCATATATATAATGATAAGGACAAGTAAAGAAGAAGATTTAGCAAGCCTGCATTTGTGGTCAAGCAGAGAGCGGACAAATCCATCCATCCATTAATCAGAATGACTCCTAGGGAGAAAAAGACTTCCCTTCTGCAATAGCACACACAATTCTAGAAAAACATATAACTGCGAGTTTATAAACAACCCACGAAAAGACAGAGTTAAATTTAGAGAGAAAACTATGCAGCATCAATAAGATGAGCAATGATCCGAGTTTTATTACCTTTTTCACCGACTTCACAAAGCTACATCCCTTGCCAGTAGCAGTGGGACCATGTTGCTACCTGGTCCTCGCCCTTCCTCTTGTAATTTCTTCTCGCCCTCACCTCCTCCATAATCGTCCTCAACAGCCGTGGCAACAACACAGATAGGGTTTTCCCTAGGCCGCGAGAGCATGGGTGTAGCGACGACAAAGTTAAATAAAATAGTTGACGATGAAATAGTATCTATTCTGTTCAAAGTGAATACAGAGGTGCTAACTACATGTGAAGTAAATTTAACTAAAGTACATTTAAAGTTCCAAACAATAATACATATTGTATCTATTTTATTTTTCATTCGTGCAACGTTGATACTTCAGTTTTGGTTTCCGCAAAAATGGGAATACTCAATTATGCTGGATATAATAAAACATCCAGAGAACTTCAAAAAAAAAGTTGTAGGAATTACAAAATGAAGCCATAATTGTCCAAGGTTAAAAATAAAATAAAGCTTTAACTTCCATATTTAAACTGTTTGTCTCCTTTTTATCACAGAAATTAGAAAGAAAAAAATAGACTGTCCAGTGAGAGAGTGATGTATGGAAGTCACCTCCATTACATATGTATTGGTCTTTTTCTTTGCAACAACGTGCATCATATGAAAAGGATGTTATTTTAGTCTGAATGGTATGCTGTTTTTTCATGCAAGTGTAAAACAATTTCTGTAAAGAGTAACTGAATTGGGGCATACCAATAATTTGTTATTTGCCTGGTCGACTACTACAACTATTAAATTTACACTAACATGCCCGGAAAATATGTTAGCAAAACAACATTATAGCTCTCCATTCCTCCTTTCCCCGCGTATATATAAGCAGGAAGAGATGATGAACAAATGCATGTAGATTGAGAACTCGAGATATATTAGATTCAAGCCTTTGGAAACGAGCATACAATATGTTGAAGCAGCAGTGTAGCATCCCGATCTGCACTTCCAGATAGTCTCATAGTCAGCGTTGGGATTCAGCTGCACTGAATGGACAACGTCCCACAAGTGAACATACTGCACCAGCGCTGTTGTCTATAGCTCCCCAGCTATGTCAGAGATGTAGCGATTCAGGAGAAAGCCCTAGTGGACAGATCAAAATTATTATAGTGAACTCACTGAAACTACAATCAGGTGACCAAAGAGGGTAAGAGCAGAACTTATATATAAGACTCTACAGTCTACACAAGGAATAAACGGTGACTATGAGAAAATGTAAAGCTTCACAAAATAGCATAAAATCGACTAAATAAACTATAATTGACCTGATGATGAGAAATATCTGAACTACATTAATTTATATTTGATTCTTAGCCATTGATGCATCACAACATGCTGCAGGGACAGAAGTCTGATTCTTGGCATGTGAAACGACAAAATAGGGAGGTGACGGTATGGAGGGCAATCATGTCCGGGTTGAGCCTATAACTGGAATAGGAGCGCCATGGCACGGGGAGTCTGCGGCAAGAGTCATTCAACAGCAGTTCAGACGTTGCGTTCAGAGCCAAAGACATCGATGAGACAGAAGCGCATGTGGTGGGATGAAGGCGCCGCTGTGAGGCGAGGACGGCGGGGCAGGGCAGAAAGTAGCGACAGACGTACTATGGCTCCTCGCGGTAGAGGGGGCGCAAGGAGGGAAACTGCCGGAGATACTCTTTGTGGCGGCGGCGACGCACCTCGAGGTCGGGAGAGGGAGGATTTTCTTTAGGAGCGTGGAGTGATCTGTCTGGTGGACTGAGTTGAGGGCGGCACCACAAGCGGCCCATCCGTCTGGCGGGAACGTTGGACCCGATGAACCACGGCCCTCCAAAAATGCTACGGGAGTAGCGGCCTTTTAGGACATCCACGTCAGGTTTGGCCTACTGCGCGCTAAACAGAACTTTGATGTGAATCGGACGGCCATGTACGATCAAATCGTGAGGATGGACGGCTCTGGAGTCTAATGGCCTGAGAAGGCTGGATTAATGCTCAGTTTTAATGTCTCTAAATGGGAGTCTATGTCTGAATGGGAGCTTGTCCTATACGAACTATAAGCAACAAAAAATGTAAACTTTTTTGAAATTTCAAACTTGATTTCTTTTTTTGAAAAAGGTAAATATATTTTGAAACGAAAAACATTTTCAAAATTGTGAATTTTTTTAAAATCTCAAACATTTTCTAACAATGCGAACATTTTTCGGGATTCTCAAAATATTTGAAAAAAGGAACAAAATAAAAATGAGATTTTTTTTGAAATTATGAAGAATTTAAAAAAAGATACAAACATTTTCTGAAAATCAGGAACAAAATTTGAATACGACAACACTTTTCGAAGATATGATACTTTTTGAAAGGACGAACATTTTTCTGAATTTGTGAACAAATTTGGAAAACTGGAACATTTCTATAACTAGTTAGCATGCACGTGCAACGCACGTCTTCGTTATTGCAAAACATGATGCAATATACAAATTATAAGCATCCCATTTTATCTCAAAATTTGTTAACTATCTCCGCAAACATGCAAACATCTATAACATACAATCGATGCTTCCCTATCTAGAAAACATGTAGCAAAAGAAATTGACTTTGACCATTCCGTTGCATGGCCTTTGTATTGTCATGAAGCAAATTAAGTGACTAACTTTATTATTATGAACAAATTAGGAAAAAAGGGCATATTGTTAAATTTCAAAACTAAATTTGGTACTCACTAAACAAACACCCAATTATTGTCCGTATAAAATATTTAAACATGTGCGAGCAGCCATGAGAAGCATCAGGTCTTTTTGGATCAGAGGCCTAGCCACTCTGAGGCCTGCGGCTGGTGCTCCCAAGCCTCTCTTGGCGGTTTCAAGGAAAAGAAGTGCCCACCAAGTGACCGAGCACTCTCAGTAAACATCCATCACTTCGTCCATGAAGAGATAATGCCAATGCAATTATCATCTCACAGCGTCCAATTAGACAAAAAAAACAATAAATTGACGGCGCTAGGCATCACAAACATACCTTTATCCAAGCATGACGACCAGCCCTTGCAGGGATCCAAAGTTCCAAACCATTGCAAAATGCCAAATGCTGCTACATTGTGCCTTGCAAACACATGTTTTGTTTTACTTCAAAACCATGTAATTGATATCAAGCAACAAATCACCGCATTCATATTGAATGGGGAAAAAGAACAATCATGTTTTCTGAAAAACAGGAAAGCAATTAGAACTCTACAAAACATGATTTCACCAGATTTGATGATAAACATGTCGAACAAAAATCGCACTGGTAAGCTTTCCGCCAAAAAAAAATCTGTTGTACAGGAACTGAAATGAATACCTATTATGCGCACCGCACTTCCACCTTGATGCAATTTTGGAAAGGATAAATATAGGACATCCTAGATGTAGAAGAGATCAGTTCGTAAAAAAAATGACACATGGCAAAGTATTAGCTGAAGAACATTTCAGTAGTACCTCGAGGGATTTTCGAACTGAGAATTGTCAGCCAACTTCTTGTAGCTACAATCAAAGTATCTATGAACAACCATATTGAAGAGCTTCACCATCTGTACAACACCACGATAAAGATATGCTTGCCTAAACCATGATTCATGTTGGTGCCCAAAATTCTGCAATGCATACTTCTACCTTAGGCATTATGTAGACTAGAAATTAGCGGTGATTCTTGAGGGCAAGTGGGCAACCCAAAAAGGAAAAGATAACAATTCAAAAGTATCATTGAAAATATAACAGGGAAGTGATCCCTTGCTCTACAACCAGAGGGGTACTCGAAGCATCAGCAATAGTTTTGCTACAGGATAAAAAAACATACAGATATGAAATTAGCATCAACTCTGTCCTGATCTATATAGCATTTGACATCAGCCTACTTGATCCTACCATCCATTAATAACTATACATAAACATCACTGCAGAAATAAAATAAGAAATATGGCTGCAAAAGAATTTATTTTATTAGTCCAATTAGCAAAGGAGAAAAATTGCCAAGAGCCCTTTCAATAGTGAACCAAGTTGTGGTAGCTGCTGAACCTGCGAAAATTTAGTAATTTGGAACAAACAATTAAATGACATGTCTAATGTAGACTCACATGGCATCGCAAAATAGAAGAAAAGTGTGCAAGTGAACTGGAAAGAGCTCTGTTACAACAAATCGATAGTCCGTCGACTGCCCAATTGTTGGTAAGTGGTAGTCCACGCCTGGGTGGTCTGTTGACCATCCAACGCGGCACCATAAAAACAACCACATATCAATTTTACAGTTCAAAGCTGCTCAAAGCATCCAAATGTATGAGAAATCTCTAAAATCTGTACTGGTTAAAAAAGGCATTGTCCACCAATCTTGGATGAGATAATATCTCAATGGAAATCCCGTCTTACATACTCCCAACTGGCATAACTTGTTTAGTGCTCCATCAACCTGCATGAAGATTCACAAATCATTTCGAACTCTTCGATATTAGGCTTAACATTAGCAGAACTTTCACATGCTTTCTCCATCTTATAAACCTTCATGGTTTTCTTCCTCCCTAAATACAAGTGCAAATGGAACATTGAAATTAAACCAATAAATTATGGGAACGGGTGTAAGAACTATCCATTAGGCAGGCTATTGTACAAGCATCGATAGTGCATATATAAAGGTGAGAGATTCATGAGTTGTAAGGAACATACTTCTCGTCGTTCAGCAAAGTGCAATGACCATAGATTACGCATCCATTTTTAGTTTCTAGAAGAATTTTGTACCATGGTGTGTTTAAAATTGTGAGAGATCTCTGAAATTTTAGACGAAAAAACTCAGTTTTTAGGACAGTTTTTAGGCAGGGATGTAGCTGTAAATAATAAGGCAAGAAAAACAATCGAAAAATTTGTGCCATCCCTGTGCATTCTCACAATTCATAGTGTGTTGGTAAGACAACACAATTGGACAATACAATTGGTCGATCATTCTAGTTTCCGAGTGGTGTTGCAGCTGCAGTGTTAGCTGGAGCAGTGGAACGAATAGTGGTGACTATTATGGCGCACACAAAACATACCGGCGCGTGGAGAACGACGGCGGCGGATTCTGCCGATTCCCTGGACAATCGCGTTCTCATGCGGCAGGGCCCTGGTGTTGGCGCGCACGGCGGCGAGGATGGTCGGGGCGGCAGGCCGTGCGGGATTGGCGGACGGCGGCGAGGACGGGGGAACGCCAGGGCCCTCTGCTGGTGCTGCGGGCCGCGGCGAGCATGGTCGGGGCGGGCAGGCGCCGTGCGGGATTGGTGGACGGCGGCAAGGCGGCCGTGCTATTGCTGTGGGCGGCGGCGAGGACGGTCGGGGAGGTAGGGCCGTGCTATTCTGGACGGCGGCGAAGACAGAGGGGCGGCAAGGCCGCGCTGGTCCAGAACCGCACGGCAGCGAGGACCAGAGCGCTGGCGGCGGCGCGTGCATGGATGGTGGCCGGGAGCGAGCAGTATAGGGAGTAGGTTGCGTTCCTTCTTTTCATCTAACCGTTCGGTGGAGGTGGGGAGCGTGCATGCGTGAGGGAGAGCGGCGTCGCTAATTGCGCGGTGCTAATTGCAATCTATCTACTACTACTATTAAACAATCGAGGTGGAGGTCTCCAGTTGGAGCGAGATCGCGGTAATTATTGCGTAATTATTAGATCATGGTAATTATTGCTAATTGATTATGATTAAAATAGGCCTAGGTTGGTAAGTTTTGCGTAATTATGATGGCGTAGATCACGGTAATTATTGGTAATTGATTTTGGTAAATGTTATTGGTAATTGATTTGGGTAAATGATGTGATACAACATTGAGACAATCCGGTCCATTGAGAGATGGTGGATGTATGGCTGAGATATAATGTTTCTGCCACAACTCGATTGTTTAATAGTAGTAGTAGATTCCGAACATTTTTTCAATTTACGAAATATGCTCGTGTTTCCTTGTGAACAAAATTTGAAAGTGGGAACAATTTTTGAAATTATGACAAATTTTAAAAAAGATACAAACATTTTCTGATAATCAGGGACAAAAATTGAAAACGACAACACTTTTCGAACATATAAAATTTTTCCAAAGCACGAACATTTTTCTGAATTTGTGAACAAATTTGGAAAACTGGATCATTTTTTGAATTTACGAAATATGTTCGTGTTTCCTTGTGAACAAAATTTGAAAGTGGGAACATTTTTAAAAGTTGTTCGGCAACATGAACATTTTTTAAATTTATGAACAAAATCTTGAAAGTGAGAACTTTTTTTTGAATTTACAAACAAAGTTTCAAAACATGAACATTTTAACAAATTTTGACAGTGGGAACATTTTCTGATTTTCTAAAAATGCGAACACTTGAAAATTAGACATTCTATATGTAAATTATTGGAACATTTCTTGTATAAGAAGCGAACAAAAGTTGAAGTTCTAAACTTTTTTTGGATTTCTGAACATTGCAAAAAAAAGAAAAAAGGAAACTGAAATAAAATAAAAATGAAAGAAAAGAAAAGAAAACAAGAATCAGAAAAAAATGAAAATGAAAAAAGAAAAACGAAAAAGGAGGCTAAAGAAAACTGAAACAGGAAAAAGGAAAAAAACGGAAAAGAGAAAAGAAACAGAAAAATAAAAATAAAAATAAAAATCCGGTTCAGGAACCTGCTGGAAGGTTCCCAAAACCGGAAAAACCGGTTGGAACCTTCCAGAACGTTCCTAAAACCGGGATCGTTGTAACGCATGTGGCGCTTTTGACTGGGCCGGCCCGTCACGGTCGATGCATGTGCGGCGCCCCGACAACTTGACGCAAAATGCGTCAAATAGGAAAATCCGTACTAAGGCGCAACAAGCTAACCACCCGACCACACAACCTCATCCGACTTGGTTCATCTTTCGCATTCTTTTGTTACTTCTATATTTCCGTTCCTTTTTTCATTTTTTCTTCTTCCTTATTTTTCAAATTGATGAAAAAAATTAAATGTTTTGAACTTATTTTTCAAGTTGATGAACATTTTTGTGAACTTGATTTTTAAAATTGATGAACTTTTTCATTTTTTGAACTTTTTTCATATTGACGAACTTTTTTAAAATTTGATGAACTTTTTTCCAAAATCTATGAACTTTTTTCAAAACCCTTGAACTTTTTTGAAAAATCGATGAACTTTTTTCAAAACCCATGAACTTTTTTTAAAAATCGATGAACTTTTTTCAAAAACGATGAACTTCTTTTGAAAATTGATGAACTGTTTTTCAATTCGATGAACATTTTTCCAAAATTGATGAACTTTTTTTAAAAAAATTGGACTTTCTGTAAAATCGATGAACTTTTTTCAAAACTGATGAACTTTTTTCAAAATTGAATATATATTTTTCAATATCGATGAACTATTTTTCAAAATTGATAAACTTTTTCCAAGCTTGTGAACTTTTTCCAAATTCATGGAAATTCTTTGAATTCGTGAACTCTTTTTTGATTCGTGGTTTGTTTTGAAATCTGCGAACTTTCAAATTTTCTTCACATTTTTTTTGCAAAAAACATGTTTTCCTAATTTATATATGCAGTAAATAGCGTGGTTATACTTACTTCTTAAAATGTTTGCCCCGAATGATTCACCAGAGCCTGTTTAGTATAGTGGTTGGGCAACACGCGCTGGACGTGGACGGCGTAAGATCGAATCCTCGTGGGAGCTTTTTAATTTACGCAGTTTTTTGCGCTATTTAATGAATTTCCCCTGCGTTGCCTGTACTGGAATGGACCAACTTCGAAACCGGCCAAACCAACGAACCTGCAGGCGCCAAGTTGCCTAATTCAGCGCCGACTAGGGGCTCCCTAGGATACAACCTAATCAGCCCGTCCCGGCCCATAAAAAAATAGGAGGGGGCACGCATATCCGCCCTCCTCCGCCGCTATATCAAATACGATCCCCTCGACAACGTTTCGTTTTCTCCGCCGCTAGCCTTAGCCAACTCCCGCAAGCAATTCCTCACGCTTCTTCTCTTCTTTTTCTCCGTCGATGGAAGATCCATGGCCGGCGCGGGTGGAAGCCATGGCAGCACATCCACACGCCCGCCATGACGCAGAGGGCAGGAGCTCCAGCCATGCCGTGGTGACGCTCTCGAGCTCGAGTGATGACGAGGACAAGGGGCGGCGCGGGTGGAGGTCGTGGCAGGGCCAGGACCACGCCCGGCTCTCCCAGAGCAGCGGGCGAGACATGTGGAGTGGGTTCGATGTGCTCGACGAGCACATCTTGCCCCACATCAAGCAGTGTCGCGCTGCCGACGAAGAGCTCATTGTCGTTTAGCGCGTTGTGGCCAACGACGAAGAAGAAGCTTCGGTCCACCTCAAAGCCGCCAAGAACGAGCACAAGCACGAGCTCACGGTGGTTGTGCACAAGTCGGCCGTGAAGCATTACATTGGCTACGACGAGTGAGCTAGGGTTAGGTTTCTTATGTAACCCTTTCGGTATGTTTAATGAACTCGTCTCCTTTTGTGTGCACTGCGTTTGTGATGAACGGTCGCGTGCTGATCTCGAACAAATTCTTGCGCGAAATAATTGTTAGAATTATTCAGTACCATTTAAGGGATTTGTTCTAGCTGAAGATTTTGTAGCCCATAAAACCAGTTTCAAAGGTACGACAAAACTGGTTTTATGGTTTGGGATTTTAGCGGATCTGCTAGAGATGCTCTAAATCAGAAAACGTGCAAGCCTTCTTTCACATGGGCGAGCCACATGGGCCCGCCCCTAGTTAGAGGAGGTTAGCTACGTACATCCTACCTGGTTATTAATAGGTTTTCGAAAGGTTTTGCCCAGTTTTAGGTAAGGTTCCGCCTGGGTTTTTTTCTTTTTTCTTTTTTGTTTTTCTCCACCGGTTTTATCTTTTTTAAAATTATGTTTGTTTACTTTTTGCACTTACTACTTTACTATTATGATTTTTATTCATAAAAAATTTCAAAAAAATTGAACACTTCTTAAAATTCATGAATATTTTTTATATTTTAGAATCTTTTTAAAGTTCATGAACATTTTGAAAAATCTATGAATATTTTAAATTCACAAATATTTTTAAAGTTCGTGAACATATTTTAAAACCCACTAGCTTTTTAACTTTGTGAAACACTTTTTAAAATTCATAAATTTTTTCTGCCAGAAAACCGTAACTGAGTTTTCCCAAGCTAGGAATTCCAGGTGGTTTTTTCTACCGACACCAGATCTACGTTTTTCAAAAGGTGAAGAGAAAAAGCAAACGTGGGCGCAAGAGCAGTCGAGCGAGCCAATGAACGCTAATTGGGTCTATCCCACATAGCCCACTAGGCAGGGAGTGTGGCTTGCCGCACCCGGCAGCGCCGCTTCCGGGTATAGTCATATCCAATCCTGTAATACAATCATTAAAGCATTGCAAATATAGAAAATAGCATTAATATAGTTGTGTTTATCAATCTAATATATCAAGTTTATATCAGAAGCATTGCATCGTTCCACACACATCCAATACATAACAATTGGTCCACAAAACAACAAAAGGATTCAGTCCAAAAGCAAGCTATACATATTTAGTGGCTTCAGTCCAAAAGCAAGCTACAAATATTTAGTACATAGCAGTTGGACCAAGCAACTACAAAAGGCTTTACTAAGCAAGCCAAGTCAATCCATCGTAAAATGACAAATACAATAATCAGGTCATGGCATGTCTTGATCAAGCAAGATGCAATGCAAGATAATAAACCTACCACTCCAGGTGCCCGACACAACCCATTGCCAAAGTGTGTAAACAATGTACATATTGTTGCTCAAAATGGATCAATTTAATGCATAGAAGCAAGTAATTGCATGTATAGATAACATAATTGTGTCCAATGCATAGCATCTATCCAGACAACACCAAATGGGTATTGCAATCGGTCACACCAAATGCTTGGCAGCGTTTTGGCTCCAAAAGTAAACCAGCACGATGAGGCATCACAAAGTAGATATGAAGTGTCACACCCCATCTGGGGCAGCTCCAGCCAACCCTAGAACAATATATATTTCAGAGGTAAGATATCAACATATATAGACAGTTGATCCATCATCTGAATTTCTGAAAGACGTAGGAGGATGCTTGTAATAGTAAAACCACAGTGATGATATTCTTTTACGCTAACCAAATTCTGCAATTTGGTTCAGTCATGAGGATGCTTGTAATAGTAAAACCACAATGATGATATTCTTTTACGCTAAACAAATTCTGCAATTTGGTTCAGTCACGACATGGATCTAGAAGTATGCATACCACATAACACAAATAGCCCTAAAGCCAGAGTCTAATTCAGTTACCCAATAAGAGTTGACATCTATAGAGAACCACATTGTTTCAATAATGCAAGTAATTTGACTAACAATGAATATTAGAGTTACATCCATAACATTCTGAAGACCCATATCGACTAAATTATTTTAGTAGTGTGAACACAAGTGGCAAAAAAATTGGAATGAAATGGCTACATAGTAGTGAATAGAAAGGGTCACGGGGAAGGAAGCGGAAGGCAACTAATAAAACATAAGAAGAATGGAATGACCATGCGCATCATTAACCAAATAGGGATAACCTATATATATATATATATATATATATATATATATATATATATATATATATTCAGAAGATCAAGGTAACACCAGGAAACACAAACCACTGGCTATATGTTGGTTGTCTCAGCAATTTATCATATGAGGCATGAAGCATCACTTACAATAAATGGTTGCACACATAAAGCAGCAGAGGGTTCAATGAGCAAGTAGATTGTGATTGTTCTGCTGATGAAACGAAGCGCTATATGCTTAACAAAATGAATCACGAGCACACATACTACTCCCTTTAGTCCATGACATTTATTTTGGGACGGAGAGAGTGCTAGGACACTTATTTTGGGACAGAGGGAGTATATATCAAGAACAATATTGTAAAGCATTGTTTGTATTCTACACCAGAAACAGTTTATCGGAAAGATGATTTCTTCCTCTAAATTTTATCCGAAGAAAATACACACAATATTTGTTAGAAATTAACCTAATCAGAGAAAGAATGGAGGAAGCTAAAACTGCAATATAAATAGAACTACTATGCAAGTTAATATCAGACGTGATGGCGCACTGCGCCTGGGTCTCCGCCTCTACTCCGGCCGTTGACGCGCCCTCTGTGGGGTTGGAGCAAGATCTGTAGCCCCCTGGAAATCTGTAGTATTGTGTGATGGTTTGTTTTCAAGCCTCGTCAAAGGCAGAACTTCCTCTTAACACTTTCTTCATGTAAGAGCAGAACAAATTATCATAACTTCGAAAGGAAGATTTCTAAGTCAACAATAAATTGATGTCAGCGAATCTTACATTCTCTTCAGCAGTACAAGCAGTGATAGCAGGAGAGTATGATCAGTTCAGAGCAATAATAATGAAATCTTCCCTCAGAAAAAATAAATAATATGTGCACATGAAGGGAAAGGAAAACATCTCACATATTCTGGGAGGTAAATGTAAGAGAACTTCATATGTTCACCAAGCTCATTCCTCTGTTGTGCAATTCGTCCGTGATTTAGGCTGAGCTTTGTAATCTTGATAAACAACATATCACCCTTGTCCCCTGTAATCAATCCTTGCGTCAAACAAAGACAACATGTGCAAGAGAAAAGGTCATTTGCATCATCTTAACACCAGTAGCACTTGACAGGAAAATAAATCTCAAGGTATTTCTCACCAACCAGTCACAACTAATATATTTGCAACAAGTAGGGACCTCAGAATATAAGAACACATGATAAATAATGTTCAGAACGCAGAGAGAAAAAAAGAGCTTGTTTGTCTTTTGGATGCATCCCCCTTAGATCTCCATCTCCAACGTGCAATGAATTATGAAATATGTAGATGGCTCTTAAAGATACAGGAAGCTATGTCACTATTGACGACACCAGAGTTTGTCATGTTACATAAGCAATCTTAAACACCCTAATCAACAGAGGGTGATTAAACCATCTCACAGAAAAATGCTAGGTACATGCCAAGTCCCTTTCTTTTGGTTCGGACATTGTTCTAGCCAATCCTCTTCGGTTCATGACAAGGGAAGCACTAATAAGTATTTACTCCCTCTGTCCCATAATATAAGATGTTATTACATCCAATATGTGAGTATATTGGATGTAAATACAATATTATACTATGGGACAGAGGGAGTATTTGTCGTTGTCTAAGGCAAAACACGCGACTAATGGTTCACTCCATCGATATCATTAACGATTTCAGTCCCACAATATCATTAACTGTTTCAGCACCAACATCTGACAAGCCCTCAAATATATAAAATTATAAATATAAAGAAATATTACAGAAGTATAGGCCATAAAAATGATCCATAGTGAAAGACCGAGCAGAGTGCATGCCTCACATTTCGCTGTGTCTCACAAGGAGGCGAAGCATAGAGAGCATGATGGAACATCACTTATTAAGTTAGTTGAGTAAACACCTAAACGTATGTTTTTATTATCCCTGATCATCCAAAAAAAGAGAACATGTATCTTCTCATCCGTAAGATACTACATAATAGTAGTAGCCTATGTAGAAGAAGCAGATAATCTCTTGGGTGAAACAGATAATCTGAAGTAGTAAGCAAACACTTTAAAATACACCATGCTTTAGTGAGAGCCAATAGTAAACAATCGACATTGCCTAAAGCTACCAAGTTAGTAAATCAATACCAGAATCACAATTCTAAAGATGTTGTGAATTGTAGTAGTGGTGTTAAACACTACACATGTTTGAATTTAGAAATTTTGTTGCCTTCTGTAGTGTATTAATTTAATTGATGCCAAGTTATACCGTTCATATAAGAATTCTGGATTGTTGCTCACCTGCATGTAATCAATAACCAGGGCACAAACCTAAAAAGGTTGGTGCTAGTGCAAGACCATTGCAATACTAAAATCCATAGCACAATTTCATCCATCTTTGGTTTCATCCATATCGATCTGCAAGCAGATTTTACAAAGCAAAACAGAGTTACAACTACATAACCATATGCTTTCATAAATTGCTTACAACTGATCTTATGAAGAAGACTAACATTAATTACTGTAAGCAGTAAATACATGAGTACCTACTCTAATAAGCAATCCAGAAGTTAACTATGCTCTATTAAGGCAAGAGTGCTCTCGTGCTCAGAGTGTTGGTGTTCCAAACGGAGAGTTGCTGCAGCAGTAGCCATGTAAATACAGTTGCAAAACAGCCAATCCGACGGCTCAGAGGCCAAGTGCCCTAAGAAGGCTCCATTTTAGGCTAAGATGTAACAATGGGATGCGTGGATGTTTTGGGATCTGTTGCACCTCAGCTAGTGCTTAGAGCATCTCCAAGTGAGAGTATCAAATTTGGGGCATTCCCTATTTGGCGCTGCAGGCGCCCGTTTATGTGTATTTTGCAAACGGGCGCCCGCAGCCAACCAAGCTGGGCCGGCCCATCTCACCCTGTTTCCTTTGTGTATTCAGACGCAAAAAAGAAGCGCACATGCGGGGGATCGAACTACCTATTTCTACTTCGAGCTAACCGGCACCAACCATCACGCCACCTTGCCCAACGTGATTACTAACATACTTTTACTTCTTTTCTTAATTAAACTTTCCTTTTTCCAAACTCAAAAAAAAAACTTTCCTTTTTCTTTTTTTCCTTTTTTCGTTTATGTTTTTTCTTTTTCTTTTTCTTTTTCTTTTTCTTTCTTCCGGGATCAATGATTTTTATTATAATTCGTGAACTTTTTTTCAAATTCACTGAACTTTTTTCAAATTCGATGAACTTTTTTTTAACTTTAATACTTTTCTTAATTCAATGAACTTTTTTCATATTCTATAAACTTTTTTTCAAATTCAACAAACTTTTTCTAAATTTGATGACCTTTTTTTTTCAAATTGATGAACTTTTTTTTAAATTTGCTGAACTTTTTACAAATTCGATGAACTTTTTTTAACTTTCATGAACTTTTCTTAATTCAATGAACTTTTTCCATATTCGATGAACTTTTTTTCAAATTCAACAAACTTTTTCTAAATTTGATGAACTTGTTTTCAAATTGATGAAATTTTTTCAAATTTGTAGAGTTGTTTTTGAAAATCCATGGAAATGTTTTTCAATTTCGATGAACTTTTCTTAAACTTGATGAACTTTTTTTGAAATTTGATGAACACTTTTTGAAATTCGATGAACTTTTTTCAAGTTTGTCAACTTTCCTTCAAAAATGATGAATTTTTTTCAAAATCCATGAAAATTTTCTTATCACGGTTTTGTTTCCAAAAAAATTTAAGTGATACTGTACATGGTTATGTTCAACAAATAGCGCTACGACTGGGTTATTAGGTATTTTAGGCAGCTACACACTCAAGGCCGGTAGCTCTAGTGGTTAGGGAGCTTGGACGTGGAATGAACGTCATGAGTTCGAATCCTGTAGCAGGTACTTTTTTGGGATTTTTTCGCGCGAGTTTGATTGGTCGACGTGTTTCGTGGGCCGGCCCAACTTGCAGGGTGCTTGGGCGCCGGATCTCCTAGCCGGCGCCGACTAGGAGCTGGCACCCCATATGTCAATGGGCATGTCCACGGATAGCAAAGTGCAAAGCCCATTTGTCATCCCATTTCTCCTCCCCAAATCTATGCAATGTGCATAGCACAGTCCCATATCACGTACCTCGGACACATTTTGACATCAGACATAGTTCAAATTGAGGACATAGTTCAACACACACACATCTGGGCATAGGACATTCAAACTGACATAGTTGAACAATAGTTCAAAAAGAACACAGTCCAACAAAACACGAAAATCCATCTCTGCACCCTTGCTCATCTTCACCCGCGCTGACGAAAAAAATCAAACAAATACTAGAAAAATTCAAAAAATCCAAAAAAAATTGTGAGGTAGATAATTTGATGCGTGAGGTGCGCTTCAATTTTCATATCATTTGGACATCTGAGGAGCTCTCAGCAAAAAAGACAAATTGGGGGTCTGTAAGAATGTTTACTGTTCATGTACTGTTTTGGCCTGATTTGTCTTTTTTACTGAGAGCTGCTCAGATGTCCAAATGACTTGAAATTTGGAGCGGGTCTCATGCATCAAATTGTATACCGCACAAAAGAAAATTAGAATTTTTTGAATTTTCTTTGAATTATTTACGAATTTCCTCCATTTTAGGTTTTTATCAGACCGGGTGCAGATAAGCCTGGGCACCGAAACGCCCCTACTCAAACGAAACATCATAGGACATACTAACAAAAAAACTAGCAATAGGGCATAGGACGAAAATAAATTTCACGAGTGTTTTCCTCCTTTGAAGTGGAAGTGCGGGTTGAAGGGTTGCAGGGCTCGTCGGAGTCCTGTGGTCCTATGAGGGCTCAGTCATCTCAAGCTTGCTCGTGGGTGAGTGCTTTGGCATGGGCGGCAGCTTCGACCTCACACTACAAAGCCTTTGATACCCTTTCGGAGAGCTTTCGTGTTCTTCCAGCGCAGGCAGCGGCATGAAATTCATTCGTGGTCAAGGAGAACTGGCGAACGCAACTGGCCACCTGCTCCTTCTCGTACAAAGATGACACGGGCACCGCAGAGGAGAGAACGCACCGGCGTTGCAGGAGCTAGATCCGCCCACACAAGAGGGTTGTGGTGAGCCAAGCTCCCTGCACCACCAACTTGGGTCGACGCAGTAGCTTTGCCCGTCACTGCCTCATCTCCACCTGGGTAGCCGAGACAGAGCAGAGAGCTCAAACAACCACCGTCACTGCTCCACCCGCGTCGCAGTGGGGACGGAGAGCAACAGCTGAGCATCCACCATCAGGGCGATGGGGGATGACTCACTGTTGCTCGAGTCACGGCGAGGCGCCGGGGATGGAGCCTGGCGGCTCGAGCCATGGGTTTCCACCTAGGACTAACTGAGGGCGACACGGAGGGTGAGGTCCTCGGCGCCCTTCACCAACACGAGGTCCCAATCGACGTCATTGTCCTCTAATCTGTACATGGTGCCGACGGTTGGGAGTGGATGAGAGAGGATGGGGGCTACAGTTTAGGCAGAGATGACTGGGGTTTAAGGTGGGCCCGACGTGACGGACTTGTCTGGACACGTCCGAACAACCATATATCCATCCATGTTTGGGTTGTATTTACGAGAACTCATAGTGGACGCCCGTTGGCGTCTAGTAGGGGAGGCAACATATGAACGAAGCCGCTAATAGACCGGCCCATTCAGGCGCGCTCTGTTACACGGGTTTGCCTTGCATTTTTTTTCTCATCGTTTTTTCTAAAAAAAAGACAATTGGACTTTTTAAAAGCAATCCAAATAAAAAAACTATTTTAAGAACAAAAGGAAAAATATTGTATAATTAAAAAACTTTTGTGTGTATTAGAAAGAAAGTTAACTGTATATTAAAAAGGTTCACCATAAATAACAAATGTTCATCGTATATTAAAAAATGGTCAGTATGTATTTGAAAAATGTTCATCGTGTATAAAAAATGTTCGGCATGTATTTGAAATATGTCATTGTATATTAGAAAAATATTTATAGTACATAAACCTTTAAGAGAGGAAAAATGGAAGAAAAACCAAAGCTAAAAAACAAAAAATAAAACAAAACTAGAAAGAAAAACCCAAACAGAAAACCAAGAAAAAAAACCACAGAAGAAGAAATGAAATAAAAAAACACAGCGCCATGAATGAAACGGCAAAATCACTAATTAAGGAGTATTCCTTTCAAAGATCACTCCCACTTCCTCATGTGCGCCAATTGTCGCAACCTGAAAGTTTTTCCTTTTTTCGTATATCTGTTTATTCAAAACGTTTTATCTCTTAAATCGTGTGTCCAAATCTCGAACAGTTTTCACGTTGGATTCCTGGCGTCGAGATTTGAAAAATTAGATCCCACGTTGATAGGTTTTGACAAACTTTTTCACGAAAAAAGCCGGACGAAAAAACCAAAACGGGAGTACTTTTTTTCGAAAGCCGTTTCTGAGAGGCACGGCCGTGCCTTTCGCAAAAGCAAACCATGCCTCTCGCGAAAGAAAAAAAATAATAATGCGTTTATTTTTCGTTTCCGAGAGGTACGACCATGCCTCTCGCGGATGCAAAACCGTGCCTCTCACGGAAAAAAAAGACACGTTTTTTTCCGCTTTCGAGAGGCATGTCGTGCCTCTCGCGGAAGCAAAATCATGCCTCTCGCGTAAGCAAATCCTGCTTCTCACGGAAGAAAAAAAAAAAGGAGAAAACGCGTTTTTCTTCCGTTCCCGAGAGGCACGGTAGTGCCTCTCTGGCTCTCGCGGAAGGAAAAAAAGAAAGCGCGTTAAACAGTGCCTCTCGTGGAAGCAAAAAAGAAAAAGAAAATGTGTTTTCTCGCGCAAAAATAATTTCTTTTGTCGAAAAGCTAAAAAAAGACCGGTGGAAAAACCGAAAAGCCGAAAAAACCTAGGAAAAAACCATCTATGAAGCCGAAAACGAGTGCGGAAAAATAAAAAAAATAAAATTCGAAGGAAACGCCCAGAGCGCGACACGTGGTGACGGCCGAGAGCGCTCTAAGCCTACCCGAATTGATCGTTGGGAGGCTCCCGAAGAAGCGGACGTTAATTAGGGAATTTCCTAACGGACGCTCATTGCGGCAGAATGTCGAGCGAACGCACAGAGGCGAGCGACCTAGCGATCAAGATGGGCCGGCCCAACTACAAGATAGTGCACGCGCTACACTATCCGGTTTTGGGTACTTTCTGGAAGGTTCCTGACCGGTTTTGGGAACCTTCCAGAAGGTTCTTGAACCGGTTTTTCACTGGGTTTTTTTTCTGTTTCTCTTTTTTTTCTTCTTTCTTTGTTTTTCTGTTTCTTTATTTCATTTTTCAATTCCTTTTTCTTCTCTTTCTCTTTCCTTTTTGTTCTTCAGATTTTCAAATTCTTTTCTAAAATTCGGAAAATGTTCAGAATATCAAAAAATGTTCTTTGTTAGTAATTTTTGTCCACAAATTCAAAAAATGTTCTTCATTTTCTAAAAATGTTCGCATATTAGAAAAATGTTCACTTTTCATCAAAATATAAATAAGTTCAAAAAGAATCATGTTTAAAATTTTTGTTAAAAATCTTCCCATTTCATAATTTGTTCACCAATTTCAAAAAAATGTTCATGTTTTCAAATTTTGTTGGGAGTTTCAATAAATGTTTTCATTTAAAGAATTGTTCAAAAATTCCAAAAAATGTTCACGTTTTAATTTTTGTTCGGGAGTTTTAAAAGATGTATGCAAATTAAAAAATTGTTCATGTGTTGAAATTTTGTTTGGGAGTTTCAAAAAATGTTCCCACTTTTCAAAAATGTTCGTGTATCCAAAAATTGATTTGAAATTTTAAAAATGTTCTGATTTTCCAAAAAATGTTCTTGTTTTCTATTTTTGGGGTGATATTTAAAAAATGTTCCCGTTTTCCAAAATTTGCTTGCAGTTTTTTAAATATTTGAGTTTTTTGATATTTTATTCACAATTTCGAAAAGTGTTGCTGTTTCAGCCGGCCTTCACATTTTTTCTCAAAATAACGATTTGCGTAATTTTTTTTTAAATGTTCGGATGTGCTCTCAGTTTAGTTCTTAATACTTTGCGCTGCATTATCAACCAGGTGGCTTTGTAGCTCAACTGGCTAGTCATACTAGTTTGAAGCGTGTGGTCTCAGGTTTGAACCATGCTTAGCGCAGTCTTTTTTTCCGATAGCTGTATTTCCTGTTCGTCGCTAGCCTGTGCGAGCGCTATATTTTCCGTTTGTCGCTAGCCTGTGCGTTTGCTCGACATTCTGCCGCAGAGAGCGGCATATAGGAGGAAATTCCTATTTGCCGCTCGTTGCGGCAAGTAGTCGACCCGACTTTTTCTATTTTTTTTTGTTTAAATTTTTTGTTTTTTTCTGTTTTCTTTTCTTTTCTTTGCTCTTTCGTTTTTTTCTTTTTTCATGTTTCTTTTGTTTGAGAATTTCAAATATTTATTCGGAATTTTATAACATGTTCTTGTTTTCAAAATTTGTTCTCAATTTCAAAAAATATTCAGGAATTTCATAAAATGTTCCCGTTTTTAAACTTTGTTCACATTTTCAAAAAATGTTCGTATTTCAAAAAGTCTTTCAGAAAATTCAAAAAATGTTCTT
Source organism: Thinopyrum elongatum (assembly GCA_011799875.1). Taxonomy (NCBI): domain Eukaryota; kingdom Viridiplantae; phylum Streptophyta; class Magnoliopsida; order Poales; family Poaceae; genus Thinopyrum; species Thinopyrum elongatum. Next base: position 367,610,594 of record CM022299.1, on the reverse strand, counting down.
GTTTTAAATTTTGTTCAAAATTTCAAAAAATGTTCGTGTTTTAAGAAATGTTTAGTAAATTCAAAAAAATGTTCTCGTTTTCATATCTTTCTTATGTTCATGTTTTCAAAAAATGTTCAGAAATTTCAGAAAATGTTCTCGTTTTCAAATTTTGTTCACTATTTCAAAAAATGTTATTGCTTTAAATTTTGTTCACAATTTCAAAAAATATTCATGTTTTGAAAAATGTTCAGTAATTTAAAAAAAAAATCTCGCTTTCAAATATTTGTTATGTTCATGTTTTGAAAAAATGTTCTCTTTTATCAAAATATGTTCAGAATGTCATTCATAAGAAGTTTATGTTTCAGATAATGTACATGAATTTCAAAATATGTTCTCATTTCCAAAATTTGCTCACAATTTCAGAAAACAATTCGTGTTTCAAAAAATGTTCTAGAATTTCAGAAAATGTTTCTTCTTTTCAAAAAGATTCACAATGTCAGAATTTTTTTCTATTTTTCTACAATTGTTCACCTTTCAGAAAACTGTTAGGTGGTGTAAAAAATGTCTGTGTTTTTTCTAAATTCGGAGTACAAAAATTTCTTCACATTATTTTAGGAAAAAATCTTAGAATATCAGTAAATATTTGCGCCATTTTGAATTGTTCGAAAATTTCAAGAAATGTTTCTAAAATGTTTTTTCTAAAATCTCAACCCTGCTGTCTGTTGTTATAATGGTTCGCGCTTTAAAAATCAGTGTCGCCTTGGTGGTTGAGTGGCCAGCAGGTTGCAGGTTGCTCTGTCGGGTGCGCGAGATCCTGGGATCGAATCCTAGCGTAGCCTACCTGTTTTTCCCGTTTTTTTAGTACGCGCGCGATACAGGAAACATAAGTTGTTTTCGCGTCGATGGGCCGGCCCAGTCGTGCGTCGCCCGGTGTGCGTCCAGCTTCTGTTTGACGCAGAATGCGTCGTATAGGAGCTCCCGTTAATTAGTTCTCTTCACGAAGCAACTGCACGTGAAAACCTAGAGACGAGGCTGGCCCATGTCGCGTCACTGCTGGTCTCAATTATGGTTTTCATGTAGTATCATTTATGAAGGTCCAGACGTCCCAGCCAAATATGGATTGTTTGGGCCTTTGCGGAGGCATGTTGGTCCAGACAGCATGATTTTCTCTGCACGTGTTTTTTTCTTCTTTTGCTAAAAAATACATGTCTTTTTCTTCTTCAGACTGCTTGATTTTCCCTAGATTTCTTGAAGAAAATAATTTGCTTTTTTTTGTTCCCGCGTGAAGCACATCATCTGAAAGCACAACTATGCTTTACGATGAAGCACACAAACTATGCTTCTCGAAAAGTAAAAAGTATTCACAAACTATGCTCCCAACAAGTGAATAGCACAGTTTTGCATTGTGTGCTTCCCAAAAAGTGAAAAATACGGTTGTGCACCGCGTGAAGCAAAGTTGTGTTTTCGCGTGAAGAAAAAGTGCTTCTAAAAGAAGTGAAGCGCAAAATGTGCCTTTGTGTGAAGCATAGTTGTGCTTCTGGTTTCCATTTTTCATTCCAGTTTTTTTTTATGTTTTTTTTTAAATCATCCAAACCTATGAACATGGGATTCAGTTCATAGATCTTGATGTGACAAACGCAACGATGAAAACGATTCATGATTTGGACGCACGGCTTGGATGATAAAATGTTTTAAGCAAATCTAAAAAGCTCAAGCTCTCAGATTGTGACAAATATCACGCATACAACGTGCCAATTGTCATCACCGAAGAAGACGAGAATGAATTTTACAAAAGAGCACTCTTAACTAGTGATTACGAAAATATGGCTGGTTTTGGGTCTCCACTCTCCACTTGGAGATGTCCGTATTTCATTGCGCCTTGGTCCTCCTGCCGAGCACCGCAGCCCACAGGAGGTAGCCGCACCCATACTTAGAACATCTTCACTCGTTCGGTCCCCCAGCGCACCTGGCGATTGTGGTTTGTCCCAAGCGCCGACGCTTTTTTGGCCCTGGGGGCGATCCAGTTCCTAGCCACGCCCCTAGGTTTCGGCCCCAAGACGCGCATAAATTCAAACATACCATTTCCCGCTACCCAAAAAAACGCCACAAGTTCGGCGATCAACGGCTGCCACAAAAGTTGGGCGATCACCATGCCACAGTTCGACGATCAAACATACTCGAAAGTTCGGCGTTCAAAAGGAAGGACACGTAGGCAATGCATCAAACGACGGCGGGCTCCTCCGGCGTCGGACTGGCGGGCGTAGGCGTGGTCGGCGTCGGCGTGGCTTCTGTGCTCGGGCTGGTCGGCGTGGCTTCTGTGCTGGGCGTCGTGGCGGCATCATCACCCGGGCTTGGTGGCGGCGTTGGGGTGGGAGTTGGCGCGGTCGTCGACGGCATTTGGTTCAAGATGAGGCCGCGCTCCGCCAGGTACCACGCCTTGACCTGCTCGTCCATCATCGACATGTCCACCCCCATCAAGAACGCCAGGTCGGTGTTCATCTTCTTCGCGGCGATGTTGGTCCGGAGTAGGTCGAGCTTGACGGCGCTGTTCGTCATCAACGCCGACCACCGCGCCTCGGATTTCTCTTCCCTCTGGGCGGCGTGGTTCTTGGCGTCGGCGATGCACTGCTCGATGGATGCTTGCAGCCGCTCGGCAGCCGGTGTGGCGTCCTTCGCCGTCTTGGCTTGTTTGTTGCCATCAGGGCGCCCATCCGCCGCCCCCGGCGTGGGCGCGTCCGGCTTGTACGTCTCCTTGGCCTTGGCGAGGGTGCGCCGGACATCCGTCCACTTCTCGCACTTGTCGATTCGGGTGAACACGTGGAGGAACTTGAACTCTTGGTCGCTGCTGTCTTGGCGGTACATGGTGAACATCCGAACCATCTGCGCCGAAGAACAAGTGTCGGCGACGTACACGGCGAAAAGAAGCGAGAGCCGGCGTCTGTGCATACCTGACCCTCGACGTTGGCGCCGCTTTCCGGGCGAGCCGCGATCTCCTCGACGATCCCATGCCATTTGTTGCAGGGCGTTTGGATGATCGCCCAATGGTTCGACATGGCCTTCGAGCCGCGCTGCATGTGGATGGTGGCGAAGTAGGGGTCGACCAGTTTGCGCTCATCGAACGCCGACTTGACGCGCGTCTAGTATGTGTCGGCGTTCTGGTTCGTGCCGGTGACAGGGTCGAGGCTGACGGTCTTCCATGCTTCGGCGAGGCACTCGTCTTCTTTGGACGTCCATTTGACGCGCGGCTCGCCCGTCCTAGCCCCCCGCTTCTTCTTTTTCCCTTTCCTCGCCGACGCAGGCGCTGTCTCCTCCTCCTCCTCGCCGTCGTCGAGCTCGTCGTCCATGTTGCCGATGAGGTCCATTGTATCGTCTTGCGCGTGGAACCCGGGGGAGGCGGCGGCGGCGACCGAGCTGCTCTTGATGATCTCATCCATGTCGGCTTCCGTCGCGTCGGGGTCGCTGAAATGTGATGACGAGGCTTGCGAGAAGGGCAGGGCGCCACGGCGCAGAGGCGGCGTCGGGGAGGCTGCGTACGCCGGCGGCGAGTAGGTGTACGGGGGGTACTGGACGCCGGCGAACGCAGGCGAGGGAGTGCGCTGGTCGGGGTTCAGACCGGAGGGTGAGGCGCGCTGGCCATGTGGAAAGGTGATGTTGGGGTTGAATCCACCATGTGCGTCGCCGTCGGCGTAGCCAGGCGAGGGTGCGTACCCCCAGGTCGGTGGCGGCGGCGAGAAGCTGGCCGGCGACCCGACGCTCTGCTGGCTCTAGGCAGCTTGCGGGCCGTAGCCGCCGGGCGGATTCATCATCCCCGCGCGAGACGCCTCTGCCTGCTCCACCGCCGCCGCCGCGTCCCGGGCCCTCTTGGCGTTGAGCCTGTTTCGCCGGTCGGTGGTGACAGCCTCCCGACGCTGAACCTCCGCCCTCCAGTCGGTGTTCGACATGCCCGGTGGTTTTGTCGGCGGCGCCCTCGGCTTCCTCTGCTTCGGCTGGGTGGCATCGGCAGCGGCAGCGGCGCGAGGGGCCGAATACTTCTTCGGCGGCATGGCGGGATGGCGGTCGGATGGCGGGGAGATGGAGGAGAATGGCGGGAGAAGAGAGGCAGAAGGGGGGAAGCAATGAGAAATGGAGGGAAAAGTGGGGGATCAGCGGGAAAATGCCTGTCTCTCGCCGACAGAGCGGGCCCACGCATCTTTTGGCTTCGGCCGGCGCCTCCCGAGGGCTTGGGTTCGGCTTGGGTTCGCCGACTGTTATTTCGGCCCGGCCGATTTTTCGGCGCCGGTGCTAAAAAAGAAGCCCTGGAGGCATGGTGTGGGGGGAGTGGAGATGCTCTTAACATTTAGCAAGTGGACCGGCCATTTCCCAGCCAGAAGGGGTGTGTGTGTCACCAGCGCACCACAAATGGAAGCAGCAGACATCGCAGCGGCTTGATTCGAAGAGCACCGCACCCGATTGGCATTTGCCATTAGGCACCTGCGCCGCGCCGCACACGAAGAACAGAACCCGTCGCTGCGGGAAATCTGAGTAAGTCCCATACGGGGCCCAATGTTGTCATGATCTCGACAACGACAAACGGTGACGACGAGCAACATAGCCCCTTCCGCTCGTTATCATTGGTTGGGTTCCTCACTGGCTGTCATGCACGCACTATACGACCCAGTAAACCGCCTGCAACAGCATCGGTCAATCAGTCATCACCCGTGCATCCGGATACTGCGTTCATCGCGATCTATTTATAGTGAACGAGCTGCACGACCATGTCACCACCAAGATCACATTGCCATTCCACGGAACCAAACACCAGGCCGGCTGGGGAGCAACTCGCGTAAGCTACGAGCCTTAGGATCGAGATACGTACGCACGCCTGATGGCGTCGGCTCGCTCCGTGATGCTCCACGTGCTGCTGCTCGCGGTGGCCCTCGCCGCGGCGCCGGGCGTCCTCTCGGACCCGCCGCCGCTCCAGGACTTCTGCGTGGCCGACCTCAAGGCCGCCACGGCGGTCGACGGGTTCCCCTGCAAGGCGCCGTCGGCGGTGGTGGACGACGACTTCTTCTCCGACGCCATGGTCGCCGCGCCCAGAACCGACACCAACCCCTTCGGCGTCAACTCCACGCGCGCCACCGTGTCGGTCTTCCCGGGCCTGAACACGCTGGGCCTCTCCATCACGCGCACCGACCTCGCCCCGGGCGGCCTCAACCCGCCGCACTCGCACCCTCGCGGCTCGGAGCTCGTCCTGGTGCTCAAGGGCGAGGTCATGGTCGGGTTCACCTCGGCGACCAACCGGCTCTTCACCAAGGTGGTGAAGGAGAACGAGCTCTACGTCGTGCCCCGCGGCCTGCAGCACTACCAGCTCAACGTTGGCACCGGCGACGCCGTGTTCATGGCCATGTTCGACGCCCAGTCGCCGGGCCTGGTCACGCCGACGCTCGCGCTCTTCGCGACCGAGCCGGCCATGCCGATGGAGGTGCTCACCAAGACCTTCCTCATGGGCGAAGATGATGTCACCGCCATGAAATCCAAATTCGCCGCCTTCTGACACTGAATATTGGCGGGGTTCAGCTGCTAATGCAATCCACCGCAGCATCCCTATTGGTTTTAAGGGTGTGTGTTTGTTGTTGTCTCTGTACCCGACTCTTCTGGGACCGTTTTATGTCTCTCCGTGTGCGGTTGTTGTTTTTGCCAACAAGCTGCATTTGTTAGTTACGATGTTCACAAGAACAAGTTACGGTTGTGTTTTTTACGACTAAATTCACACAAATCTGTGCACGGCACAGTACTGTGAACAGGGTTACAAAAGAGACACTGGATTCCAACTTTATTAGATTGTGAAACACGGAAACAGGCATGGAAAGGAGTCAGGAATGCCTCATTGGGCATTTGTCTAGGTCGTGACTAGTTAACAACCTCCACGAGGTGAGCTAATTTAGAAACCAAACTGGCGACAGATCGCCACGTAGTAGAAATTAAACTACAGCTTAGAAAGATACATCAGGGGCGCCTGGACAATGGCACACGATTAGTAATCCCTGGTCCCGGGCTTGTACGTGCTGGTGTCCTTGGCGGGGACGTCGGTGCTGCCGTTGGTGCCGCCGCCCATTCCGACCGTGTTCATCACCGCGTCCTTCGCCCCCACCGCCGCGCCCTTCACCGTCTCCCCTGCCTGCACACAAAACCCACACAGGATCATCTTTAGAACGTTTGTTGCAAGAATGTGACAGAGATCTTTCCCCTAAGAAGAAAAGAATATAACAATGTACCTGCACGAGGAGGCTGCCGGTCTTGTCCTTGCCGGCGACGGCGGTGTCCATGGCATACTGCGCGGCGGCGCCGGCCTTTTGCTTGGCGGCCTCGGCCGTCTGCCCGATGTAGCTCCCGGTCTGCTCGGTGCCGGCACGGGCGGTGTCGATGGTGTACTGGGCGGCGCCGGCCGCCTTCTGCTTGGCGGCCTCGGCCGTCTGGCCAATGTAGCTCCCGGTCTGCTGCGCGGTGCCGGCCGCCTTGTCCTTGGCCTCGCAGCCCTTCTCCTTGGTCGCCTGCGCGGCTCCGCGGCCCTTGTCCATGGCGCGGCCAGTGGCGTCCGACGCCGCGTCCTTGGCCTCGTACGCCTTCTCCTTGGTCGCCTCCTTGGCGTCGCCGCCCCTGCCCATGGCGCGGCCCGCGGCGTCGGACGCCGTGTCCTTGGCCTCCCTCGCCTTGTCCTGCGCCGCGCCCACGACGTGCCCCGTCTTCTCCTGCAAAGCACGCACCAAAAACAGTGTGAGTACATGTCAAAATCGACACGTCGACGTGGTGGAGCGTGCACGAGTGAACTAACCTCGGCGCGGGCCTTGGCCTCCCCGGCACGGTAGCTAGCCTGGTCCTGACGGGAAGCCATTTCTTCGCAAGCTAAAGCGGGATCGAGCGGCACGAATGCAAAACTGGAAGGGGCTCGAGAAGTGTATGGAAAATAGAACTGGATAGGGCTCAGAAAGTGTACAACGTAGGATGCTTTGGATGGAAGTTAGGCGATGCTGGATGCTTTGCTGTTTGTGATGAGCAGCTTGATCGGCTGGTGTCTTTATAGCGGTTGAGCTGGGAAAGAGGCCTGGGCACGTGGCGCGCAGACGCATGTAGATGGGCGCCACGTTGGTAGGACACGCGTTGTGATGGGCGGGGAGTTCCCAGGCGTCCGCATTTGCCTGGCTCAAACTGATGCAGCGGGAGAAAAGAATTGCAAAAAACACGAAGGACGGAGGACACGGTGGGTTATTGGGCACGTGCATCGAGGTGAGTGAGTGCGCGTGATATGCTGCCCAACGCTCTTGAACGGTGGTGAGACTAGCCACACTGGGGAATAACTTTATTAGTAACATGCATATGTTATTAGTCTATATTACTATCTATAATGAGGAGTAACATATATGCTGTGTTGTGCAACACTTCATTTATGAGGTTGTAGACTCATTTTGTCTTGATATGTGTGATGTTACTCGTATTACTAGTAACTAGCTATGTTACCATATGACTCTTTTTCTTCATTAATTACTTATTCCGCGGCTGCGAATTCGCCACATCGAGCCCTTTTCTTCCTTCACTTCACGGGTGGTCGGTGGCTTGTATGTGGTCTTCTTGGGCTTGGTACCAGCCTTTGCAGTGTCCTGTAGTATAAAATAGCATCAGGCCTCCTTTAGTTGGTAGAAATCTTGTAGGAATTCATAGTGTAGGATTTTCAAAGAAAAATATTTTATGGATCACTTTGGTTTGAAGCAATAGATTTCTATTTCTATGTAGGATAGGAACCAATTCACATTTTAAAGAAAAAAACATTAGCCTACACTCAATTAAAATATTCTTATCCTACGCATCAAATGACATGTCTTTCTCTATAGGAATTGAGATGCATGTCATTTTACTTTCTATGATTTTTCTATTTCTATGATATTTCTATACTATGAACCAAGGAGGTAATGAATATCCAATTATGTGTCTGGCTCATCTACACCGGTGAACAGTAAATTCAAAAAAAAAGAAAAATTCAAAATAAATAAATTTGCAAGTAAGATGATTGAGGGCGTGAGATGCGTGCCCAAATTCAAATCATTTGGTCATCTCAGTAGTTCTTAGCAAAAAAAAAATTGGGTCCGAACAGTGCACAAACAATAAACTTTTTCACAGACCATAAATTTCTCTTTTTTGCTAAGAGCTACTCAAACATCCAAATGCTCTAAAATTTGGCACCGTCATCATGCACTTAGTCAGCTTTCACCACACAAAAATTCAATCTTTTTTGAATTTATTTAATATTTTTAACTTTTTTTGTTCACACCCGAGCTCATCTGAGCCTGGAGCCAAAACGCCGCTCTCCAAAGGTAACAGCTAACCGCCTGAAGGTAGTGTTACCTGATATTATTTTCGAGGAACAGTCAGCTTTCGTCCTAGGCAAATTGATCACGAATAATATAATAGCTGTGTATGAATGCTTGCACTTCATGAAGAGGAACAAGGCTAAGAAACATCAATCATGTGCTTTAAAACTTGACATGATGAAGGCCTATGACAGAGTAGAGTGGTGATATCTTCAGGCAATCATGATCAAGCTGGGCTTCTCTGAAAGGTGGGTGAATATTGTCATGAGATGGGCTTCTCTGAAACGATATGTGTGCGTCCGAGGTGAACCTAGTCTTGGATCTTTATTGTCAAGCCGCTGGGCAACGAATCAACCATGCAAAATCTTCCATTTATTTCAGCAAAGGAGTTCCAGAGAGCATAAGGCAAGAGATCAATGGCTTACTTAATGTTCCTAATGAAACTCTCAGTGAGAAATACTTGGGAATGCCATCAGATGTTGGGGGTTCAAAAAATGGTGCTTTTAAATACCTAAAGGACCGCCCATGGAGTAAGATCCAGGGGTGGATTGCAGACACCATGTCACCGGCTAGGAAAGAGGTGTTGGTTAAAGCGGATGCTTAGGCAGTTCCAGTTTACTCCATGTCTTGTTTCAAGCTGCCCAGAGATCTGTGTGAACCCTCAATATGCTCATAAGGAAATTTTGGTGGGGAAGTAAGAAGGGACACCACAAACCACATTGGGTCTCTTGGAAATCAATGACGCAACCAAAGAGCATGGGCAGCCTAAGCTTCAAAGACTTCGAGCTATTTAACTTGGCCATGTTGGCATGGTAGACATGAAGGTTGCTTCAAAATCTAGAGTCGCTAAGTGCCCGAATTCTTAAGAGCATCTACTATCCGAATGCAACAATCCTGACCGCAGCCTTGGGAGGCCACCCAAGTCAAGTTTGGAGGGTTGTGATCGAAGGCATAGACACACTAAAATTAGGCTTGATTAAAAGAATATGCAACAGTCAGTCTACTAGTATCTAGGATGACAACTAGCTACCCCAGGGGGAGATGCTAAGACCATACAAGTGTGTGGAGCCTAACCCACCACACCTGGTTTCGGAGCTCGTAGATGTAACGACAGCAATATGGAACAAGCAGCTTGTTAACGAGGTATTCGTGCCAATGGACGTCCAGGTAATCATGGGGGTACCTTTATGCACCAGAAACACACCGGATTTCTGGAGCTGGTTTTTTTGTAAAGAATGGAACATTCACAGTGCAATCAGCATATAACATGCTTGTAGCAACACATCAAAGGAGGGAGGCGTGGCTGGAAGGAAACACCAGCTCCTCTAGCACCGCCCGGAAAGAGCAAGCATGGAAAACCCTTTGGAGAATGCAAGTAACAGGTAAGGTCTAGATGTTCTTATGGCGCCTATCAAAACATTCAATTCCAACCAACGACGTAAGGGCTCACATGCACATGAGCAGCTCCGATGCATGTGGAATATGCTGGTCACCAGACTCATGGAGGCATTCGTTAATTGACTGCACCATGTCGAGGTGCACTTGTTGATGAGGAGATGGCGCAAACCTTACTATCCGCTACAGAACCAAACGCCAAGTAGTGGCTATTCACACACATGGAATCTTATCACATGAGCTCTTCGTGAAGTTATCGGTGACACTATGGGCGATCTGGGCGGCGAGAAGGAAGGCTATCCATGAAGTTATATTTCAAAGCCCCCAATCGATACACTGTTTTGTCAAACGATTCATTGAAGAACTTGATATGATCAAAGAAGTCAAGCCGGTGCCAGTTGGGGCTATGGCCGCACCACCAGGGAATCCCCACATGCGAAGGCTCCACCTGCGGGATATAGAAAAATACATGTTGATGTTGGCGTCCGTTCAGGCGGGAGGGGATCGACTGTAGTTGTGTGTAGGGATAGCAGGGGTAATGTCGGCATATGTAAAACTGGGGTATTACTAGCCCAGTAAAAAGAGCCTTGACCACGAAGGCAAAGATATCTCCTTCGTCTGGAAGATGTACCAGGAGACCCTGATGGACCCACTGGGCTATAACAAGGGTTATCAGGAGACGCCACAAGGGCCGGGCACAGATCGCCACCGGAAGGCCTCCTCGCTGAGCCTCCCCGGGATGGTGCTTTGACAAGTCGTCAACCCGATGGAAGGGATGGTTCATGACTCAAAGACTACACATGGACATGTACTCGAAAAACACTACTGCAAGCATAAGGAAGTCTACTAGGGTAGAATGACAAGTCCTCGTGTGTGAGGTCTCCGAAGGACCCTTGTGGCTCAAGCCATCCACGACGACTACAGTAAGATTCACCTACTACCTATGACCGCTACAGCGGTAGTACTTCGCCACCGCCCGACTAATATTGAAGAGGGCAGGTAAGTGTCCAGGGGGTAACTCCCTACCCCGGAAGGACGTCATCATCATTCATGCAAGCATGCCATGGGAGACCATGCCTCTGCGGTACAAGCTACACAAGTCTACTCTAAATGTATATTCGGCCAATCGGTGCCTCCGACAAGGCCTCCCTGGACACTATAAATAGGCGAGGCCAAAGCCTCACAAGGAGTCGATCTTTTGGACAGCAGAGGCAGTAGAGACCTACCTCTTTCACCTTGTAAGAGACACATTGTAGCTCAATACCATTGCAATACAAAACAAAGCAGGAGTAGGGGATTACACCAAGGTGTCCCTAAACCTGGGTAGTTCTCTGTGTTCATTCGTGGTTCATCCACCATATTTGCTCACGACTTAGGTTTGTTGGACGTGTTCAGTCCTTGGCCGAACTCTCAAAGAGTTGTTGCTCACAACTCATATGTAGGTTCTCAAAAACCGACATTTGGCGCGCCAGGTAGGGGACTGAGACGTTTCCAGTAGCCTAGGTCCACTTCCCTCATTTCTCCGAGCGTGTGGATCACCAGGAGTTTCATTGAAGATGGTGCGAGGCAGGATCCCTCGTCCGGTGGCGCGCGCCCAGGTGCATCGACCTAGGCAGGGTCTCTTCCCGCCGTGCCGCGGCAGCGCACGATCGTAGAGGCGCTGTGGGGGGAGTCCCGCACCCGAGGAACCACGGGCCTGTCGAGGCCCACGCAGACGTCTCTTTTGCACCTCCGGCAGAAGGTCGGAGAACAGCTCAGGAGCTATGTCGCCCGCTTCCGTCGGCTCCACATGCAGACCCGTGGCATTCCTGAGGCTGTCGTCGTTGCGGCTTTCTTTGAGAACGTCTCCAACCTGGGAGTGCGCGCGGAGCTCGCGACGCAGGCGGTAACGACTGTGGCGAGCCTCTATCGTGTCGACGCCAGTGTGTTCGGTCCCTTGAGGTCAGCATCCTTCCTGGGTCCCATCGCTTCCGCCGCACCAAGCCAGTTCTCCCGGGAGTAGTTGTTCCTGTGAACGGGATCGAGCAGGCCCAGTCAGATTCAGAGGAGGGACCCGCTGCCTCGAGCGCTTCTGCTCAGGTCTCCCCAGTGGCCACGCCGGCCTCCCCGGCAGGACCAACCGTGGCGGCCCCTCACAAGGAGCCGGAGAAGACTTCGTTCGCCTTCGAGGTCACCTTCGATGGGGACGCCTCCCGCAGCGTCTCCGTCAAGGCGGACTTCTCCGTCGCATAGGTCGGGGGCTACGCCAGATCTCCTGGAGAGTGGCGACACGCGCGCTTCACTAAATGACATGCCGCCAGGAGATCACTAACGGCGGGGTTCCCAATTACCCACGCCAAGATCATATCAGAACCTGACACCGGCGTGTTCACCCGGCCTCTTCTCCGACACGACGGCCTTGCGCGACGCGGCGGCCCATACTGGCTGGCGTTCGCACGTCTGCCCACCCGTCGCTCTGCGCCGACCGTCATCACTCTACTTCAATCAGGATTTCTCCATCACCTCCCGAGACCGCCACGCACGGCGCTGGCTACGTTGGCCACTCGGGAGCCGGCGCTGGACACGCTCGTCCGCACGTTGTTCCCCGTCGACCGTCGTCGCCTTGGTCTGCTTGGACTCCTCGACAACCCCACCTTCACTGTCTGCGACTTCATCCTCATCACCGAGCAGCGTCCCCGACCTCGCGAGTGATCACATTGATCACCCGCCTGCCCGTGATCCACCCCGTCCACGCCGCGTGAATGACCTGATCAGTCGCTTGTGCGCGCCTCCGCGGGTCCCGTGGAGATCGTCCCCGAGTACAGCGCCCCCTCCACTGATCAAGCAACGGGTTGCCGCTGCGTCGCCCCGTCGGGTCGCGCCACCACCCCACGGTTCTCCTCGCGGCTACACCGACCAGCGCGCTCCACTGCGTCGCCCCTTCGGGCCATAGCGCCGCAGCACGCGGTCCGCGCTGCCGCCCCAAGGTCTTCCCCCGCCGTTGCCCCTACACGCGCACCGCCATTGCGTCGCCCCTTCGGGCCATAGAGCCGCGGCACGCAGTCCACTCCGCCTTTCCCATGCATCAACTTCTACGTGGGATGCACCGCGCCGCCTCCCTAGGCGCGGGAACGCCACCATCTGCGCACGGTCTTCGTCACGTTGTTGGGTTCTTCCTCGCCTATTTCCATTTTTGGTTTAGACTTTTGAAAACCAAAACTAACAAATAACTTAATGGTAGAAACCGAATTTTCAGTTAATACCGAACGCCCACGTCTTCGTCCACGGCTACACCACCCTACGCTCTCGGCCACATCGACATCGGCACAAAAGGTTACCGCCTTGCTTGAGCAACCTCGTTGGCTTCCACTCCAGCCACAACATCCGCGATGCATCGACCGTTACGACTGTGGGGGATGACCGTCGGCTTACGACCTTTGGATTCTTCTCCAATCTCACCGTCTGTGTCGCTACCGTTGTGACTGCGGGGGAGTTGAGTATCGTGATTGTTTAGGAAACATAAGTGTTGAAAAAGCCACAGAAGAGGATGTCTATTTTGAAAGCGGAGCTTGAGGATATGAGAAGAGGGCCAGCTACGGACATAGCTTTGGCTCGACAGAAGGAGATTTTACTCGTTATTGAAAATTTACTGGAGCAAGAAGAAATAGCATGGTTACACAAAGGCCGAGCCAACTGGCTGAAACATGGGGACAGAAATACTGATTTCTTTCATAGGTTTGCCTCGGCCAGGAAGAAGAAGAATACAATTAAGGGTCTGGAAGATGAGAATGGTGTCATGCAAGAAGGCCAACAGGAGATGGGGAACATTATTAAGAATTATTTCTCTAATTTGTTTACATCGCAGGTGAATGTCCCAAATGAAGATGTGTTGGAGAAGGTATTACCAAAAGTCACACCGCAGATGAACAATTTTTTACTCGCGCCTTTCTGTGAGGATGATGTGCGTCGAGCAGTTTTCAGCATTGGGGGCTTCAAAGCCCCGAGACCGGATGGTTTGCACGCCGCATTCTATAAACGATTCCGGAATATGATTGGTGATGATTTGGTGAAAGAGGTTTTGGATGCAATTAATTCTGGTGTGATCCCGGACGGATGGAACAATACCACAATTGTGCTGATTCGTAAGGTCAATGGCCCGACCAATGTAATGCAATTCAGGCTGATTAGCCTATGTAACGTGGTGTACAAGATCATCTCCAAGATGTTAGCCTCTCGCTTGAAGGAGATTCTTCCGGAAATTATTGGCCCCACGCAGAGTGCTTTTGTACCCGGAAGATTGATCACGGATAATATACTAATTGCGTATGAATGTATGAATACCATTAAAAGGAAGAAGGGCAAGGCGGGGTTATGTGCTGTGAAATTGGATATGCATAAAGCTTACGACCGAGTTGAATGGTGTCTTCTGAAACGTATGATGGAGAGATTGGGGTTTGCAGAACGATGGATTTCTATGATCATGGCATGTGTCTCTTCTGTCTCATATAATGTAAGGTTCAACTCGGTTGATACAGAGGTGTTCACACCGACGAGGGGGCTACGACAAGGAAACCCATTGTCACCTTATTTATTCCTGCTATGTGCGGAGGGTTTATCAAGCTTGTTACAATGGGAAGAAAATAAGGGCAGCTTAGTGGGGGTCAGAGTGTGTCGAGATGCTCCTCAAATTTCACATCTTCTTTTTGCAGATGACTCTTTGATCCTAATGAAGGCAGATGGGCAGAATGCTAAATGTCTTAGGATTATCTTGGACAATTATTACTCTAGTTCGGGTCAGCTTGTAAGTGATGCTAAATCAAGTGTGTACTTTAGTCCGAATACCCCTGTTGAGGACAAGGTAACTATTTGTCAGGCTCTGGGCATTGTTACAGAAGCGTTAAATGATAAATATCTTGGCCTGCCAGCACAAGTGGGGGTGGGCAGGAGTGATAGTTTTGAGTATCTTATTGATAGAATTAATCAGCTTGTCAATGGGTGGAAGAAGATGTTGGGAATTAATCAGCTTGTCAATGGGTGGAAGAAGATGTTGTCAACGGGAGGAAAGGAAACATTAATTAAATCAGTTGCTCAAGCCATGCCGATGTTTGCGATGCCGGTATTCAAAATCCCAAAGAAAATTTGCAAAGGGATGACAGATGCGATATCCAAGTACTGGTGGGGTGATGATGAGAATCAAAAGCGTATGCATTGGGCGTCATGGTGGAAGTTATGTGTGCCAAAGGAGAAAGCAGGACTAGGGTTCAAGGATCTTCATAGCTTCAACTTGGCCATGTTGGCCAAACAAGTGTGGCGGCTGCTGGAGAATCCCGAATCATTATGTGCAAAAATATTGAGAGCAAAGTATTATCCTGATGGGAAGCTATTGGAAGCTCAGTTGAAGAGTGGCAGCTCATATACATGGCAGAATATTTGTGCAGGAATCCAAACATTTAAAAGAGGAGCAATATGGCGGATTGGTGATGGTACTCAAGTTAACATTTGGACTGATCCTTGGACAGCGGGAGTGCTACAGGCCATGTTATAACACCAAGGGGAGGAACGCTTTTATCTAAGGTTTCGGACCTCATTGATCCGGTGACGGGATTATGGGACCATGCACTGATCCATGATGTTTTTTGGGCGGTTGATGCAGACCGGATCTTGTCAATCCCGTTAGCTCCTCAAGGTACGCTTGATGATTTCGTTGCATGGAGGTTTACGAAGAACAACCGGTTCACGGTGAGGTCGGCCTATCATGCAGAATGGGACCACCAATTCAGTCGGTGGTACGAGCGGACAGAAGGGGAACCCTCTCAACGACATCCACTTTGGGCAAAACTATGGAATGCTAATGTTCCAACAAAGATAAAAATACACGATTGGAAAGCTCTTCATGGTTTCATGCCGTGTAGGGGTGTTTTGGCAAATCGACATATTGGAACTGATAGCTGCTGCCCTATGTGTACTGGAGGATGTGTAGATATAATGCATGCAATGTTTACATGTGCACGGGCGGCAGAAGTTTGGAGATGTTTAAAATTAGACACCTTTGTGGAGGAAGCGTGTGTTGTTGATCGTGCAGGGTCAGCTGCTTTGGAGTTTATTTTATGTGAAACTGAACGACCAAGTCTGATACCGGGTGTGAGTGCACAGCTGATGATTTTGGTCGGTATTTGGTATATCTGGTGGGAAAGGAGGCAATTAGTTCATGGGGAGGATATACAGATTCCAGTGCGATCAGCTATGTCAATCAATGCTCTAACAACGAACTACTGGAAGTCACCGCTAAATAACACAAGTATCAGGAGAGGAAGATGGGTGAAGCCTGCTGAGGGATGTGTCAAGCTCAATGTTGACGCAGCGTTTCGCGCTGAAGATCTTCAAGGTGCTGTCGGTGCAATTCTTCGGGATGACAAAGGTAGTTTTATTGCTGCTTCAAATGACTATCTGGAGCATGTAGCGAATGCGACAATGGCAGAGGCCTATGCACTCAGGCATGGACTTCTTCTAGCGCAACAACTTGGGATCAGGAACCTGATTGTCGAATCTGATTGTATGGAGGTGATCAATACGATGCATGATGGGGGGTTTTCTTCGACAGGAGCTGCTGCCATCTACGCTGATTGCAATGTGTTATCGATAGGCTATACTTCGGTTTCTTTTGTTCACTGCCCAAGGGAGGCGAATGTTGTCTCATGAACTAGCTAGGCTAGCGTGCTCTGCACCACCGTCTACGTGGTTTGATGAGCCGCCGGCATCAATTGTAAGGTGACTGGTGGATGATGTAACTGTGTTTTGAGTTAATAAAGTTCCCGAAGTTAAAAAAAAAGATAGACTAGGATTTGTTCTAGCTTGTCTTGTACTCCTATATATACGCCTACGAGGCTCAAGCAATACATCAACACTTCCATCAATCTCGTATCTATTCCTCTTACATGCGGGAAAAGCGTACTAGATTCCTTCTGAAGAATCCCATGCTACGTTGTGTACTCCTGAAAATTGCATCTCTGCCCGGTGGCTGGGGGCCTCTCTTTGGTTATGTAATGAACCTTGTCTCGTTTGGTTTCAATGAAATGGAGCCCGGGGCTGACGCCCATGTTAATCGAAGATGTAAATTTATCGTAAATATCCCAATATCTATACAATATTTCAAGACAACAATAAAATGGGCCAGGAGATCTTGTTCAGCAAACCTCAGCATTCCGATCCCGTGACAGCACTGAAGCAACACAGACGACGTCAAGAAACAACAGGCTACCTTCGCTTCACGTTATATACTAACATGGAGGTCTGGGTGCAAATCTTCAGAGCTCCCGGGACAAAACGTATCTTGATTTTGATTTATCTGAGCATTTTGATTTTGTAAGTTGTTCCAGAGCTTTCAAATTCCTCCTCAACTGCGTAGTGTATACAAGAAAAACTAGGAACCCTGCAGACCAGACCGCTCCATTCTGTTAGGAACCCCCCAAACTTGTGTTCCTTGGTCCTGCAAAATGTCATGATGAAAGGTTAGAACTTAAGCATGCATTGTGCCTTAATGATGTTGCTTGCTAAACTTCACCCAGTGATTTCTTGATAACGAAAAGATTGCCTCAAATAAGAAAAACACAAAGAAAGCATTAAGTGGGCCATACTGAACTCCTGGTATTTCGCTATCAGAATTACGGGCACAGAGAAAGTAGCACCGACCAGTAGAAGCTATGGATCGACTTTTTGCAGCCTGTGCTAAACTACAAGGTTGTATCCGAAATGGATGATAGAAAAAAAAATGTTTGCATCTAAAAGATGTTACATCACAACCACGGATTAAACTTTGCTTTGAAACCAATCCTTGCATATATAACCTGTGATTCTTGATTAACAGAGATTACACAAGACAAACCAGTGAACAACTAATCAAGAAAAAGTTGCTTCGTTGATCAGAAATACATCTCTATAAAATAAATGTTATGAAACAAAAGTGACAAGAAAATAAAGCTGCTTTCATAGCTCCAAAATATCATGTAGAAAGGATGCTTCTGGAAGTGACAACGAATCACTGATAATGCTTCTCACTATTTAGGACCTTCGGCATATTTTAGAATAGATTTCGCTGCCTCATGTTAATGAAACGATAGTGCAACGGTAAGCATATGAAATATCACCACGCTTTTTCCTGGAGTTAAAAATAACGTGAATCCATTTGCTCTAGCACCGTATTCCCTCCTATGTTTCAGAGTTTCTTGTTTCCTGACTAAAAGGCTGTGCTAAGGTACAAGAATTTTGGTCAAGGCTTCTGGTTCAAATTGGACCTTGTGCTGACTACTAAATCATCTCCGTGCAATCACAATGTGACCCTTGCACGGCCACACGTGCACTCTGGTGGGATGTTGACATTTCAGGCAGGTCATGCCATAGCTTTACGTGTGTAGTAATGTTGTTTCAAGAAAGACTTTTGTATGTGCTGTCATACATGATAGTAGCAAAGTAGTGGGGTTGTCAATTTCTAAAATCCTACTGCACTTGGGACTGTAACGAAGTAGTGGCTGGTCTATGGTAGGATAAAAAAGCAGTGACTCTGCAATTGCTCTCCTGTTGTATGCATTTGGCCCTCACAGGTCACAACACCGCAAACCAACAAACACATGGTCAACTTCACAGAGGTGCTCGCTGCCTAGGATGACATAATGAGCGGCCAACAACACACCTGCATGTTGGCCGTGATCCTGTCAATTTGCAAAGCTAGTAGCACAGTGGATATGTGAGTGGTTAGGTCACAGAACCAACCATAAAAGGAGCAGGTAAATGGGCATATGTAGCAGAAGGACATGGTAGATGCATAGCAGGGCAAATCAACAAAAAATGTATGCGCATACGCCAATCTTATGAACATTGCCAGCTAGTGAAGATCTCAAATGTGATCCCCACAAGACAGTGGGCCAGTTCTTTTTTTCCTTTTGACCGATGGATCCGTTAGTGGGAGCACTGTTGCGCTTGCACTTGCAGTTCCCTACATTTCCATTCTATTTTTCTCACTCCACTCTCCTCTAGCACACTGTGACAGCTGTCAGTATGCACTCACCCCACTTACTGTTGCCTGCCCCATTCGCTCAGCAGTTGCCAGTTGATAGTGGGTGGTGCACTGTATCAATTTTGGTTAAATGATACATTTTCACTCCTTCAACATTAAAGGTTTCATATTTCACCAAACAGGCACCATTATAACATGCAGAGATAGAGCCTTGTCATCACTATGCCATTGGTATTTTGTGAAATACTCAGGTCAAGAAATGGCTAGGACATAATCTAATCGTGACAATCTTTTTGCAGACTAAAGCCATCACTCCATGCATAGCTGACCAAGAGGAAGACTACGAATAATTTGAAGTCTAGTTAGTGCTATCTACCATTCGAAGCTATATGTGACATTTCATCCAATATGATAAGGATATGGCACGGTTAACACAAAAATGCTTTAAAAGAAGAACGCACAGCATAGGTTTTAAAGTAGCTTGAGCCAAATGCAGTTGACCTTGTGTTGTGGGATATCAAGTTTCAGCATAATCCTGTTGAACAATCATTACTGGTAGACCATATCCAAAGTTAAAACTTTTTTTCTCTTTCCTACAGCTTGACCCATCATCCAGTATAAAAGGGGCAGAGACACAATAGCTTCTCGCCAACAAGCCTCCAGGCAAAACACTCCTTTAGCAGCTAGCGGAGAACAACATGCCTAAACCCACTTTTGTACTCGCCATCATCCTTCTAATTGCTCTCTTCAGTGCATCTGCAGGTATGATGTTTGCTATTTGTTCTTCCCAGTATTTTACTCCGTCATTATTAAATATATAAATGACAAGTTTTTTTTTCATGCAGGCCAAACCATAGTGGTAGAAATTGATAATGCTGTTCCCCCGAAGTTCATAAAGGTCTGCCTATGTTGTTCTCAAAATTTTTGACATAGCAACCTAAGGCAATGCTTATTGTATTTCATTATTTCCATTCCATAGACATATACTCCCTCTGTAAACTAATGTAAGACATTTTTGCAGTTCAAATTGAACTTAAAAAACGTCTTATATTAGTGTATAGAGGTAGTATGCGAGTACTAACTAATACTTTCTAGCCTTTATGTTTTCCTCTAACGGTTGGTCACTTTTGCTAGACAACTTATGCTTCACTAGAAGAAATATATCTACAGTTTATGCTTCAAATCGACAAATGCCAGATAAACAGAATAACAATTCTGTTTTCATTCATATGCTTAATTCCATGTATTCTTGTTCTTTGTGCTCTAAATGCAGGGGCACAGCAGGAAGATTCTCACAGAGATTCAGGACTATGACTATGGAGGAGCAAACTCTAGGCATGATCCACGCAGAAGGCCCGGGAGGAATGGCTAGAGAGTTAAGACCCTTCGTGCATATCCCTGCATATGACCGTGTGGAGGTATTACTACATGAAAGCAGGTCATATGAGGGACCAGTCACTCGCGGTAGCAAGCCTATATGATTTTCAAATTCCCTGCAGTATGGTTTATATATCCAAATAGATCAGAGAGCGGGATAGATATTACTCTTATCCCCTAAATAGTCTAGCCGCATGAAGTTGAGACTTGTTCATTTAAAGGGAACTAAGTGCTACAAATGCATACATGATGCAGAGGGTTATCTATGATGCCATTTGGTGCAGTTATAATAATTTCTTGTGGGCTCAAGCTGTTCTGTTCTCTTCTGTTTTGTTCTCAATTCTGACTAGAACCAGAATCTCCCACACTAGGGCATGCTTGTGTACAAGCACACTCATCGCACTCATCACATATACAACCGAGGATAATAATTCAAGCATAGAGAAGGCAGTAAAGAGTAATTGGAGAGTGAGTTGTGAGATGTACTTACTATAGAGCATGTGATTCTACTCAATTCCCTTCTTCTTTTATGAAATAAGGCCCAGGCTTGATAGGATAAGGATAAAGGTAACCCTCTGGCCGAGAAAATCCAGCTTCATTCATACGGTCACTAAGCACATGCAGTATAGGTTTTTTCAATCCATACTCATGCCTGTGCTTCTCAAGATAGGCGTTAGCTTCTTCTGCCACCTCCATTGTGAATGCGAATCTGTTCTCTTGAGATAACATGAGCTGGTTGATATCCAAGCACACAAGCTTCCCATTTTCCCTTACTTTTCTCACTTTCTCTTCTAAGAAAGGGATACGATCCAACTTGTATCGCAACATGTCATCCTCTTTGGTCTGCCAAAAACGAAAGGGGATTTTTAAGCATGATGCCACTATGATGCTAGCAGATAACATGGAAATAAGGAAAGAATGTGAAATTTCTAAAGCATGTCAACAATGCTCACTATTCCATTTCATCTGATTTTATCCCATGGCAATTTTATTGTCTATGTAAACAACAAATGTGTGATACACAGCTGCTTGCATACCTGCATAACTGCTCGGAAATGGCCAAGCAGTGCTGAACATGTGACACAGTTTACCTAAAAGGAAAAGAAGGCAGCTCGTTCCTACTTCCTATAACAATGAACAAACTGTCTAGAAGAAGCATAGTGTAAGTCAGCAGCGTAAATTGGTTGGGAAAGAAGTCGGCAGTATAACAGTCGCTGACTTCTTATTTGACAGTTTTAAACAACCTGCAATTCAATGCAAGGTCATGAGCCAGAATGACCAAAGGGCCTGCGCAAAACCGATAATACATCGCGTAACTTATCATAACGGAACAAGCAATCACACAACTCTCCTAATCGTAAATGTGTGCAGCGATTAAATCTGTTAAGTGTACACCTTGATTCAGTGTTGTACTGCTACATTAGCCTGTAACTAGCCCACTATGCACGATTCAGTGCGCGTCTGGCTCAGTGACTGCTACAAGCAGAGCTATAAATATATATCCCTGTACTGAACTTCGACGAACACAAGCCAATCACTTATCCTGTGGTTTAGATTTTATCAAATACCACATGGTAATGGACGCTGAATGATGGTTCTCAGGCCTCCTGAACATCACTATGCCCAACCTACGACGCAAAAGTTCTAGGCCCAATCGTATTTTATTCGGCAACAAGTCCGTCCTTCGATTATTCACCGTCCTAGTTCCAACAGAAACCTACGAGCAGAGATGAGGAGACCGCCTTGTTCGGCTGTTGCGCATACCAGTTTCCGGCGACGCCACACTCGCCGCCCACCGCTGACTCGCCCGTCCCCGCCCCCCTTCCCACTTCCAGGCTCACTGCTCTGCTTTTTCTACGAGATAATGGAAACAGCATAATAAGGATTGCGTGAGTTGGGCGAGGAGAAAAGAAAAGGGGAAGGGAAGGAGGTTGCCTGGGTCGGGCTTCCACCTGAGCCTTCATGGAGATGGTGGCACCGCTGCGGCTAGTCCTTCCGCCCGATTGAGGGGTGGAGGGGGGGCCGGCGGCGAGGTGCCCGTGGTGGTGGCGGGCGGCGAAGGAAGCGGCCATTGCCATGGCCATTTTTTGGACCGGGATGTTCGCGAGGCTGTTTCTTACCTCATCCAGTTATCGAGCCGTTTGGGCACGAGCAAGCGCTGCCGCACAAGACAGGAACACGAGATGACACCTATATATGGGCTTCCAGGAAAGCCTAAGGGCCCAGCGACAGACCATTAAAATGCTGGGGAAACGCACAGAGCATCAGAAACTGGGCTCATATCACACACCTTTTTTTTTTAAGTTTCATACATTTTTTAAAACGTGTTCAGTCATTGAAGCATTTTTATTTAATTTTAAAAAATTCCTCGTACTGAATGAACATTTTTCAAAGTTCGCGAAAATTTTCTGAAAAAAATTATTGTCCACCCCCAACTATTCAAATTCGCCACAAACTCGACAGTTGCCCCATTACTTGATCATTGTAACTCTTTGGTGATATAATTTCAAACAAAATAGGAGTAGGGTTGTTACTTGCAAAACAAGATCCTAAACGTGTGTAAAATATGTCGCCATTTTTTATTTTGTAATCTGAGGTTAGTTGCAACTATCATATAAATAAAGTGTGGTGCATGCATTGTTGTTAGGTACTTTGATAAAAAAATAAACAATAACCAATTTTCAAAGGACATTCATTTTTAAAATTTGGAAACATTTTTGGGATACACCAATATTTTACAATTTCAAACATTTAATTCGTGAGTTTCTTTCCTTTTGCTTTTTTATTTTTACTTTATTTTAACAAATATTTTTCCTACAAAATAATATTTTTTGAAAATATCTTAAAAATTGTTTTGAACACTTTCTAAAAACATTTTAAAAAAAATATTCACAACTTGTTTTACAATTTTATGAATTATTTTGGATTTCAAGATCATTTTAAAAAATGTGAACATATTGTTTAGAAATTCATGAAGTTTTAAAATTTATAAACATTTTTTAAATTCAATGAGAAACACAAATTCAAAATTGTGAATATTTCTAAAATTTGCATTCATGATCCTTTTCAAGTCTATCAAAAAAAAAACTACTAGCCGATTTTTTTTGGTCATGAACGATTACTAATTCTTATAGAGGAGCAATAAGAGAAAAAAAAAGAGGCAAGAGAACACAATTGGGCCCGACCCAACGCACGATCTAGCGACATTCTGCCGCAACAGGTGCATAATAGGAGTTCCTGACGAAGTTCGAGGGTGATAACATTTGCAGAGTGCGTTGATATGTGGGAGGGATTCTACAACAACAAGTGTGGAGGTTGGCTTTGGTGCCTATTTGCTGTAATATTGGTTTTAACCTATTTTTATGTAATTATTAATCAAGCAAAACTCTTCTAAATTAGTGATATGAGGCAAAAAAAATTGCTTCATATTTCAGGTGAAAAATACAGTCCAATTCCTTGTTAGTGAAGCAGTGAGTTAACGATGCTCAAAGCATTAATTGGATGCTTAAATTGAATTGTCATGTCTAGCTTTGAAACTTCATTTTATAAAACTATGTTGTTCCGTCTAAGATAAAATTACGGGCGTGTGTCTTCTGTTGTTTGGAAGCAAATATCTTACTGTGGCTGGCCTTTGCCCAATGAGTGCATCCAGCCAACCAGAACTGGCACATTACAAAGCCTGAGCAAAGATATTAGTAAGTCAAGTATGGCCAACTCAAGGGTGTCCAATTCATTACAATGTGCCATGTACCAATAGCAACCAAAAATTTAATTATTGCCTCCAGATGTTTGCTCCCCAACACTGTGTTCTTTTGGAACTCCGACTTCTCAAAGTGGTGCCCGAGATTGAATAAGTTGCAGGTCTTCGAACGAGACATGGAGTTTTTTATTATAAAAAGTAGCATCGTTAGGGCATAACTAAATTACCAACATGTAATGACACTGTTGAAATATAAATGCAAGTTTACCGTTTCCCATCAGTTTGAGTTTTCGAAAGAATTGACTTATGCATCCAATTTTACATGGTATCAGAGACTAGATGTCTTGAGTTCAAGACTCAACTAATGCAATTTAAATATAATTACAGTCCACTTACAGTTCATGCTTAGGCTCGAGGAAGCCACACATGAGAGGGAGTGTTGAAGTATAAATGCATAGCCCATATTTCATCATCAGTTTAAGCTTTTTGGAGAACTAGCTGGCGCATGCAATACAGACATCCTCACTGAAATTTCTAAGTGCAGGCCTCAATTATTGTCTTCTAACCAAAGGTTCTAGAATATGAGTAATATTAGTGGGGTTTTTAATGTTCAAAACGATATGCACAATCCCTAAACAGAGCATGCCACATCGCACTCAAAATGCAAGTGTTGAATGATTTCGTCTTGCCATTCAAACTATGAGAATTGCTCCCTTGCTAGTTACTTCAGGGTTTAGGTGTTGAAGTACAACTGAACAAGTTGTCCCTAGTTAGCGTTGCGAATCACATCCTTGCCTAGGACATGGCGTTTCGGCTCCCGAGCTCAAATGCACCCTTGTGAACAGTAAAATCGACACAAATAGTAAATAAATAAATAAATAAAAACTGAATTTTCTTGGCGACGAACATTGTTGAATGTTGTACATACCTGGAAGATTTCATGAAGAAAAAACATTCTTAATGTTGTGGAGAAAATATTGATGATTCAAAAAGACTATTTTTGAAAGGATTTTGGAGAGGTGATTTTGTTATTTTTGCTCAGACCTCCACTGGTGTGATTTCATCGCCAAAATGCACGTAGGCAGAAAAGTAAGCAATGTTTGTTGTTTAAAAAATCAGAACATTTTGATTATTTTTTACTTTTTTTTATTTTACTG